>CM075984.1:27437058-27917797 GCA_038087875.1 Malacoraja senta
TGTGGGCCAGTCGTAGAATCTGAGAAGATGGGAATATAGGGAGAAAAAATATGGGATTATTGCAAGATAGTGTAAATGGGTTGATGATCTGTACTGATGTGATGGATTGGAGTATTTGTTTCTGTGTTTCTCCAGTGGTGTCTGTGTGGAGTTTGCACATTCTCCTCGTGACAGCGGTATCCAATGGGTGCTCGAGTTTCCTCCCACTTCCAAAAATGTATAGGTTGGTAATTTAATAAGCCACAGTAAATTTCCCCCAGTGTCTAGTTGAATGATAGAATATGGGGATGAGTTGATGGGGATGTAGGTAGAGTAAAATGGGGTTAGAATAGGATTAGTGTAAATGGGTGCTTGATAATCGGTGCAGACTTGGTGGGACTTTTTCTGTGGTGTATAACTCCACACCTCAATACTGAAACAGAAGGTGCAACCTGTTGAATGGAAGTGGCTGCACACAATGACAAGCATATGGGAGTCATGGAAATGGGACAAGTGGAGAAAGTTGGCAAGGTGTGGAATGAGCAGGAGAAAGATGGGTGAGGAATGTGTTGGTGGGTGGTGCAGAGCAGCTTGCTTGCATTCAAGCACTAGGTGACGTCCCTTTGCTTCCTTTGGCTGTGCAACACTTAGCCTCTGCTACTGCCAGTTACTGTCTACAATGAGGCACTCCTTGACCATGAGCATGTTGAATGGTGGGGCAGGTTTTAAAAGGGCTGAATGGCCTACTTCTGTTTCTATGTTTTCTCCATCATGTTCCTGGGCTATGAAATCCATTTCATTTTTGAGACATGAGTACTGAAAGCTAGAACCTCGCTGGCCTCCCCTGCCAACATGCCATTTGATAATTAGTCATGGAAAGCAGCTTGCATTGACCGGCTGGACTGCAGAAAGGCAGCAACACCAAAGACGCCCTGTAGTTCAATCATCGGCAGAACATTGATGTCAAGGTCAATGGGCAAAATGGATTTGATGAGTCTGGATTAGGCTTGAAGTTATTGGAGAAGTGATATCCCTTTTAAAATCTATCCTATGGAGCAGGCTCAACATCTGCAGGTCTGAACTTACAAGTGAAAGTTATGGAGCATTACCACAAAACTCAATACCAACCAGATGCACCATAATCTCACAGGAGCTGGAGGATGGGGGAATCGTGACCGGAAAGGTTGAATTGACGGCAATTGACTCCATGGATTGTAAGTGGTTTGAGTGCTTTGGGGGAAGGGACTCAGCAGAGGATAAAGTTCAGGGCAAGAGTTTAAAGGGGGTGGTGGGGGATGTGTGGTCTGGGCAGGAAATAAATAGGAAGATTCAGCAAGGCTTTAGGTGGCAGTAATTAATGGTTGATGGGCGGGGTCATTCTGCAGACTGGGGGACATTTGAGGGTTGTGAGCTTGAGTGCGGCTGGTTAGGTGTTGAGACCCAGACAGGTTATCAATCCATGGCAGACATGTCCCTGAGTACATATCAGAGGCAGGTGATGGACCCCAATGGAGAAGGCCCTGTTTCTGCATGAGTGGCATCACTAGGCAGGTATTGCATGTCTCTGGACACACTCGTGAATGGATGGGCCTTTCCTGGAATGACCCACAAGGAAAACAGCAAAGCCTAGTTACAAGAAACTGCAGGTGCTGGAATCTTGAGCAAGCCACAAAGTGTTGGAGGAACCAAGTGCGTCAGGCAGGTCTGAATCGTGTGCACGAAAGCATAGAACCACGTGATGTAGAATCCCACTGTGAGGGCGTTCCTGAGAGACACGGGTTGCAGGCAGCTGGGAAAGTGACCTTGATTGTGTTGTGAACAGATCATCAAAGGAAGCAAGTAGTAGGAAGATCATCACTCAGAAGGATACTGGATGCTGTCCTCTATTTAATTGCATAAGATTTCATCACCTCCATTTTTTAAAAACCACTTGTATCCCCAACGCCTCCTCTCCAAGGAAATTCAACACGTCTAAATGACTCATCAATTTCTACAGATACACCATAGAAATGCAACACGGCATGGTTTGGCAATTGCTTTGGCCAGGACTGCAAGAAATTGCAGAGTTGTGCTGCAGCTCAGTCGACCATGTAGATGGCTTTTTCTCCCCCCCCCCCCAACATCCCCCACTGACTCTAATTAGACTTCATACTGGTTTTGGAAAGCAGCTAAATTATCTAGGACCACTCACACTCCAGTTATCCCTCTTTTCTTTTCTCCCATCAGACAGAAGATACAAAATCTTGAAAGCACATACCACCAGATTCATGAACAGCTTATTCCCCCCACTGTTATCAGACTACTGAACCAACCTCTCATAAGATAAGGATGCATTCCCGATCTCCAGATCATATTCATTGCTATGGTCCTTGCTCTTGTTTACCTGTACTTTCTCTGAAGCTGTAACACTATATACAATTACTTATACTCATGTACGGTTTGTTTGTAATCATGTGAGAATAATTTACCAGGATAGCGCACAAACTTTTTTGCTGTTTCTTAGTACACGTGATAATATTAAATTAATCTCAATACCAGTGTATTGTAAAGCCTGAACATCGGTTGTTCAGACCTCCTAGTAATCATTATTGTGGAGCATTATTGTGTGTTTTTTCGACTTTTCTGTTATTTTTAGTGTGTCTAAATGTATGTTTTAATGTTTCTCGGTATGTTTTGTTGTGGGGGGGGGGGGGAAAGGGGGAAACCGTTTCCAGTCACTTACCTCGGCGGCCTAATAACTGGATTGGTGCTGCCTCTCCAGATCGGAGTCTGGCCCAGACCTTCAAGCAGCAGGCGCGACTGACTTACCATCGCGGAGCGGACGATGGTATCCTTTGCCGAAGATTGCCAGTGTTGGAGCTCCGACCGCGGGGCCTGTGGACTTTAACATCGTGAAGCCGCGGTCCCCGGTAAGAAGCAGCTGATTTGGGAACTCCAAATGTGTTCCGATCCGTCCCGATGTCGGAGTTTCGATCATCCCAATGAGAGTGACTGAACATATGTAGCGGCGACTGCGGAGGGTTCAAGGCCCCGAACACGGGAGAACAAAGGAGGAAGATTACTGAACATTATGGCCTTCCATCACAGTGAAGAGCGCTGATTCCACTGTGGTGGATGTTTATGTTAAATTCTATTGTGAATTGTGTTCTTTTTACTTGTGTGGCTGCATGGTAAATCAAATATCACTGTATATCAATTGGTGCAAGTGACAATAAATGCGAACTTGAACTTGAAATCTATTGAGCTTTGCGAGCCATCCTTGATTAAAAAAAACACTAATGAGTTTTTCTTTTTAATAGCTGGAATCCATGAAACAACAGTACTTATAGCAGGGAGTTCTGGTTCTCTAGAGAGGGTTTACCTACTGTATATGACTGCTGGACCATTTGATAGCAGAACTGCAGAACAGAATAACAAATGTAAGGGGATACATTTATACGAGATGTGTGGAACAGTTCACTGGCACTGGTGGTAACCGGAAATATTAATGGTGAGATGAAACGCTAATGGGTTTCAAGAAAGAATAAAACGGGTTCTTGCCTATCAATTGAATTCATGGTTATTATGCATACACCAGGGGAACATTTTGAAACAGGCCAGGTGAGAGCAAAATCCCCTGCTGAAACTGCCCCAATTCATCAGTGTATAGAATATTGCAAATTTGTAATAATGTTTTTAATTGACATATTCATCAAGAAGGAAAATTCAGAATGAATACTTTTGCAACAGTCCTTTAGAAAGGGCGAAGAAGGTCAGATATAACCTGCCATCAAGAGACCTGGGTGTTCACCAAGTGTAAATTTTAATTTGAAAACTTTATTGCTAATTTGAGTGATGTTTTAGGCAGGAGAGTAAAGGCAGAACAGAGGAAAAGCTTGTAACTATCAACTCCAACATTTTAATCACTTATCTGGACAAACCAGACAATTCCTGTGGCAACAGAGTGGCAATAAAATTCTGATTGATAAAAATAGCTTTTCGGAATTAACCAGATGACTGGCAGATTTTATAGTGCAGATGACTGGCAGATTCTATAGAGAGGATCACAACAATAACAACAGCACAGTTTACATTTACTTAGCACCTTAATAAGCAGCATCTGAAGTTGCTTCACATAGCAGCAACCAAACAAAATTCAAGGGGACAGTGGGCATAGCTGGTTCTGCTTGCCAAGTGATTTCAATGCTGACCAGAGTGGTTGGAAACTATTTCTTGGGCTTACCTTTATTTAAATGCCAGAGCACAGTGAGCAGGGCGATAGAGGAAGAAGTAGATTGTCCAGTAGATTGTTTCATGCTCCAGATTCCAGCATCCGCAATCTCTTGCATCTCCAGCAGACACAGAGCCCCTCTTCCTGACCTTATTAGCAATGGTTAGATGGTGATGCAGAGCCATGCTCCCTTATCTGCTCATCCTCTCACGCCTATTTCATACTGGAGTCTACTTCCACCCTGCTGCTTGGTGGACAGGTGTTCTTTGAGGGTTGGAATCATGACATCAGTTAAAACCTTAGGAGCGTCAGTTGTGTGATATACCAGGAGTGCAACAGAGTGATGCAGCACAGAACCAAACTCTTCAGCCCACCATGTCCACGCTGACTATCAACTGCCCATCTATACTTATTCCGTTTACGAGCACTTTGTCCATTGCATTCTATGCCCTGGAGATTCAGTTGTTCATCTTGATATTTCTCAAAATATCAGGAGAAGAATATCATTACCTGCTCAAAAACAAAAGTGCAAATATTCAGCAGGATCACAATGAAATACGGTGTCCCAGAAGTTTGGGCAAGAGTTAACTGCATTCCTATTTAAAATCAATTGAATTTCTAGATAGTTGATGATGCTGCATCCCAAAGTAAGGAGGTGAACTGTTTGAACAACTGTTCAAGGCATGGAAAAGGTACAGTAACCACATTCTCGAAACACAGTCTGATTGACCTTTCATGTGGTCAACCTGACTCTTAAATTTCTTGTAGGAGATGAACAGTAAGTAAACAAGGAATGTTTAAGAAAGAACCGAAGATGCTGGTTAAATTGAAGGTAGACACAAAATGCTGGAGTAATTCAGTGGGTGAGGCAGCATCTATGGAGAGAAGGAATTGGCGACATTTTGGGTCGAGACCCTTCTTCAGACTGCAGAAGGGTCTCGACCCGAAATCCCACAAATTCTTTCTCTCCATAGATGCTGCCTCACTCGCTGAGTTAATCCAGCATTTTGTGTCTACCAGTAAACAGTGGATTGTTTGACTCATGACTCTTTCAGTTTTTTATTGGTTGTTGTTATATTATTTGGCACAGCCTGATTTTATCTTGATTAAAATGCCTCATCGCAAGCTTTTAAAATTGGTTCCATCACTTCTGTTGTGAGGAGATCTCAAGGGAACTCTTACACATATATCCCAAAACAAAACAAATCCAATTGTAAGAACAGATCTATATCCTCCCATTCACTGCTGAATTGTGTTGGTACATTAAGGTATCAGACTTCCATGAGAGAAAATAAACAGAGTGCAGAATATAGTGTTACAGCTACAGAAAAAGTGCAGTTAAAAAAAGGTGCAAGGGTACAACAAGACGGATTGGAAGATTAGAAATTCATGCCCAGCATATCAGAAGTCTGTTCAAGAGTCTGAGAGCAGCAGGCAAAAACTGTTTTTTTTAATATGGTGGTATTTGCTTTTATGCTTTCATTTCTTCAATGAGGAAATGGGGTTGAAGGAGGTTGATTTGTGTGTTGGACTGGTCTGCTTTCACAACTCTGCAATTCCCTGCAGTCTTGGAAAGAGCCATTGCCAAACCCAGGATTTTTAAAAAGCTATGAAACCACAATCTGTTAATAATATAATGCCTACATCTTCTCACCATAGCTATGCATAATTAACTCCAATGACCCATGGAATAAGAGGGATTAAATGTACTGTTTACTTCTGATTTTTAACTTTGTATTTATTAAATTCCAGGATCTAGACTGAGAATGCCAACGGCAACATTTATTGCCCATCCATGATTAACCTTGAAGCGATTGTGTTAAGCTGTTTTCTTGAACTGCTGAAGTCCTTTTCATGAAATTTCTCTGACAGTGCTACTGGAAAGAAGTTCTAGTGTTTAGATCCAGTGATAATGAAGGACTGATTATATATTTCCACGTCAAGAGGCTGTGTTACCTGGAAGGAAACCTGTAGGCGATGGTGTTCCCATACACCTGTTACCTTAGACCTTCTCGGCTGTAGAGAGAGTGTATTTAAGAGTTAGTGTTGAAGTAACCTTGATGTAGATGGTACACACTGCAGTCACTTGGCACCGATGATGGAGGGACCAAATGTTTAGGGTACTGCTTGGTCCCAGATGGTGTTGAGTTTCTTTCATATGGTTGGAACTGCCAATTCACCCAACCAAGCAAAGATATTCTCTTATCCTGATGTGCCTTGTTGACGGTGGAAAGGCTTTGGGGGACTGCAGGACACCCAGAATCTGATTTTCTCTTGCAGCTACCGTATTTAGGTGTAACAACAAAGAGCTGGCTGGTCTACCTGGTCTATGGGTTCATTGGTAACTTGTAAGAATCCTTGTAGGAGTCCTGCTGAGAGCAATTTTGTTGGATGTTCAAATTCTGCAGTTGTTGGAATCTGAAATAACTGCCTGACCTGCTGAGATACTCAGCAGGCCAGGCAGTATGTGTGATCTTTCATCAGAGGTTTCTGCAATCCCAAATTACCTCTGGCTGAAGTTAAACATTGCTTTCAACATTAACCGCTCCTTTGTGGAACATAAGCAACCTCTTCTCTCAATCTACTTCAGTCTTTAATGTGACAGCAACCAATCGACTTCTCCAACATCACTCAAATAACAGAAATAGCACTTACACCACTTCAAATGACCTTCATAGCAATTGGCTGTAAGGGGGGGGGGGGGGGGGGGGGTTAGAGAAGGTTTTCATCCTTGAAGTTTTCAGTCAGCCACTGTTTATGTCAATGGAAGATGTGAATTCCGCAAGTTTGAATCTCAGTCAACACTTGTCAGTAATTCACAGAACATGAACAACAGGTGCTTTCCTCTTCTGTGTGAGAAATAGGCAAGTGTTTCATTCTGCTACTAACTCTTGCAGATATGTCATCACCAGTATGTTTTGTGAAAAAACATTAGCTCTATTTCATGCTCATTTGGTGAAGATGGTGCAGTATTTTTTCTGTGATGTGTATACATTTGATTCCCATACTTTCTGTTCACCTTATGTCTCCTAATATCACTGAATAAGATATCTGTCCTTACTTCCCATTTGTAAGTTTTATTTCAGCATTAGGAAGAGAAAGCCACAACAGAACCAATCTTGATCTTCCTTCCATTTGAAATAGTGAAAATAAAGTCAGACAGATTTAAAACCCAGCAATTGATCTTCCTTGCCTATTCCCTTTGCCAGTACTCCAATAAAATGACATTTAACACTAGGTTGGTAGTGGTGCATTGTGTAGTTAGTAGAGTCGCCACCTCTCAATAGACAATAGACAATAGACAATAGGTGCAGGAGTAGGCCATTCAGCCCTTCGAGCCAGAACTGCCATTCAATGTGATCATGACTGATCATCCACAATCAGTACCCCGTTCCTGCCTTCTCCCCATATCCCCTGACTCCGCTATCTTTAAGAGCCCTATCAAGCTCTATCTTGAAAGTATCCAGAGAACCAGCCTCCACCGCCCTCTGAGGCAGAGAATTCCACCGACTCACAACTCTCGGTGTGAAAAAGTGTTTCCTCATCAACATTCTAAATGCCTTACCCCTTATTCTTAAACAGTGACCCCTGGTTCTGGACTCCCCCAACATCGGGAACATGTTTCCTGCCTCTAGCGTGTCCAAATCCTTAATAATTTTATATGTTTCAATAAGATCCCCTCTCATCATTCTAAATTCCAGAGTATACAAGCCCAGCCACTCCATTCTCTCAGCATACGACAGTTCCGCCATCCCGAGAATTAACCTTGTGAACCTACGTTGCATTCCCTCAATAGCAAGAATGTCCTTCCTTAAATTAAGTGACCAAAACTGCACACAATACTCCAGGTGTGGTCTCACTAGGGCCCTGTACAACTGCAAAAGGACCTCTTTGCTCCTATACTCAACTCCTCTTGTTATGAAGGCCAACATGCCATTCGCTTTCTTCACTGCCTGCTGTACCTGCATGCTTACTTTCATTGACTGAGGAACAAGGACCCCCAGATCTCGTTGTACTTCCCCTTTTCCCAACTTGACACCATTTAGATAATAATCTGCTTTCCTGTTTTTGCTACCAAAGTGGGTAACCTCACATTTATCCACATTAAACTGCATCTGCCATGCATCTGCCCACTCACCCAACCTGTCCAAGTCACCCTGCATTCTCATAGCATCCTCCTCACAGTTCACACTGCCACCCAGCTTTGTGTCATCTGTAAATTCGCTAATGTTACTTTGAATCCCTTCATCATTGATCTCACTTCCAGCAACCCCAGTTCGATCATGACCTGCGGTGGTATCTGTGTGAAATTTATACTTTTTCCTTCTGATGTTTTGTCCTCCCTTGCCCCTCACCCCAAATGTTCAACTTTCCTCTCACATACTGATGATGCCTGGGTTGATAGGTTAATTGACCTTTGTACATTTTTACCACATAATAAGCTCCCGCTATGTCTCAAAGCCCCGCCCACCACTCGGTCGCTCCGACCACAATGTAATTCTGCTGCTTCCAAAATACAGACAAAAACTAAAAACAGAAGATGTACAAACAAAAACTATTCAAGTCTGGAACGATGACTCTGTCGATGCATTAAGGGGCTGCATGGAGATCACTGACTGGGAAATATTTTTCCAAAGTTGTGAGGGAGACCTAAATCTGCTAACAGACTCTATCTCCTCCTATTTGTCATTCTGTGTGGATGCTGTTATACCAACAAAACAGGTCAAGCTGTACCCTAATAACAAGCCTTGGGTTACCAAGGACCTGAAGCAGTGTCTTAACAACAAAAAAGTGGCATTCCTACAGGAAGACAAACACAGAGTAAAACAATATAATAGTGAGTTGAGAAAGATGACCAGGCTGGCCAAACTCCACTACAAAAACAAAGTGGAGGAAAAATTCACCACTGGCAATGCAAGGGAAGCATGGCAGGGACTTAACACCATGATGGGCAGAGCCCAGAAACCGGCCCTGATCCAATGCTCTGACCCCGCCACCTTTGCTGAGCAACTCAACATCTATTACAGCAGGTTTGACAGGACACACCCCCAGAATGACTGGACCCTCACCAGCAGTTCATCAATCACAGTGGATAAAAGGAAGGTTACATCTATACTGGGCCGCATCAACCCTCACAAAGCTTCTGGCCTGGACAGGCTCAGGGGCAAGGTGCTGAGGGAATGCTCAGTTCAGCTGGGTGATGTCATCACTCAGCTATTCCAGCATCTCCTTGACTCCAGCTGTGTCCCACGGATGTGGAAGGAGTCCACAATTATACCGGTGCCGAAGAAATCTAACGCCAGGGAGATGAAGGACTTCAGACCGGTGGCACTCACATCCATTCTTTCCAAGTGTATGGAGAGGGTGGTAAGTGATCACCTCACTGCTATGGTGGTGGACAGGCTTGACCCACTCCAGTTTGCCCATAAGGCAAGGCGTGAGGTGGAGGATGCCTGTTTGACTCTCCTGGACACAGTTAGCAGACAGCTGGACTCCCCACACCCCCACACACGGATTTTATTTATGGACTTTTCTTCCGCTTTTAACACAGTCAACACGGTCACCCTCTGCAACCGCCTTCTGGATCTACAAGTCAACCCATCACTTATCCTGTGGATAAAAGACTTCCTGCAGGACCGGCCTCAGCATGTGGTGGTAAATGGTTTTAAATCCAAGAACATGATTCTAAACACTGGTGTCCCCCAGGGTTGTGGTTTATCACCGATTTTATTTTCCATCTACACAAACAACATAACAAACAATAACAGTGACATTTCCCTTTTTAAGTATGCAGACGATATGGCCCTGGTGGCCCACATCAAGGATCACACTTCTCTGGCTGCCTACTATCAGCAGGTCAACACCCTGATGCTGTGGATCAAAGATAGCTCTCTGGAGCTTAACATCTCCAAGACCAAGGAGCTGTGTTGTGGGGGGAGGCGAACATCTTCCCCCCAACCTCTCTTTGAACCTCTGAGGCTGAATGGGCAAACAGTTGAGCAGGTAGAGGCCTTTAGATACCTGGGCACAGAGATTGACACCCGCCTGTCCTTCTCCCAGCACACAGACTCTGTGTACAAGAAGGCACAGCAACGCCTGTTCCTGCTGAGGAAACTCAGGAGATTTGATGTCAGACAGGACATTTTAACAGCTGTCTATAAATCACTTATAGAATCTGTACTCACCTTTAACATCACATCCTGGTTCACCCTCACCTCGGTCAAAGACAAATCAAAGCTTTCCCGGATCATCAATCAAGCAAGCAAAATAACTGGCAAAACTCAAAATCAATTATCAGTACTTCACACCCAGGCAGTTAAAAGGAAAGCCAACCTCATTACACAGGATCCCACCCACCCCCTGCACAAGTCCTTCCAACTTCTGCCATCAGGCCGCCGATATAAAGTCCCCCTATCTAAGAAAAACATCCACAAAAACTCATTCATACCCATTGCCATAAACAGCTTAAATAAAAAATGAACAATGGACAAATTAACCCTGACGAACTGTCACTTTACATGTATCCACAACTTTCATCTTGTCTATTTTTACAGTTTTTAATCCTTATACTTGCTTTTAAGATCTATACACACGGTGTGTGCTCGCAGAAATCTGTGTTGTATGACTGCTTATCAGTACATTGTCCTGTTTGTATGTTGAGCCACGCCAAAGAAGATTTTCTGTTACGACAGACAATAAAGTTTTCTGAATCTGAATCTGAAAGCAAGGGTTATTTGAAGTTAGAGAAGTCAATGTTCATACCGCTGGGGTATAAGCTACCCAAGCAAAATATGAGGTGCTGTTCCTCCAATTTACACTGGGCCTCACTCTGACAATGGAGGAGGCCTAGGACAGAGAGGCCAGATTGGGAATGTGAGGGACAGTTAAAGTGCTGAGCAACCGGGAGATGAGGTAGGTTAAGGAGGACTGAGCGGAGGTGTTCAGCGAAACGATCACCGAGCCTGCACTTGGTCTCACCGATATACAGGTATTTGATATTTGGCATTGACTTTTAGTTTAGTTTAGTTTAGCGATACAGAGCGGAAACAGGCCCTTCGGCCCACTGTGTCCGTGCTGACCGGCAATCCCAGCACATTAACAATGCCGGATTTAAATGAAGAGAGGCCCTAGGCTATTCCACTTGTGCGGCCCCTCCCAATCCCCCACCCCCACGACTAGAGGAAGATGGAAGAATGTTTTAAATAATTTGAGTAAAGCCATGGATGATGATGGGTGTTTAAAATTCCGCAATTCGCAATTCCTTCTCTAAAGGACATAAAATGTTATTGTTAAATACCGTAGTGATTGAAAAAAAAAAGCATAAATGTTAAAATGAACACTGTGAAAAACTTTTGCTATAACCGAACTTTGTAAACATTTTGTGGAATAAGCAGGAATTTTTAGGAAAATTCCTAGTTCAAATATCTTTGCACTTTCCTACTTACCCCTGAGTTTTGACTTTTGAAGCCTGCAAGTATCTAAAGATGTTCCCTACACCCGCCATCGCTGCTTACTGGAGCATGTGTGAAAGTTTGCCGGACCCTGGTGCCACCAGATTGACACCAATGTGCAGCCGAGCGTGGCCAATGAGATAAGGGGATGGAAAGATGCGCTTTTTAAAATGTATTTATTGCCAGTACTAGTGTCGAGTTATCGGCTTAAAACAGTATTATTCTGAAATGGAGGACAAGGAAAATCACTGAAGGGTTGTTTAGAGACTACAGTGCTTTGTGACAGCATATGTAAGAAAGGCAGCCTATGACAGTGTCAAAAATATTATACACCTTGGCTGGAGGCGCCCTAGATTTTGAGGCCCTAAGCTTCAGCCTGTCAAGCCTATAGGTAAATCCGGCACTGGTCTCTGGCACTGTAAGTGCTGCAAGGCAGGAACTCTACCGCTGCGCCGCCCTGCTGCCCTTTGATGGGCCAAAGGGCCTAATTCCATATAGCATTACTCCATGAAAGCTTTTTCACTCTTGATTGATACAAATCATCAGCAAATTATATTGTGAAGCATTTTTATCAACCTAAGGCCATTCACAGTAAGGTTATCACACAAGGTTATCAACGTTGATACTGGACATTTCAAAGCCATATTGAAGAGCTGACTAAATGAAGTATTCAACAAAAAGTGAATATCGCCATTGGCCACCAACTTTCAGCTAGCCCTGAGCTAACACCACCAAAATATAAGTGGAGAAGGAAGAGGAGAGGGAAATATAGGAGAAGTTTCCTAAGCCAGTGCACATGATGCTCATCAAAGTTATGGCGGAGATTTAAAACCAAGGTTTTACAAGAGAGTTCAGAAATGGGTGAAGAACTCTTGGTATGACGTGAGGCCAAAGAGGATTACAGAGCTGGAGAATACAATTCGCCATTTGTTCCAGCGTTTTATCTGAAGGGTCATTTTTCTAGGCAAAATCAACTGCAAATTTACGACGAAAAATCTAGCACTGGGTGCGGCAGAAATGTATTTCCTTCCTTTACACTATCCTAATTTTCAGACTGTAAAACATCTGTTAATGGTGTGGATAAATACTGAGTTAGACCAGTGGCATACCTCCTGGGATGTGGTAGGTCAAGCGTGAATTCTCATTCACATTCACTACCAGCCAACAAAACAACTATTTAAGGCGATGGAATGTCAAGCAGGATAGTCTGTTGAACTGTGTTGTGACTGCTTTTAACAAATCCAATTATCTTTAGTTTCCAAATCTGCAGTTCAGTTTTTAGTTCCCAAACTTCAGGTGTTTGTATAAATGATGCAACACCCCAGCTCAGCGGTCAAAGCCATGAAAGATAATTTAGAATGTCAGCAGTTTTGAGTCCCACTTTCAGAGGCAAAATATTCCATAACATTCATATGGAGAATGTTATTCTTGAAAGATAGTGAGCAACAGATGGCGCCAATTAGAATTCATTCTCTGCTCTTGAGTTTTATCCTTTCCACTCAATCACCAGGGATGCCATGGATGGATTATTAAACACAAAGCAGATTACTATTCTCTTCCTTGCTCCTGCAGTGATTTCGCAGAAGGTTCATTTTAGTAAAGGTTCACTGTCAAAGGAACCAAAGGTGACATAAGGAAATACAACTTCACACAGCGAATAGTTATGATCTGGAATCCATTGCCTCATGTGGTGGTAGAAGCAGATTTCAATGATGGCTTTCATGAAAGAATTAGATAAGTATAAAGTAAAATACTGCATGGCCATGGAGAAAGAGACAGGCATTGGGATTAATTGAAATAAAAACAGAAAATCCTGCAACCATTCAGCAGATCAGTCACCGTTTGTGCAAAGGGGAAACAGAGTTAGCATTTCAGGTTGAAGACCCTTCATCACAATTAAATTATTTCTTTTTCCACAGGTGCTGCCTTACCTACTGAGCATTTCTATCATTCTCTTTGTTTTGGATTTCCAGCATCTGCAGTAATTTTTCAATGGGATGGTTGGTACTTGAAAGTTCAATTGATTTGGTTTTACAACGAGGCAATACCTTTACTTATGTGCTGTCATAATTCAGTGACTTCAGAAGAGGCTATACACCATTATCACTAGAAGATGTAAATAGCTCGTTCTAAGCTTCCCCCCAGTCTAGTTTCAGTCAAAAACCACTGAATCATGCACTTGATCAACTAATCTTTATTTTGACAAAACACAATTACAGTTACTGTACCTATCCCACCGCAGGTTCGATCCTCGTATCTGCTTGATCAAGCCCTCTAGGCCTCGCCCAAACAGAGACACTCCAGAAGGTCACGCAGTCCCAAGCGCTCTCCCAGAAGATCGATGCAGGTCCTCGTAGCAGCGGACCTTGAGGGGCCGAACCACATGGGGGTGGTCTCTTTGCAATCCAGTTACAAATATCGATTAACCCCATACATAACAGACATTTCCTTAACCCAATAACGCAACAGCTAATACATTGTATAAGAAAGAAAGCTCTGGAAGGAAGCAAATAAGAACAAACATTGAACCATGTGCCCTGAGATTCAAACAGTTTCTCCAAGGCTCAACAGTTCGACCAATCATCGATTAACAGAATGACCATCTTGCAACATTATTTATACTATTTACAATGCTTTTGCAGCGGTCCAATTGAAATGAGGCTTTTAAGGTTCGTTTGCAAAACTGCTCTACATGTTATCAATTTAAGAGAAACGGGGGAACACCTGGACCCTTCACCATCCTGCATACCAGTCTGAGCCTAGATTGGCTGGCACCAATCAAAGCCTATAAAGGTCAGCTGACAAGGGTTAAGCAATTCTGACAAGTGCAGGGATCCTCCATTTTACGGTGTCTTTAATTTAGCCAATATTAACAAAGATAACCTGGGATTAGAATACCTGGTAACAATCAAACCCCAAGATCCACTAGATAATATGATAATAATTTAGATTAGATTAGATTAGATTAGATTAGATTAGATTAGATTAGATAATAGTCACATGCCAGGATTCAATGAAATTCCTTGTTCACATGAAGCTCGCAGAGTAATTAGTATATTTTAGCTATAACGATAAATGATAAATACAATGGTAAAGATAAATACCACACTAAATACAGCAGGGAAGAAGCTGTTCTTAAATTCGGATATTTGAACTTTCAAGTACCAGCATCTTTTTCCAGAAGGCAGAAGAGAGAAAAGGGAACAGCCAGGGAATGACAGGCATCCTTACGATGCTCCCAGCAACATGGATATTTGGTCAGGAAAACACAGCTGGCCCACCAATCCGGCACTGCACCTTATGATGATTAGATGATACTACTCTCTCCCTGCCCCTTTTCTCTCCACATATCCTACACTTAGAATGAAGGGCAAGGCATGTAGGAGTAAGGAACCCTTGATGATGGGAGAAATTGACGCTTTGGGCAGAAAAAAGAAGCTAGAATCAAGCGTATTCCTGGAGGTGTTTAGGGGATTGAGGTGCATACCTCAGAAGGAAATCAGGAGGACAAAAAGGGGGCATGAGATAGCTGTGGCAGATAGGATTCAAGAGAATCCAAAGAGATTGTATGTATATTAAGGGAAAGTGGGTAACTAGAGGGAGAATAGGGCCCCTCAGAATGCAGACTGGTCATCTATGTATGTAGCTGCAGAAGATGGGTAATGTCCTCATTACCCATTACCGGGCATTACGGGACATTACCAGGCGGCATGGTGGCGCTGCAGTAGAGTTGCTGCCTTACAGCGCTTGAGCGACAGAGACACGGATGCTGTCAGTACGGAGTTTGTATGTTCTCCCCATGACCGCATGGGTTTTCTCCGAGATCTTCGGTTTCCTCCCACACTCCGAAGAAGTACAGGTTTGTAGGTCAATTGGCTTGGTATAAGTGTAAATTGTCCCTAGTGCATGTAGGATATTGTTAATGTGCGGGGATCGCTGGTGGATGTTGACTTGGTGGGCCGAAGGGCATGTTTCCATGCTGTATCTCTAAACTCAACTAAATATTTCCCTGTTTTAGCATGCAAATGGGGTGGGAGATTGCAACCTTGACGTGGTCCGCCCTGTTTCAATGAATGAAATCAACCTGGTGTGCACAATCAAATAAGTTCAAATAGAACAAGTAGTCCTACAACTTTAGGCTGTGCATGCCATATGCAAGAAGAAGAAGCATGCAAAAACCTTGGAACTGTGCAACTGTACGCCTAGCATCTGTTGTACGAAAGTTACTGAAGAGGATTCTGAGGGATAAGATATACATGCATTTAGATTAGATTTAGGATTAGGTTATTATTGTCACATTTATCAAGGTGCAGTGAAAAGGTTTGTTTTGCATGCTATTCAAACAGATCAAATACATTGATGCAATCAGTTCAAACTCAAGTACAATAGATAAAGCAAAGGGGAAGATACAGAGTGTAAAATATAGTTCTCAGCATTGCAGCACATTGGTTCCATAGACAAAGTCCAATGTCCTCCATGGAGTTAAGGTGGATCTACCAGTACCTTGGCTTATGGAAGGACAGTACAGAAGCCTGATAATGGAGGGGACGAGTCTGGTGGTGGACGCTTTTGAGCCTCTGTATGTTCTGCCAGACTGGAACAGGAAGCAGAAGGGAAAACTTGGGTGGGACAAACCTTATATTGGCTGCATTTCCGAGTGGAAAGATGTAATATGTACCTGAGAGGCAACATTTTCATATAGAAGATGGTGGGTATATGAAATGAACTGCCAGAGAAAATAGTTGAGACAGGTATAATAACAACATTTAAAGGATATTTAAATAACTACATGGAAAAGGAAAGGTTCAGAGGGATATGGGCCAAATGCAGGGAAATGACTATCCTAGATAGGTTTGGTTGATATGGATATGATGGGCAGAAGGGCCTATTTTGGTGCTATATGTCTATGACTCCATCCTCTGTTCAACCTACAGAATAAACAGAATATAAACAGGGCCAACAAGGAAAAAAAATCTGGTAAAATTCCAACCTGACCTCCTCAGGTAATAGAAACCAGTATAAGAATCATTTAGACCAAATGTTTTCTAAAGTGATTAAATGAACAAAATCTGTCAGGAATCTTAAAATGTCAAAATTACAGTTCCGTCGATTTGTAATGTTAGATGTTAATGTTAAAGTGGGAATATCAGACCATTGAGGAATTTCTTTAAGTCATTCAGCAGACTGCTCTTGTCGTTTCCTTTTTCCTCCCCATGTGCTGATGATAGGACTCACTTGAGAGAGACAATGAATGTATGTGGGGCACGTTATAGAAGGTATGGATTTAAAGATAGATTTTTAATAGGGTCGATTTGTTAACGCAAGACCAAGTCTTACTGAGTCACATGTTCACCTATTTCAATTCAAAACTCAGCAGGCAGGAGATCGAATAAAATTAGGTAGCTTTTACATCTTTGTCTGTTGCTAAGCTCTTCAAGGGCCAAGGTGATATTGGAACGTTCTCCCTGGATCTCACAGGAAACAGCTGGCCTCTTCAGCCCCAGTCTCAGCCAACAATGCTCATTCTAATACTTTCAATCACAATCATGCTCACAGCCTTTTTTATCCTTCAGTGCATGGACTGTAACCTCTTGATGCCTGTGTCTGGCAGCTGGCATGGCCCCGTGCTGGGAATGAACCTGCAACATTTATAGAAATGAGTACCTGCAGCTAAGGTCAATCAGGCCTTTGCCTCTCTGTCCTTGCTGCCTGCCATCAGACTCTCTGCACCTCAGCTGTTTCCTTGTTAATGTCAATGATGAGTTCAATAACAGGAGGATAATGGACGAAAATTGGATAAGAAGTTGAAAATTCGCCCGCGCTCCAGTTACCATCATGCTTGTACATAATTTCACATTAATCTTTTCCTGTGATATTTAGAAATATGATACGGCACTAGTCCTAAAGGCATGTTGCACATGGGAAGACGGAAACTGCCCATGACATTAAATATCTGACATTAACTATTATTTGGTCTCCTTCAAGATGCCCCTTCTCTCCCAGACATCATCCAGAGATCCATTTTCACACATTATTCCAATTAAAGCTATTTGTGTGATGGAAACCTTGGCCAAGGTTCATTTTCTTTTGTCAATAAAATTAACTAAATTAACTCCTCCAGCAAGGCTTTTTGATATTTGGTGAGCGTCGTGGAGGTGGAGTTCAAATGTCATTAAGTTCTTAAGTGGAACACAGCCAATAGGAAGTCATGATGCAACTTTGATTAGGACTTTGATTAGTCTGCATTTGGAGGATTGTGTGAAGTTCTGGTCACTCCATTCCAGGAAAGATGTTAAAGACTAGAGAGTATAACTTTAAGGTGAGAAGGGCAGACTTTAAAGGAAACATGCAGGGCAAGTTCTTTACAGAGAGAGTAGTGGGGGCCTGAAATGCATTGCCAAGGGTGGTAGTGAAGGCAGATACGATGGTGGCATTTAAAGGACATAGACAGCCACATGGAAGTGCAGAGAATAGAGGGATATGGATCATGTACAGGCTGATGAGATCAATTTAACCTGCCCCCATGTTTAGCACAAACATTGTGGGCCAAAGGCCCCTTCCGGAGCTGTTCTGTTCTATGTTCTATGTTAATAGTGGGCATGATGTGGGAATTAGGCCATTCAGCCCATCAAGTCTACTCTGCCATTCAATTATGGCTGATTCATCTTATCCCACTCTCCTGCCTTCTCCCCGTTATCTCTGAAACCCTTACTCATCAAGAGCCTACCAATCTCCAATTTAACAATACGCAAAGGCTTGGCCTCCACAGCCGGCTGTGGCAATGAATTCCACAAAGAAATTCCTCCTCATCTCCTTTCTAAAGGTACGTCCTTTTATTGTGAGGCTGTGCTGTCTGGTCCTGGACTCTCGCACTAGTGCCTATCCTCTGCTTATCCAATCTACACAGGTCTTTCATTATTTAGTAAGTTTCAATGAGATTCCCCTCATCCTTCTATACCTGAGCGAGTACAGGCCCAGTGCATTCAAACGGTCATTATATGTTAACCCAATCATCCCCAGGATTATTCTCATAAACCTCCTCTGGACTCTCCAATGCCAGCACATCCCTCCTCAAAACTGCTCACAATACTCCAAATGTCGTCCAGGCAGTGCCTTATTAAAAGGGCTGTCTCACTGTGCGAGTTGACCCACGAGTGACCCCGAGTTTAAAACAAATTTAACTCGTGGTAATCACGTACAATTAACGTAGCGGAAACGTCTGAACTCGTGGACGCAACTTGGCAACTCTTGGTGCTAACGGGAGGTACACGTGAAACTTGTTAACTCTTGCAAAAGTTCAAACATGTTTGAACTTTTCCACGAGTAAAATGTACTCTTGTGGTTAAAAATTGAAACATTTAAACTCGTTGTAAGAACGTAGTGGCCCGTGCGTTTAACTTTGTGACTCGTGATTCTACCGTGGGAACTCTTTTTAGAAACAATAATCAGGGACAGAAATATCAGTTACTTAGACTTTTTAAAGACAAATTCTGCTTAACAAAGTTAAGCAAGTTATTGATAAGGTGACAGAGTGGGTTGAAAAGAAAAAATTGCTTGAAGTTTATATATAAATTTGTGTTGTGTTGTGTTGAAAAGCTTTTTGCTGATCCGTTTGATTCTCACTGTTTGTTTATTTCATTGCACAATAAAAGAGAGTTCTTTGCTATCAAGATCAAATTGATGTCTGGAAGTCTTCATTTTAATATCACTACAAAGTATCATGAATTGAATGTAATATTCCTTTCATCATAAAACACAAAATAGAGGAAGGCAAAATATATTCACATCTTGATTCTCACAATCATTTGTGAGATTTAAGGACAGCTGCCTCATATGCTGTGCTTTTTAAATGTTTAAAATTGTCACCTCTCAGTAGATCAGAAAATAAGACAAAGTCATGTGAAACAAATGTCTTGAATGTGAAACAAAGTCTTTATTCTTGTTCAATATAAAAAACGCGTTTTTGCGCATATTGAGAAAAGTAGCACTACAGCAAACACCACTGTCTGAAAAGGGCTTCTCATACATGAAAATCAACAAATGAAGCACAAATAAAAGTATTTCCACTATATACTAATTCAGCTGAGAAATGCACAAGTCTAAATTCAGGCAATAAAAGATACAATGCAATGCGCTAAATGACAAGTTTTGAGATCTACAATCAGATAAGCAGATGCATGATAACCACGTTTTAAAGGAAAGACAGATGCAATGAAATTACTTTTACACCACAATAAAAAATAAAATCCACACTTAAAGTTAAACAATGAAAAGTCAGCAGGATTTAAACTAAACATGAAATTAACTGGATTTTTCTGCATGTGAGCTCTCCTCATGCAGTGATGTACCTGTGGTCAGCAGCCGCTCAAAATAAGCTGTCCTGCCACGGCACACTGCCCAATTCTGAATTATAGTAGGAGCAGAGATGGTCTCTCTGCTCTTTTGCACTGTTGGTCCCCGTGTTACCTCGAAAACACTGCAGTGGCACCAAAGTCTCGTCGTTTGTACCACTCCTCCACGCACCTAGTGTTATTCTCCCTGTTTGACTGTCCACTAAGTCACCGTCCTGCATGGCTGTTGCTGATCCTGAAGCTGCACCTCTGATACGGATCAGGTTGTGCAGAACACATGCAGCAAACACAATAGTCTCTACGTTCTTTGGCTGGCATGACATCATTTTTTTTAACATGTGATGATTTTTCAACAGTTCGATATACATTGTTGCCTCAAGATTAACGGGAGAGGAACTTGGTACACTCGGGAGACGAACTTGGAACATCGCAGAAATGAGAAGTAAACGGCAAACTTAGACATACCCGTTGGAACTCGGTTAAACTCTGGATCATAAACTTGTAGTCTCGTACGCAACCACGAGTCTTTCACTCGGGGTCACTCGTGGGTCAACTCGCACAGTGAGACAGACCTTTAAGCCTCAGCATTACATTCCTGCTTTTATATTGTAGTCCTCTCAAAATGAATGCTAACATTGCATTTACTTTCCTTATTACCGATTCAACCTGCAAATTAACCTTTTGGAAATCCAGTGCCAGGACTCACAAGTCTCTTTACACCTCTGATTTCTGCATTCTCTCACCATGTAGAAAATAGTCTATGCCTTTATTCCAACAACCAAAGTGCATGACCGCACACTTTTCTACACTGTATTCCATCTGCCATTTGTTTGCGCACTCTTCCAATCTGTCCAAGTCCTTCTGCTGAGTCTCTGCTTCCTCTACATTACCTGCCCCTCCACCTATCTTCGTATTATCCACAAACCTCGGGGGTTAGGAGGGAGAGATAGATCAGCCATGATTGAATGGCGTAGACTTGATGGGCCGAATGGCCTAATTCTATTTCTATTCCTTATGACCTCATGACCTTAACGTCCATAAACCCATCAATTCCATCATCTAAATCATTGATATACAACATGAAAAGTAGCGGACCCAAACTGACCCTTGCAGAACACCATTAGTCACCAGCGGCTAACTAGAAAAAGCCCTTTTTTTCTCACTCTTTGCCATTCAGCCAATCTTCTCTCCATGCTGGCACCTTCCCTCCAACATCATGGGCGGTCATCTTGTTTAGCAACCTCGTGTGTGGCACCTTATCAAAGGCTTATTTGGATGCTTGGACTATGAGTTAGCCACACAATGTCAATGCCAGTTAGAAAGTATCAGGCACTAATTAGTAATCTGGAGATTCCTGACATTTTCAGTTGATAGTGCCCTGGCCACTGACCTTCCTCTGCTGGTGATGAAGCCCGAGGAATTAGCACTGAATTCTGATGGTGCTTTCTGGTTTTCCTGCTCCTTTGTAGCAGTTTGCAGATTCACAGAATGGTGAACAGCACTGAAGGAAGTCATATCGCCCCATGATTATATGGTCTATGTAAGAGCAGTCCAATTGCTCTCATTATTCGTCCTTATATATCTTTGAAAGTTGTCATTCAATCTGTCACAACCACTTCACTTGGTAACTCGTTCCATATACACACCACTCTCCATGTAAAAATAGCTGCACATTAGGTTCCCATTAAATCTTTTCATTCTCATCTCCCTCTAGTTCTTGATTTGCAGAGCTGAATTGATGGGCCAAATAGCCTATTTCTGCTCCTATTTACTGTGTTTTAGCCATAACCCTAAAATGCTTCTTCTAACACTTGAGCACAAATATTTCTTGCTTGTGACTTCCCATTTTACTATTGATCCAGCAATTTTTCAGATCACACTGAACTAAAGGACAGTGTATGTTTTATGCTTGGCCCTTCAGCCTAATGCCAGCCATGGCTGTGTATGACCACCCCATTCATTTAAATGAGTGCGCCAAACTTAATTAAGTGAATGTACACAAAAATGCTGGAGAAACTCAGCGGGTGCAGCAGCATCTATGAAGCGAAGGAAATAGGCAACATTTCGGGCCGAAACCCTTCTTGGCCCGAAACGTTGCCTATTTCCTTCACTCCATAGATGTTGCTGCACCCGCTGAGTTTCTCCAGCATTTTTGTGTACCTTCGATTTTCCAGCATCTGCAGTTCCTTCTTCAACAATTAATTAAGTGAATATTGTTTTTTTGGTTTTTTTGGTCTTAATTCTGCTTTAAAACAATTTAGGGGCAGCACAGTGGCGCAGTGGTACAGCTGGTGCCTCACAGAGCCAGAGACATAGTTTGATCCTAACCATGGGTGCTGTCTATACTGAGCTTGTATATTCTCCTTGTGAGTGCTTGAGTTTTCTCCGGATGCTCCAGCTTCCTCCCACATTCCACACGTGCAGGTTTGTAGGTTAATTAGCTTGTGTAAATTGTCCCTAGGGTATAGAATAGGACTAGTCTATGGGTGATCATTGGTCAGTGCAGACTTGGTGGCCGAAGGGCCTATGTCCACACTATATCTCTAAACTAAACTAAACTAAATAAAGATGATTGTAAGAGTGTTTGAATATTTTCCTAAATATTTTTAATCAATGTTCAAAATGTTTTATTTCATTAAAGGTAGACAAAAATGCTGGAGAAACTCAGCGGGTGAGGCAGCATCTATGGAGCGAAGGAATAGGTGACGTTTTGGGTCGAGACCCTTCTTCAGACTGATGTGGGGATGGGGGGGGGGGGCGGGAAGAAGAAAGCTATTTATTTAAAATTTATTTCATGAAATGTTGTTCAACAGTGGTCCTTGAGTAGCCACCTGCAGCCTGACCCTCGCTCATGGACCATTCCATGTTGTGGGTGGCCATGGATTTGAGCCTTCGTGATTGTTAGCAACGTTCAAGCTGCAAAAATATGATGGTTGGGCGAGTGGAGCGGAGTATACTTGAGTACAATTCCTACCATTGTTTTCCATCCTTTTGGCAGTTTCATCCCCATTCCGAAGATTCAGCCTGAGTCTTCACGGCTGGTGGAATTTGCAAATAGTTCAGATAGTTGACCTACTTTTCACAGTCTAATTATCAAATTACATCTTGAAAATCAAATAGCTTGTTCCAATCTGATCTATGTAGGAAGGAACTGCAGATGCTGGTTTAAACCGAAGATAGACACAAAAAGCTGTAGTAACTCAGCGGGATAAGCAGCATCTCTGGAGAGAAGGAATGGGTGACGTTTCGGGTTGAGACCCTTCAATCTGATCTGAATGTCTCCCCACCCAATATAGACAAGGTCATTATTCCAAGGTTTACTTTAGTTAAGTAATTCCAGTATTCCACACAGAATGCAGAGGAGATGAAAAAGGCTGTAGATTTCTCTATCTGAGTATTCCACATATTGAAATGCAGGAACTTTAGACTGATATCCAGGCACTTTCCAACAAAGCGTATCAGCATGCACAAAATCTCCCCTCCACCCCATTCTCCTGGCACTTTGGGATAAACATCATCTATTCCAGGATAGTTATTTATTTTGAGCCTATTTGGCCTTGTCTATGATTTCCACTTCATTTAAGTCAAAGTAATTGATTTTCCTTTGGTTAACCATGGGGAATGTGTGTTGCTCAAGTCTTCTCTTGTGAATGCTCGAAGGAATTAATCATTCAGAAAATTAAATACTAAAGGTTCATCTGCAATTCCAATTCCATTTGCAACTTCCATGATTTTCATTTCTCTCCGTCATCTTTTTGTTGAAGTATTAATTATTTCTATCACTTTTGTTTACCTTGAAATGCAATCCTTGATTCTATTCCTGTTATGAATTAAGATCAGTAATAGACATCTTCTTGTACTCTATCTGTTTGGCTGTTCCCTTAAGTAATTTAAGTATCTTATTGTTTAAGAAGTTGACACAAAGTCCTGTATCTACTTGTATGGTAATCTGACTGAGCAGTATAATAGAATTGCTACCTGCAGCCAGAGTCACAAGAATGTGTTCAATCTCTTAAATTATAAGACCGAAAATAACGTGTTGAGCTGCAATATTTCACAATTAAATGAAGATACAGAACAATACTTACACTAATGTCATTTAATTTCAGCAATAAAATCTGACCAATGATATAAAATAATGAGGATGTTATACAAGCTCATTTCAGTCATGCTTGAAAGTTAATTTCTCTTCTCTGCAGTCTATTCCTATCTCTGTCGTTTGCTGTATGATTACCCTTTGAAAGTGCTCACATCTTTCCTTTAATAAAGCTGACAGTACATGTTTTCATAGTGCCAGGTAAAAGAGGATCATTGATGATGGAAGATGAGCTGGTCTGTGACTATGTCAAGAATGGCTACACTGGCTGGGCACGGACACAGATATCCCACTTGAATCAGATAATGCATCCTCGGAACATGCCAAGAGATGACAATTGTAACCGATCCATCTTGGAGTGTTCAGATACACCTACTTTTCATTCACAGGTGCTGCCTGGCCCACTGAGTTACTCCAGCAGTTTGGTTTCCACTTTTCATTTAAGTTGTTGGGATGAAAGGTACCAACACATTCCCAATTCCATTAAAATGACTTGGGTTGCTTCAACATTGGATTAGTTTACCTAGAGAGTATGCCTCCTCCCTTCGCCAGGAGATCTGCCTTCTTGCAGTGGACTAGGAATCACTTGAGAGCAATTTTCTCCCATGGACAGTAAGCCATAGAGGGAAGTGGTGTGCAGGAGTCACAAGGAAAGAGGGAAGAGAGGGTAAGGTTGGATAATGATTTGCAGATTCTGAATTAAGCGTAGAGGGAAAGGAATGAGCAAAGTGTCAAGGATTGAAACTTTTGGTGTGAGGGAAGATGGGCAGCAAAGAGCTGGATTCGACAAGTAGAAGTTCTCAAAATTAGTTTTAGCTTTAGATTTAGGTTTATTATTGTCACGTGCACCAAAGAACAGTGAAAAGCTTTGTTTTGCATGTTATCATCAGATATACCATCCATAAATGCAATCGTCAAACTCAACAACAATAGATAGAGCGAAGAGACAGAGTGCAGAATATATTTCTCAGCATTGTAGTGCATCAGTTCCACAGACAAAGTCCAATGTCCACATGATAAAGGTGAATCAGACAGTACTCTGAGCTATTGAAGGATGGTTCAAGAGCCTGATAACAAAGGGGAAGAAGCTGTTCCTGTCTGGTGGTATGCGTTAGGGGCATGTACTCCAACATGGTTTCTAAAGTCAATAACTAGCTCCTTCATCTTGCTGACATAGAGAGATCATTTCCTGACACCATGTTATTATGTTTTCTATATTCTTCTTGCTCTCTGTCTCGTCATTGTTCGTGATCAAGTGCAGTCTGGGAATGGAGCAGTATGTAGGCTTGATGATTGTGTAGCAGTGGTCTTGGTTGTTTGGGCTTCTGCTTGGCCAGGAGACATGCTGATAGTATTTTGGCAGCACGCTCCTAAAGTTAGATTGATGAAGACCCCGGCTGTTATGAACAAGGCCTCAGGGTATTTTGTTTCAAGATTGTTGGTTACTGTTACTAGTGCTTAGTTCCCTCAGTGCAAACTAAGCATTGGCCTGGGGGAAAGATGTGAACCGTTGTCAGAAGAACCAAAGTGAATTCCCAAGGCAGGTAGTAGGGACGACACTTCACTGTAAAATATTCCAATTCTGAGGAGCAGGAGCTCGCCAAGACATCTGTGCACCATGCAGAGTAAATAATAAACAGACCTCTCTACCTTTAACCTTACACCGGTCCATCCAGTGTAGTGAGAAGCCCTTAGTTTGAATGGTACAGTCAAGTGAGATAGGGGAAAAGCAATTTGGAAAAGTAGTGAGGTTGAGATTAGAGATTAATGAAAGTCCTGCGGAGGATTCGGCAAGATTGAAGATAGACAATGTTACAATCTCAGCGGAGATATGAATCAAAGATTTGAAAGTCAGTATTGTGTTAAATGGACAACGGGGCTGCTTCACCAAGTGACTTTGCTTGAATGAGCGGCTGGCGTGGGAATAAAAGTGTAGAATTTTCAACAGGAGCTGAATAAAATTAATTTGCTTTTACAAAGTATGACATTCAATTCCATTCATTTCATTTCACAGTTTCTATTTGCTGCTGTTCATATTCTGAAGATAATTTGCATAAATAAAGCAAGATGCATCAGTCGGCATGTTAATTTTAACTGCCTCGCCCTCGACTACGCACCCTGATTGGGGTGACCATTAGAGAATGATAAATCTCAGTCATTTCCCTGCTTTGTGGATTTTAAATATGTCAGCATTTCACAGAATTATTGTCTAGATGCCAATGAAAGTCTGACTTGGTTTCTGAATACAACCCATGGCACTAACAATCTATATGTGAAGCTGAAATAATTTTCAAATTGCTTTTAGCCTATCTGTCTGGAGTCATATAAAAATAAGAGTTTGCTGCTTCATCTGATGAAAGAAGAAGCAAATACCTTTAATATAGCAATGATAGGCGGCATAGTGGTGTAGCGGTAGAGCTACTGCCTCACAGTTCAATCCTAATTACGGGTGTTTGTCTGAACGGAGTTTTCCATTCACCCCATGACCTGCGTGGGTTTTTTCCGAGATTCTTAGTTTCCTCTCACACTCCAAAGACATACAGGTTTGTAATTTAATAGGCTTGATATAAATGTAAAATTGTCACTAGAGTGTGTAGGTAGCGTTAATGTGTGGATTCAGTGGGCCGTGGGGCCTGTTTTCGCGCTGTATCTCTAAATGAAACTAAAAAACAATGTCCTTATATTTACAAATCTAAGAGTTGTTTTCCTTCCCGCATCTCCTTCCAATGTATTCTTGCTGCTTGATTTCCCTGTGCCCCACCAGATACTTCCTCTTTGCGCTAGTCATCAAGTCAAGAGTGTTTTATTGTCAGATGTCCCAGATAGAACAATGAAATTCTTAAGGGGCTGTCCCACTTGGGCAACCTGATTGGCGAGTTAAGAAGAGTTTGAAAAAATGACATGTTGAAGACCTCCTTCGACTATGTAGAAGACCTCCTTCCACCTCCTTCGACTATGTTGAAGACCAGCTTCGACTAGCTACAACTGGCTATGACTAACTTCGGGAAAATTGGACACCGAATAGTGGAGAGTGAAGACGACCTCCTTCGATATCCTTCGACCTCCCTTTGACCTCCCTTCGACTATGATGAAGACTACCTACAACTACCTTTGACCAACTTCTACTACCCTTGATTACCTATGACTAACATGCCGACCTACTATGACCTACTACGACCTACTATGACTAAACCTACGAGTAAAAAAGTATCGATTTTGTCCGTGGCGACCTTTTTTTACTCGCGGGCATTTTTTAACATATTGAAGAAAAATGCCGTGACCTAGCTGAGGCCTCGAGTACGCGGAGACCACTCTCGAGCATGAAGGAGAGTTACGAAGACATCCTATGACCTCGTGTTGACCATGCTGCGAGTATGAGTCAAGGGCAAACTCGCCAGAACTCGCGGATTAGGTCGCCCAAGTGGGACAGGCCCTTCACTTGCTGCAGCACAACAGAATATGTAAACATAGTACAGAAACGAGAGAAAAAAAGTTCAGTGTGTATATATACACATACACGCATACTCAAAAAACAAACAATTATAGTGCAATAATAATAATAGTCTGTTGTAGTTCAGAGCGTATTTGTTGTCATGTTTAATAGCCTGATGGCTGAAGGGAAGAAACGGTTCCTGAACCTGGCCGTTACAGTTTTCAGGCTCCTGTACCCTCTTCCTGATGGCAGTGGTGAAATAAGTGTGTGGCCAAGATGGTGTGGGTCTCTGATGATGTTAGCTGCCTTTTTGAGGCAGTGACTCCGATAAATCACTTCGATGGTGGGGAGGTCAGAGCCAGTGATGGACTGGGCAGTGTTCACAACTTTTTTACAGTCTTTTCCGCTCCTGGATGTTCAAGTTGCCGAATCAGGCCATGATGCAACCAGTCAATATGCTCTCTACTGTACACCTGCAGAAGTTCAGGAGAATCCTCTTTGACATACTGAATCTTCTCAGGAAGTTCTCAAATGTTATTCACTGTGAGAGAGATCAAAATAGTTCTACATTTCAGACATCATCAATAATTGAGGTTGTGCTAATTAGATGAATGGGTCTGATCTTTTGAAAATAATGGAAACTTGGTGGAAACTAGATCAATGAACAGCCCAATGAATTGCACCTTCCACTACGTTATTAGAATGATTTAAGCATCCACTTTCTGAGTTGCATTAGAAGCTGAAACTATGAATAATAATTATGACTGACTGCATTAAGCACAGTCACAATTTTAGATTACATTTTTGAAAGGTGAATTGTGGTGCTATTAATATTCACTAACACGAGGATTTAAAGATTGTAGCTTAAAGCGGGAGAGGACGGGGGAAGTTGGAGAGAGAGAGAGAGAGAGCAGGAGTGAAAGTGAAAGTGATGAAGAGAGGCAGAGAGAGCGGGGGAGAGTAGAGAGAGAGAAAGAGAGAGAGAGCAAGACTAGAGAGAGAGAGATGAGTTAAAGAGAGCCAGGAGAGAGAAAGAGAGACCATGGTCAATTAGGATTGTGCCCACTATAGGTTAGATAGTCCATTCAAGCCACTACACACTTATAGTGCACTTCTCTGTGTGAAGTTTTCCCATAGGTTTTAAATAATGCATTTGGTATGCTAATAACTGATCAAAACACTGTACATAATGGTATGGTTTAGGAGTGCAATGAATTTGTTCTTACACAGATTTCTAATTGGAATTTTTATACTAGAGACTCAGAAACGGAGCATAATATTGCACTGATACATCTAATCTAATGGCAAAACTTGCATTGAAGAATATGATCTGCAGTGAAAATCGACTGCAAATGTTTTTAGCTAATAGGAAAAGGCTTGGAAATCTATAGCTGCTTTCCCTCTCATCTATTCACTCATTTCTCTTAATTCCCTATTGAAGCATAACCATTGAGTTATACATGATTAGCATGACATCCTGGTTTTTGTTCTTGATGGGGTAGATTTAAAGCCCAATTGGGGGTTGGTTTGGGTCGAGGAGAATGCAAACTGTTGAAAGTTTCAAGCCTGTCCTCCAGTGTACCTGGAGCCTGCCACTTATGAGGTGGGGCAGGAATGAGCGACTCACCCACCTGCAGAAAAAGATGTGCAATTGAAATTTTGAAGTGAGGTGTTGCCCCTTGTTTAACAGAGTTTGGACTTTTAACACTTCCTGTCTATATTTCCCAGAAGCCCTGCAGGTTAACAGAAGCCAGAGGGATTAAACTTTAGCACAGGGATTGTGGACATGTCTGGCAATATATATTTTTTCTTGTCATTCACCCCCCTGAAATTAATATAAGGGGTTTTAAAGAGGAAAAAGTGGAGGGTTGTTTCCTAGAAATTAAGTTATCGTATTCCTTGGCAATTATTGGCAAATCAAACATTTATAAATCATAGAATAAAAATTCCAAAGCTCAGGGTCAAAGATGGATACATTTATTACTTATTTTGATGAGGTCTTTTGGCCCATTGAGGCCATCCCAACAGAACAATCCCATCAGTCTCATTCACTCTCTCCTTATTCCATGTATGCTTGTACTTTATTCTCCTTTATAGGCCCATCAACTCCTCTTTGTTTGTTTTTTCACTTACCTATGCTAAGAAGTAATTTACAGTAAGCAAGTAACTTACCAGCATGTCTTTGGGAGATATGGGTTAACAGTTGGCCACAAGTGGTCTTTAACAAGCAGGATAGTGATTTAATGTGTGGTGGATCATAGAACTATCATTGCTAAGTTACAAGTTGATGGTTTGATGTCTGTTTCAGAAACAATCTAAGCTGATACTCCAGGTCAATACTGGGAGGGAGTTAGAGATGTTTATTTTTACATAAGTGGATATGGTCGCAGTGGAAACATGTTGCTAGACCAGTAGCCAGCATTCTGGACTTTTGATCCAGAGACATAAATTCAAACCCCAACATGGCAACTAGGGAATAAATCCAATTAGATCAATCTTTGGATTTTTTTAAAGTTGGTCTCAGCAACAATAACCATGAAACTGCAAATGATTGTAAAAACCCATCTGGTTCACTCATAAGCTTCAATGGAAGGAAATTTGCCATCCTTACCAAGTCTGGCTTATATGTGACTCCATATAAAAGACAACGCGGTTCATTAGAAATGGTCAGCAAATGATGCCATTTGTAACAACTTCCATATCCAATCAAAACAGAAAATTAACGGAGGCTCTGTCCCCTTTTCAGGGGAAAGTCCCCAAACAGTATTTTCAGAAAAAGCAGGAGCATTAACCCTCACATCTTACTTAAAATCTTTACTCCAACTAACAACTAATTAACAACACTGTGGTGCAAGCTCGCTATGGGAACTTGCTGGGTGCAGATTAGCATCTGTATCACAAGATTGGAAGGAAGACTCGCTTATGCACCTAATTGTGTATAAAGCACATTGGGGTTTTCATTTAATGAAGTTTCAAAAATGATGGATGGAGTTAATAGTCTCGATATAAATGTTCCTCTGCTGGAATAGGGATGTGTAATGTAGAAGTTAATAAAATAGAGGTGGTAACATGTTGGGGAGGAAATGGCAGGGCTTAAGTATAAATGATTGAAGGCACAGCTGCCAGAGCTGAGTATTTTATTTTGATTTAGATGTGAAGTTTACTTTTGATTGGTCAGTTTAATGGATGATATGCAATAAAGGAGCATTTGTGGTGATGTTTAGAGTGTCTGTATCAGAAGTAAAGGGGCGGCACTGTGGCACAGCGGCAGAGGTGCTGCCTTACAGCGCTTGCAGCGCCAGAGACCCGGGTTCGACCCCGACTACGGGTGCTGTCTGTACGGAGTTTGTACCTTCTCTCCGTAATCGCGTGGGTTTTCTCCGAGATCTTCAGTTTCCTCCCACGCTCCAAAGACATACATGTATGTAGGTTAATTGGCATGGCGTGTGTGTAAAAAAATGTCCCTATTATGCGTAGGATAGTGTTAATGTGCTGGTCGGCGTGGACCCGGTGGGCCGATGGGCCTGTTTCTACGCTGTATCTCTAAAAACGGAAAAAAATGAAACAGGAGTCCTGGCTAAGTGGCAGAAGGAGTGCACTTCCTCAAGTCCCGCCTATCTGTTTTCCCTGTCTGGTAAACTCCACATTGGCCTTAACAGCCACTCCCGAACCTCCAAAATTGCAGTGGAAGCAAGTCCTTAATCCTTAATTTCCTTAATCCCAAGGGATTCACTCAATAAAGGATGCAAATATTGACCTTATTGTAGATTTTACTGACACCTTTTGAGTTGTAGTGATAGTAAATCAATTCTGCTATTTATCTGGACAGGGTGACTGTAGCGTTTTGATGACGCATATGAAAAATAATGTTTGGGGTTAAAGCCCCTGTCCCACTGTACGAGGTAATTCAAGAGTTCTCCCGAGTTTTCCCCTGAATTGAACTCGGAGAATGTCCGTAGCGGGTCCGTAGGAGTTCGTGGATGTCTCGTAGCGGCTCGTACGAGTAAAAAGTACCACGAGTAAAAAGCACTTTTTACTCGTGGACATTTTTTGTCACCGGATTACCGGATGTCCCGAGTACCTACCGTTAGCATTACGAGCCGCTATGGGACATCCACGAACTCCTACGGACCCGCTACGGACATTCTCCGAGTTCGAATGAGGGGAAAACTCGGGAGAACTCTTGAATTACCTCGTACAGTGGGACAGGGGCTTAAGCAATAACTCCAAGTCTTGCAGTTAATGTCACTTGCTTTCTTAATCTCCTGAGTTTTCAAGTTTAGTTTAGTCCATGCTGGCCAAATGATCCCCGCACACTATCATTATCTTACACACAATGGGGACAATTTGCAATTTTACCAAGCCAATTAGCTTACAAACCTGTACATCTTTAGAGTGTGGGAGGAAACCGGTGCACCCGGTGAAAACCCACACGGTCATGGGGAGAAAGTACAAATTCCGTACAGACAGCAACCACAGTCGGAATCGAACCTGGGTCTCTGGAGCTGTAAGGCAGCAACTCTACCGCTGTGCACCGTGCCGCCCATTACATTTTCATAGACATTAAAACTAAAAATATTGAAATGACACATCTGGTTGCACAGCAGATGTGGAAACAGGATAACCGTTTGAATTCCTAATTTTTCTAAGATTTTTAGGTTTGCTTTATACTTCCAGAACTTGTAACATTTTTCTCTAGTTACACTTTTACTGAGAATGGTCACAGTTTGGAACCTGATTTGGTGATCATGTTCATGAATGTTATTTTTATTGTGTGGGCCTTTGCTAGCGTTGGTTAAAGCTACAGTGGACTTCACTGGACATGGTATATACAGAGTGGCAGGATCTAACAAGGGAGGTGTTCAGCCTGTCTCACCTGTACCAATCTCCACCATGTCCACTCCCAACCTGGAGATGTGAAAGCCAGCTGGAGTGTACACATTGACATTGGAGTTGATTGGAATGTGAGAAAAATAAAATAGAATTAGTGCAGATGGTCATGATGGTCAGTCTGGACTTAGTAGGCAGAATGGTCTGTTTCTGTGCTGCAGACTCTATGACCATTATAAGAAGTTGAATCTAATTACATGACCAGAGATAACCAAGCAGGATGATGATTAGTATTCCACAGAGAAAAGAACAAATTAGTTTCACTGCAAATTTATGAGGAATCCAGATTTTATATATATAAGTATTCTAATATATAGTGATAAATTATTTGCCTGATTCTCCCTGTTCCATTATTTGCAGTGGCTTAGAAGTGTCATCAGGCATAAATGTCAGTGTAAGCCTTGCTTTGTGATATTTTTGTTTCTAGGTCACCTTTCCTCACTGCAGTATGCTTGAGAGGAGTTCATAGGCAGCTCTTTCCATTAATAAAGGGTATCTTGTGTTGTGCTTGGTCTCGCTGTGGTCTAAGTGATTGAGACTGATTACTCCAATTAACCAACAACTGCATTATCATCGCACCATGCCCTGGTATTTTCTCATCTAAAAAATATCATGTTCTTTCTCCTCAAAGATGTCAGTACATTATTATTTTGTGAATATCTTTTAATGTCACACTTTTTTCTCCTTACTCCTTTAAATTAATGGAATCACTAACATGGAATAAAATAATGGCACAGCTAATAGATTTACTCCAATGACTTGGGTTTGATCCATGTGGACTTTGCATGTTCTCTCTGTGACAGCACGGATTTACCCCGGGTGCTCCGGTTTTTCTCTCCCGTATCTCAAAAATGTGTGTGATGGTAGGTGAAATGTAGATTGCAAATTGCTCTTAGTGTGGAGATGGGGGGTTGAAACTGGCTAGACCTGATGGGAATGTGGGGAGAATAAAAAATGTGATTCATGCAGTTTTATTGTAAATGTGCAGGTGATAGCTGGTGCAGAGTTAGAGGGCCTATTTCTGGTATTTTTCACTATGAAACATGTATGCCAATTAAAATGCCCATCTACACTAGTTCTTGCCCCATATCCCTCTAAACCTTTCCCATCCATGTAACTGTCCAAATATATTTACATTTTGTTATTGTATGTGCCTCAACTACTTCCTCTGGTGTCTTGTTCCGTATACCTGCTACCCTCTGTCTGAAAATGTTGCCCCTCAGGTTTCCATGAAATCTTTCTCTTCCCTGTTTAGAAACATAGAAACATAGAAACATAGAAAATAGGTGCAGGAGTAGGCCATTGCCGCCATTCAATATGATCATGGCTGATCATCCAACTCAGTATAAACCTAAGCCCTCTACTTCCTGATTCCATTATGTTGGGGGGGAAAAGAGAGTGTGTCTTCAGCCTATTTATTCCCCCAAATGGTTTTATACACCTCTATAAGTTCATCCCTCAGTCTCTTGCAAGTTGTGCCAAAGGCACTATTTACACTGTGACCCGATGACTCTATTAAGTATAGGTAACTGGTTTATTTAATAATTTACTCCAGTTTGGTGAGCCCATTCTAAACAGGTTGGGTCTGTATTTTTTGGAGTTTGGAAGAATGAGAGGTAATCTTATTGAAGAGGGTATGATAGTGCAGATGGATGTTGGAGAATTCTGGGGGTAGGGCTGCTGCTAACAACATATTCGACCCAACATCACTTCTGTGAGGAACATCAGCTCATCCAGTTTGAAGCTGAGAAAAACACAGATTTACAACATGTTTGTAGTTCTATATCCCTTAGCCTGTCATGCTTGAACCTAGTAACACAAGTTTAGTTTAGTTTTGTTTCGAGATACAGCATGAAAACAGGCTCTTCGACCATCCGTCCACTTTGGCCAGTGATCACCCTGTACACTAGCACAATCCTACACACTAGGGACAATTTACAATCTTTACCATAGCCTATTAACCTACAAACCTGTTCGTGTTTGGAGTGTGGGAGGAAACCTGAGCACCTGGGGACTACCCACGCAGTCACAGGGAGAATGTGCAAACTCCGTACAGACAGCACCCATAGTCAGGGTTTAACCCTGGCACAGTAAGGCAGCAGCTCTACCGGTCTTTGGTACTGCACTTAACGCAAATTTGTGTTGCACTGTTTTAGCCCCGTTAACACGTTAAACACATGACTTTTTGTTTATTACTCCCGAAATACCGAAATTTCGAGAGAAATCACTGCTTTACTTCAAGAATTTCAAGAATGTATTTGTTTTTGCTGTTGGTTTCTGCTTCTCCACCTGAGAGGGCAGGCAAGGCCTCAGTTTAACATTGAAAGTGGAAAACTGCACCGCCAAGCATGCAACAGTGTATTACTGTTGCACTGGAGCTTTACCCTGCTTGGAGTATAAGTCCCTGTCCAGACCAGGTTAATATGGCAACCAATGCTGCCACAGGTTTGAGCAGTGGAATCGATACAGTCCTCCATGTTCACACCTTGTTATTAGTAAGTTGGGAGGGGGGGAGTGCGATGGAGGACAAGCAGTGCTGGTCATAAGTTTCAGCAATGGGCTGCATCCAGGATGCACTGGTGTATCAGCATTAAATTATGTAAAGAACTGAGAATTAATTGCCTATTATTGCTCCAGAAATATTTCTCAGTGGTTCTTATGATGTTCTGTTTTATTTTTTGATACTGCAACTTCAAAGACACTTGTGATTCAGTCCAGCTGCCAGGAGATTTGATGTGTCATTCTGTTGTAATCAGCACCAGCTCTGTCATAAGATTACAAGAGTTAGCAAAAGGTTTTGGACTGAATATTTCACTTTTCTTTACTGGATTTGTTATTATTGAATTCTGTGGAATTAGTCCTGGGACAGATTTGTCTGTCGACAGATTTGTTGTCCTTGAGGGATCCCTTGAATGTTCAGTGCATTGAAAGCCTTTTTGCACTTAGTCTTGTGAATAACCTTCAGTTCCAACCTTAGAACACCCTCTTTTAATAATCCGATATCTTTCAGCCTAACATTCTGAAACAGAATTTTCATTTAACTGACAACTAACGCAAATATGGACCAGTGTTGTGCTGTTTATGCCCCAGATAACACTTTAAACTGTAAGTTTATTTATTACCCTCGAAAGCTGAAAGGAAGAAATTCTTCCTTCAAGAATTTGTTTTTTGCTATGAGGTTCTCCTTGCCCACCTGAGACAAGTAAAAGCTCGAAAGAATAAATATTGAAAGTTGAGAAGTACATGGCCAAGAATGCAACAGGTTGCATTGAAGCTTCAGCCTGGTTACCTTCACAACAATTCTGATGAGTTATGGCTGGCATCTGTGCATGCAGGAAAGAAATCCCACTATGCATAAGGCTCAGTAATGACATGGTTTCATAGAGTCATTGAGAATTGCAGCCACTTCGCCATACACTTACGTTCGGTCAGCCAAGACCTGCTGGATCTCCTGGTTACGAACCATTTTAATTCCTCTTCCCGTTCCCATATTGACCTTTCTGTTCTTGGCCTCCTCCATTGCCACAGTGAGGCCACACTCAAACTGAAGGAACAATAGCTCATATTCCGCTTGTGTAGCTTACAACCCAAAGGTATGAACATTGAATCCTCCAATTTTAGGTAACTACATAACCTCTGCCTCTCCATTGTTCCCCCATATAAACCCCATCTTCTTTCTCCACCCCCACCTCCCCAATGCCCTACCTGGACTCCCTCCTATTTCTCCCCTCCTCCTACATTCTTTCCTCTGGATTCACAATTAGCAACTCTTCAACCCTGTCTCACACCTCCCACATTTATATCTGGCCTTTGTTCCAACCATCTACCCATCAAAATTAAACCCTCATCTATGTTCACCTAGGACATGCCAGGCTTTATCCTGCTCCTCCTTTCTTTCAGCTTTCACCCCCCACACCCCCCACCCCCAATAGAATCAGTCTGAAGATGAGTCCCAACCAGATATGTCACCTATCCATGTTCTCCAGGGATGCTGCCTGACACGTTGAGGTGCTCCAGTATTTTATGTCTTTGTTTATGGAACAGGCCCTTCGGTCCAACTCATCTATGTGGACCAAGGTATTTTCCTGTGCTGGTTCATTTTCACCTGCATTTGGTCTCTGTCTCTCTCAACCTTTTCCAGCTATTGCTTGTCATTGCTTCACTTCTGCAAAAGCTAACATACGCAATAAAAAAAATCCATTGAGAAATTAATGGGCCAAAGGGTCCCTGATTCCAGATTGAGCCCTATAAATATTTATTAATGCAAATGCCTTCTGCTCCTGGGTGTACCAGGTGAAATGTATTTGATATGAAAGTTAATGAAACCAAGGTTTAATGTCATGATATCAAGTGAATTTTTGTCAACAGCACCACAGTCAAATTGCTCAGCTGACCATTTTCAGAACTATGCCAGGGGTGAAGTGATAAATAATGGAAAAAGGATGGCATCTACTGTGTTTCAGCATCATTTACAATGGTCCTCTGGAAGAAGGGATCCCAAAGAAAATTGCCAGAAAAGCCCTGTTGCATTTCCACATGGGGACTTCACTACATTTATAAACAGGCCATCAATTCAAGCAATGAGATGTTACATTGCCAGAAAGCAGATGGTGTGAGAGATTTAAACGTCAAGAGTGTGGGATTGAATTCTGCACAAGTAGTCCCTCTTTCCCTCGGCTGCAGGGGCCCTCAGTGGAATGAATCTGGACAGTTTCTCCAGCTCATATGGAACAAATTAATATTAAACTGGCAGTCTCACTCAGCCAGCTTAAACCACGGATGTCCAGCAAAAACTGGTGATTTGGCAAAGACACAGACTTTATATACACACTCAGAATCCTGGTAAATGCAATCCACGTGCACATATTTATCAAATATCTACATTCTACATCTACATATTTACAACCATTCATTAACCCATGGAGAAAAAAGTGCTGAGTGATCAAAAATCATTTGTACACTCTTCCTGAGACATCATTATACATCATTTTGCCAATACATACATAAAATTCACCTGCAAATATATGGTTAGTCATATTACAGTCAGGAATTGAGAAGTCTATAGTTACATAATCTTAGAAATGGGCCATTCTCAAGCGTAGGTAGCAGTTATCTTCTTTTTAGCAGCCTGTCAATTCAGAGTCACTGCTCCAGCAAAGAGTGTCTAACAGGCAGCAACAACATCCACAGTTTCTCCAGCACTCAAGAAAAGCAGCTCCAATGGATGGAGGGGAAGTGGCAGATGGTTGGACAAAGGGCAGGATGAAAAGACATAAGGTCTGTCTGTCTTTTTATTTCTGGCCTTTGGCTTGTTGATTGTGGAATCTTGCTAAATACAGTTTAGAGTTTGCACATTATTATAACAACGCTTAAAAGTACTCTTGGTTGTACGATGCATTGGGATATTCTGATACTGTACCTGACAATTTAAATGCATATACATATATGTAAGTTCTTTCTGAAGTCTGTGGCAATACCATAAGGGGGGCTTTTATTGCTGCTACAGCTGAATGACATAGTGGCTCAGCTAGTACAGTGACTGGTTCACAGCTTCAGTGACCTAGGCTTGACCCTGACCTCGGGTGTTATCTCTGTGACCCCATGGATTTCTCCCAAGTGCTCCAGTTTCCTCTCACTGGGGGGTTTGTTTAGTTTAATTTAGAGATACAGTGCAGAAACAGACTCTTCAGCCCATCAAGTCCAGGTCGACCAGCGACCCCCGTTCACTAGCACGAACCGACACAATAGGGACAATTTTAGAATTTTACCAAAGCCAATTAATCTACAAACCTGTATGTCTTAGGAGTGTGGGAAGGAAACCGGAGCACCCGAAGAAAATCCTGGAAGGAGTTCGAGGGGCGAACATATAAACTCCGTACAGACAGCACCAGAGGTCAGGATCAAACCTGGGTCTCTGTCGCTGAAGGTAGAAACTCTACCGCTGCCCCTTCTTGCCACTGGGTGGTTGGATTATTGCCATCTGGAATAATTGACCCAAGTGGGTAGGTGAGTGGTATAATCTAGGGGAAGTTTATGGACAAATGGAGAGAATAAAATAGTGTTGGATTGATATAAAACGGTGCTTTATGATCAGATTCGAGCTGGTGGGCTGAAAGGCCTGTTTCAATGCTGTACAATCTTAAAATTAATAAAGATACTCAAAACATAGACCACCTTCACTTTTAAGAAGCTAATTTGGAAAACAGTGACCATTTAGCTATCAGTATGTGGTCAACACCAAAGTGATTTACCTGCCTCAGAAGGCAATGGTGGCCAATTCTCTGGATGGTATCAAGAGAGAGTTAGATAGAGTTCTGAAAGATAGCGGAGTCAGGGGATATGGTGAGAAGGCAGGAACGGGGTACTGATTGTGGATGATCAGCCATGTTCATATTGAATGGCAGTGCTGGCTCGAAGGGCTGAATGACCTACTCCTGCATCTATTGTCTATTGTCTATTGTCAATTGTATCAGATCCTTCAGGAAGGTCCTTGCAGGTCTTGGCTAGAATATGCCTCCGGTCCAACACCAAAGTCTTAAAAGCTTCCGACATGACCGACCAAGTTCCCACATTGTGCCAAAACCATGATCAAATAAAGTACAGCAGTCTGAGGAGAAGTTTTCACAGCCTAATCAGGGCAGGCAATAAATGTTGGCATTATCAGTAATGTACCTCTGGTGCAATTGACTTTGATTTACATCCCCGCTTTTATTATTTTTCTCCATCTCCAATTAACACAAAAGCAGGAATTCCCATAACCAAAAGTTTAACTGAAGTGATAATAAATCTTACTGACAGAAATCTAGGACAAAAATATCTAATAATGGCACCAAAAAAAGGTCAAATCAATTTTCACAAATGAAAATTTTAAAGCTCACTTTCACAGTTGCTTCCATTTTTCTTGATGTTTCACTCTCTCATGTTCGGTTCCACTTGGTGTTGGTGAATTATTCCTGAGCTGGTCTTGGATCGGAATAACCTGTAAGGAGTGTCATTGTCTGTTCTCTTGACTACAATGCATCGGACAAAGCTGCTTCCAGAGATGCACATCAAGCAGAGTCTGGACAGTGAAGGTTTCATGTTGAGTAATTTTGATGTTTGAAATGTCTAAAGCACCAAATGGAAGCAATAATTCTCTCCCCTTACAGACAGTAGCTGATGTCAAACCTGAACATTCAGTATATAAACAAAGAAGTTTTTCTAGCAGGACATGGTAGCCTGGGCCAACCAGATTGTCCGAAAATAATCGACAATCAAATGAAGATTTTGCTTATTAAAATTATCCCACCCTGATTTCAAACAATTGAAATTGGACAGCATGATGCGCAGCGGTAGAGTTGCTGCCTTACAGTTCAAGAGACCTGGGTTTGGTCCTGACTACGGGTGCTGTCTGTACAGTGTTTGTACGCTCTCCCTGTGACCTGCTTGTGTTTTCTCTGGGTGCTCCGGATTCCTCCCACACTCGAAAGACGTATAGGTTTGGAGGCTAATTGGCTTGGTAAAATTGTAAATTGTCCCTAGTGTGTGTAGGATAGTGTTAGTGTGCTGGAATCACTGGTCAACATGGACTCAGTGGGCCGAAAGGCCTGCTTCTACACTGTATTGTAGCGGCACCTAGTGGTGGCCTGGGGAATCACAAATCCTCACTATTGGCTGGCACGGTCACGTGATCGTGCGAGTGTTTTCGCGAGCTTTTGGTAAAGCTTTCAAACAAGCTCCACCCTGTTCGAAGGAGCTTCATATTTTTGGCTGTTTAAAACTCGCTCGAGTAAATCGCTTTATTGTCGTTAAAAATAAAGAATTTTACTTTACTCGATCGTCTCGACTCCCAAATTGGTGACCCCGTCAGTCCGATCAGGTATTCGGACTTTGATTATGCAGGCCGCTGCTAACCCCGACGTCCAGCTTCCCCAGCAAAACGCCGTGGGCCTGAAACCGCCCGTTTTCTGGGCAGAGCAGCCTCAAGTGTGGTTCATCCACATTGAGGCCCAATTCCACCCCCGATGTGGTCGGGGTGCTTAGCCAAGAAACGGCCACCCAGTTGCTGCCCGACCTGCAGGATCCTCCAGCAATCGGCAAGTACGAGGGCCTCAAGGCCCTGCTGCTCCGCACTTTTGGGCTCAGACGCCACAATCGCGCCACCCGCCTGCTCCACATGGACAGCCTCAGTGATCAGAAGCCGTCCACGCTCATGAGCGAGATGCTCGCTGTTGGATGGCCACCGACCCTGCCTGCTGTTCGAGCTGGCCGTCATAGAGCAGATGCCTGATGACATCCGCCTGCTCCCCGCTGGGTCGGACTTCGGCGACCCCCTGCAGCTCGTCGAACGGGCCGACGAACTGTATCTCGCCCAGCAGCAGCACGGCAGGTCCATCAATCGGGTTTCCGCGCCCGTGCACCAGCAGCCCTGCAGAGACGTCCAACCCTCCGCTGCCGTCGCCGCGCCGCAGCCGACCGCCGGAGACCGGGGTAAGTGCCAGTGGTGCTACTACTACCAACGCTGGGGTGCCGAGGCCCGAAGATGCTGCGCCCTCTGCTCGTTTGCGGGAAATGCCTCGGCCGATCATCAGTAGAGGCTATCACGATCGGCCAGAATCACCGCCTCTTCGTTCGGGACCGCCGTTCCTGACTTCGCTTCCTAGTGGACTCCGGGGCCATCGTGAGCATCCTCCTCCAGACTGGACTGGACACCCGTGCTGGTAAGCGAGGCCCCGTCCTGACCGCCGTCAACCGTAGCACCATCCGCACATATGGCACGCGGACTCTTTCCCCCATCAGCCATGATCATATTGAATGGCGGTGCAGGCTCGAAGGGCCAAATGGCCTACTCCTGCACCTATTTTCTATGTTTCTATCTTGGACTCCTGCCCATATTCCTGGACTTTTACCGTCGCGGACGTGGCCCAACCATTGCTCGGCGCCGATTTCCTCCGGGCCTTTTCGCTTCTGGTGGACGTGCAGGGCGGGCGCCTCGTTCCACCGGCGTGCCCCAGCCCCGCGACCCCACGGTCCACGGAACACCCCAGCCCGCAGCTGAGCGTGGTAGCTGAGGTGGAGGGCTCTTATGCCTCCCTGCTCGCCGAGTTTCCGGAGCTCCTCATCACCCCCCATTTTTGTGCGACCGCCCTTAAGCACGGGGTGGTGCACCATATTCCCACCATGGGCCCGCCATTGCATGTATGGGTGTACAGGCTCCTGCCCGACAAACTGCGGATTGCCAAAGAGGGGTTCAGAAAGATGGAGGACATGGGGATCGTACGGCGCTCTGATAGCCCGTGGGCTTCCCCATTGCACATGGTCCCTAAAGCATCTGGGGGGTGGAGACCGTGCGGGGATTATCGGCGCTTGAACGCCATTACGACCGTGGACCACTACCCGGTCCCACATATCCAGGATTTCACGGTCCATCTGGAGGCCTCCACCTTTTTTTCCAAGGTGGACCTGGTGCGCGGCTACCACCAGATTCCCGTTCACCCTGACGACGTGCCTAAGATTCCCGTTCACCCTGACGACGTGGGAGCCGCCATCTTGGAGGAACGGCTGCTAAATAGCTGCTAAATAGCAGCCGTCCGTCAAATTCACTGTTTCTTTAGTTTTAGTGTTTTTTATTTCTTTGTTTGTTTGGTTTTTTTTTACTTTTAATGTGGGGGGGTAAGGGGGAAACTATTTCTAGGTCCCTACCTGGTCGGTGAGGCAGCTTTTTCTCCAGGCTGCCTCGTCGACCCGTCCTCGTGGCCTACCAGCGGGCATGGAGCGCCGTTTCCTGACGGGGACCGCCCAGCACCTTCAGCTTCGGTGGCGGCACAGCGCTGGAGCGCTATCGGGGAGCGTAGCGGGTGATGCCTTGCCTGGGTCGCCGCGCTGGATCGACGCGCTAGAGCTCCGGTGAGCTGGACCTCCGACACCAACACCTCCGGGCTGCGGGACTGCGGAGCGACCAGCTGCGGGCGGCGGCGCCGACTCCAACATCGGGAGCCTCGTGGCTCCAAATCAGCGCGGCCCTGTCGGCTTCAGGTGCCACGGACTCCGCTGGGAAACCGGCCGTTCCAGCCGCTCCGAGGACTCTCCCGACGGCCAGGAACATCGGGCCTCCGTAGAGGCAACTGTGGAGGCCTCATTGGGCCTGACTCTGGGGAGAACTGGGTTGGGGACTGGACATTGTGCCTTCCCCCACAGTGGTGGTCATTGTGGGGGGATGATTTTGTGTGCTGTGCCTGTGCCTGTCAGTCCGTGTACAAGATGGCGGTCGGAGGGGAGAGTGGACGCTGGCGCGAATTGGTCGCCGCTGCTCTCTCCTCAAATTGTGTTTCTTATTTTCTTTTGGTGCTTTTGAAATTGAATTCTGTTCTTGATTTGTGTACTGTGGTGTTTTTTTAATTTAATTTATTCCGATTATGTGTTTTTTTGTTTTGTTGTGATTCTATGCATTGTAAGGTGTCCTTGGGTTTTAGAAAGGCGCCAGTAAATAAAATGATTATTATTATTATTATTAAGATCGCCACCATCACCCCGTTTGGCCTTTTCGAGTGGCTGCGCATGCCATTTTGTTTAACGAATGCTGCGCAGGCGTTCCAACGGATCATGGACATGGAGGGTCGGGGGTTAGAGTTCACATTCATCTACTTAGAAGACATCCTGGATGTCAGCCGCTCCCAACGGGGACACTACACGCACCTACGGGCGCTGTTCCAGCGGCTCCAAGACCACGGACTGGTAATCAACCCCACTAAATGCCAGTTCGGTCTCCACGCCATTTCCTTCCTGGGGCATCATGTCACCTCGCAGGGCGCGACCCCGTTACCCACCAAGGTGGAGGCCATCCGGCAGTTCCCTCGGCCGCTCACCGTCAAGGGGCTGCAGAGATTTGTTGGCATGGTTAACTTTTATCATCGTTTCGTGCCGGCAGCTGCCAGGATCATGCGCCCTCTGATTCAGTGCCTCGCCTGTAAACCACGGGACCTCGTGCGGACCACCGAGGCTGTGGCTGCGTTCAAAGGTGTTGGTGCACCCGCGGCCCCTCATGGTGGACGCCTCTGATACGGCTGTTGGATGGGTGCTCAAGCAACTCATCGACGGCTGTTGGCAGCCGCTTGCATTTTTCAACCGTCATCTTCGGCCCCCGGAACGCAGCTACAGCGCCTTCGACCGGGAGCTCCTCGCCCTGTACCTGGCTATCCGACATTTTCAATATTTTCTGGAGAGCAGGCCATTCACGGCTTTCACTGTCCACAAGCCCTTGACGTTCGCCTTGGCCAAGGTGTCCGACCCCTGGTCTACTCGATAGCAGCGGCACCTGGCTTTCGTGTCCGAATTCACCACAGACGTCCAGCATGTGGCCGGTAAGCTCAACATGGTTGCCGAAGCCCTGTCCCGCCCTGCACTCCCAGCTGTGGCGGCCGTGGACCACGGCATGGATTATGCGGGGCTCGCCGAGGCACAGCGCACGGGTGACGAGATGGACAGTTACAGGACGGTCACTTCCGGGTTGCAGTTGGCCGACATCACTTTCGGCTCAATTGGAGTGTTGGTCCTTTGTGATGTGTCCACGGGGAGACCACGCCCTATTGTCCGGGTGGGTTGGCAGAGCAGGGTCTTCGACGCCATCCATGGCCTGGCCCACCCTTCAATCCAGGCGACTTCTGCGCTGGTGGCAGTCAAATTCATCTGGCAGGGCCTCCGTAAACAGGTCGCGGCTTGGGCCAGAGCCTGCATCCCCTGCCAGACATCGAAGGTCCAGCGTCATGTGCGGGCACCGCTACAAGATTTTGTGGTTCCGTCGGGCCGTTTCCAGCACATTCACATGGATTTGGTGGGTCCACTGACGCCGTCTCGCGGTGCCACGCATCTACTCACTGTCGTGGATCGTTTTAGAGGTGGCCTGAGGCTATACCGCTGTCGGACACCTCCGCCGCGTCTTGTTCTCGGGCTCTCACGGCCCCATTGGATTGCTCGTTTTGGGGTGCCCGCGGACATTTCCACCGACCGGGGGGCTCAGTTTACTTCCGCTTTGTGGGCCGCACTGGCGCAGCTGCATCGCACCACTGCCTATCACCCTCTGGCCAACGGGTTAGTGGAACGTTTTCACCAGCGCTGAAGGCAAGGCTCACTGGTCTGGACTGGGTCGACCAGTTGCCTTGGGTGTTGTTAGTCATCTGTACGGCCCCTAATGCGGACCTGGACACGTCGTCCGCTGAGCCGCTGTACGGCTCTCCATTGCGGGTGATGTGTAATACATTACCAGGGGTGGTGGTGGAGGTAGCTAGGGTAGGTGTGTTTGGGATATTTTTAGATTAGCACATGGAGGCGCAGGGAATAGAGGGATATGGTTTATGTATAGGCAGATGAGATCAGGTTAACATGACATCACATTCAGCATAAACATTAAGAGTTGAAGGGCCCATTCCTGTGCTGTACTATTGTATGTTCTATGTTCTATCACAGTTCACTTTGTAAAAATATTCTCCTCGTCTCCACTGGTGGAAAAATAATGTGATTGCTTCCACTTTGAGAAAATAAATTAATGGGTGCAATCAATTAAGCTGCTTGCACACATGATATCATATAATCAGTTTATTTACAGTTATATACAAAGGTAAGTTATACTAAAAATGAATTCATTCGATCTCTAGGATGCTTGTTCACTGAGTTCTTCACTGCAAGCCTCATTTGACATCACTGAAGTGATCCAGGTTAACTTCTCCATAAAAGCCTCATACACAAATCATCTTATTGTCTGCAGACATTTCAATATATTGGAATAAAAATGTTGCCTAACTGTGTGCTGGCCACTGAACATTTTTTGAGCTACAGCTAGCAACTTGCATGAATGAAACTGCCTTCCCAACTCTTCACACAGATGCTTATCTATTATCAACAATGGCAGGAGCTACAGTTGTATTTGGTACTTTACTGGGTACCATAAGCTCAGTTATGTCAATCTCTGTTCAGGTTGTTTCCAAACATTATCCATCTTAGTGTTCCACCTCCACGACATCTCCCACTCTTCACAGCTCCTCTGACTCACCCTCTCCCTTTTCCAGTTCAGCTCCTCTAATCTTGCATTTCAGGGTAATCTTCGAGGCTTTCAACTCTGCCGTGACTGTGTTCCGTCTTTGAGTCCAAGAGTCATAAATCATGGAAACGGCCATTTGGCACACCAAGATACCCCATCTAACCTTGTCCCATCTATCTGCATTTGGCCCACATCTTTCCAAACCTATCTTTTCCATGATTCTGTCCATATGTCTTTTAAATGTCATCATTGTATCTGCCTCAACGATTATATCTGGCAACGTACCCACCACGCTTTAAGTGAAAATGTTGTCCCTCAGCTTCCTGTTAAATCTTTCCCCTCTCACCTCAAATCTATGCCTTCCAGTTCCCAATTCCCTTACCCTGGGAAAAAAGACTCCCTTCATCCCATCTGTTCCCCTCTAGATTTTATACCATTCTAAGATCAGACCCCCATGGTCCAAGGAATATCGTCCAAGTCTTGCTGCTGTGGTCTTAGCCAATGTTAATAAGTCCGTGCCTGTGGCCTAATCACTCATGTGATCTCAGAGCTTTGGAACCACCTCCAGTTTCAGGCACCTTCCTACAAAACATCTAAGTTAATCTGTAATAAAGACCGTGCTGGAAATACTTAAAGGCTAGGAAGCACTAAAATATACCAAAACTCACACATAACTCAGAGTCTGCATTTTGCTGATAGGTTTAGAAATTTAGCAGTGATTTAAAAGATCTAGCATGTGATCAAATTTCTCATAATCATATAATGATGACAGTACAGGTGAGGATCACAGTCAATAGACAATAGACAATAGGTGCAGGAGTAGGCCATTCGGCCCTTCGAGCCAGCACCGCCATTCAATGTAATCATGGCTGATCATCCCCAATCAGTACCCCGTTCCTGCCTTCACCCCATATCCCCTGACTCCGCTATATTTAAGAGCCCTATCTAGCTCTCTCTTGAAAGCATCCAGAGAACCTGCCTCCACCGCCCTTTGAGGCAGAGAATTCCACAGACTCACCACTCTCTGTGAGAAAAAGTGTTTCCTCGTCTCCGTTCTATATGGCTTACTCCTTATTCTTAAACTGTGGCCCCTGGTTCTGGACTTCCCCAACATCGGGAACATGTTTTCTGCCTCTAGCATGTCGAAGCCCTTAACAATCTTATATGTTTCAATGAGATCTCCTCTCATCCTTCTAAACTCCAGAGTGTACAAGCCCAGCTGCTCCATTCTCTCAGCATATGACAGTCCCGCCATCCCGGGAATTAACCTTGTAAACCTACGCTGCACTCCCTCAATAGCAAGAATGTCCTTCCACATATTAGGGGACCAAAACGGCACGCAATACTCCAGGTGTGGTCTCACTAGGGCTCTGTACAACTGCAGAAGGACCTCTTTGCTCCTGTATTCAATTCCTCTTGTTATAAAGGCCAACAGTGTGTCTCTCTCTCCCCCTCTCCCCCCCCCTCTCCCCCCCCTCTCCCCCTCTCCCCCTCTCTCCCTCTCTCCCTCTCTCCCTCTCTCCCTCTCTCCCTCTCTCCCTCTCTCTGAATGTGCTTCCATGATTCCCCTGGCAGCATATCCCAGACCCCAACCATTGCCGGCAGAAATAAATTTCTCCTTGTGAATTTCTCAAACCATCAGAAATGTCACAGCTGTGTAATATCTCAAGGTTTCATTACATGAATGTGAAATTCATTTTTACGGCAATCTGCATCTTTATTGCCATAGTGGCCTGACCTCACCAAAACCTGGTCTCAATTGGCTGAATCTCAATAGAAATATGTGCTGTATCACAAAATGCAACAAAACATTCAGAGAACCTGTATTCAATAGATGAGGGAAAAGTGTAAAAGAATTTAAAATCTTATGAGCAGGAATGGGATATATGATTGGATAATCTATTTCAGTAATATTTGACTGAGGAGCAATCTTTAGATTTCCTTCAAATAAACAGTTGAGAAATACAGCACAAAAAACAACCTCAGCACAATGAGACCAGACCAACCATCAAATATCTATTTTTGCCTTGATTCAATGGTCAATGGAGTTCAATGCAGATAAATGTGAGGAATCCAAGGAAGGATCTTCACAATGAATTGCTCTCTGGGGTGTTATAGACCAAAATAATCTAGGAGTACAGGTACATAGTTCTTTGAAAGTGGTAAAGAAGGGTTTTGGTACGTTGGTCTCAATCAGTTAGGATATTGTATAGAAGTTGGGACATTATGTTACAATTGTACATGATGTTGGTGAGGCTACATTTGAATTACTGTGTTCAATTGTGACCACCCTGCTATAGGAAGGGTGTCATTAAGCTGAAAAGAGTGCAGAGAAGATTTATGAGGATGTTGCTAGGACTCGAGGATCGGAGCAATAGGGAAGAGTTGTGCCGGCAAGGACTTTATTCTTTGGAATGCAAGAGGCTGAGGGATGATCTTTTTGAAGTGTATAAAAATCATGAGGGGAATTGACAGGAGGAATGCACAGTATTTTACCAGAGAGGGGGAACTGAAAAGCGAGGACAATGGTTTAGGGTGAAAAAGGCAAGATTTAATAGGAATCTGAGGGGCAACATTTTCACTCAGATGGTGGTGGGTATATGGAGCGAGCTGCCAGAGGTGGCAGTTGAGCCAGGTATGATAAAAGCATTTAAAAGACACTTAGTCAGGTGCTTAGAAGGGGCATCTTGGCTGGCATGGATGAGTTGGGCCAAAGGGACTGTTTCTGTGGTGTACGACACTATCACTCTCCATTTTGTTCCCTACATAACCTTGAAAAGGCAAACCGTACCCAAGTTAAGCAAAGAAGCAAATGCTGGAAGAACTGAGTTGGTCAGGCAGCATCTGTGGAGGGAACTGAGCAGTCACTTCAGGCCTGGACTGAAAGTATGGAGGGGAGACAGGCAATATAAAGAGCAGCAGGTGTGGCAAAACCTTGCATGCGATACTGTAGATGGGTACAGGTGAGGAAGGTTGAGGTGGCGGGGAGAGAGGTAGAGATTATTCCCTCCTCAGCTGCGCTGTGGGAACACCTTCACTGGAAAGGTTGCAGTGCTTCAAGAAACCAGCTCATCATTACCTTCAATTAGCGATGGGCAAGATATGCTGGCCATGCCAGCAATGCCCAGATCCTCCAAATATTATGAATAATTCAAACAAGTACACAGACAGGCTCTCTCTCTCTCTCTCTCTCGTCTTCTGTCTGCACGTCTGCGGTGCATCATTCAATGAAGCACTTTGTTAGTAACACCAGAATTATAGAGGGTGATACCAATACATTGGAGGGTTAATTTTATGCCCAGACCACTGCGTCAGGGGATACGAGTTTGATTCACTCAACAGCTGCCGAGAATTTTATATTCAGGTTATTAAATAAACCTCGAATAAAAAGTGAGCAATGGTTATGAAGCTCCTGCTTGACAATATCCTTCAGGGAAAGATACCTGCTGTTCAGGCCTGTGCGAAGGCGTGATGGTACAACGGTAGAGTTGCTGCCTTACAGTGCCTACAGCGCCAGAGACCCGGGTTCGATCCAACTATGGGTGCTGTCAGTACAGAGTTTGTACATTCTCTCCGTGACTGCGTGGGTTTTCTCCAAGATCTTCGGTTTCCCCCCACACTCCAAAGATGTACAGGTTTGTAAGTTAATCAGCTTGATATAAATGTAAATTGTGCCATAACCTGTGTCGGATCGTGTTAGTGTGCAGGGGTCGCTGGTCGGCACGGACTCGATGGACCGAAGGACCTGTTTTCCGTGCTGTATCTCAAAACTAAACTAAATTGCAAACCAACCAGCATTGTTAATATGAGCACATAAGAAAACAGGAGGAGCAGGAGTTGGCCACGCAGCCCCTCCAGCCTGCCCGTCATTCAATGTGATCGTGGCTGACCTACACAGGCCTCATCTCCTCTGTGTTATTTCCCCGTCAGCCACAACAATTTAATTGTTCAAAAAAGATTGAATTCCACTTCAAATACCACCAATGATTCAACCTCCACAAGCCTCCAGGGTAGATAATTCGAGAGATTTACACCATTGAGGAGAAGAGTTGGCTTGCCCTCAGGTGAGGAGCAATTAAGAATCAGTATCGATCCTGCCTTGAACAGTGAAAGAATAATATATTAAAAAAATATAGGCATAGAAATTTGTGGTTGCACCTGAATTTTCATTAATTATAACATCCCAACATGCTTCAACAGACTATTTGTCGACAAAAAGGAATGAACTAAACAGGTGATATTGGGCCTGATATTTAAAGCTTGGCCTGAGAGAGCAAAATGCTTCTGAACAGACAGCCAGGAATCTTTGGAATGTGAATTCTAAAGCTTGAGACTCAATTGAAGGCCAGAGATAGAAATCAAGACATGAAAGGGGCCAAACTGAAGGACCGCAGACATCTCAATAAAGTTTAGGTAGGAGGGAATTCAAAGAAGAACAGGCAAGTGCGTGAATGGGTCAAAGCTGAGGATACATTATGTAAGTACCTTGATTTATCAGCAAACACCAGAGTTGATGGTTCAAAAATACTTGATGCAAGTTATGAATGGGCAGCAGAATTTTGGTTGAGTTTGTATTTATGAAGAGAAAGGCTGGCGATGAGATCTTGTGAAGTCAGACACACGGACAGGCAGAAACACACACACACACAAACACACACACGGATGTACACACAGATACACACATGAATACAATCACTCAACCCTCGCACACACAAACAGACACATAGACTTATGGTTGCAAACACACACGTATATACATAATACATATGCATACACATGGATACAAGTAGACATGTATAGGTGTGCACAAAAGCACACATGAACATGCATGCATAGATACATATGCATACATATACTGGTGCATATGTTTACACACATGTGCACATGCACACAGCAATATACAGAAATGGAGACAGATAGCCAAGCACAGTCTCTCACGCACACACACACATGCATAATATATATGTAAATATATTTTGTTATAGGAATTTTGAAATGATAAAACTGTACTGCTCTTTTAAAAAAGGCAACAGGCAAAAGATAACCAACTTTTTAAAGGGATTTTGTTCTTCCCACAAAGTATTTCTAATCATTTTTTTCAATAACCTGCCACTATTATTTGTGGCAAAGCTGGAAATATGTCTTTGATTGTAGCAGATGAAATGATTTGCCTGTTTGTGTTGTCGGCAGCTGCTGCCATTTTGTTTCATTGGATGAAACGGTTTTATTATGAATCTGGTTTAACTGTTCAAGGGCAACTTACAGCTTTATGAAATTGTTAGAATGTGAATCAGCACAGATTTGAATATGAATTGGATAGTTTGGTACTATGCTGCAACATTTTCATCAAAGAGAAATTGATGATTAAAATGACAGCATTTTTCAGAGCTTGAAAGTACACAGACACTCAAAGACTACATTAAATAAAACCCAGTATGAGAGCAGACTCTCTGTGGAAGATTGGGCAATTTGGCATCCATCACCAAGGCTGTAAAGTCACTAAACTCAACTCATCTTCATCCATGTCTTTGTTACATATTTGTTAACATCCTCCAGGCAAGCAGTGCCTTCTGCCTTGTATGTGTTTTCTACAATAGAATATAGAGCTGTACTGTACAAGAATAGGGCCTTTGGTCCTGAGACAATGCAAAATGATGCAAGATAAAATCATCTCATCTGCCTTAATATCCCTCCATTCCTTGCATATGCATGTACCTTTTTATAAATCTATTTATTGCCATGATCCTATCTGCCTCCATCACCATGTCTGGCTACACTTTCTAGGCACTCACCACCCTCAAGTGTAAAAAACTTTCCCCGCACATTTCCTTAAAAGTTTGCCACTCTCGCCATCAAGCCACACTCTCTAGTCTTCAACCTTTCTACCCAAGGATAAACATTCTGACTGTGTACCCTATCTATGCCTCTTATAATTTTATATACTTCTCTCAGGTTTCCCTTCAACTTTTGGTCTTCCAGAGAAACTAATCCAAGTTTGTCCAATCTCTCCATGGAGCTGATATGCCCTTATCCATGCTACATTCCAGTAAACCATTTCTGCACCCTCTTCAAAGCCTCCACATTCTTCCTGTAATGAGGTGACCAGAACTGCACACAATATTCAAAAAGAGGCCAAAGCATCATTACAAACTGCATCATGACTTCCCAACTCTTATACTCAATGGGCTGACCAATGAGGCAAACATACCATATACCTTCTTTCAAGTCAAGTCAAGTCACATTTATTTATATAGCACATTTAAAAAACAACTCTCGTTGGCCAAAGTGCTTTACATTTGTTATAAGAATAGTATAAACAAACAAACTACATACATATATACATATAGCCCTCGCTCAGAGGACGTCAAGAAAGTCTTGGGAGTATAGATAAGCTTTTAGTCTTGACTTAAAGGAGTCGATGGAGGGGGCAGTTCTGATGGGAAGGGGGATGCTGTTCCACAGTCTAGGAGCTGCAACCGCAAAGGCGCGGTCGCCCCTGAGCTTATGCCTAGACCGCGGGATATTCAGCAACCCCAAGTCGGCCGATCTGAGGGACCTGGAGGTGGAGTGGTGGGTAAGAAGACTTTTAATGTAGGTGGGGGCAAGCCCATTGAGGGCTTTGTAGACATAGAGGAGGATCTTGAAATGTATACGGAACCGCACAGGGAGCCAGTGGAGAGAGGCCAGGATCGGGGTGATGTGGTCCCTTTTTCGGGTGCCCGTCAGGAGTCTCGCTGCGGTGTTTTGGACCAGTTGCAGGCGGGACAGGGAAGATTGGCTGGTGCCAGTGTAGAGGGAGTTGCAGTAATCTAGGCGGGAGGAGATAAATGTGTGGATGACCTTTTCGAGGTGATCAAAGTGGAGGAATTGTTTTATTTTGTTTATATTCTTTATCACCGTATCTACTTGTGTGGCCACTTTCAAGGAGCTATGAATTCCAAATGTGTAGGAAGGAACTGCAGATGCTGATTTACACCAAAAATAGACACAAAATGCCTGAGTAACTCAGCGGGACAGGCAGCATCTCTGGATAGGGTCCTTCTTCAGATCTCAACCTGAAATATCACCCATTCCTTTTATCCAGAGATGCTGCCTGTCCCGCTGAGTTACTCCAGCATTTTGTGTCTCTTTTTGGAGTAAACCAGCATCAGCATCTCCATTATTTTGTGTCTATCGTCAACTTGAGATCTCTCTACTTATCAATGCCTTTAAGCGTCTTGCCATTAACTGTAAAGCTCCCCCTACATTCAACTTCCCAACACCTTACATTTGTTCAGATTAAACTGCATCTGCTATTTCTCCACCTATTTCTGTTGTTGATCTATATCCTGCTGTATATTTTGACTGCTTTCCTCACTGTCCGTAACTGCATCAATCTTGGTGTCATCTGCAAATTTAACCACCCCATCTACATTTATGTCCACTCATTTATATACATTACAGACAACAGATCCCTGTGAAACCCCACAGAATAATGTACATCCACCAGTACCCTTTGTCTTCTATGAGTACGCAGTTCTGAATTCCTATGACCAAGCCACCGTAAATTCCATGCAACCTACAGTCGGAGTCAGATGGCACAGAAAGAAGACTAACATGTCTGTCTCGTTTTCCAGCACACAGCCTATAGCATTCAATGCCTTGGCCTTACAAGGGCCATGCTAAGCACTTTTAATAACATGCAACACCTAACCCCATCACCCCGCTCAAGTAGGGTATGTTCAATCTACACACTGAGTGTAATCATCTTTCTCAAATCCCCTTTACATTTCCTACCCCTTTCCTTAAACCATGTGTATATTTACCTCTGCGAAGGAGAAAGACTTCTCACTGTCTCCCCTATCTTCCCTAACTACCCTATCATAAATGTGTACACTTCCCTCAACCTCTTCACTCTATGGAAAACAAATCCAGCCTATCCAGTCACTCCTCACAGCCAAATTGCTTCTTCTCAATTTCTCCAAGGGTCTGCTACCTGAAGCTAATGCACACCGCACACTACCTCTACTCAGATGTTCATTCAGTTTTTAAATCTCCTTCCTTGGTCTCTTCTCACACCTTGTGTTGAAAGACATTACCAATCTCTCCTATCTTCTCTTTTGCTTTTAATCATTTCAATATTTTTTAAAGACTTCACCTATTCATCTTTGCAAACTATTATCAGGATTCACAGGCAGAAGGAAGGGGTTAAGGGAGGATATGCTGATAGTTGGGAGAATGTGATTATCCGGAAAGAGAAAGTGGCGGTGATATTGATAGACATTAAGGTATTATGAGGAGCAAGGTAGGAGATTGTTGAGGCTCTGATGGAGATTTTTTGATCTTCTTTAGTATGGCCATAGTACCAGAAGACTGGAGGGTACCTAAATGTTTTTCCCATATTGAAGCAGCTCAGTAGGGATAAGCCAGAAAACTATAGGTTGGTGAGCATTACGTCAGTAGTAGGAAATCTACTGGAAAAAAACTTAAGTTTAGGATTTATGATCATCTGGACAGGCAGGGACTGATTAGGGAGATCAGCATGGTTTGTGCATGGGAAATGCTGCCTCATAAATCAAATTTGATTTGTTTGCAAAGATCACAGTGAAAATTGATGCAGGCAAGGTGGTATCGATTTTAACAAAGATGTTGACAAGGTCCCACATGGTAGACTTGTCCACCAAGTTAGAGCACATGAGATCCAAAATACATTGGCAAACTGGATCCAACATTGACTTGGTGATAAGAAGCAGAGGGTAGTGCCTTTCTAACTCGAGGTCCGTAACCAGTGATGTAGTATGGTTTAGTTTAGAGGTACAGCAAGGAAACAAGCCCTTCAGCCCATGAGTCCATGCCGACCATCAATCTGCTCACACCAGCTCTATGTTATCCAACCTTCCCACTCCCTACATACTAGGGGCAATTTTCAGAGGCCAGTTAACCTATAAACTTGCAAATCGTTGGGATGTGGGAGGAAACCAGAGTACCCGGAGGAAACCTATGCTGTCACACAGAGAATGTGCAAATTCTGGGCAGACAGGAACTGAGGTCAGGATCAAACCTTGGTATCTGGAGCTGTGAGCCAGCAGCTCTATCAATTGCGCCATTGTGCTGCCCTTTGTACTGCAGTGATCAGTGCTGGAACCTTTGTTACTTGTCATATATACAAATCACTTGGATGAGAATATCTCTGAAAACAAAAGCTTTTCATTGTACCTTGGTACACAAGAAAATAAACTAAAGTAAACTATCTCTGGCCTGTTTGCTGATGACTCGTAGATCGGTGGAGCTGTGGATTACAAATATGGTTCCCTAACAATACAGTAAATAGTAAATGGGAGGGACCTTTATGTGTTGTTGCATATTAGGTTACAAATCAAGTCCATTACTCACCAGTTGTGACAACACGGGTGGCCAGGGTGGCAAAGAAAAGGTATTGGCCCAAAATGTCACCTATTCCTTTTCTCCAGAGATGCTATCTGACCCGCTGTGTTACGCCAGCTTTTTGTGTCTATCTTTGGTAAAGAAAGTGTTTGGCTTGCTTGCCTTTGTTGGCAGAGGTATTGAGTATAAGAATTGGGACGTTTTGTTGCTGCTGAATAATTCAGTAGTTAGGTTACACTCGGAATATTCCATGCAGCTCTGGAGACCCCAGTATAGAAAGGATGTAGTAATTCCAGAAAGAAGCAATTCACCAGGTTGTTGCCTTAAATGGTGGAATTTAGCTGCAAGGAGAGATTGGATAGACTGGAACTGTTCTCACTGGAATGCAGGAGATGGAAGGGTAACATTATTGAGGATTATAAACAAGGATTATAAGTGAGAGAGGGAAGATTTAAAGAAGATCTGAAGGCCATTTTTTCACACAGAGGGTGACAGATATGTAGAACGAGCTGCTGGACTTAATAGAGACATTTATGGACATAGTGTTCAAAAGGAATTTGGATAGGTATACAATAGCAAAGTAATAGAGAGATATGGCCCAATGCAGGCAAATGAGATTAGCATAGATAGGCATTCCAGTCAGCATGGATGAGTTGGGCTGAAGGGCCTGTTTCCATGTTGCACAACATTATGACTCTATCGGGTATTCTTGAGTGTATGTAGTCTCTGTACCAAGTATCTTTTGCCAGATTGTAAACCACTATAAAATGTCAGCAGTAACTTTGATAAAAGACCAATAGGATTGTGCCAAAGGCATTTTGCACTTCCTTGTACTTCTCAACCATTTAACATGTGTGGCCCCTATACCTTTCTTCCATTAACCAAATAGTATTGTGCTTGATTAGTTCAATTCATAGCCATTCAGTGACAAACACAGAATTGCCAGCAATAGTTTCTCTGCCTGTATCACGGTATCTGTTGTCTCCAAGGATTTATACTTGGTCACACATACTTCCTTCTACTTCTTCTTGCGTATGGCGTGCACAGCCTAAAGTTGTAGGACAACTTGTTCTATTTGATCTTATTTGATTGTGCACGCCAGGTTGATTGCATTAGTTGAAAAAGGGCAGAGCACGTGAAGATTGCTATCTCCCACCCCGCATACTTCCTACCTGTAAGTAACTCTTTGGCAAACTTGTCTGAAGTCAAGGTGCCAGTTTGCACGTGCACTCAGAGAACATCTACTTTTACATCTCCAGACTATCGCTTGATCTTTCCACTGGCTCCAAACCGTCAAATTGCCCATTGCTCAATACAGGAAGAACAAATATTTTCTTCAACTGTTCGGTTAATTATCCACTATATAATTCCTCCAGTGTGTAAGTGAGCAGAATAATCAGGGGGGGGGGGGGGCTTTTGATGAGAATGTGCGGAGAATAAAATGGGATAATATGGGATTAGTGTAAATGGGTGGTTAATGTCAGCGTGAACCTATTGGATTGAGTGGATGTCTCCATGGTGTATGCCTCTGTGAGTAAACATTGGGATGATGAAAGTTATGGTTTTGTGTTTTTGGGACAAGTCTGCAGCATCCCTATTATCATGTATTTCTTTTACCTTCAAGACTACACCTGAGTCTGTCCATGCCTCAATTCATTTGACAGCACAACCCCCCCCCCCCTCCCCCCCATGGACCACACATTTCACACAGCTAATCCACCCAGTCTGATCAACCAGGCTATCCTCAGCCAGTGATTCTGTTGAGGCAAGAATTCCTGCCTGCAGTTAGTTATCATACTGTATTCAAATTGGATCTGCCAATGCCACCCTGGAGACCACATTCTATATATGTCAGGTCCTGTGCCTTTGTCGGTCTTGCTTTCTTTCCTTGCTTTTGGGCTCTCTATCCTGTGACCTCCATTTTTATGACTGTACAAAATATTCCTCCTAAAAACTAAAATATAAAGACAGCTTTTTGTTGTATTTGGCAAACTACATTAAAAAGTTACAAGTATGATTGATAACTTAAACACCAATAAATCAAATCTGAATTCATCCCAAAGTGACTTATATTTCATCTGTTTAAAACCTAGTCACTGGAAAGTGCAATGAAGGTGATGAAAGAGTGGTTAATAAATGGACTTAGATTGATAATAACTGTTCAAATGCCATGTTATTAATCATGTTAAAGTGGATGTTGCCTTTTTGCACAATTTTGCATGCATGTTTTGGCTTATTTTAAAAACTTGGTAGCTTGCCAAAGGATAACAACATGTCTGACTTAATAATTTATATCTCCCATCCGGTCAGTCTTAAAGCATCAGTTACTCACTTCCATTATCCTGGAGGTCATTTCTAAAAAGGGGCCCAAAAAGGGGCCAAAAATCCTATGCAAGGATTTTGTTTGTGGATTTTAGCTCTGCATTCAACACCATTGTACCAGAGCTACTACACTCCAAACTCTCCCAGTTGACTGTGCCTGAACCCCTCTGTCAGTGGATCACCAACTTACTGACAGACAGGAAACAGCATGTGTGGCTGGGAAAGCACATCTCAGAACGGCTGACCCTCAGTATAGAAGCACCGCAAGGCTGCGTACTCGCCCCTCTCCTTTACTCTCTCTACACCAGTGACTGCACCTCCACAGACTCCTCTGTCAAGCTTCTCAAGTTTGCGGACGACGCAACCCTGATTGGACTGATCCAGGATGCAGAGGAATCTGCCTACAGATTGGAAGTGTCACAGCTGGCGTCCTGGTGCCATCGCTAAGCCTTGGACTCAATGCTCTTAAGATGGTGGAATTGATTGTAAACTTTAGGAAAGCTCCCCCTCCCCCCCCCCCCTCTCGCCATCAACAACACCACAGTCACATCTGTGGAGTAATTTAAGTTCCTTGGAACCATCATCTCCAGGGACCTTCAATGGGAGGCCACCATCGACTACATAGGCAAAAAGGCCCAACAGAGGATCTACCTCCTGTGGCAGCGGAGGAAACACAATCTGCCACAGGCAATGATGGTCCAGTTTTATACGGGTATCATAGAGTCTGTCCTCACCTTCACCATCATGGTCTGGTTTGGCTCAACCACCAAGCATGACATCCGGAGGCTGCAGCACATCGTTCGATCAGCCGAGAAGATTGTTGGCTGCAACCTTCCCCCCATCAATGAACTGTACACTGCAAGGGCCTGGAAGCGAGCGGGTAAGATCATCTCTGACCCCTCTCACCCTGGCCACAAACTCTTTGAATCATTTCCCTCTGGAAGGCGATTCCGGACTGTCAAAGCCGCCACAGCCAGACATAAAAACAGCTTTTTTCCACAAGCAGTAGCTCTACTCAACGGCCAAAAGTCTATAGCCTCCTTTTGCTCTGGTATTTTATTTCATTCTTCACATGTTTAAATTATAATGTTTTATTTTTAATTGTCTACTGTATATCGTGTTGTTACTTGCGAGCAAAGCACCAAGGCAAATTCCTTGCATGTATAATACATTCTTGGCAAATTCAATTAAATTCAAAGGGAATCTTGTTGAGACCCTCCAGTGAAGCAAGCAGTCATTGGAAAAGGCTTCACAGAGTCATAGCACAGTTGTCTGCCGTGTTGTGGCATTGTTGCCAACAATGAATGTATCAATTGCACTCAGCCCTCACCTCGAAGCCTGTATCCTTTGCAATGCTCCAGATCAAGGCTGGCTGAGGGAAACTGTTGTTGAGTCCTTTAAATCCTTAATTTGAAGAAGTGCGCCTTGCATATATTATCATAAACTGCTGGAAGTGGGGAAGAAATGACAGGAAGGATGGGTTCATTTTTGCAAAATGTGCATATCATTACAATATTAATAACGCAAATGATAATTCTGTGCACGGCATCAGTGTCAAGACAATTGACGCTTTGATCACACTAACGCTTTGGTCTGTGTACATACTGTATAGTGTAAGCTCGGTGAATTATGAAATATCCCAAACTCTGACATCAGTTTATTTGTCATGTTTTCTGTTTTATGCAGGTTGCTGTTTTGGACAATTATGGACAGATACACTTGAGTCTAAATTCCTTCCTACTCTCATATGCAGTTCAGACTGCTCAAGATGTATCCAACACTTCAGACACAGAATTCAGTGCAGGAGTGAGAGAGTTCCACACTGTTGCAAGTGTCACTTGAAGGATGAAACATTAAACCTGGTCCTCTGAATGTATGTAAAGGATCCCATATCACTTTGTTAAAGAGCAGTCAAGTTCTCCCCTTGTGTTAATATTTGAGTTTATATTCACTGAGCAGCAGTGGGAGCAGTAGTGGGTGGCACAGTCACACACCAAGTGAAGCAGCTACCTCACAGCTCCAGTGACCCAGATGCAATTCTCTGGTGCTGTCAGCGTGGAGATTGCACATTGTCCCCATGACCACATAGATTTCCTCTGGGTGCTCTGCTTTCCTGCCACAACCCAATGAAGGACCAGCCGTGAGGTTAATTGGCCATTGTATGGTGCTCCGAGTGTTGGGTGGGAAGTACCACATGGTGGAGTTTCATAGAACATAATACAGCACAGGAACAGGGTCTTCGGCGAGGTAACTGACTTTTTCCAGTCAGTTTTTTCCGTGTCGTATCTCCGTCCCTCCCCTGCGGCCTACAACATGGAGTGGTGCGGCCTTTCCTGGACACAGGCCCAGAGCTTCAAGTTGTGGGTGCGGGCGGACTTACCATCGCGGAGCCTGGGATCTGCTGCCGAGGTTCGCCAGTGTTGGAGCTCCGACCGCGGGGCCTGTGGACTTTAACACCGTGAAGCAGCGGTCTCCGGTAAGAAGCGGCCAACCCGGGAGCTCCATGCTGTGGAGTGTTCCGATCCATCCCGATGCCGGAGTTTCGATCATCCCGAGGAGGGGGCTTGAACAGCGGACTGTCGGCAACGGCCCTGTTCAAAGGCCCCGACCACCGGTGAACAAAGGAGGAAGATGACTGAACTTTATCGCCTTCCATCACAGTGAGGAATGTTGATTCCACTGTGGTGGATGTTTGTGCTAAACTTTATTTTATGTGCTGTGTATTTTTGCTTTTTACTTAGTATGGCTGTATGGTAACTCAAATTTCACTGTACCTTAATTGGTACATATGACAATTAAATTGAATCTTGAATCTTGAATCGTGAATCTTGAAACTTGTTTTAATACAAAATCTGAGACCATGTACGTTTATTAAAACAGTCATTAAAACAGAGTCAGTCCTGGCCTCTGGTGCTACCTGCTTGTAGTTTCCACATTGTCCCCATTGGTCAGGATCCCAAAATATCAACTGTTTATTTCCTTCTACAGATGCTGCCTGACCTGCTGAATTCCTCCAGCGAGTTGTCTGTTGCTCCAGATTCCCAGCATCCGCAATCTCTCTTGTCTCCATTTATGAAACCTTCCTCTATTAATGTACACAAGAGATCCATGTGAGCAGGAATGAGAACCAAAGTGCGAGCATCTCTCATGTGGGGTCATGGAACCTGAAATGTAGGCGAGGTACAGGAAAACATCAGACCTCATTGTCAGACATTAAAAAATGGTAGCAGGAAGGCTCGGAGATGTATCCTGGTAGTCAGAGGAGGGCAACAAAGGACATTTCAGAATGTAAGGAAGGCATAGATTTAATCACAGGTTTGCCATTGGAAGAGTGACAAAACTCCAGATGTTTTACAATGGTACGAGGTTAGGAAAAGGAGACCATTTTGGGAGCAGAGGGGTGCAGATAACACTGGAGATTGGGCCAGGAGAGGAGCAGGGCTACAAACGTGGAATGAAAGAGAAGGAGGAAGAAGCAAAAATAGGGCAGAGCCATCTGAGGCGACAGCAAGGAAGCAGATTTAAATATTGAAGAAGGGTTTCGGCCCGAAACGTTACCTATTTCCTTCGCTCCATAGATGCTGCTGCACCCGCTGAGTTTCTCCAGCATTTTTTTGTACCAGCAGATTTAAATAATTGTATGAAAGGATGCTTGGACAACAAAGCCCTACTTTTGTATTTCTCTAAACAAAGTTATCAGAAAAGCAGGCTGATGATAAAGGAAATAAAAATTAAAAAATAAAAACAGCAGACGCTGGAAATTTAAGTTAAAAAAAAAAAATAATGCTGGAATCATTCAGTAGCTCAGTTAGCATCTATGGAAAGGAGAATAACAAACATTTCAATCCAATACTCTTAATCGAACTGAAAAATACAACTCGTTAATTTTAGGTAGACAGAAAATGCTGGAGTAACTCAGCGGGACAGGCAGCATTATTCAGATCTGAAGAAGGGTTTCGACCCGAAACGTCACCCATTCCTTCTCTCCAGAGATGCTGCCTGTCCCACTGAGTTATTCTAGCACTTTGTGTCTACCTTCGGTTTAAACCAGCAGCTGCAGTTCTCTCCTACAAAGTTAGTTTTAGGTTACAGAGGAGGCAAATTGTTAGAACAAAGAACATATCTCTGATAGTATGAGGCTAAATGACTTATTGTAGCAGTTAAGCAGGAGGGTAGCAATTAAGATCAGATTGAAGTAACATTACAGCCAGGTCAGTTACTGAGAAAGAAATTGTAAAGAGAGAAAGACTAGGTTGAGAAAGAGCAAAAAAAGGGATTGCAAAATTGACAATTTGCTGCTGAAGCGAGAGATTCCATAGGTTACATTGTTATCTTGATCATAGAGCTGAAGAGAAATAATGTCCTGAATCTTCCTCGGTCCTGAGATCACTGATTTTGTGCACTCGGCACCACCCAGAATGGAGTTATCCCAGTGGAGGGGAGATTTCTTCCCAGCACAAGGCTGTGCAGGCCAACACTCAATTGAAGAAGTCTGCATTACTATTTCCCCTCCGGAATATCCCAGTTTCAGCCATGTGTCAGTAAATCCATATGGATCTTGGCTAAGGACTTGCTACTTTGCCATTAAACTCTAAACAAGATCATTAGGTTGTTAACTAGGAGCCCTAACCTCCTGCAATGCATTTGGGTAATTGATTAGCCCACAGAACAGCTCTTGAAAAGAGGATGGTTTGAGGACCAGCTTCCATTTCCATGGGGTCAATAAATGAATAAACCATATTGTAGATATGGTCCATTGTTGGTTGTGGAGGAGATGATAACGAGGTGATACGAACAGTGAAACTAGCAGGATGAATAGGGTGAGAGAGAGATGGAGTGAGTTGCAAGAGTTGCTTTCAAATGCAAGAGTTATTTGAAATTAGAGAAATCAATATCATACCGCTGGGTTGTAAGCTGCCCAAGTGAAATATGAGGTGCTGTTCCTCCATTTTACATGGTGCCTCACTCTGACAGTGGAGGAGGCCCAAAACAGAAAGGTCAGTATGGGAATGGGAAGGAAAGTTAAAATGTTTGGCAACTGGGAGATCGCGCACGCCAATGTCAGGAAGTCAAAATGCAGCTTTACAGGACTTTGGTTAGGTTGCATTTGGAGTACTACATCCAATTCTGGTCACCCCAATACAGGAAGGATGAGGAGACCATGGAAATGGCACAGAGGTTTACCAGAATGTTACCTGGATTAATGGGTATTAGCTACAAGGAAAGGTTGCACAAACTTGGATTGTTTTCTCTGGAACATCGGAGGTTGGGAGGAGACCTGGTAGACGGATATAAAATGATGAGAGACATAGATAGGGTAGTCAGAACCTTTTATCCAGGAATGAAATATCAAATACTAGAGGGCATAGCTTTAATGTAGGAGGGGCAAAATTTAAAGGAGACTAGACCAAGTGGGACCCGTTGGGTCCTGTCCCCTCAATGTGCGGTTGCGGGGGGAGGGGGCGGCCTGCAGTGTCACACACACACTAACCAACCCCTCACACACACACACTAACCACCCCCAACACACACACTAACCACCCACATTGATATTATATTAATATTATTCATTCAGTCCTTTTACCCCATCCCATGCCCTATCCACTCACGTATAGCCCCCAACTCGCAGGTGCGGCTAGAGGGGGGGGGGGGGTAGAGAGAAAGGAACACAGAGGCACAGAGAGGGACACAGAGGCACAGAAAGGGACACAGAGGCACAGAAAGGGACACAGAGGGACAGAGAGGGACACAGAGAGTGACACAGAGAGGGACACAGAAGCACAGAGAGGAACACAAAGAGTGACACAGAGAGGGACACAGAGAGGGACACGGAGGCATAAAGAGGGGCACAGAGAGGGTCACAGAAGCACAGAGAGGTACACAGAGGCACAGAGAGGGACACAGAGGCGAGAGGAAACATGAGGGGGCAGAGAGGGAGCGGGGGGGGGGCGGAGAGGGAGGGGAGTAGAGTTTGAGGGGTTGGGGGCGTTTCGTCAGAGGGGAGGGCTCGTTCCTGAACCTTGCACCCGGCTTCAGGCTGCAGGCAGGGCCCGAGAACGGGAGGAGTGGTCGGGGGGTGATGTCACTCGCAGTGCGAGCAAGAAGACAGCGGGGCTTTTTTCAAAGGCTTTGCGGCAGCGACAGACCGGACCCGAGAGCTCTAGTACAGGGCCCGACTTGCTCCTTCTTCACACGCTGCGCGTGCCGCAGTCTTCAGCTATGAACTTTGGTCTTCAGTTGGCAGGGCGATTTTTGTATAATGGGGGGAGGAGGGAGGGGTGGGAGGTGACGTCAGTCGCAGCACGAGCAGATGGTAGGCAGGCAGATCCATTGTCACGTCATCAGCGAAAAACAGGCATTTTGATTTCCAAGTTTGATCGGATTTGTGAACATTTTTATTAATAACTCAAGAAATAAAGCACAACATTTTCAGGTAAGCCGTTTTCGGACTCCGTGGTTAAATCTCTACCAGAATATATTAAAATGTTCCCGTTCGCGAGTCTTTTTTTCGAGAAGATGTGAAAACACACAAACAAATAAATAAATACACACACACACATACATCCAAGATCAGAATTTTATAGTTATAAGGATGTAAGGGGCATGTTTTTACACAGTGAGTGTTCCTGGAACGTGCTGCCTCTTGTGGTGGTGGAAGCATTATATAGTGGCATTTAAGGGACTTTTGGATAGGCACACCGATGTGTAGGGAATGGGGGCTTATGGACCATGTGCAGATAGACTATTGTTTATCTTGGCATTATGTTCATCACAGAGATTGAGGGTTGAAGGACCTGTTTCTGTGCTTTAGTACTCTATGCTCTATATTCTATGAACATCACAATACAAGCATCTTATTTGAAAATAATTACACCTGCATGGAAATGCTTTACACCACATACAGATGCAATTGCTATTATAGAATTAGATATATCTGTGATAGCAAAGAGGGTCTTGCTGTTATTAATAAGCAGTTTATATTTGCCTGCAGCCTTTAACCAGGCATTTAATAAATCCGTTTGCCTGTGTGGCTTGTTGAAAAATGAAAACTAAATAGAGGAGGCAATACCGGCACACTTAGCTTAAAAGAAATCAGTCAAATTAACTAAAGATGTATTGTCATTAAGATCTTAGCTTGGATTTTCCAGATAAGTCAGAGAACCAGCCACATTGATATGGAGGAATTAGTCCCCACAGTACCAGCCGAAGATGAGAAGAGTGTCAGTGTTTAATGATTTTGTCAAAGAAATAATAAATTAAATAAACACTATCATCTGCTGTGACGCAGACAATGAAAAATTTAATGAGTCATGAATTATTTATTATTTGTGTCTAATCTGATGTTAGCCTCCCCACAAAATCTATACACTGACTAAAGTCTCAGGGCTAACCATACTTGCTTGGACTAAGAGAGGACTTAAATTCAAATGCAGATGGATTTGGCATTATCCAAATTAATTGTTAATGCCAATCTTCCCAGGTGGGAGGGGAGAAGCTATTTTTGATTTGCTGGTTTGGGGATTGCTGAGAAGCATCCTTTGTTTTGAAGCATATACTGTATGTTTCTTTATGCAACCAATGGATCATTCCAACACAGATGAAAGCCTTTCTACAGAGCACATGGAAGGAGATGGCTCAAAGTGATAGTCAGCATATTTTGGACATTGGAGGGAATGAAAAATTCCCTCCAATGTCCAGATTTTGGAATTGGGGAATGAAAAAACAGAGAAATAATGAACTACAGATATTGGTTACATTTAAAAAAACTAACAAAAAATGGGAGTAACTCAGTAGGTCAGGCAGCAACTCTGGAGAAATGGATAGATGATTTTTCGGGTCAGGATCCTTCTTCAGACATTGCGGTGAGGTGGGGGGGGGGGAGAGAGAAAGGCAAAAGAGGGGCAGGACAAGGCCTGGCGACTGATAGGTAGACACAGATGGGGGTGGGGGAGGGGATTGATAGGCAGATGATTGAACAAAGGCCAAAGGTGAAAAGACACAAGGTGTGAGATAAGGTAAGCAGAAGATCCACTTAAATGTAAGCACTTAAATGAGCCTGCAAGTGGTGATCATTGTGATACCAGCAGGTACATTCTGTGTGCCAGCCGGCGATGGACAGCAGGTTACGAGCGTAAGAACAGACTCCTGCAGGAGTGAGAATTCCCACACAATGGAACAATGGAGGGGCGGCACGCTGGCGTAGTGGTAGAGCTGCTGCCTTACAGCGCCAGAGACCCGGGTTCGATCCTGACTACGGATCCCTGAATGGAGTTTGTACGTTCTCCCCGTGACCTGTGGGGGTTTTCTCCGGGTGCTCCGGTTTCCTCCCACACTGCAAAGATATAGAGATTTGTAGGTTAATTGGATGGTATAATATAAAATGTCCCAAGTGTGTAGGATACTGTTAATGTGCGGGGATCACTGGTCGGTGCGGACCTGGTGTGCCGAAGGACCTGTTTCCGCTCTGTATCTCTAAACTAAACTAAACTAAACTAAACTAAACACCAAAAGAAACTTCACGGCCTCACAGGATTAAAAAAAATAGAAACAGTACAATGATTACATTTAGAAAACATTTAGGCAAGTACATGGGTAGGAAATTTGAAGGATATGGGGCCAAAGACACCTTGGTTAGCATGGACGATTTAGGCTGAAGGGCTTGTTTATGTGCCATAGAACTACATATCTATGAGCTAAATTGGAGTAAATGGATTCTTGATGGTAGATACAATGGATTGGCCAAAATAACCGTTTCCATTCAGTCTGATCCTTGGCACAGATCTACAGCATATCATAATCATAATCATAATAATCATAATAATACTTTATTTGCCAAGTATGTTTTGCAACATATGAGGAATTTCATTTGCCGTACAGTCATACCAATATGAGGTGAAGATCACACCGCTGTTAACTCCTGCAGAGAAGAAATCTTCAACAGAGAGCTTGAAGCAGACCATTGATGTGAATAGAGTGGGGATTTATACTATTATATGTGATATTTACTGCAGGTGGTCCTGAGTAGGTAAGTAAGTAATTTTTATTTATATACCACTTTTAAATCAAATCACGTTGAAGCCAAAGTGCTTTACAGAGAAGAAATTAGATTTCCATACATCCATATAAAATAAAAAATAAAAAAAGTCACAGTACACTATAGGAATCAACATGAATCGTCCCCCCACAGCAGATTCCACTGTGAGGGAAGGCACCAAAAAGTCCAGTTCTCCTCCTCCTCATAGTCCACCCGAGGTCGGGGCCTATTTGTGGCCTCTGCAGCCAGTCCGATGTTTTCAGGCCCTCTTGCCGGGAAGCTGGAACTCCGGCGTCGGGTGAACACTCCTCAGCGGCTTGGAAAATGTCTGGAGCGGCCGCTTCCTCCCCAGAGACTGCGGCGCCCGTACTCTGGCGATCTCGGATCCCAGGCTCCACGGTGTTTTAAATCCAGCGCCGCCCGCCCGCGGCTGTACGCCCTGCCGCCGCAGCTCCTCGATGTTGGAGTCGGTGGTCACCGCACTCCAGAGCTTACAGCACGGCGACCCGTTAAGGCATCGCCCGCTCCGTGTTGGTGTCCCAGCGCTGTGCCGCCGCCGAAGCTGTGGTCCCGGCAGGAAACGCCGCTCCAGTTCGATGGTAGGCCGCACAGAGAGGACGAAGATGCGATTCAGAGGAAAACCGCATCTCCGACCAGGTAGGACTGGGAATAATACAGTTTCCCCCTCCCCCCCCTCCCACCCCCACCCCCCACATAAAAAGATTAGACCTCCAAAATAAAAGTTATAGACACTAAAAAGGGTGAAAAGATGGACTGCAGGCAGGCTGCCATACAAATGGCGCCCACTCCTGCACATCCGCAAGTCATGAGGGGCTCATATGTGCCACTTGAGGACATCTGTCTGATTACTGGCTTAATATGTTGGTGTTGATGATTGGAGTGTGGAGGAAGGATCCCTGAGCTTTGTTTGCGACTATGCTGCTATTGACACCCGATGAAAATCATTCTTCTTTCAGGATGTTCCTTCCACCCTGTGCAACCAGATCCTGTTTCCTCCATAGTGGAAGATACTGAATAGGGACATCCCCTGATCTCCTTCCTCTGCCGCCTGCTGCTCTCCAGGCTCCTCCTCGCGGCCCTCAGTCTCTGGGTCCTTTGGCTGCTCTTCCTCCAGCAGCAGCTGCTGAAATGGTGAGAACAGACATGCAGCAGCAGATGATGAACTCTCAACATCTGCTGGTGGGGACTGCAGGACACATCTGAGCCGGTGCAGACAAATACCTCCCATCCACCGGAGACTCGTGGCATGTCGCGATTTGTTCCTGGTGTCTGCTTGCCTCTTCTTGGATCTGTTCATAGCTCCTGGGGTTAGGCTGTGCTCTGGTGTGATACGTTCTACTTTCAAAAGATATTTGGACAGATTTATGAATGGGAAGGGGTTAGAGGGATATGGGGCGAGCATAGAATGTTAGGTCGAAGGACCTGTTTCCCGGCTGTATAGCTCTATGACTAATACCCTAAGCAGAGAACAGCTCTGTGCCCCAGGATCCATCCCTCTGAGCAGTGCTGGCCACTGCGAATGACCATCAGTGCAGACATCCTTAGGATGAAGAAGATGTGTGTGCTCTGGAAACATGAGTGATTTCTTGCTGTGGCCCTGAACAAGCTGCACATGGAGGGAGTGTTGATGAAGAGATCCAGGGTATTCAGGGGAACCTTCAGTAACTGCCAGCATTGATGTGAAGCCTGCAATGCTGCAAGATCCCAGTGTATGAGATGCCACATGTTCCTCACTGATATCAGAGTAAATTAAATAATCCAGTAATGTGAAGCCTGAGCGACCTCTTAGAGGCTGCCTTGATCATAGAATGGAAGACATGGCAGAGATCAGCTACAGCTAATTGGGAGGACTCAGTGGGTGAGGAATTTGAGAGCCAGAATGACCTTGATCTCTCTGGGGATTATTCACCATAGGTGCGTGATCAAAGGACTTCCCACAAAATGTCACATATTTCAGTGAAGGCAGCCTTGAAATACCTGAATCCGTAAAATATATTGATCATGGATAGGTGCAGATCAAATGAAATATCTCTGAAGACTCTCTGGGACCAGGACCTCCACTGATGGGCATGTCTGTTCTTCCCTCCTTGAAGACGCTGACCCACCCTGTATCATTAGCCACGACCATAATGACACCTCCTGTGAAGGTTGTGCATTCGGCTTACTAGCACGGTCACACTGGACGTTATTAATCAAATATAGCACGCATGATATTGCGGGTAATAAACTGACATTGAGTGAGGAATGGATCATGGACAGAAATCTGTCTTTGTTGGGTTGGGATGTTATGACAGTGGGCTGCCACAGGGAGCGAGCGGCACTGTAATCAGACCTGTTCACACTCAACATCAATGATTTTCAGGAGAGAGTCGAGTTCAATAGTTCTAAGTTTGGCAGTGTTGGCTGGGAGACTTCGAGGGAATATGGACAGACTATGTGAATGTGTGAGAGCATGGGTAAATGGAGTGTTGCACGAAAACTTATGAGGGCATCTCCTTTGATGGGAAAGATAGAACAGGATATTTTATCAAGAGAGCAATACAGCATGCAAACAGGTCCTTCAGCCCAACTAGTTCATGCTGACTGAAATGTCTATCTACCTTAGATGGGCATCTCATTTGCCCCATATGACTCGGATCCCTCTAAACCTTCCCTATTCATGCATCTGTCAAAATGTCTTTTACATTGCATTATTTTGCCTGCTTCACCCACTTTCTCTGGCAGCTGATTCCATATACCTGCCACACTATGTGTGAAGTTGCTCCTCATGTGTCTTTTAATGGTGGGAGACTGGAGGGCGTTGATGTTCAGACAGACCCGGGTGTCTTTGTACATGAATGACTGAAAGTTAACCTGAAGGTACAGAAAGCAATTAAAAATACAAATATCATTCTGGTCTTTATTGTAAGAATACAAAGGTAAAGATTTCTGATGTGCCGACATTGGGGAATATTGTGTATAGTCTGGTCTCCCTTTCCAGGAAAAGATGTAATGGTGATAAAGGGAGTCTAGTGCAGGTTCTGTGGAATAATTCCTGGGAAGGCACGTTTGTCCTATTAACAGAGATTAGACAAACTGGACCGACGCTTTCTAGTGGTGATCTCATCGAGAATCTCATGTCTAGAATTCTATGAGGCACAACATAATTTGGCTAGCACTTTCAAGGTCTGGTTTACTAGAATACTGATCATTTATTTCATATTTATTTGTTGTGTGGTTATATTTATTAAGCCTGTAAAAGTGCAGCAAGTAAGAATTTAATTGTTCCAGTCATGGTGCATGTGATAATTAACCATCTTGACTCTTAACAGAGAATTTGTGGAGTTGGTGGTTGCTGGCTGTAATATTTAAAACCATACACTGTGGATTTTAAATCCCCTTCTCATGCTGACCTTTTTGTCCTAGACCTCCTCCATTGTCGGTGTGAGGCTAAAAGCAAATTGGAGAAACAGCATCTCATATTTCGCTTGGGCAGCTTACAACCCTGTGTTATGAATATTGATTTCTCTAACTTTAAGTAACCCTTGCATTCCCTCTCTTTCCATCCCTCCCCCACCCATGTCGCACCAGCTTCAAAGTCGACTTGTTGAGTCTCATTGTCTGTACTCGTTCTCACCTAGCAAACAGCTAACAATGGCCTGCTTCCTATATCATCGTTACTTTTTTGCATATCTTTCATTAATTTCTCTCTACATCACCATCCATATCTCTCATTTCCCTTTCCCCTGACTCTCAGTCTGAAGAAGGATCTCGACCCGAAACGTCACCAATTCCTTTTCTTCAGAGATGCTGTCTGACCCGCTGAGTTATTCCAGCTGTTTGTGTCTATCTTCGGATTAAACCAGCATCTGCAGTTCCTTCCTACTCATACACTGTGGCACAGCTAATAGACCTGCTGTCTCACAGCTCAAATGACCCAAGTTCAATCTTGACCTCCTGTAATGTTTGTGTGGAGTTTGCACGTTCTCCCTGTGTCTGCATGGGTTTTCTTTGGGTGCTCTGGGTTCCTCCCACATCCCAAAGATGTGCAAGTCCTAGGACTTCATCGCCACAGTAAATTGCCCATAGTGTGCAGGCGAGTAGTAGAATCTAGAAGGAGTTGATGAGTATGTGGAAAGAATAAAATTAATATAAAAAATTAATATAAAAATGGGTACATGATTGGCAGCATGGTTTTGGTGGACTGCAGGGCCGGTTTAGGTGCCGTATCTCTAAACTAAACTTAACTATACAAAACTGGGGTAACTGTCTCAGAATAAAAGGTCAACCATTCAAGATTGGGATGAAATGGAACTTCTGTTCCTAATGAGTAGTGAATCTTTGGACTTCTCTCGTCATGATTGAACATATTCAAGACAGGAATCGAGGTAGTAAAGTCGAAGATCAGCTATGATCTGACTCCATGACAGCGTAGCTACATGAGGTCAAGTGGCCTTGTCCTGCTTCTATCTCTAATATGCTCATGTTCCAATGGAGGTGGCCATTCCAGTCTTGCACGTTGAGATCTACACGAGGTAAAGTCAAGTTTTTCACAAATACCACTTTAGAAACAGTTGTTGAATATCCTAAATATTTGGCTAATATCTTCTGTCGAGTGGTGGCGCTATCGAATGTGGCAGCCTCGCCTGCAGCTATTCGTCCTTCACCATTTTTTTTATTTTTACTTTGTCAAAAAGTTTTGTTTTGGAGGTCTTTTAGTCATTTTATGTGGGGGATGGGGGGGGGAGGGGGAAACCGTTTTTTCGAGTCCCTACCTGGTCTAGGATGCGTCCTTCCTCCGAGCCGCATCTTCGCCCCCTCCTCGCGGCCTACCATCTGGATTGGTGCGGCCTTTCCTGTTGGAGACCTGCCAGAGCTTCGAGTTGCAGCTTCAACGGCTGCGCAGCACTAAGGTACATCGCGGAGCGGGCGATGCCTTACCCGGGTCGCCGTGTGGAGCTCCGGAGTGCTGGGACTGCCGACTTCAACATCGTGGAGCTGTGGTCTGCGGAGCTTCCAGCCGCGGCGGCGCTGACTTTATCATCACGGAGCCTGGTATCTTTCGCCGAGGTCGCCAGTGTTGGAGCTCTGCCCAGCACGGCCTGTGGACTTCGGGAGCCGCGGTCTCTGGTAGGAAGCGGCCATTTCGGAACTCCAAGCCGCTGAGAGCATTCTTCCGACGCCGGAGTTCCATCATTCCGGCGAGAGGGCTTGAAACATCGGCCGCCGTGGTGGCGACTGCGGAGGCCTCAAATAGACCCCAACCACGGGTGAACATAGATGAGTGGACTGGACTTTGCTGCCTTCCCTCACAATGGGAAACGTTGATCCCGCTGTGGGATGGTGTTTTTTATGTTTAATGTTAAATTCTATAATGTTGTGTTTATCTTATTTGTGTGCTGCAATGGCAACTCAAATTTCACTGCACCAATTGGTGTATGTGACAATAAATATCCTTTGTCTTTTGCACCTGATTGGAGAACTTTAGCGCTCAGCCAATTCTCTCTTTATCACATCTTTAACGATTTTGTAATTTTGAAGGTAACGCATTCTTACTTACAGTATGTGACTGACATTCTCTACCCTCTAATCTTTCCTCAGCATGTCCAGTAATAACATGATATTACTTTCCCTATGTATCAATAATGAGTGCTGTGAAATGACTTCATGTAAATTCCTGTATAAGTTCAACATCTTTGTTCTGTCTTCCTCATGTCATTGCCAATGAGGCAGACAGGAGAAGGTTCCGTGCAGACATGGAATGATATTTCAATGGAGACATAGAACATGGAACATAAAAGCTGCTCATTTAAAAGGTGAGCAATGACTTAACTGGTTTATTCAGTACTGGTTTATTAGATCTTCAGGTGTCTAAAATAAAATGTTAATTCTTCCTTTCCACAGTTTCTCCATTTGTTAATATTAACAGGGAAGTGGCACCTTCTTTACATTACCTTTCATCTATTGGAAAGATAATACTCAAATTAAACTGCAAAAAAAAAAGCACACAAAGGTAAGATCAGGAATAGACCATCTGGCCTCTCAAGCCTGCACCATCATTCAAAGTGATCAGGGATCAGGCATGGTTGTAGGTATCAGTAATCAGAGTCAGCTGCCAGATGCAAGATCAGACACAATGTACAGATCTATGTTCAGACACATCTCCATAAATCAGTAATCATGCACATCTGTTGGAATTAATGAGGCAACAATTGTTGGAATCAGTGATCGGGATCAAATGTAGGGACTGGTGATTATAAACACCTGTATGAATCACATTCAGACTTATCTACAGGAATCAGTGATCAGACACTGCTGTGTGTGGGAATCATCAAGTGTGCATGTAACCATGAGGGGTACACCAGTAAGATCAGACACATCTCCATTACTAAGTAATCAGGCACAGCTGTAGGAATTAGTTAATCGCAAGCATCTATATGAATTAACAATCAGACAAGTGTAGGAATCATCTGTAGTAACCAGTGAACAGAAAAGCTTGTTAGATTCACTATGCAGATACAACAGAAGGGATTGGTAATCAGGCATAGGTGTGGTCATACCACTAGGCAGCATGGTGGTGCAGCGGTGGAGTTGCTGCCTTAAAGTGTCAGAGGCACAGGTTTGATCCTGACTATGGGTGTTGCCTGTACAGAGTGTGTACGTTCTGCCCGTGACCTGCGTGGGTTTTCTCCAGGTGCTCCGATTTCATCCCACACTCCAAAGATGTACAGGTTTGTAGGTTAATTGGCTTTGGTAAAATTGTAAATCATTCCTAGTGTATGTAGGATAGTGTTAGTGTGCGGGGATTGCTGGTCGGCGCAGATCCGGTGGGTTGAAGAGCCTGTTACGGCACTGTATCGCTGTATCACTAGGAATTAGTGATCTGGCATGGCTGTAGAAATCTCTAGGAATTATATATCTGACACAAATGTTGCCTCAAGAAGATGTGATATAGCGTCAAGGATCCCCACCATCCAGAACAATTATTTTCATACAACCATCAGGTTCTTGAACTGACCTGTTCAACCCTGATCCTACTTTGGAAATGGAATAGTATGAACCATCCCTTGCACAACATTGAAGAACCTTGTGTTTTCCACTAATGTCTTGTTTTCGCATTTTTTAAAATTTCGCCATCTTGGATAATTTAGGTATAATTTATATTCTTGTCCATTGTCTGAAGCTATGTGCCTGTCATGTTGCTGCAAATAGGATTTTCATTGGACCAGTACCGTGTTATAGAGTTATAGGGCATGGAAAGAGGCCCAACTTGCACATGCCAACCAAGATGCCCATCTACATTAGTCCTACCTGCCTGCATTTGGCCCATATCTGAAAATCCATGTACCTGTCCAAAAGTATTTTAATTATTGTGATAGTACCTGCATCAACTACCTCCTCTGGCAGATCGTTCCATCTGCTCATCACTCTTAAGTGTGAAAAAGTTGCCCCCCTGGTTCTTATTAAATCTTACCACTTTCAGCTTAAACCTATATACCTCACTGCATGTGTGCATATCACAATAAACTTGACTTGACTTGATCAAAAAGTAAGATGCTGAAGGAACTCAATGGATCTGTGGAAGGAATGGACAGATGATGTTTTGGATTGGGAACTTTCTTGATTTGAATCAATAATAGATATAGCAGTAACAGTCTGTGATCAAACACAGCTAACAGAATCAATGGTCAAATACACCTGTAAGAAGTTGGAAACATACTTATTGGTACAACATGAGAAGTCAAGCACAGCTACAGGAATCAGTCATTCGGCATCAGTAGGAATTGTTACAGGGCAAAGTTGCAGCAGCAATTAATCAGCACGGTTGTAGTTTAGACACAAAATACTGGAGTAACTCAGTGGGACAGGCAGCATCTCTGGAGAGAAAGAATGGGTGACATCTCGGGTCACGACTCTGAAGAAGGGTCTCGACCAGTTATAGTCGATAAGTAGGTGTCTAACGTCGGTGTCCTTCTTCATGGTGGATGTTAATGTCACTGGATGGTAGTCATTAAGTAGGTATGTTACAATACTTACCTTCAGCGGCTCTGCAATTCTGCCACTGACCGTGTGCGCGATTTTGGCGCTTTTGATGGGTTGGGCGGGGTTAAAACGCGGGTTTCTCCTACCTTGTCCTGGATTATATTTCGTTGGAGTGCAACCTTTTGCTGAAGAATCGTTCCGACGGGCGTTCTGTGTATTTTGTTTTAGCGCTGGAGTTATTTTAAAATCGGCTTCTAAAGCCGTCAACGCCGACAACAGGGACGGATTTCACGCACGGGACAGGTAAACGAAAGCCGTTTATTTTATGTATAAAAGTGCTCCTTAAGATGCCTTTAATTCACATTTAAAGTTGCGAAACGGTGATTTTTTTTCCCCGAACAAACCGGCAGTATTTTTCATGCCGATACGGGTTTAAATTCACCGCAACCGCAACGTTCCAAATGATCGCGTTCCAGAAAAACCCACTCGCAAGATGATTTAAATGGTATTAAACAGGTATTTACAGGTATTAAACATTAAATTCCTTCCATTTGGCCTATAAATCCATGACAATGAGATTTAAAAATTATGTTATATTGTGAATTCTTGTGTGAATGTTATTTGGACAGGCTTTTTAAAAATGTTAATCTATTCTTAAGAAATTGATAGATGTTTAGATCTAGTAATTGAATTTTGTAATTAGCTACAATTAGGTAACTAACTAATTATATGCTTAATTTCATGTCATCTAAGTAAGATTGTTTCATATTGGTTTCAGAATGCTTCAATCTATAATAACTGAAAATTTCTTTCAGTTCTCTTAATTTTTAAGAAAGTTATGGGCTTTTGACTGTTCTCAATCACAGCTTTTGTGTTCAGTCAATGGAAAAGCAATAGGGAACAAGATGCTAATTTCCATGTATGAAAATGGCCATTACTTTTTTTAATACTGAAGATATGAAAGTGAATTAGGTGTCAAATTAAACTTCTTTTATGCTTTATCTGATGGGATAAATTACAGACTTGATTTTTAAAATCTCAAAATGTTGTAACATTGCTACATTAAGGCATGAGATCTTGCCTTTGTTTGGCACTGGGATGATAGTGGCCCTCTTGAAGTAGGGTGGGTACCTCAGAGATGAGTAGGGAGAGATTAAGGATGTTCATGAATACTCCCACTAGTTGGTCAACGCAATTCTTAAGGAAGCGGCCAGAGACTCCATCCGGGCCGTTTTCTTTCCGTGGGTTCACGCTCAGGGAGGCCAATATGACTTTTGCAACAGGCACAGGATTTTCAAGTCTGTTGGTACTGATGCCATCGCCCTGTTGGCCTTCTGCACAATGCATTAATTTTGTCTGGGAGGGCCACACTTTCTCCAGTGATGCTGCCTGACTTTGCTTTGTAGCCAGTTATAGTATTCAGGCCAGGGCACAGTCTGCCACAATGGTACTGCCACAACAGGTCAAAGAAGGATACAATCTCACTGGCTCCCCATTCTGCACTGCGCTATTCACTGGAGTTTAGAAGGATGAGGGGAGATCTAATAGAAACATATAAAACTATAAAAGGACTGGACAAGCTAGATGCAGGAAAATTGTTCCCAATGTTGGGCGAGTCTAGAACCAGGGGCCACAGTCTTAGAATAAAGGGGAGGTCATTTCAGACTGAGGTGAGAAAAAAAAATTTCACCCAGTGAGTTGTGAATTTATGGAATTCCCTGCCACAGAGGGTAGTGGAGGCCAAATCACTGGATGGATTTAAGAGAGGGTTAGATAGAGCTCTAGAGGCTAGTGGAATCAAGGGATATGGGGAGAAGGCAGGCACGGGTTATTGATAGGGGACGATCAGCCCCTGATCACTATGAATGGCGGTGCTGGCTCGAAGGGCCGAATAGCCTCCTCCTGCACCTATTTTCTATGTTTCTATGTCTATGTTTCTATGGACCACTTGGACAATAAAAACACATTTGTCAGGCTGTTGTTTATAGACGACAGCTCAGCATTCAACATTATCATCTCCTCCAATCTGGTTACTAAGCTCACACAACTGGGTCTCTGCACTACTGGATCCTTGACTTCCTCATCAAAAGAGCACAATCAATATGAATTGGCAGCAACACTTCCCCCTCGATAACCAACAGCACAGGACCACATCAAGGCAGCGTGCTCAGCCCCCTGCTCTACTCACTCTACTCATGACTGTGTAGCCAGACACAGTTCCAACTCCATCATTAAACTCGCCGATAACGTCACTGTCGTTGGACAAATTGCAGATGACGATGAATCAGAGTACTGAAGGGAGATTGATCGACGGACCGAATAAAACCAGAACAACAACCTCACTCTCAACGTCAGTAAAACCAAGGAACTGATTGTTGATTTCGGAATAGGAAGTCGGGTATCCACAAAGCTGTCTTCATCAACAGGACTGTAATGGAGAGAGTCAAAAACTTCAAATAATTGGATGTGCATATCTCTGAAGATCTGTCCTGGACCCAGCACATTGATGCCGCTACTTCCTTTCGAAGATTGAGGAGATACAGTACATCAACGAATACTCTCGTGAACTTCTACAGGTGTACAGTAGAGAGCATATTGACTGGTTGTATCACGGCCTGGTTTGATTACTCAAATGCCGAGGAACAAAGAAGATTGCTAAAAGTGGTGAACACTGCCCAATCCATCACGGGTACTGACCTCCCCACCATCGAAGGGATGTACAGGAGTCGCTACCTCATTGTTCCGTTTCGGGACAAATGACAATTAAACACGCTTGACTCTTGAGAAGTTATGCTGAGGTTCAAGTTTGTCCCGGCCTTGTCTCTTGGCATTCCTGATGGCTTTGCGAAGATCATGGAAAGATTTATTGTAAGATCTGGCACTCATCTAGGAACCAATGATCAGATACAGTATCGGAATCAGCAAATCACATTGTTCAGACATAACTGAAGGACTTTACCAGTTGCAGCTGGTGCAACCAGTCAGCAATCTGACACACTTGAAGGAAATATGCAGCCACAGTTATAGGAAGCAGTGTTTGCGCAGTGTTTGTAAGAATCAGTGATCAAACTGTTTTCGGAAGTAAGGATTCAATTCAATTCAATTCAATTTTAATTGTCATTGCACAGATACAAGTATGGGTACAACGAAATGCAGTTTAGCATCTGTTCGTAGTAATATTGCAATATAGAAATAAAATACAGAATAAGAATAAGATGATCAGAGGCAGCTTACATGACTTAGTGACTTGGCACATCTGTGTGAATCAGTAATCAGGCAATGTTGAAAGACTCTGTGTCCAAGCACATCTGTGAGAATCAATGATCTGACAGCTCTGTAGGAAGCAGTGATCAGACATGCTATAAAAATCAATGATCAAACACATCTGTAGGAATCAATGATCAAGCATCGTGGGAATGAGTAATAACACACATCTGCGGGAACCATTGATCAGAACCACTGGTGAAAATGAGTGATCAAATTCAGCATTAAATCTTTTAGTTTCAGACAGACCCTGGCTGCCTCTTGGTAAACACAATGGAGATCTTTCAACCAGGTGTGGAACATTGTCTCTCTTGCTCCTGTTTGATTGAATGATACAACTTGGAGGATAGTTTGTCGATGATGGTGTTTTCATATCCTATTGCCTTGGTCTTTCTCGATGATAGAGGTCGCATGTTTAAATGTGTTGGAAGGAACTGCAGATGCTGGTTTACACTGAAGATAGACAGAAAATGCTGGAGTAACTCAGGCAGCATCTCTGGATAGAAGGAATGGGTGACGTTTCGGGTCGAGACCCTTCATCAGACACTTTCACAGGTTTAAATGGTGCTGACAAAATAACCTCAACAAGCATTTCCAGTATGTTTTCTCGATAGTCATACTGCAATACATTGGACAGACTATACAACATTATCCTGACTTCATAACCCGCCAGGAACCCATCAGAAGGCTCAGTGGACCGCGGTACCGGAAACCCTCCCGAAGGGTCGGCAGATCGTAGTACCAGGCTGGAGATGTCGGACATGAGGAGCAAGGTCCAGTGGGAGGGTGAACCGGAGTAATGCCTCCAGCGCCTTCAAGATCGGCTGCAAGGGGCACTCCCGGCACACAAAGTTAGCCAGGCAAGGAGAGGGACATCGGTTCGCAGGCCGATTTGGTCGAAGGGGAGGGAGGAAGGAGCCGGGGGCTTACCTGGATCGGGAGCTGCTCCAGTAGACCGAGTGCGCGGGCGGACCGGACTTTGAACTTTGGAAATGACACAAAAACATGACGGCGCCTGCATGTGTAAATATGCAACAAGAATTTCACTTTGCAGAGTGCAGAGTTGCACATAGGACAAATAAAGCACCATTGATCCATTGAACCATTGCATACTTTGTGCCACTCATGAAAGAAATGTGTTCAGCGTAGGGGAAGTGGGGAATGAAGTGTAATTCAATCAGGCAGCTTTGTCCCAAGATGATGTTGCACATATTGAGTGACGTTGGAGCCATACTCTTCCAGATGGGTGGAGAATATTCCATCATATTCAGGCCTACATCCAACAGATAGTGGAAAGGCTTTAGGATCTTGAGAGGTGAATCATTGGCCTTTGGATATCCTGGCTCAGTATTATGTGGCTGACCCAGTTGGATTTCTCATCAGTGTTACCCATAGGATGCTAAAGGTAGGGGACTCAAAGACGGAAAAACTCCAGAATGTTAAGAGTTCATGGTTCAACTCTGGAGAAGGTCATTGTTTGGTACTTAGGTGCCATTTAACTCTTTTAAAACAGTGCCTAAATGAAGTATTTGAAGTCTTGCTGCTTGCCAGTGTGGCCAGTTTCATTTTCCAGTGTGTTGTGAGTGGAATTGAAACTTGTGTAATCATCAGTTAACATCTCCACTAGATGAAGCAGCTGACGAAGTTTGGACATTGGACACTACCTTGAGGATCTCTTGCAGTGATGCCCTGGGTTTGGGATGATTGACCTCAAATTATCACAGCCATCTTTCTTTAGACAAGCTATGATGAACTATTGGAGATTCCCTATGATATCCATTGATTTTGATTTAACTAAGTTTCCCTGATACCACACTTAGTCAAATACTGCCTAGCAATTAAGAGCTGATATTTCCATCGTGCTTCGACCAAAATCAAACTAGGTAAGAATGCCGATTGTTGAGCAAGAGCGAAGCAATTGTATTGTTGATGGCTTCGTCCAACACTTAGTAATAATAACTCAACTATTGCAACAATAATCAGTGTACCTTGTGAATAGAACACTTTGGTCGACACTGCTTATTGTCGAATAGATGTCAGTGCAGTAAATGCACTGAAGAGTTTGGCTGGAGTACAGCTGGCTCTGGATTGCAGATCTTCAGTACTACAGCTGGAATATTACATAGACTTACAGTAGATGTATTTGGTGATCTCAACCATTTAGTGCTATATGGGTTGAATCAAATTGTGATGTGTTTTGTGATGGTGAGGGCAACTGATAAAGGGCAGGATGAATTAGCAATGTGGCTCTTCAGGCTGAACACAACATTTTTCAGATATACCTTTGGCAACATATCCTGGGCTCTTCCATCACTAAGCATCAGGATGTTACTAGGGCTGATATAAGCCCTTGAACTGGACTACATATAAGAAGACACTTAAAAGTCAACCGTTTGTGGTATTGTGGCATAGGTTCACAATCCTGGCGCCTCTGTTTTAGAATGCAGAGAGAGTTTTCCAGATCAATATGCTCCAATGAATTGTTGTCTATTGAAAAATAGTTGGACAAGCTAGGCTTCTATAGAGTGGAGATTGGAAGAGTGAGAGAGGACTTGATTGAAAATGTTAGATCCTAAGTGGTGTTGACAAGGTTGTTGTGGATGTGAAACTAAAACTAATTTACAAAAATAGGGCTCACCTATTTAAAACAAAGATTAAGCATTTTCTTCAGACCTTCTTCAGACTAATTCTGATTCAAATCATAATTTAGAAGCAAGGAACTGCAGATGCTGGTTTACATAAAAAAGACACAAAGTGCTGGAGTAACTCAACAGGAGGCAGCATCTCTAACTTCTATTCACACAGAGAGTGGTGAATCTGTGGAATTCTCTGCCACAGAAGGTAGTTGAGGCCAGTTCATTGGCTATATTTAAGAGGGAGTTAGATGTGGCCCTTGTGGCTAAAGGGATCAGAGGGTATGGAGAGAAGGCAGGTACAGGATACTGAGTTGGATGATCAGCCATGATCATATTGAATGGCGGTGCAGGCTCGAAGGGCCAAATGGCCTACTCCTGCACTTATTTTCTATGTTTCTATGTTTCTAACATCGATTGATGATGTTTCAGGTTGGAATCCTTCTTCGGGCTGATTGTGAGGGGGTGGTGCGGGTTGTGGAAGAAAGTGAGGAAAGCTTGGACAATGCCTAGTAAGTAATAGGTGGATACAGGTGAGCATTTTTTTTGATAGGTACATGGTTGGACAAAGACCAGAGATGAAAAGACAAAATGTGTGAGACAAAAGGATTAAAGCATTGAGAATTTTGAAGCTAGAGGAAGGAATGTAGGTGGAAGGGGAGAGGGAGCAGGTCCTGGTGCAGGTACTGGTGCAATAAAGGCTCTTCCATGAGACAGAAATGATGCTAACTTCTATTACTTGGGCTTGGGCTTTTTGGAACTCTTCTTCGAAGTGTGGTGAAGTCTGTGAGTCTTTGATAGATGGATGCTATGCAACAGGGTGGATGGAGGGTTACCTTATGTAGATAGGAATATAGAATAATGATTACAATCGGAGCAGTCAGGCTTGAGGAACCATAATTCCAGTTTTTAATTCATAAGGTTGTATCTCAATGCTGAAGATAATTCCCACACAATCCAATTTCTGGAGAAGTATATTGAGGTTTCTGACTTTGTGAAGGGCATTAACTTACAAAAGTCTCTGCATTTGATTGTGAAAGTTCATTTCCAAAGTTAAGCTTGGTCACTTTCAATATATTTACAGCTTTAAAGCTATCGAAATCAATATGTTAACATGAGTGGAAAATTCAATTTCTATCTCAGTCTTCAATTAACGTGAAGCTCCCACATTTATTCCTCTTGGTCACCTAGTTCTTAATACAAGCTGAAGTGAAAGCACAAGAACTATAATGCTATGATGTTGAATGCCTAACAATAGTTAATTAAGTTGTAGTGCATGCTCTCTAATAAGATCAATGAAACTACAAGTGAGTTTGAAAAGACTAATTGAAAGGTACCCGAAATAAAACACTAATTCCGGGTCTAGTACATTGTCTATTTAATGAACTTAGAAGGTTTGTTTGAAGTAAAGCAAGATCCTTTCATGTTCATGCACTCTGTATATAATTCTAGCAGCTCAAAATATTCCTTGGCCTACCTGTTAGAATTCTGGCTCTCTGAAAGCAAGTTCAAGTTACCTTTAAGACATTTCACGGGCCAAAACCTGACTAACAAGTGCATCACCAAAGGACAACCCTCATTGTCAGAGACACTCCTTTAATGGTGAGGCATTAAAGTGAGGGCGACCCAGTCTACCTTCTCAGGTGGACATTATACCACTATTTTCAAGATCAGAACAAATATTTTCACAATTTTCTTAATTTGCAGGCTTAATGGTACCCTTTACCAACATCACCAAATATGAGTTATCAGGCCATCAGCTTACTTCTGTTTGTAGGAGTTAAGTTAATACAAATTGGAAAATCGTTTTTATTGAAGACTTCGTTCAGTTTAGACATCTTTAGGACATCTGGAAGGTTCTACAATTTACTTTACGAATGCACATATTTGGTTGTCAGAGTAAAAAACTGAAGATCAGAGAGCAAAGAATAGTACAGGAACAGGTCCTTCGGCCCACGATGTCTGTGCTGAACATGACGTCAAGATAACCTAGTTACATCTGCCTACACATGATCCATATCACTCCATTCCCTGCATAGCCATCTGCCTACCCACAAGTCTCTTAAATGCCAAGTTTAGAGATGACCTTAATTGGTGTTATGCCATTGAAGGCTGAGCTGTAGTCAATGAATAGAATTCTATTTACAAATGGAAGGTTAGATCGCATGGGATCCAGGGAAAGCTAGCTGACTGGATAAAGAATTGGCTTCATAAAATGAAGCACAGGATGATGGTGGAATGTTGCATTTCAGACTTGAGGCCTGTGACTAATTGTGTGTATCCGGGGTCGATGCAGGGCCCATTGCCATTTGTGATTTATATCAACAATTTGGATGAGAATGTAGAAGGCATGATTAGTACGTTGGCCAATGACACTAAAGTGGGTGGTATCATATATACCCAAGATGATTAACAGAAATTACAGCAGCGTCTTGATCTGTAGGAAAGTGGGTTGAGAAATGGATCATGGATGCAGATAAATGCAAGGTGTTTCATTTTGGGAAGTCACACCAGGATAGGATCTTAACCGTGATTAGCAGGGCCCTGGGGGGTGGTGTAGAGAAGGGAATCTAGGAGTGCACTTACATAGGTCCTTGAAAGTGGCATCACAGATAGATAGGCTGGTCAAGAAGGCTTTCTGAACATATGCCTTCATCAGTCAGGGTACTCAATATAGAAGTTTGGATGTTACGTTACTGTTGGTCAATTCATTGGTGAGGCCACATTGGGAGCATTGTGTTCGGTTTTGCTCACCCTGCTATAGGAAGAACGTTGTTAAGATGGGTGGGCTAGGAGTTTATTCCTTGGGTTGCAGAAGACTGAGGGGTGATCTTCCAGAGATGTATAGGATTATCAGGAGAATAGATACGGTGAATGCAGTCTTTTACCCAGAGTAGGGGAATCAAGAACTGGACATTAGTTTAAATTGAGAGGAGAAAGATTTAATAGGAACTTGAGGGGCAGCGATTTCACACAGATGGTGGTGGGTATATAATGAACGAGCTGCCTGAGCAGGTAGTTGAAGTAGGTATTATAACAACATTTAAAAGACATTTGGACAGGTACATGGATAGCAAACGTTTAGAGGGATATGGGCCAAACGTAGGTAGGTGGGACAAGTATAGATGGGGCATCTTGGTTGGCATGGGCAAGTTGGGCTGAGGGCCTCTATCGTGCTGAATCTTGACTATGATTCTCTGCAACTATAATTCCATGCTGACATGGGAAAAATTACTGATTTATTTTCAGTCACTGAAGAATAATTTCACCACTTGTTTGTTCAATTCTACTGGTTGCATCTAATCTGGGGACAATTGAGCAGTGATATATTGTGGCCCTCTCTTTGTGGAAGAAGTTGCAAAAGAGGCAGTGTAATGAAAGTTGCCAGATTGATTCCTGAGATGGGTGGTGAGATGGCTGTCATATGAGGAGAGATTAAGCAGGCTGGACCTCTATTCTCTTGAGTTTTGAAATATGAGAGACAATCTCATTGAAATGAAGAAAATTACTTGCTGAGCTTGACACGGTGCGGCGATAACGTTTTTCTGACTGGCATGTCTATAATCCGTGGGTTGATAAGGAATCAGCCATTCCAGACTGAGATGAGAAAAACTATTTCTTCACGAGAGGGTGGTGAAATTTTGAAAGGGATTAGAGCAGGCTGCAGAGGCTCAGTAGCTGTGTATATTCATGTAGAGGTGAACAAATATTTGCATTATAAAGGAATCAAGCAATGAGTGATTAGTGTTGGGAAGTGTAATTGAGATAGATCTTTCAATGACCTTACTCAATGTCAGAGCATGCATGAAGGGCTCAATCTGTTACTGTTGCTCCTTCACAACTACCCTTCGACCACATGCATAATTTATTATGGATTGTTTTGTAAGTTCAATTGGAAGAAAGCTGGTTGGCTTGAAGAGGTGTTAATAGAAAGAAGGTGTCCAATAGGAAGGTGCCCAAGAAGGGTTTCGGCCCGAAACGTTGCCTATTTCCTTCGCTCCATAGATGCTGCTGCACCCGCTGAGTTTCTCCAGCATTTTTGTGTACCTTCGATTTTCCAGCATCTGCAGTTCCTTCTTAAACAAAAATTTTGGTTGCTCATGGGTCAACACGATCAGCAGAACAGGATGTGGATGGATTGTTGTTTGGAAAAGGGGAAATACAGGTTTGAGGGAAGAACAGAAGAATGGCTAGAAAAATTGAAAACTATTGGAAAGATGGCCATGGACATGTGAGAAAGCAACTCAGTCAGGAACTTGGGAGAGAAAAGGAAATGTGGAGCTAAGATGGAAAGGTTAGTGTTTGGATGAGTTGCGATTGTGACCAGTTTAAAGGGTTAAGGGATCAGTACCTAATGAGAAGTAACAGTTTATGTTATTAAGCTAGGAAGGGAGTTTGGACAGTTTAATGTTCTTCATTACAGTCACCATCAACAAAGTCAACAATATATTGAATAAAAATAGAGAAAGATGGTAATACTCAGGAGGTCAGGTGGCATTTGTGGAAAGAAAAACAGTGATCATTTTTAGTTCTGGGATCCTTTGTTTGAATTGAAAATGAAAAAAGCAAAAATCAGACTGAAGAAACATCAGAGGAGGGGAATGGAGAAACAATGTTTTGGTTTCGGACCCTTCTTCAGACTGATGGAGTGGAGGGGAGATAGCTGGTAAAGAGAGGTGAGGGGAAGTGGTGGGGCTAGTACTGGCAATTGACAGGTGGATCCAGGTGAAGAAGTTATTCTTGATAGAAGAGGTGGGGAAGAGAGAATGGGGGGAACAAAGAGAATTCCTCTTATAAGATAAAGCAGATGACCTAATATGGCAGTTATGGGGTGGTTAAGATCAGGATGGGGTTTTTCTTTTGCCTGTGCAATGTGCCGCTAATGTTGTATAGTCTGTGTTATGTTGTATAGTCTAGTTTATTGAAATATGTGCAGCAGACCAGTTTGTAAATAAGCAAACTATACAAACTGGTCAGCCTCGACTTTAAAGAGTCAAATACTTGTTGGTGTTGCTGGAACCAGGACCAGGAAGTATCCTTCCGAGTGAGTTGTCTCAGAGGCGAACTCAGTTCACTGAGGTTGGGTATGAACTTTCCCAGATAGTTCACCATACCCAGGAATCGTTGTAGGCTAAACACGTCGGTGGGGGCTGGCATCTCTGTGATGGCAGCAGTCTTCTTCGGATCGGGTTTGAGACCGTCAGGAGTGAAAACATGTCCAACATATGTGACCTCTGGAACCCTGAACTTGCACTTGTTAGGGTTGAATTTCAGGTTGATTTGACGTGCCTGGTCCATGATAAGCTTTAGGTTCTGACACTTCTGACACCATGTAAATAAGCAAACTATACAATCTGAGTTCAAGATCATCTTTAATCAGTACTCATATATAGCAGCACATCAGGTTGTTAGTTGTTAGTTCATCGTTACCTCTTCCAAGACTGACCAGTGTAGGAAGTGGGTGTTATTATGAATCATACAGAAAGGTGGGGTTAATGATGCTATTCTACTAAGATTGGTTCACGTGCAATAACCAATCTACACAGTTCATACAAGTAAGGAGAAAAAATGTTGGCAGATGAAAATGAGCAGTCTATTCCCCTCCACAGATGCTGCCTGATCAACTGCAATTTGTTTTGAGCATGTTACCAGAAATAGGAGAATTCAATATGAGTCCTGCAGGCTTCATTGTGCCCAGATGGAAATTGAAATGTTCTTCCTTGAGTGCTGAATCTTTTTGTAACAGTACAGGAAGTCACAGACAATATATCAGATTGGAAAAAGAAGTGAAACGTTGGTTTTCAATGATATCTTAAACTCAGCAATTCTGCTGAGAATCTCACAATTTTCCAAATAGCCTATCTCAGGCATTCAAGTCAGTTGATACAGTCGTATAAGAAGTGCAGGTACAACCTTGAAAAGACCATTGGGAGAAGTCCGAAGAAGGGTGCCGGCCCGAAGCGTCACAATCCTTTTTCTCCAGAGATACTGCCTTACTCCAGCACTTTGTGTCTATCTTTGAGAAGGTGAAGCTACACTTCCTGTCTAAAGAGGATCAGACAGACTACAATGATGTTTAGTTTTAGAAATACAGAGATACAGCATGGAAACAGGCCCTTCAGCCCACCAAGTACACACTGACCATAAATCACCTGTTTACACTAGTTCCATGTTACCCCACTTTCGCATCCACTCCCTACAAACTTGTGGCATTTTACAAAGACCAATTAACCTACCAACCAATGTTCCAATGGAGAACTTGCAAACTCCTCTCAAGCAGTACCTGATATCAGGATCGAACCCAGGTCGCAGGTGCTGTGAGCCAGCAGCTCTACCTACTGCACCACTGTACATTCATGGGTTCCCACGGTTCATGGTTTCACGGACACTGTGTTCTCAGTCTCTGAGGTTTAGTAGGAATCTGAGAGGTAACTTTTTCACACTAAGGATGGTATGTGTATGGAACAAGCTGCCAGAGGAGGTAGTAGAGGCAGGAACTATTCCAATGTTTAAGATACAGTTAGACAGGGACATGGATAGGACAGGTTTGGAGGGATACAGTCCAAACCCGGGCAGATGGGACTAGTGTAGCTGGGACATGTTGGTCGGTGTTGGGCCAAAGGCCTTCCACACCATGACTTTTATGACTCATGAGGCCCACACCCTAGGAAGGAACCTTTTAACGGCCAAAATGTGACACCACTGGATGTCTCCTTGCGAAATACATTCTTAACTTTAGACCTTTCTTTTCAATTCCTAGATGCCCATGATTTCAATTAGCTTTCATTTGACACACAAGGTATGCACTGACAGTAAATTACTTCGAGCCAACATCATCCAAAAGTCACACAGTAGTATGCAGGTGCTTTGGAAAGCACAGAAAAGTTTCAGAAGGTAATGTCCCATGAATAAACACACAAGTATTATGTTTGTAATCTGAAATAAAGGTGATCACGTGCAACCGTTAATGAAGTATCTAATAGCTTATATTAATAGATGAGCTGTCTTTCTGGGGCATTGAACAAATACTGTTGAGTTGAACACCAATACCATATTTATAATATTCCAGACGATCTGTTGTCATCTCTGATTTTGTAATACTGATTTTGTAATGCTTGATAGGATCCTGAACCACACACAGAATCTTCAGCTCAACTTCTCAATCATTTTTAACAGATCTTCCTGTGAATTTATGGAACCTTAGTTCTGAGAACCCACTTCCACACACCGAAAACTTTGGTTGGAAATTCTGACTAGAATTGCAATTCTAATTAGAATCAATTGCTTTCTATTTTTAAACCTCAACAGCTTAAACTTACCTTCTCCATTGTTTCATACAAAGGCAATCTATACCATTGACTTCAGGATGTTTTTTACATAAGAAATTATAATTTGTAATTTCATTTCCAATGCCAATTCCAATTTTAATTTCTTGATTCTACTGTATAGACCATCAGTAATAATATTTGAGTGTAGTGTATAGTGTTTTTTTTAGCTGGGTATGGGTGGGGAAACTTTTAAATCTCTTCCCTGCACGGGAGACCCGACCTTTCTCTGTCGGGTCTCCGTTGTCGTTGGGGCCTAGCACCGTGGAGCGGCCTCCAACCGGAGCGACCTGGGGCTCCAGTCGCGGAGCCTGCGGACTACTCACCATCACGGAGCTGACCGAGTTCGGAGCGGGAGGAGCTGCGGTGGCGCGCGGCTGCTACCCGACCCCGGAGATTCGGAAGCTCCAGCCGCCGGCCCGGTGGACGGTAACATCGGGAGCTCGCGGGTCCCTGGTGGGAGACCGCTTTTCGGGGCTCCCGCAACGGCAACTTCTCCCGCCCGAGTTGAGGGGTTGAGGATGGCCTGGAGCGGGGTCTAACATCGCCCGGCACGGCTTTAAATGGCCGCTGGACTTGCTGGTGCTACCGGGGGCTCCAACATCAAGACCCGGAGCGCGGCCTTGCATCGCCCGGCGCGGCCTGAATGTTGGGGGCTCCAACATCAAGAGCATCGATCAGCTCGATGCAGCAGTTTGACTGCTTGACTGCGGGAGAAGAATAAAGAACAGAGAACAGGGAAGAGATAAGACTTTTGCCTTCCATCACAGTGAGGAGGTGTTTGGAGATTCACTGTGATGGATGCTTGTGTGGAATTGTGTTAATTGTGTGGGTTTTTTTTTTTGCTGTTATGACTGCAGGAACGAAATTTCGTTGAACCTTGGTGTTAAATGACAATAAATGGCATTCTAAATTCATTAAATTAATGGCATTAGTGTTATGATAAAAGATGAGCAGTTCTGTGGTAATTTATTTCATTATTTATTTTAATAAAGTAAGCATGTTAACCTGCAGGATGCTTTATTCATGAAGCAGATTTCTAAATGGGTTCCTTATTACTGAATGGAGAAGTAATATTAGAAGAGATTCCATTGTTTCAAGTCTGAAGTAATTCTATCTTTTTCCTACAGCAGTAAGTACACTTCAAAATCTACTTCACTAGCTGTGAAGCACTCTGACTTTCAAGAACATAACAAGATAAGAAACAGAAGCAGGAGGAGGACATTTAGCCCCTCATGCTTGCTTTACTATGCATGGAATATAGAACAATATAGCACAGGAACGGGCCCTTCGGCCCACAGTGTTTGTGCCGAACATGATGTCCAGCTGAACTGATCTCTTCTGTCTACACATAATTGACTTACCTCTAAACCCTGTATTTCCATGTTCCTATCCAAAAAACTCTTAAACGCCACGGTTGTATTTGCCTCCATCACCACCCCTGGCATTGTGTTTCAGGCCTCCACCACCCTCTGTGTAAAAGACTTGCCCTGCACATCTCATTTAAACGTTTCCCCCTCTCACCTCATAGCTATGCGATCATGCCTGTTCTTTGGCCTCAGTGAAAGCATTCTGCACAAAACTCATTTCCCTTGGTTCATACGGTATCAAACAAATATTAAATGCTGTGGAGTTAAGTAAATGCATTTCTTTCCTTTGTCTTTAGTTACCATACTTAATCCATCCTTTGAAGGACAGAGGACAAGGACAAGGATCTTTTAAAACAGATACTCATGTGTCTGGTGTTGGATTTTGGGAAGTCAAACCAGAGCAGGGCCTTCACTGTGAATAGCTGGGCTCTGGGGAATGTCGCAGAGCAGAGGAATCTAGGAGTGCAGGAACACAGTTCCTTGAAAGTGGTGTCACAGGTAGATAGGGTGGTCAAGAAAGCTTTCAGTACATTGGTCATCATTCAGGGTATGGTATAGAAGTTTGGATGTTATGTTGGTTTCTGTGAGTGGACATATTTGTAGTTGTATGTAACAAATACAGGTATTCCATGAAAAATCATCACTTTGTGTGTGGGATACAGGCAAAGAAAGAATAGAGCAGTGACATGGTTCATTCCAATTCTTCCAAATCCAGGTATAGGTGTGAGGTATTGGAAGACCGCAAACGTTACTCCTTTGTTTAAGTAGCACTGAAAGATAAACTCAGATATCATAGTCTAAAATCCACTCGGTTTTGCAGGAGGTGTGGAAGGTGTTACAGTTTTGAAGAAGTTTTGAGAACATTCTTGAATCTCTTGATCCATCTAGTAATGTCATCGTGTGAGAGAGCTTGGAAGAGAGTGTGTGTCTCAAGATATTGCTGTCAGACATGTGGACAATGTGATCTTCTCAACAGAACTAGCTGAGTGTGATTCAGGCCACAGTGGGGGGAAAATGATAATATATGGCACCTGTTATCTATTTAATTAGTAAATAGATAATGGATGTTTGATGAGGAAATAAAAGTGCAAGGATAATGTGATTGATATCATGGTCCAGTTGTTTTTAAGCCCTTAAATAACTGTTTGGTATGTGGCGTGAACATAACCTGTTTAGTATCCCAGTCTCTTTCTACAGTGCTAGTCTCATAAAAAAACATTTGCACAAATTCTATTTGTTAATATTTTCGAATATCGGCATTGCTGGCATCCCCAAATGCCCTTGTTGAAAAATGTGGAGAGCTGCCTTCTTGAACCACTGAATTCCTGGTGAAGGTTCTCCTATAGTAAGTACTCTTATGGCAGGATTGCAAAGATTTTGACCCTGTATATAACTCCTCCACAATTAGTATTTGTTTGATATCGCAAGAACATAGGAGGCTGCAGAAAGTGATGGACATTGCTCGGTCCATCATGGATATTGACCTCCCTAACATCAAGGGGATCTACAGCGTTGCCCCAAGAAGGCAGCTAATATCAAAAACCCACACCATCTTGGCCACGTGCTCATCTCCAGGTTAAAGATCAGCCTCTTCCCCTTAACCATCAGGCTCTTTATTTATTTATTTATTTATTTAAAAAATAAAAATATATATTTTTATTAGAAGTGATGTACAATAATATAAGATAAATAACATATTACATTTCATGTACCACCTTATTTTAAAATTAATAGTAGAAAAAAAAGGAGTAAGAAAAGCAAGAAATATAGAGATAGAGAATATTATATAGCTCGAAAAAGAAAAAAAGGTGATGTGAAATAAGTAGAAAGAGAGCGAATAGAGGAGAGAGAAATAGAAAAGTAAAAAAAAAGAAAGAAAAGAGAGAAAATGAAAGGGATATGCCTCCTTCATATCTTTACCCACCCTTCACCCGGTTATGACACAATTAATTTCTACGGTTGTTTTGCACCACATGCTTGTAATAAGTCGACAAATGGAAACCAAATCTTTAAGAATTGGTCTGATTTGCCTGATAGGAGGAATCTCATATCTTCAAGGTGTAACATTTCCGACATGTTTGAGATCCACATTTTGAGCGTCGGTGTGGGTGCATTTTTTCAGAATTTAAGTATGTTTTTTTGCCATTATTAAGCCATAATTAAGTAAACATTTTTGAAACGAAGTCAGCTTACATCCGTCTTCCATTGATCCGAAGATAATCAGTTCTGCATTGGGCTTCAATTTTATTTTAAATAGTTTTGTAAAAATTCCGAAAATTTCATTCCAGAATTTTTGAAGTTTTATGCAAGAGACAAAAGAGTGTACTATAGTAGCGTTTTGAGAAAGGCATTTATCACAGATGGGAGAAACATTTGGAAATTTTTTATTCAGTTTGGTTCTCGAGTAATATAATCTATGTAAAATTTTAAATTGAATTAAGTTGTGTCTTACATTAATCGAGCATTTATGTACATATAGCAAATATTTTTCCCATTTGTCTTTCGGAATTTTTATAGATAATTCTTGTTCCCAATCCTAATTGCTTCTGTCGATGGTATTTCTGTGTTTAAAATGATGTTATACAAATATGATATTAAATTACTTGATTCCGCATTTCTGTTCATTCCTTCATCTAATAGATCTGAGGTTAAGGTTTGATATTCTTGTGTGTGTTTTTTCAGGTAATCTCGGATTTGAAGGTATTTGAAATATTGATTACTTTTCAGGTTGTATCTTAATTGTAGTTGTTGAAATGATAAAAGGTTTCCCATTTCGTACATGTCTCCAAGCGTTTTGATTCCTATTCTTTCCCAATGGGTAAACGTTTTATCAATAATAGATGGTTTTAATGACAGATTATTAACTATTGGAGAGAGGAGCGATAGATTTCTTAATTTGAGAGTTAATTTTATTTGTTTCCAAATTCGTATTATACTATGAACTATTGGATTCTTCTTATATATTGTATTGTTCAGTTTTATCGGGGAGAAAAGGATCGCTCCTATGTTAAAAGGAGAACAATCCTCTTTCTCCATTATTATCCAGTCTACTTGTTGAGCAGAGTTGTCCAGCCAATGAATTACATTTTTAATATTCACTGCCCAATAGTAGTACAAGAAATTGGGGAGTGTCAGTCCGCCGAATTCGTTAGGTTTACACAGGTGTTTTCTTTGAATTCTGTGTGATTTATAGTCCCATATGAAATGTGTGATATCAGAATCAATTTTTTTAAAGAATTTTTTAGGTAAGTATATTGGTATTGATTGAAATATAAACAAAATTTGTGGTAGGAAAATCATTTTTATAGCATTTATTCTGCCTATTAAAGACATCGGAAGTGTTTTCCAAAATTTAATCAACACATTTAGTTCAGTTAGTAAAGGCATATAGTTTGCATTAAATAAAGAATTATATTTTCTGGTAATTTGGATACTCAAATATTTAAATTTTTCTGTTGCAATTCTAAAAGGGAATTTTCAAAGGTGTGTCGGCTCTTGAGGTTTTATCTTCATAATTTCGCTTTTATTCCAATTTATTCTATATCCTGAAAAGGAAACAAATTCCTCTATTAAATTTAATATATTTGGTATGCTGATTTGCGATTTTGTGATGTATAATAATACATCATCTACATATAATGAAATTTTATTGTTTGAATGTTTGGTATTATAACCATGGATATTCGGATGTATTCTTATACTTTCTGCTAGGGGCTCTATCACAAGAGCAAATAGCAGGGGCGATAATGCGCATCCCTGCCTATTGCCCCTGGATAGTTGAAATTTCGAAGATAGTATGTTATTGGTCAGTATTCTAGCAGTCGGCTTGTCATATAATAATTTTACCCATGAGATAACATTCTCTCCCATTTGAAATTTTTGCAATACTCTAAAAAGGTATTGCCATTCCACTTGGACAAATGCTTTTTCTGCGTCCAATGAAATAATTGATGTCTTCTTCAATTTTATGTGAGTGCATTATATTAAACAAATGTCTCAATTTGTTGCATGAGTATCTCTTCGGTATAAACCCCGTTTGATCCGGATTTATTAATTTACTAACATATTTACCCAATCTTCTCGCTAGGGTCTTCGCTAATATTTTCTGATCTGTATTTAACAGTGCTATGGCTCTATATGAACCAGGTTCTTCTAGATCTTTATCTTTTTTAGGTATAAGTGTAATAGTTGATTCGGCTAGTGTTTCTGGTAATGTCTGTTCTTTGAAAGCGTGTGTGTATAGTTTTTGTAAGCGTGGTGAGATTATCTCGTAAAATCTTTTGTAGAATTCATTACTAAAGCCATCCGGTCCTGGCGTTTTAGCGTTCTTCAAGGAGTTTATTGTTTCTTCTATTTCTTTGACTGAGAACTGAGCTCCTAATTCCTCTTGTTCCGACAGATTAAGTTTTGGGAGATTACAATTATCTAAAAAATGTATGATTTTAATATTATCTTTTGAGGTTTCAGATGTATATAAGTTTTGATAAAATTGAGCAAATCTTTTATTAATGTCTTTAGGTAATGTTAACAATTCGCCTTTATCTGACTTAATTTTGGTAATTGTATTTTCCTTTTCCCATTTTTTCAGCTGACGTGCCAGAAGTTTATGTGGTTTATCGCCGAATTCAAAATGTTCCTGTTTTGTAATTTGAAATAGTCTTATTATTCTTGTAGATAGAATTTTATTTAGTTTAAATGTTAATATTATTATCTTATTATGTTTGTCTATGGTTGGGTCTTTAGCATTATCTGTATCTAATTGTTTAATTTGTTCTTCTAGCTGCATTTGTTCAGTATTATTCTTTTTATTTTGAAAAGCTTGATATGAAATTATAACTCCTCTGATAAATGCCTTAAAAGCTTCCCATAATAAAGAGGGTGAGATACCTGGAGTATCGTTATTCTAAAAAAAAATTCCATCTGTTGTTTTAAATATGTACAACCTTGTAGGTTGTTTAATATTTGGGGGTTAAACCTCCAAAACTATTTTTTATTAGACATTCCTTCTACTTTTAAGAAAAAGGTTAGCGGGGAGTGATCAGTAATGATGCTATTATGATATTTAGGATTAATTGTGTACGGAATTAATTTCGTATCCACTAGAAAATAGTCGATACGCAAATAAGTTTTATGTACCGTTGAATAAAAAGAGTATTCCCTTCCAACTGGATTAGCAATCCTCCATATGTCTGTTATATTTGTGTTTTTTATATATGTATTTAGGAGTTCACTAGTTTTAGATTTTATGTTGATCCTCTTTTGTTTTGCAGATTTGTCCAGATATGGATCTAAAACGCAATTGAAGTCCCCCAATTATCACATTTTGATAATTAAACTCTGAAATTATATCCAGAATTTTATTAAAGAATTGGGGATTGTCAAAATTGGGAGCATAAATGTTTATCATAGTAAGTGGGGTAGAATAAATCTCTCCCGTGACTATAACGTACCTCCCCTCTTTATCTGTTATAATATTCTTTGATGTAAATGGTATACATTTACGAATAATAATTGCTGTGCCTCTAGATTTAGAAATAAATGAAGAGTAATATGTTTGCCCGATCCAATTTGCCTTCAGTCTAGTCTGAGCTTGACGTTTCAAGTGAGTTTTCTGTAAAAAAATAATGTCAGAGTTGAGTGATTTTAGTTGGGCGAAAATCTTACCCCTTTTAATTAGCTCATTAGCACCCCTTATATTCCAGCTACAAAACGTGATTCCTCCAATTTTCTTTTGTTTATCGTCTTGCATTGTGAATCAATTTGATACCTTTAAGTCATATGGTGCAACACAGTACCTCAATTCTCCTGGTGTTGGGTGGTCATCTGCAATTATTAGAACCATCAGGCTCTTGAGCCACAACCTTAACCATACAACTAATTACCCTTGTGGTAGTTTTGGTGGCAGTCCTCCACATGTCTTTTCCTGACCTAATGCTTTTATACAGAAGTTCTCCTTGCACTTCCATCCCACCATGCCCTCCCTCCCCCCTCCCCCCCCCCCCCAGCGAATGCAGTGTACTGAGTTAAACTGTGCACTCTTGCTAGAGAAGGAATTTGCAGAAAACTGTGAATCCACTTGTGCCATCTGAATGCAGGTGTGCCACGAAGCAGTGAGTCAAATCAGTGCCTCTTTTTTATGTTGTCTTCTTGCTGAACAGCTGACAGCTGGTCAACTGGTAGTTCATGGCTAGTGGCAGGAAGGGTTATAAAAAATGGAGAATGACAAATAGGAGGTGAACACTTACAACATCTGCAGTTGGTTAACCAGAATGCAACATGCCCTACATTCTTCCATAAGATGAAGCCTAATTTTGAATTGTACTGGGAGATGGTCATTCAGTCACATTATTCTGGTGACATCATGAACTGTATCCATTTATGCATGGTCAGTTGGGAAGGTTGCTGGGAAGTTCAGTGACAACTGATGCACCATGACAGAATGAGCTTCAACAGTGGGGAAAAATTCGGCATTTCAAATAAGTCATCCATAATACTGCAATAATGTAATTTAACCAGAATTTTTTTTTAAGTTGCAGATGCTGCAAATCTGAAACAAAACCTGAAAATTCTGGAAGTAAAAAATCATGTAGAATCTCTATAGAGAGAAACAGAGTTTTGGGGTGGTACAGCAGTAGAGTTGTTGCCTTACACCGCCAGAGACCGGGTTCGATCCTGATCTTGGGTGCTCTGTACAGAGTTTCTACGTTCTCCCTGTGACCTGCATGGGTATTCTCCGGGAGCTCTGGTCTCCTCCCACATTCTAAAGACATACAGGTTCTTTAGGTTAATTAGCTTGGTAGAATTGTAAATTGTCACTCATGTGTGTAGGATAATGCTAGTGTGCGGGGATTGCTGGTCGGCATGGACTCGGTGGGCCAAAGTGCCTGTATCTCTAAAATAAAATAAACTAAATAAAGTTAACATTTCAGGTCAATGATCCTTCATCAGAACTTGAAAAGTTAGAAGTGTGATTTTACTTGTGTGACAGGAAAACAGGGGATGGATAGAACAAAATAAATGTCTGTGATAGGATAGAGACCAAGCATTCAAGGTGACCGAGTGCTTTTGCATTGCCTAGTTACAAAATGAATGAGGGCAATGAGAGATACACAGTGGCACAGAGCTTCAGTCTCACAGCTCCAGCAACTGGGGTTCAATCCTGATCTCAGGGGGTTGGCTGTGTGGAGCTTGTACCTTCTGCAAATGAACTGTGAGCCCTGACACAAACAGGAAAAGCTGGTTAGGTGAAATTGTTGGATTTGATATGAAGCTCAGTGTAATCTCATCTTCCATCTGGCATATTGCAGCCTTCGGGCCTCAAAGTGCTGCAATATGCCAGATGGGAGATTACATTGAGCTTTGTTGGAACTGTGTGGAAGACAATAATAGAACCAGGCCTCAACATTGTAATGCGGCGTGTTTGCAGATGACACCCAATTGGTGGAATTACAGACAATGAGGAAGGTTGTTAAAGGATATGACAGGATTTAGATCAGTGACAGATATGGGTGAAGAAAATGGCTGATGGAGTTTAATCCAAACAAGTATGAGCTGCTGCACTTTGAGAGGTTGAATGTAAGGAGAAAGTGTACAGTTATGATAAGACCTTTAGCAACATTAATGTACGAGAATCCGTCCATAGCTCTCTGAAACTGGCAACACAAGTACATAAAGCAGCCAAAAAAGGAATATAGTTTGCTTGACATCATCAGTTCAGGTATTGAGTATACAAATAAGCAAGTCATGATGCAGCTCTATAACATTTTGTTAGGCCACGTTTGGAGTATAGTATGCAGTTTTGGTCACCAGGTTTACCAGAGTGCTACCAGCATTAGAGGGTATTGGCAAAATAGAGAGCTTGGTCAAACCTCTCCAGAGAGTTGATTTTCTCTGATATGTTGGAAGTTGAGCATCCCAAGAGAAGAATATAAAATGATGAGAGGCATAGATAGAATAGATAGTCAGTCTTTTTCACAGAGTGTAAATGTCAAAGACTAGAGGGCATAGCTTTACGATCCACGGGAGAAGTATAAAGGAGATATGCAGTGGTAGAAGCAGATATGATTGCAGCATTTAAAAGGCTTTTGGATAGGCACATGGATAGGCTGGGGATGGTGGGATATAGATTACATGGAGACAGAGGAGATTAACATGGCATCATATTCATCATAGACCTTGTGAGCTAAAGGGCTTATTCCTCTGTTGCTTTGTTCTCTGTTTTAGGTTCGATGGAACTTATTTCTGCACTGTTCTGCTCAAAGTATCTTTGCACAGTAAATTGATTGCTCTGCAAGTTGATAAAGTTGAAGCGAAGGCCTTGGGTCCTCAATGAACAAAGTTTTGTTTTTCCTAAATAGCTACATTAAAAAATTCAGAAGAAAGGTTAATTGGAGTGAAATTGGGTTCAGATAACATTATAAAGAGAACAGAAGGGGATTAGATGAATTAATCCGAAAAAGACACAATGCAAATGTTAACAAAAGTGTAAATTTAAAATGCTACATTTTTTAAATGATTCCCACTTTGAAGAAATACAATTCCATAGATCAAAACTAATTGATTTCCTGATATTGATTGGGTATGAATTACTAATCATTGAAGAGATGTAATGCTGTTAATGACCAGACATAACTAATGTGTAAATACCGCAATTCCTTAAAATAGCAGAGAGGCTGGCAGTAAGTTTCTATATGTATGTATGTGTGTGTCCATAAATTCTCGAGATTTACATTATATGGTGTAACCAACATTGTTAACCCATCTTTTCCATTAATATAAGCAGATGTAAGCCTGGCTGTGTTACTTTTACATTATCTTGTCCAGTAACTGTATGCTTGGAATATGGGAGAGATAGCTGAATACTTGCAGTGTTTGATCAATCTGTGCAATCAGAGTTAGATTCCATCACTAAGCTGAACCAACTGTGCGCTTGTATCTCAGACAAGTGCAAAGCATGGAGGAAATTGCATTTGTAACATCTTGTTGAATGTTTAAAAAAAGGTGCATCTAATATTCTCAGAAGCAGTGGAGAATGCACTGAAAGTTGATAAATCTTAAATCTGGAAAGCAATAGAATTGAAGGCACTTTTCAACTTGTTTGCAAACCTTTCTGAAAAATGATGCCTTTCACAAATCTATGGAGTCTGTGCACTCGAGAAGAAATTGGTGATAAAAGAAAGAAAGAGTAGGAAGGAAGAGCCCACCATAATTAGTATTCACCTCTCGGAATCTTTGTTTCTCCTTGTTTGCTCAGATGGAAAAGGACCAGTTCTGAATAGGTCTCGTCTCAAATGCAAAATGCCCTGTGATGTCCAATTATGCGTGAATAAAAGGCTCACAATAATAACCAAGGAAAACCATCGAGACTGTACCGAAGATTTGTGAGAACTCTGTTAAAACACGTAAGATTTGCCAGAGATTGAGCGATTACATGCATTAGCTCCCAATTAAGACAAAAGATATGTGTGCCACTTTCTCTTTTAGATTCTTATCCCTTTATGCCTGCATTTTTTATACGTACAGAAGAATATGCAGCTTCTAACTTTTTGGATCCAGTCCTTTTTTTTGTTTGCCCTGGGTGATAAAATTGTGATTGCTGTTGGAATCAGCAGACATGTGAATGCGAGGGGAAGCTACGTCATCAGTGAATGGCTATGGATTGTCATTTGCTGGGCTTTTTGAACAATGTGTGGCAGACTGAATGGTTTGAGCAAACCCATCTGGGTTCAGCAGTTCACTGAGAAAAAGAGGGGAGGTTGGGACGGTCGTTAAGGGAGCCAAACAGATGTCGATTTTTGTGGAGGGGTGGGTGGACTGGATGGGTGATGCACCTGCAGCTATGCTGGTTAGGTCTTGTTTGACAGTCGGGTACCTGGTGTAAAGAGCCTGTCTCATGATGCCCCTATTTTCTGTCATGATGGGACCTGGGTTAATGTAACCAATTTTAAGCAGTGAGCTAGAAGCCTGGCCAGTGTAATCATCGAGACAAATCAATGCTCTCCAGCTGTTCTACAATAAGAGCTTTTGTCTGTCTCTGTCCTGTGACATAGTCTTTAACTGTGGGATGGTCAGACACCCTCTCATCTCTGCCAATGGAAGCACAGCAGGGGAAGGTTTCCCACGACTGAAACTTCAACATTTTCTTGGCTTGCGCTGAATCCATGTGAAATCCAAAAGCCAAATTAAAGTGTCAGAAAACCTTGATGAAGGGAAATTTCACCCGATTTACCAAATCAGAGTTTTCTATTTGTATGCATGAATTTTAACTTGTGCAATTAGTCTTTAAGCATTTTTTTTGAAAATCATTCACTTGCAGCAATTATGAATTTAACATATTCGCAAGATGAATTGTGCAGCATAATTTTGCTTTCTTTGGCTCTTTCTAAGATCATACAAGTGAATTGGGTATTTCAATAAAGAACTGGACATGCCTCAGCATTCCTCATAACATACTTACCATATCAACCAGACACTTCACTCTCTGGAGAAACAAATTAAAAAATGACTTTTCAATTTATTCCTTCACTTGAATATTTGTACACATTCATTCTTGGGCTAAGGACAATGAAATCCAGGGCAACATTAATTAATGGTGCAAATGAGATTCACCATGGGTTTGAGCATGTTAGCCATAAGCAGAGTTTTGGACAAAGTTGGATTGTTTTCTTTGGAGGATATGCACTTCATGGATTATCCTTGAAAAGGTAGTGGCAAATCAGCTTGTTGAACCACTGCAATTCTGCTGATTAGCGTGTTTGCGCAGTGCTGTTGAGTGAAGCAATTCCAGAATGGTGACCCAGCGACAATGTTCTCACATGCTGCCACCCTGCTTCTTCTTAGTGGTATGGGTCTCTGGTTTGGAGAGTGCTCTCAGAGTAACATTGGTAAGCAACTGCAATACCTTCTGTAGATGGTACACACCACAGCCACTGGCTGAGTGAATGAATGTTTAGAGAGATGCACGAGGTACTAATCATGAGGCCGTTTTTTCCTGACTGGTGTTGAACTTCTTGATAGATTGTTGGAGCTGCCCTTAAAGACACGTAGGGAGTATTCCATTGTCTTCCTGACTTGTGCCTTGTAAATGGTGAAAGGTTTTGGGGGTATTGGAATTTGCGTCACTCACTGCAGAGGTTCAGCCCCTGACCTGCTCTTATGGCCATTACATTCATATGACTGCTCCAGTTATCTTTCTGGTCTATAGTAATTGCCGGAATGTTGATGGTTGGGTGTTTGGTGATGATTAGGAATGTCAAGGATAAGTGGTTGAACAATCTCTTGATAGCAAAGTAATGTCCTGCCACTTGTACAGCACAAAGATTCCCCAACACTTATCAGGCTAAGCCTGAATGTTGTATTGGTCTTGCTGCAGTCAGGCACAGGCTGCTTTATTTGCTGAAGAGCTGTGAATGAAATTGAACTTTGTGCATTCATCTGTGAACATCACTGATCTGCTGAAGGGAGGAAGGTAATTGATGAGGACTTTTAAGAAGGTTTGGCCTAGGACTCAGGGTGTCAGGGGTTATGCAGAGAAGGCAGGAGAATGTGGTTAGGAGGAAAAGATAGATCAGCCGTGATTGACTGGCGGAGTAGACTTGATGGGTTGAATGGCCTAATTCTGCTCCTATCAAATGAATTTATGAACTTATGACTCTGCCCTGATCCACTCCTGCAATGATGTCCTGGGGTTGTGATGAATGGCCAATCCTCACTCTGTGAGGTGTCACTCCAAGGTTTGGTGTTACAGGGTGGTTGTCAAAGAAGACTGGTGATTTGTCATAATGCATCCTGTAAATGGCACACCCTACAGCCAAGGTGGAATGAAAGTAGAGGGAATAAACATTTAAGATACTGGATAGGGCTCCTGGATAGTGATGTATTTCTGGTGTTGGAGTTATATTTTTCTCAGCGTGTGGAGAGTACCAGCTGAGATATTTTGAAGAGTTGGAAGCTGAGATGTTTACCACAGAGTACTCAGTAGCTGAGTTGCCATAATTGCTGTTTCAGTAGAGTTCCTAGCAAATATTTTACCAGGGTGATGTTGAGGGATGCTCAGTAATCGCAGTGCTGTTCAATGTTAAGGAGAACTGCTCAGAGTTACATTTGCTGGATTGTCTGACTGTTGATCAGTACAAATGCTACTTTGGAGGTCTGTAGATGTAATAACACAGCTAGTGGAGCTGCTGTCTCACAGCACCAGTGACAGATTTAGTCCGGCCCACCAGTGCTATGTGTGTGGAGTTTGCAAGGTCTGCTATGACCATATGGATTTCCTCCAGGAGCTCAGGTTTGCTGCCAAGTCTCAAACATGCACAGATTGGTAGATTAATTGATTAAGGGGCCCAATTGTCTCTCTAGTTATCCTCTTTCCCTTCATGTACTTATGAAATCTCTTTGGATTGTTCTTAACATTATCTGCCAGAGCTATTTCCTGCTCCCTTTTTACCCTCCTGATTACCTCCTCAAGTATGCTCCTCAGTCCCTGCAATTCCTCCAGGGATACACTTGATCTCAGTTGCCTATACTTGTCCCATGTCTCCTTCTTCTTCCTGACCAAAGCCTCAATTTATCTCATCAGCCAAACTTCATTTCTTCCACCAGCCTTGCCCTTCACTCTAACAAGGACATCCATGCCCTGAACTTTTATCTTAAAACTTTTAAAAGCATCCCTCTTTTTGGACATTCATTGTCTTAAAATAATCTTCTATAATCAACTTTATCAAGTTCCTGTCTAATACCATCAAAGTTGACCTTGCCTCAATCCATAATTATTTAAAACCTAATAGAACAGTGGTCGCTTGTCCCAAAAGGCTCACCCACAGACACTTTGTCACTTGCCCTTCCCGATTTCCTAAATGCAGGCCATGCTTTGTCCTCTCCGTGTAGGGCCTTCTACATATTAACTTAGGAAACTTTCCTGATCACATTTGCCAAATTCCACCCTGTCTAAGCCCTTGGCACTATGACATAACCAGTCGATATTGGAAAGTTAAAATCTCCTATAACATGATTAATCTTGTAGCTGCCTTCAGTAACCGGGCAGATTTGTTCTTCTAATTTCTATTCATTATTTAGAATTTATAGTACTCTTCCAGCAAGGCGATCATCACTTTTTAATTTCTCAGCTCCACCCCATATAACCTCACTGGATGAACAATCAGTCATGGCATCTTGGTATACTGCTGCAACATTCTCCTTAATCAATAAAGTAACCCCTCCTCATTTTCCCCCACCTCTATCTTTCCGATAGCACCTGGAACCCTGGAATGTACGATGTACCCTGGAACATTAAACTACCAGTCCTGTTCCTGTGTTAGCTACGTTTCCAATAACAGCTTTAATGTCCCAGCCGCACATAGCTATCCACACCATGTTCATCCACTTTATCCGTTATGCCTCTCGCATTAAAATAAATGCAATTCAATCCAAAAATGGCTTGTTTCTGAACTAAAACTCTTTTCAAATTGTAGGCACTAATTCCAGCAGCCAGTTTTCAGCCTTACTCTGAAAAGGCACAGCAAAGGTTGGTATTGTTACTTGCAGCATCCCTCTGGTTGACCTGGGTTGCATGCCTGAGGTAATGCCATCATGTTCTGGGTTGCACTCAGCTCATGTTGAGCACCATTTGGGCGGGCTTGATGCTGAAACTGGAATGTGTTGAAATGTTTCGCTCCCCAATGCAAGCACCTGTCACCCTGATGAACATTGAAAGAGAAAGAAGCAAACAGCCTGCACTACCGAGACAGTGATGCAAATGACCTCAATCAGCCTGTGCACTGACACAGGCCTTTAAGGAATGAAATGAAGCCATTTATCATCTTACAGACTGCATTGCAGGCAGTCAGTTTCCATCATTTTCCATGTGATGTCAACCAGCTGGTCAGGTAAGTACTTTGCAACTTTCCATCATGGGATAATCCATTGAAAGCTGAATATTGCCAGCATCCCTGCTACCATGGCCATATATATTGAAAGGTTTTCAGAAAGAAAAAAATGTGTTATACAGCCATTTTGCCACATAAACTGTTATCACATACTTTCTGACTTTTAAACTTGTACCATGTCTTTTTGCCTTTAGTGTAATGGTCCCTGATACTAGCAATTGTGAATTTTGCTGGAAATATTGCAAGCTTTGGCTGACAAAATGCTTAACATAGTGAATATTTGAGAGTTAGATCTGGGTTTGCATAATCACACTATCACTAATCAGCTGAACGATATCTGATGTTAATATTGATTAAAAAAAGATGTAATATAAAAGCATCAAAGACACAATGCTGCCTTTGTGTGATGTCGTTTCCATCCCCGTTCATTAGCCAAATAAAATAAGAACCACAAATGGTTGGGGGTGGGGGGGTGTGAGATGTCACTTACCGCAAGGATTCAATCACATCATACATCTCAAGAATAAGACTTGATTGCTTTGTAAGTGGCACATAAATCTGGACATTAATTATAGCATTGTATCTATCACTTACATACCTTTCCTTTTAATGCATGTATATAAATTAGCTTCAAAGAAATAAACATGAGATAATGACAGCCAAAAGGTGAGAGGTTTTGATTGAAGGCTGCGAGATCCCACTCGACAGTCGTCACTGCGTGGCACCACTGACCTGTCACCCTCGGAATCCATTAAAACAATTATTTGTGCAATGATTTTATGTGGGAGTCAAATACAGAATTGCATTCCCATTTCAGGAGCTTCAGATAAAGAGAGTCACACGATTAGGTCTGGTTTTGTAATCCATTTAAAGGCTGTAAACAGTGACAATTGGGTAGCTCACCTGTCACTCAGACCTGGTATCTGTGCAGCCATCAGTAGTTGCGATTGTTTTAGGCGTATGGTGACCTCTGTGACTATTCCTCCACTCACTGCAATTTCCACAGGAAATTTCCTTGCTTTATTAGGAGAGGTTGCTGCAGCTTCTGTTACATCCGTTCTTTAAATCTGCTCAACCATCTAACTAAATTAACTTTTTTTAGCGTGAAGAAGGGATTGGTCAAGCCATCAAAACACAGAGCCTGGCTTTTTAAAGAAATGTACAATTGTTTGTTTTATTTATGTGGCAATGATAATGATTCAGAACATTTATCATGCAGTAAGCATTGACGAGGAACTTGTATCAGTGTCACAAGGATAACTGACGTAGGAAGTGTCTGGTCAAGTTCCATGTAGAGGTTCATTTGGAGATCAAGAAGATCATTATACTCAATACCCAAATAATGAAGGCAAGTATGCCACATACTTTCTTTACCACCCTTTCTACCAGAGTAGCAATTTTCAAGCAGTTATGGACTTGGACCCCAGGATCCCTCTGTACTTCAATGACCTCAAGGATCCTGTTATTTACTGTATACTTTACCCTTACATTTGACTTCAAAAATCGCAACACCTCACAGCTTTGTATGGGAGAGGTCACATATTATAGATTTGATTCTGTTGTTTGAGAAGGTGAAAAAGATTGTTGATGAGAGTCTGGATTAAATTTCATCTGTCATTTCTCTGCTCGCATTCCCAACAGATCTATATCCTGCTGAATATTTTGACAGCCTTTCTCACTATCCACAACTTGGCCAATTTTTAAGCAATCTTATTCATTAGTTCACCTATATTTTTGTCCAAATCATTTATAAGTATCATAAACAACTGATGTCCACGTTGATCCTTGAGGAACATCGCTGGTCACAAACCTCCTGTCAGGATAACATATCTCCAGCACCACCAGGTGCCTTCCATGGCCAAACTACCTTTGAATTGAACATTCCTCCACCACTACTCTGCCTTTTGAATCCAATCTACAAAATCTCCATGGATCCCACGTACCTTAATCTTCTGGATCAGCCTACCTGAGGTCGAATGCTTCATTAAAGTCGATGTGGACATCTTTGTATTTAGCTACAATGCACTTGATCCCTTCTTTGCAATCATTAATACTAATGTAAATAGTTGACGCCCCAGCACTGAAAGCTATGGTGCCCTACGAATTCTAGGTTGCTAACCTGGAAATTATCTATCTATATACTAATGTATTAGCTCCAGTTCCAGGAACTCTTATCTTAAGCAGTAACTTTCTGTGTGGCATCTTATTAAATAGAACCACTAGATATGATCTTTGGCAAGGGATAGAAAATGGAAAAGAAATGTGAATGGTTGCTTTTAGCCTGGAGTTTACACACTACATTGTTCTCCAAATGATGGTGTTATGGTCATAGTTCTTTATGATATGTATTGCCAAAGCTATAAGTGCTAGTAAAGCTGCTTCCTCATAACTTCAGTGACCTAGATTCAATCTTTAGGTGCAGTTCCTGACACTTAATGCTGGAAGGATGTTCATTAAAATGGAAAGGGTGCAGGAAAGATGTTACCAGGATTAGAGGGCTTATAGCAAAAGGAGAGACTGGATAGGTTGGAGCTTTTCCCCCCCTTGAACATAGAAAGCCGAGGGGTGATGTTATGAGGGGCATAGAAAAAGTGGAGGATCACAGTTATTTTCCCCAGGTAGAGGAGTATAAAACTAGAGGACATAGAATTAAAGTGAGAGGGGAAGATTTGAAGAGAATTTGAGGGGCAACTTTTTCACGCAGAGGGTGGTGCATATATGGAACAAGCTGCTAGATTATGTGATAGAGGTGGGTTCCGTTTGTATGTTTTCCATGTGACCATGTGGGTTTTCTCCAAATGCTCCAATTTCCTTTCAAAGACATGCAGGTTAGTGGATTAATTGGCCACTGTAAATTGCCCTCCAGCATGTAGGTGAGTGATAGAATTTGGGGAGGTGAGGGGAGTTGATCAGAATATGAGAATAAAATGTAATCAGTGGAGTATTAGAGTAATTGATTGTAACACTGCTCAAAAATGGAGGGAGACAAAGTGGGAAACAGAAGATCTATTTACTTCTTCATAGAGAAAATGTTAGAAACTGTTACCAATGACTTTATAGCAAGGTATAAAGAAATATGCAAAATAATCAAGGAAAGTCAACATTGTCAACATTGTAATCGTGTTCGACCAGTTCTACATATTATGGAGAAATGGGAGCTGGTTAGACCTCTAAACATTTGATAAGGAATTTCATCAAACGTTATTGCCAAAAATAAAAGATGATAGTGTAGGAATTAATATAATGGGATAGCTTGATAATTGGCTGGAACAGAATACAGACAAGAACATAGGGAACTGGTTAGCAAGATGTAATGAGTGGTGTACTAACTGGAACTGTGCTGGAGCCTTAACGTTTTACAATTCACATTAATGAATTGATCGAATGCATTGAAGATATGGATTCCAAATGTGATTATGACACAAAGATAGAATGGAAGGTAATTTGTGAAGAGGACATGGATAAAGAGATATAAAGAGGTTATATCTAAGAGTGGGCATAGATCTTGCAAATGGAGTGTAAAATGTGAAATTGTCCATTCTGTCAGGGGAAAAAAGCATGTCTAAATGATAACAAATTGTAGAGGTCTGAGATGATGGATGCCCTTATACATGACTTGCAAAATGCTTATATGTGGATACAGCAAATAGGAAAATCTACAGAATGTTTATTGCTGGAGGAAATGAATACAAAATGAGGGTGGATATACTTCAGTTACAGGGAGCAATGGTGATGCCACATCTGGATCATTTTATACAGTACTGGTCCACTTGATTAAGCGAGAATATCAATGCTTTGGAAGCAGTTCAGAGAAGGTTTACCGGTTGTCTTACGAGGAACATTTGGAGTGGGAAGGCTTTTATCTGCTGGAATTATAAAGAGTGAGAAGGGATATATTTACGATTCTGAGGGATCCTGACAGGATGGATGTGGGGAGGATGCCTCCTCTCCCGGGGTAATTTAGAATAAATGGTTACTGTTTAAGAAAAATGAGATTAAATTATGACAGAGATTAGGTCTTTTTTGCTTAAATGCTTGTGTGTTTTTAAAGTGTCTGCTTTAATGGATGACAATAGACAATAGACAATAGACAATAGGTGCAGGAGTAGGCCATTCGGCCCTTCGAGCCAGCACCGCCATTCAATGTGATCATGGCTGATCATCCCCAATCAGTACCCCGTTCCTGCCTTCTCCCCATATCCCCTGACTCCGCTATTTTTAAGAGCCCTATCTAGTTCTCTCTTGAAAGCATCCAGAGAACCTGCCTCCACCGCCCTCTGAGTTAGAGAATTCCACAGACTCACCACTCTCTGTGAGAAAAAGTGTTTCCTCGTCTCCGTTCTAAATGACTTACTCCTTATTCTTAAACTGTGGCCCCTGGTTCTGGACTCCCCCAACATCGGGAACATGTTTCCTGCCTCTAGCGTGTCCAAACCCTTAACAATCTTACATGTTTCAATGAGATGCCCTCTCATCCTTCTAAACTCCAGTGTACAAGCCCAGCTGCTTCATTCTCTCAGCATATGACAGTTCCGCCATCCTGGGAATTAACCTTGTAAACCTACGCTGCACTCCCTCAATAGCAAGAATGTTCTTCCTCAAATTAGGGGACCAAAACTGTATACAATACTCCAGGATGAGGGCAGCAGAATATTTTTAGAGCAGAGACAGATAGCTCTTGATAAGCAAGAGTGAGAAGTACTCCAAGTAGATGGGAGTGGAGTTGAGGTTAGTTAGATTAATCATAGACTAATATCAATGGTGAAGTTGCCTACTACTGCTCCTGATTCAAATGTTCCTACATTTGAACATTAATGCCCTGGATTTGTAATCAAGGTGGAATTCGAGGGTCTGGTGATGGCGTAAAAGTCAGAAATGTAGTAACACTAAGCAGGCTGGTGTCTTGAGAAACCTGCAAATGGAACTGGAGATAATTAAATGCAGGGGAGTGGGAAGCCATACCATTGATGAGGTGAATCAGAAGAGATGATATAAAATTAATGAGGTTGTTTTAAAGTGTGCAGGAAGGAGAGACCTCGGAGTTCACACGTACAGATATGTGAAGGTGATAAGGTTAATGAACATGTGCTGTCGTAGATTTATGAATCAGTTCAGAGTGAAAAGGTTAAAAAAAAAATTAGAAAGCTTCCTAAGCACAAAGCAGGATTCTGTTGGATTATTAAATACATTACTATTGAGCACACTTTAAGAAGGATGTCAATTCTTCAGAGAGTTTGTAAAGTATATGTAATCAAATGGTTTCAGGATGAGGGCTTCCGTTAATGTGGTTACAAGTGTAAGGAAGATCTGATAGAGGTGTTCAGAATCTTCCATCTCCATCAGCATCATCAGAATACTTCCCATCCAACTGCAGGAGACATTACACCTGCCCTTTCACTTCTTTTTGCAAGATCCAGGGACACAAATATGCCTTGAGCGAGCAGTTGCTCACACGTACCTTTTCCGGTTTAGTATGCTGTATATGATGCTCATGGGGTGGTGTGGCCTACATTGGAGATATCAAACACAGTGCAAGTGATGGATTTGCAGAACCATTCAGTCTGCAAGGTGACCCTGAGCTCCAAGTTGCCTGTCAGTTTGATTGCCTACCCCACTTCCACTTTGAGTTTGGCCTCTCACACTTGAGCTCAACTTGAGCTCAAATAGCATAACTTTGTTGCTGATTAGATAGGTTCCAAACTTTAGGACTCAATGCTGAAGTCAATCATTCTGGATAACCAGCATTTCCTGTCTAAATCAGATCTGGCCATTTATGATGAAACAGGACAGTAAAGCAAGGAAACCAGCCCTTTGACCCATTATGTCTATGTTGAACATGATGCCACATTAAACTGATCCTTTCTGCTTGCACATGATCCATGTCTCGCCATTCTCTGCATATTCATGTGTATATCTAACAACTTCTTAAATATCATGTTTATATCTGTGACCTCCAAAGTTAACAGTGCATTTCTCTCAATAACTGTTGCCTGATCTGCTGACCATTTCCAGCATTTTATTTTGGTTTTACCACATCTGCAGTGTTTGTAACACAGGTTGCAACACAATATTGTTTTCTCTCCCCCTCCTCCCTCTTCATTCACCTCCTCAGACAGATCATCTGGGACTAACAAGTGCTTAACAACAGCAGAGGCCTTTTCCTCTGGTGGTGTCTGTGTGGAGTTTGCATGGGACTGCACAGGTGCTCAGGTTTCATCCCACCTTCCAAAGGCATGTGGGTTGGTTGAATAATTGGCCAGTGTGCGGGTGAGTGGTAGGATCGAGGGAAAGCTGATGAAAATGTTGGAACAATAAAAACATAAGATTAATATAGGATTAGTACCTGACCGTCACTGCGGAACTGGTGGGCTAAAAGGCCTGCTTCAATAATGTCTCACTCTCACTGACAGTATTCAAAGAGGGAGTACATGTATTTTTGAAAGATCAGGGACTTGAGGTCCATGGGGAACTAGCACAGCGGAGGAGATGAAACCTGGGGAAAATCAGCAATGACTATATTGAATGGTGGGGCCAGTTTACAAGGCCAAGCAGCCTATTCCAACACCCATTATATTCTTTGTTCTCTTCACCCCTTCCACCACTTCAAATTTGAAATATATTTCATTTCTAACTTTTCCTATTTCTGACAAAATGTCATCAAGGTGAATCGTTAACTCAGTTCCTCTCATCAGTTCCTCTCATAAGTTCAAAAGTGATAGGAGCAGAATTAGGCCATTCAGCCCATCAAGTCTACCCGCCATTCAATCATGGCTGATCTATCTCTCCCTCCTAATCCCATTCTCCTGCCTTCTCCCCATAATCCCTGACACCCGTGCTAATCAAGAATCTATCTGTCTCTGCTTTAAAAATTGACGGCATCCAGAGTCTTCTGTGGCAAAGAATTCCGCAGATGCTGCCTGACCTTTTGAGCAGCTCCAGAAAGTTCTGTTTAATATCCATGTTTGTATGTTCGTAGCTCGGACTACCCCTATTTGTTTTGAGCAACTCATCTTAATGCTTGGAGAGGTTACATTTGCCTGGGGTGACAGGGAAGGATAATCTGATTTCTATTCGTAAATGCATTCCATAGAAAATGTGTGGATTTGACCCACTAGTGATGCCTACCACAGATGAATAATTTGCCACAGTTATTCATTATTTAATTATTTAAGCTTCAGCTGGTGTAAACCTTAAAAAAAAAACTGGTGGGTACCTTCAAGAAAAATGCAGAGCAAATTGGATTTAAAAATGCTTAGTAATAAACATGCACCATTTTCAGTTGATTTTGTTTCAGAGTCAAAAATAAAACATCTGTTAAACCAACTACCCAGAGTGTCAAAAATCAATTATTTTTTAAAAATCAGTTATTTTAAAATAAATGTGTTTACATTTCAACTGAACCCCAGGCAATTCTACCTTTGATCGATAGAGCGAGGTGCTGCTGCTACTGAAAATATGTTTGAAATTCATCAGAGGTGCTTACTCTGAATCTAGTGGCACACTATGATCTATATTCTGTGCATGTACGCTATATCTCCCAGCCTTACAGTACATCCTCGGAAAACTTGAACTAAATTGCAATGACCAAGGTGTGGAAAGGGTGAAGCAAAAATAAAATAGGTAGCCATTAATCTTGTGCAAGTATAATGCTCAGTGGCACTTATATCCATCATGAAAGATGGAATTTCTCCTGCTTCCCTTTGGTCTGCTCTCACGTTTAATGTAGCCAGTCTGAAGCTTCATCCTAAACTGAAATATAAAAGAGACACTTTTGTTTTGAGAATTCAGCCTGAATTCTGAGCATCGCTTCTGTCACTTTATGTTCATTCTTTATATTTCTCTTCAGACTGATTCTGAAACGCTTGTTTGACTGGGAAAGAGGAAATGTGGGTGGGGGAAGCGCTCGTTTGATGTATTTATTCTAGTCTTCTGAAGTATTAATGGTAAAGCAGAGATTACTTATGAGTGCAGTAGGCAGGAAAAGCACAAGCAGAAATGGGAGTTGCCTTGAAAGTGAAAGAGTCTTTGTTGGCAGAGGTTAGGGATTGGAAAATGATGGATTAATCCCTAGATAAAGAGCTGAGAGGCAAACAATCCACTAAATGTGTTAAAGGGATATCTGCTCATCTGATTTTCTATGTCTGTGTCCCATTTAACCCATCTGTTTTTCACTCATGCTCAAACGTGCTTAATTCCACCATCTGGTCTCTGACTATGCATGACTAAACCATGTTGTAAGGCTGGGCAACTCAGCCCAGGTACAGATTCAACCTGAATTTACACTCAATTTCAACTGAAATAACGAAACCCCAAGAGAAGGAAAAATGTCAACTCACAAGTTAATATCACTTAATACTAGTATTATACTGAGACATATCACCGACCTCAGCATAAGCTATGCCTTGAAGCCAATCTAAGTCCCAAAGCTTCTGTGAGGCAAAATTACTTAACTGCTTGTACAAGAGTAACCACGCTAACAACGTTTCAAAAAATGTTTTGCTTTAAGAGACATAAAGGAAAGGTCCCATCCAGAGGACTGAATTGGACTTACCCCTTTAACCCAAGGCATGTTCCTTCCACTTATTAATTTCAGTTAGTCTGGGGAATGCAAGACTCAGGGCCCTGGTGAATGAGAGGAGTGTGGGAACTGGGGCCCTGGAGTGTTTGATGAAGTGTGGGAACTGGTGCCTGGGTGTGTTAGAGTGGTGAGGGCTGAGCCCTGTTGTGTTGAAGAAGCGTAGGAGCTGGGACTTGGGGTATGTTAGAGAGACCATGGAATCGGGGCCCTGCTGAGTTGAAAGAGCATAGCAACTGGAGCCCTAGCATGGACAACACGGCCCAGGTTGTTAAGAGATTTTGTTTTGGTTTGCTATTATTATCATGTGAAATACAGATACACTGAAAAATGTTGTTTTGTGTGCTATCCTGGCAAATCATGCATACGTAAGTATAGTCAAACTATACACGAGTGCAACAGGTGGGGCAAAAAGAGAAAGGAAACAAAGTGCGGAATATAGTGTGACAGGTACAGAGAGGTGCGGATAAAAAATGTGCAAAGGTTGCAACGAGATAGATTGGAGGGTCGGGAATTCCACAGCTAATGGAGCCACTGCCTCACAATGACAGCGACCCAGATTTAGTCCCATTGCGGTCTATGTGGAGTTTGCATGTTCTCCCTGTGGCAGTGGGGATTTCCCATTGGTGCTCCAGTTTCCTCCCACGTCTCACAAATATTAGCAGGTCGGCAAGTTAATTGCCCACTCTAAACTTCAGATGAGACAAGTCAATTTGGGTTTACTCTCATATGCACAGGTACATGGAGGTACAGATACAATAAAAATCTTATTTGCAGCAGCATCACAGGCACATTGACTCAGATAAACACACAAAAATAAATCAGTCAGAACGTCATACAGCACTGAAACAAGCCCTTTAGCCCAACTTGTCCACGACAACCAACATGCCCCAAGTATGCTAGCCTCACCTGCACATGTTTGGCCCATATTCCTCTGGACCTCACTTATCCATGTACCTGGCCAAATATCTTACATAGTCAATATAGCACCTAACTGAGCTACCTCAACTGGTAGCTCATTCCATATCTCCACCACCCTCTCTGTGAAAACGTTGCCCCTCTGGTTCCAGTTAATTCTTTCCCCCCTCACCTTAAATCAATATCCCCTGGTTCTTGATTCCCCGATTCTGAATAAAAGACACTGTAATCATTCCATCTATTCCCTTCATGATTTTATATACCTCTACAAGATCACTCCTCAGCCTCCTGTGCTACAAAGAATAAAGTCCTAGTCTGCCCAACCTCCCCATATAGTTTAGATCTTCGAGCCCTGGCAACAATCTTGTAAATCTTCTTCCCACTCTTCCCAGTTCAATATTAGCCCGCTATTGGAGGGTGACCAAAAATGAACATAAAACTTCAAAGGCAGCCTCACCTATCTGTTATACAAATGCAACGTAACATCCCAACTACTCTACTCAATACCCTGATTGCTGAAGGTCAATATACCAAATGCCTCCTTAATACCTTATCTACCAATGACACAACTTTTAGGGAATTGTGGGCCTGCACTAGAACCCTCTACAACACTCCCCCGGGCCCTGCCATTCACTGTGAAGATCCTGCCCTGGTTTGGCTTCCCAAAGTGCAACACCTTGCACTTATCTGTACATCTTTGGAGTGTGGAAGGGAACTGGAGCACCCAGACAAAACTCATGAGGGAGAACATACAAACTCGGTACAGACAGCACATGTCATCAGGATTGAACCCGAATCTCTGGCACTGTAAGGCAGCAACTCTACCGCTGCACACTGTGCTGCCCTAAAACTCTCAAGGTATTCTGCCAAAGGGGAGATTAATTTTAGACTCACAACATGCTGTCCTAATAATTCAAGCAAATGGCCCTCTTCGTTCTTTTGTTACCTAAGATGGCAGAGAAATTTTTAGGAGATGCACGATTTTGGATCAAGAAGTTGCTGTCAAAAACACTCTGCTGCCAGATTCATGAAAACAGCTTCTCCCTTAATTGATTGCTATGAATTGCTCCTAGTGTGTGGATGACTGGTAGAATCTGGAAGGAGCTGATGAGAAGGTGGGGAGAATAAAACCTTGCATGGCCCATGTGGACTCTGTAGGCCAAAGGATATGTTTCCATGCTGTATCACTCAGTGACTCTATATCACTGATTCAGTTCGGAATATTGTTAGGTCCATCAGTTCAAAAACTTGTAAATTGTTCATGATTAGTTTATTGGGAATTATAAATTGTTGAAGTCTCACGTGACATTGAATTGGAAGATTCCTTTGAGGAATTGATGACTGAGACCATTTCATTTTAGAAGTAAACACAAAGGAAGAAATAATGCAGTCATCTCTGAGCACCAACCTGTAAGTCTGGCCAAGGATATGTGAGATGAAGCTTGCCCTCCACCAGCTGCTTTGGGTCCAAGCCCAATGAGTGAGGGCTATGTCAATATAGTGCTCACATGATCACATAGCAATAAGGTCTGAGGTGTTCTGTAATGCCTGTGCACTGTAACATTCTGGTGAAATCAATGACTGGCTGGCAATTAGTACCTGAAGAGCAAAGACCAATGCAGTCATTAGTAATTCAAAATAGAGGCTAAATGAGAGGATACTTGAGCAGCCAGCAAATTAGAGGGAGAGAGAAAATGGAACATAAAGGTGGTTGACAGTTTTGCAAAAATCTGGTTGGGAGGAAGATGATATAAATTGATTTAGGTAATCAATATATATTTGTACGTGCAAGCATTCACATTGTAAATACATAACGTGATGTGTGTGTGTGTGCATGTGTGAGTGAGTGAGTTTGTGTGACACATTCAATTAAAAACAGCAATGCTGATGTGTCTTATGGAAATAGGCATTTTTCCACTATCCATGCTTAACTGCAATAGGTACTTCTAACCTCTCAAAGTGATTATCTGATTGGAATCTTAATGATATGCAACGGAAAACTGGAACTATTTTCTGTCATACCAGAAATCACTTGATGAATTTGCAAAATAAAATCAGCATTTTTCTTCAGTGATTGACATTTTTGATGTGTATTTGCAAAAAATCTAAAATTATAATAACTAAGTATTTTGCAATAACGCAAATTGTTCATCAGCTCATTGAGTGGGATTGTGCTGTCAGCATCTCCATAGTGACCTGCCGACTATCTGCGGTGTGTACATCTGACTCCATCCTGAGCTGAGGGAACATGTACTTTTTGTAGCTTAGCTGACCTACGTACATATTTATTTTTCTTTTCTGTAATGCATATTTATGTTTTTATCTACTTAACGGTTCAATATGTTTTAGATAGAATTAAGCTATAATTTTCTCTTTTAATACTTTAAAATATTTAAATCGTTTTCAACTGTCCCTGATAATAAGATTATTTGACAGCAACGAGAGGTTGTGACCTGTCACAAGGCTGCAGCTTGGCTTAGAGCCACAGTCATGGCATTCCTTGGCTAGAGGACTGGTGTCCTCTCTGCTCATTAGGATGGGAGCTATGCAGAACTAACCATCAACCGCCCATTTCTACACTAAAGCCACCCTAATCTTTTTTTATTTTCTGTACATTACTATCAGTTCTCCAAATGTGGTGGAACCAAAGTTTATAAAACTGCATCATGGCTCTCTGATGCTTATGCTCAATGCCTTGACTGATGAAGGCTGATGAAGGCATGTATGCCACATGCCTTCTTTACCGCTCTACCTACTTGTGTTGCTACTTTCAGAGAGCAACGGATTTATCCCCCAAAACCCTCTGTGCATCAGTGCTATTCAGGGTCCTGCCACTATGTCAATTTTTTTTATTTTATTTTTTTTTATTTTTTTTTATTTTTATTAGAAGTATTGTAGAGTGCAGTGATCTCAAACAAACATAAACTTATACATTTCTTGTACCACTTCTTATTTTAAACTTTAATAAGAAAAAAGATAGAAAGAGTTAGCAGAGATAGTAAGTGAGTGAGTGAAAGAGTGGTCCAGGGAAACCCGTAGGGACCTAAACCACAAGAAAGAGTTAAACAAAACAAAAACAAAAGAAGGAAAAAGAAAAAAAAGTAAGATAAGATAAGACAAGATAAAAGGGATGTACCTACTTCATATCTTTACACCCCTCACCAGGTCCTGAAACCATTTATTTTCAACATTTTGTTGCACCCTATATTTGTAATAAGTCGATAAATGGAGACCAAATCATTTGGAAATGGTCTGGTTTACCTGCTAAAAGGAATCTCATATCTTCTAGGTGTAACAGTTCCGACATATTAGAAATCCACATTTTTATCGTTGGCGTGGGAGCGTTTTTCCAGAATTTCAGTATAAGTTTTTTTGCCATTGTTAAGCCATAATTAAGGAAGCTCTTTTGAAATGAAGTCAGCTCCAAACTGGCTTCAATTGTTCCAAAAATGATCAGTTCTGCATTCGGTACTATGTCAATTTTAAATCCTTTAATGCAGGAAAGAAGTTACTATGCAATTTGCAGAAGAGTGTCTGTGAGGCATTTTGTTTCCATCCTCTCTGATTCCATGAGCCGCTGGTAGGTGTGCAAACTCTGTCCATTACTCCGCCATCACCAGCATGCCTCCGGACATAAGCCCCCATCTAATATCTAAAACAATCCAAGTGAGCAAAGGCATGCTTTTTAAAAGTAAGTCCGAAAGCAATATATAAAGTGTTGCCATTGTTATAAAGCCAGAAATCAAGATGCCATTGTGTGTATAACAAGATCCCACAAGTCAGAAATGCAAACATCTATTTGTCGGGCTAAGCGTTTGCTGGGGACAAATAGGGACGATCAAACTTAAAATTTCAAAAGTTGACAGGGTCGATGTCTGCACTCTATTTTTCTCCCTTTACGGATGCTGCCTGATGTGATGAGTGTTTCCTACATTTTTTAAAACTTTTATTCCAGATGCCTGATGCCTGCAGTGTTCTGCATTGTGGTGGCCCGAGTTCTGAGGAAACGTCTCATGTGCTGGCAGGTGAAGCCAATGGGAAAATGAGAACAGTGTAGCTTTGTAAGGAATTACAAGTCCGACATTCCAAGTAAATCTAATATCAATCACAGCAATTCTCAAACCGCTGTGGTTATTCTGTGTGAAGGCAAAACTTTATCCATTCATTAGATTTCATGCCAAAACAAACAGTATCCTATCCCCTGTAAAAAATATATGAAGTTATTTCTACATCATAATGGACAAACTTTTACTCCTGCTTTATAACACAGCATCAAAGGGCACTTGGATAAAATAGAATACACATTTTCTTATCCAAAATGCAACATAAAATCATTATTTGGTGCAACATTATCTGTAATAATGTAAATCAAACTTTTTCCAAGCAACATATCTAAATCAATTCTACTCACCCTATCCTTGACAAAAACATTCAAGCAAGATAAACACTGAAGAAGATTTTAATCAAGCATTGAAAATAATATTGAACTAAATAATTATGATTTTATGCTCCTCACAGTTACATTAGTCATGTTGGGCGAGAACTGAAAAAAACGGTAGTTTCAATGTCCAGCTTGAATCCTAATGGTCTTTGGAGAGTTAACCTTTTTTACTGGGAAAGGGTATTGATTCCCACAACATTCCCAGTTTCAGTGGAACAGATATTGAAACATCATTGTGGGTGTCCATTTCACTCATGTTCTATGACTGGTTCTAGGCAATGTGTTCTGGTGCTGCCACATCTAACAGCAGGATCTGATTATTTTTTGTTGTCTCTCATTCTTGGCTCTATCCAGATTGAAAGGCTGTGGAATGGTAGCCTTGGGCACCAGGTAACAGCCAGGAAACAGAGGTGAGAAGGAAGAAACAATCGCATATGTGGGAACATTGTGTCTATGCATGTGCGTCTGTTGTGTGTGTGTGTACATTTATATTTGTGTCCACTTTAGTGTGTGAGGGGGAGACTCAAAAACAGCTGTAGATGCTAGAAATTGAAGCAGAAAGCAAACTGCTAGAGGAGATCAGTGAGTCGGAGTCAGAGAGCATGTGTGTAGGCAGAGGCATGGTCAGCATGTAGGTCGAGACCTTACAGCAGATGTATCTCTAAACTAAATTAAATTAAACTAAATGTATGCGGGAATGTCTCTATAAATATATATATATATATACAGTATATATATATATATATATATGTGTGTGTGTGTGTGTGTGTGTGTGCTTTGATTGCGCTTTAATTGCAAATGTGTATGTTAACTTTCATTTTATTTCATATTTTTATGTGAATTTGTACATATCAATTCATTTGTGAGTGCATACATTAGATTTGGACAGCCTTTTGAAGTTGCATTTCTGCACCTTCAGGAGAGGAGGAGAAAGGAAGATTCAAACGGTGGACAAGGAAAGAACAAGAAAGAGAACTTCCCCACCCTCCCCACTGGCATCTAACTTTTCAGAATTGTTTTAAGAAAGAAAAACAACAAAACTCATTTTTATTGCAACAGCTGGCCTATTACACATTGGCGCTTCTCTTTGATGCAAATGTTCTTCACAGCAGGGAAATACATTCTTTTTTCTGCTACAAGTTGCCAATAGAAATTGATTCTGACAAAACAACCTAATTAACTGTGAAAGATTCAACGCTAAAAAAGTTTCAAATTTGACATTCTTTGTCCTGATTTGAAAATGTAATGCAGAGAGAAGTCTCCATTTGCTTTCCCTGGTGTCTTCACATACTATGGGAGCTGTTGTCCAGAGAGAGCCCGTCACTCAACTGATTCCTCGGGTAGACGTGCAGGCATTATTTCATTCCTTATTTCAATCAGGAGAAAAATACTAATTTGGAATTTCAAATTAGTTTGCAATGTTGCAGTGCTTTTGTAACATCAACTTATATTGGTACAGCACCTTTGAAAACAAGTATTCCTTTGTATTTTTGTAATTTCTTTCAACAAACGCAGTGCTTACAATATTTAGGGGCGGTACAGTGGTGCAGCGGTCGAGTTGCTGCCTTACAGCACCAGAGACCCGGGTTCGATCTCGGGTGCAGTCTGTATGGAGTTTGTACGTTCTCTCTGTGACTGTGTGGGTTTTCTCTGGGTGCTCCAGTTACCTCCCACACGCCAAAAATGTACAGGTTTGTAGGTTAATTGACTTCGGTAAAAATGGAAAATTATCCCTAATGTGCAGGATAATGCCAGTGTACGGGGTGATCACTGGTCGGCGCAGACTGGATGGACTGAAGTGCCTGTTTTCCCGCTGTATCTATAAAGTTTAAAGTCTAAACTTCTATAGTTAATGAACTCAGTGATTAGTACAGTCTGTCCTAGTTGGAGATGTTGCCTGGGAGGGAGTGCCTCAGTTATGAGGAAAGACCAGAGAGGCTGTCTTTTGTTTTCCAATAAGCTGAGGAAGCTGAGGGGAGTAACCTCAAAGATGTGTAGAAAATCGTGAGGCATAGATAGTGAAGAGAGTAGAAAGCTCTTCCCATAGCACACGAGTCATAAACTAGAGGTTATCGGTTTAAAGTAAGGAATAAGAGATTTTAAGAGAATTTTCGGAGGAGAATGGAACGCACGAATGGGTGTAGTGGCAGATACTCTCACAATGTTTGAGAAATATTGAGATGAGCACTAGTCCGGTATAGAGTTGGTATGATTTAGGATTAGGATGGTTGGCATAGAGATGTTGGGATAGGTGTTGTATAACTCTGTGACTCTAAATATTGGTCATGACTCAGGGAGACTGTTCCTGCGGCAGTCCCAAGTCTGCATGTGTTACTGGAGTATGTTCAGCTGCTAAAAACACTTGGTTAACATGGACACTTCACACAGGTCAAAGAGCCACAGAGAGATACGATATGTAAATAGGCCCTTTGGCCCAGTGAGTCTGCACAAACTAGCAACCACTCATTACATTAATCCTACGTTATTCCCATTGTTTACTCTCCCCACATTCCCATCAACTCGTCCCCAAATACTACCACTGACACATACATTAGGGACAGTTTACAGTGGCCAATTAATCCGCCAACCCCACCATCATTGGGATGTAGGAAGAAACCGGAGCACCTGCAGAGAAATCACGTGTTCACAGGGCGAAGGTGCAAACTCCAGAATGAGTGCATCCAAGGTCAGGATCGAACCTACAGTAGGTCTCTGGCAATACAAGTCAGCGGCTTTATTATGAATGGAGATCAGGGGCCAGAGATGGTTGGGCCCCTGATCTCCCTCAATGATCTACCAGGATCAAGATGATTAGCTGCGACGGCCATGTTGCAATCTTCTCTCATGTGATATCGCATCGAGCTAATTGTCTGCCATTCTTCCTCCACTATTGTGCTAACTACCTAGAATTTGTAAGCATTGCACCACGTGGCACAAACCATGTGAAAACCCTGTGACAATTAATTAAAAACCCTAGATAGGTTTCCGCATGGTAGGTTGTTCTAGAAGGTTAGATCGCATGGGATCCAGGGAGAGCTAGCTAACTGGATAGAAAACTGGCTTTGTGGAAGGAAGCAAAGGGTGATAGAGGAAAGTAGTTTTTTGGACTGGAAGTCTGTGACTAGTGGTGAGCCTCAAGGATCGTTCATGGGCCCATTGCTTTTTGTGGGTTATATCAACGATATGGATAAGAATGTACAAGGCATGATTAGTAAGTTTGCAGGTGACAATAAAGTGGGTGGTATAGTGGACAGTGAAGATGGTTATCAGAAATTACAGCAGTGCTTTAATCAGTTGGGCAAATGAGCTAGAGGTGTAGCCTAGTGAGAAATAATGTTTTTGCATTGTGAGCTTTAAGAAATGCCACATTTGCAGTTTAATGTGGATAAATGTGAGGTTATCCACTTTGGTGGCAAAAACAGGAAAGCAGATTATTATCTGAATGGTGTCAACTTGTGAAAAGGGGAAGTACAAAGAGATCTGGGGGTCCTTGTTCATCAGTCACTGAAAGTAAGCATGAAGGTACAGCAGGAAGTTTGTTCGCTCGTGTGTCGGAAGCTGTTGGCTTCCATCGTCGTCCAACATGTTGACAGAATTGGTCACCCGACGCGTGCACCGAGTCGTCGTTTCCAGGGATCGCCACGAGGAGGCTTCTATCATGATCCCCACAGCAGGCAGTGATGAAAGCTAATGACATGTTGGCCTTCATAACAAGAGGAGTTGAATATAGGAGCAAAGAGGTCCTTCTGCAGTTGTACAGGGCCCTAGTGAGACCACACCTGGAGTATTGTGTGCAGTTTTGGTCTCCAAATTTGAGGAAGGACATTCTTGTATTGAGAGAGTGCAGCGTAGGTTCATGAGGTTAATTCCCGGGATGGCGCGACTGTCATATGTTGATAGAATAAATCAGCTGGGCTTGTATAATCTGGAATTTAGAAGGATGAAAGGTGATCTTATTGAAACAAATAAGATTATTAAGGGATTGGACACGCTAGAGGCAGGAAATATAATCCCAATGTTGGGGAAGTCCAGAACGGAGATGAGGAAAAACTTTTTTATCCAGTTGTGAATCTGTGGAATTCTCTGCCTCAGAAGGCAGTGGAGGCCAATTCTCTGGATGCTTTAAAGAGAGAGTTAGGTAGAGCTCTTAAAGATAGCGGTCAGGGGATATGGTGAGAAGGCAGGAAAGGGGTACTGAATGTGGATGATCAGCCATGATCACAGTGAATGGCGGTGCTAGCTCAAAGGGCCGAATGGCCTACTCTTGCACCTATTGTCTAAAATGTTAAATAACTAGCAATGTTTGTAATTTAAAGGAGAGTCTTTAGCTGAAAATGAAGCATTTTTGTTCCTTGACAGAATGTTCCAATGCATTTTATTTGTAATATTCCTGCAGTTAATATAAATGTATTTATCTTATTATTGCTGCATTTTTGATTTTCAACCTCTTGTGCCATCTGTCTCTGCCCTCTGGGCAAGTAAATAAATAATTAAACACTGAAGAACGGGAGATCAGTTGACAGGCATGTAGAATAAAGTATGCTGATAACAAATCAAATCTGACAATATTATTTTGCAGGCAGCTTTTAGTTGAGCAGATATTTCACTAGGTCTGACTATTTTAAAAGTTAATGCAGGATTAACCTATTGTGAAATCGGTCTCCTTTTAAATCCCTGGTGATGCATTTCTGGAGCCTGACACTAGAGGGTTGTACAGTCACAACCCAGGAGCCGTCACTTACTATGCAAGAGGTGTGCAACTGGATTGTCCTGGCATTTCCCATAAACAGCAGGAACAGGCAGTTGATATTCAGGACAGTTCAACCTGCCAATCGTTTGAGTCTGTCAAGTGGAATATCTAACGACATAAGAATGTGAGAAATTTAAAAAAGGCCGAAGTATGTTTTTCTTCATCGTTTAGGATCTTGGTCTCACTGCCCATCCTTAATTGCCTTTGAGGTGGTTGGTGTAGAATGGCCTGCTTCAGCCACTGGTGAAGGTACTCCCACAGCCATGCTCCGATTTGATTAACAACAGGAACATTCTGGCAGAACATTACCGTGCAAGTGACCCCGCCATTTGGATCACAGAAATCCATTCGTACTGAACTCATAACTCACCACCCAAAAGTCTGAGGCAGGGAATAAAATTCACACTCTTGGAATTTAGGTGAAATGAAGAAAATAAGTAAACATCTAATTCTCTTTTTTTGCTTGCATTTCTTCACTTATGCTTTATGTTGTGGAAAATTGTGATTCAAACCATTTTCAAGGATCACTCACACCCTGGCCACAGGGGTCATCTTCATCAATAACATCACATCCTAGTCCATTCTACAGTACACACACATGCATGTATATGCATGTCCTTCTTAAACAACTGCATGTATAATATGTCTGTGTCTGCACAGTGTTGTTGACAAAGGATTGCCTGCAGTATTAAATGGAATATATGGCAACAAAAGCAGACTTTTTGATCCAAGCAATCCATAGTTGGGAGCAAATTCCACATTCCCATCATTTTTGGGGGATAAAGGAGTTTCTTCTGAATTCTTAACTGAGATTCCTGGTGACTTTTATACTGATGGCCTCTTGTTATAATCCTCCCCAACAAGTGGAAAAATTTTCTCCGATCAAAACTAACTAAACCTTTTTTCATTTTAAAGCCCTCCATTAGTTTCCCCTTGGCCTTCTTTTCTCAAAAGAACAGAGCCAGTCTGTTAATCCTCTCCTGATTGCATTTTGTGCATCATCAAGGTAAATCCTGTCTGCAATCCCTCCAGAACTTTGAATTGTTTTAGATATAATATGGCTAACTGAATTGTGAACAGTACTCTAAATGTGGTCTAACAAAGGGCGGCACAGTGGCGCTGTGGTAGAGTTGCTGCCTTACAGCACCAGAGACCTGGGTTTGATCCTAACTATGGGTGCCATCTGTACGGAGTTTGCATGTTCTCCATGTGACCACCTGGGTTTTCTCTGGGTGATCCAGTTTCCTCCCACCCTCCAAAGACATGCAAGTTTGTAGGTTAATTGGCTTCAGTAAAATTGTCCCTAGTGTGTAGGATAGTGCTAGTGTATGGAGTGATCAGTGTATGAGGTGTTCCCAGCAAGCAATGTGGCAGAGAATGTTCCAAGTGAGTGGGGTCAAGCCCTCCAGTAGGCCCGGCTCACCCACCGAGGACGTTGGACTCACCCGATAGTCCCGGCTTGCCCGCGCAGACTTCAGTCCCGCTTGGTAAACCCGGCTCGCCTATTGCGGAGGTCGACAGGACCACCGCTGTGAGAGCGTGGAGTGACCCGCGAGTAACCGCAAAGAGCGAGGTGAGCCTTCGGAGAGTGAGGTGGCCTGTCGAGGAGCGAGGAAGGTCATCAAGGAGTGAGGAAGGTAATCAGGAGCAAGGTAGGCCGTTGAGCAAGGTCACTGGAAAGCGAGGAGGGCCGTCAGAAGCTCCCGGCAAGCGCCAAAGAGACGTCCAAGAGAGTACCTGGCGGTGGGCGGCTGAGGACGGGCCTAGGTGTGTGCCAGAGGTTGAGTGGGCTGGCAGTGGGTACCGGAGGTCTGGCGGGTTGACAGAGGGGGGCGGTGGACAGGCGACGATGCACCACCAAGAACATGCCACCAAGAACAAAGAAAGAGAAGGAAGAGGGACCCAGTATCGGCCATTTATTTGCCAACTATTTACCCATTCTGTGAGCGTATTATGTCTCTCCTGTAATGTTTTGCTGTCTTCCTCATGATTAACCTCTCACCACCAATTCAGATAAATTGATTTGTGCCTTCACATACCTTTCATTCATTTGTTCTTTGTACCTTTCCACTTCTCTTATTTCCCTCTCCCTTGACTCTCTGTCTGAAGAAGTCTCTCGATGCAGTCTGACCCATTGAGTTACTCCAGCTTTTTGTGTCTATCTTCAGTTAAATTATTGTTGGCTATGCTCTCTGTAACCACTTGTAAAAAAATTATCAAACAAAAGGTGAAATCCATGCTGACTTCATTATTATACTTTACATTCCTGATATTTTATTTTATCCTTTAGTAGGATGCCATTAGCTTTCCTACCATCAGCATTAAGCTGACTGGTACATAATAGCCTGGACAAGTTCACCCTTTTTAAATGGAGGTCTTATGTTAGTTGGGTCACCAGGATCTGCAGATCAAATGAATTAATGAATCGGGCAACATCTGTGGAAGACATGGAGAGGTAATGTTTCAGGTCAGGACCCTTCTTCAGACTCCATGATAAATGTTCTATTTTGCAATTCTCTATAACTAGGTGAAAAAAAAGGGGTCATGCTTACATTGTAATAACAAGGAAATGCAGATGCTGGTTTATACCAAAGCTCGACACAAAATGCTGGAGTAACTCAGCGGGTTAGGTAGCATCTCTGGATAGGTGACATTTCGGATCGGGACCCTTCTTCAGACTGATTGCAGGGGGGGGGGGGGAGAAAGGACCGGATAAATTACGGACAGCAATAAATTAACTCAGGTGAGGGCATTCCCTGAAAGGCAGATTGTCGGATAAAAGATAGATACAGGAGGAATACATTATTGTCACATGTGACTAGGCACAGTGAGATTCTTTGTTTGCATACACAATGTGTACAAATAGCAGCCACCTACGGTACTGACAAAGTTACAAAGCATGCCGGCTCCCCCTTTTGTCCCCCCCCCCCCCCCCCACAGCGGTTCCCCCATGTCAGGTCCCCATTGTACTTCGCCCCTTCCCCTCTATTATCCATTGTTCTCCCTCCAATTCACGGCGGTCCCCCCACGCCTGGTCCTCCATTGTTCTTCCCCTCCCCGCTCATGGTGGTCCTCCATGCTCTCATCAACCGTTGACCGCGGATGGACTCGCGAGGCATCGCTGCTGCCACGAGGTTTCACCACCGTCGAGGTCCCATCATCACGAGGCTTCACCGCTGCCTTTGCCGAGGCCTCACAGCTGTCGACGCCCCATTTCACACCTCCGTGTTGCCTACCCGGCCCCAGTCGCGGGCTCCGCCGGCCGTTTCGCCCGACCCGGGCTTCTACACGGCAATCCAGGAGGCATCGAGACTGCGGTGCCTCGATAAAGGCCTCCGGCCTCATTCCCTGTCCAAATTTGCGGCCCGTCGGGAAGCCGGTGATACAAAGGGATACATAGCTGCAAACTGTGAATTTGGTTAAAGGACTTTTGGTGGAGGAGGTGGGGGGCAGGGGGGGGGGGGGGTGTGCAGAAAAGGGAGGAGAGTTTTGGAGGGCAGAAACAGTAGGGGGAAGGGAGGTGTTTGTAGAAGTTACCTACATTTGGAGAATTCAATGTTCATATCATGTGTTGTAAGCAACCCAAGTGGAATATGAGATGCTGTTCCTCCAGTTTGTGTGTGGCCTAACTCTGGCAGAGGAGGAGGTCCAAGACAGAAAGGTCAGTATGGGAATGGGAAAGTGAGTTAAAATGGTTCACAACCGAGAGATCCAGTAGGCAGTGGCGGAACGAGCGCAAGTGTTCGACAAAGCGGTCGCCAAGTCTACGCTTGGTCTTTTTGATGTACAGGAGCCCATATTAGGAACATTGGATGAAGTAAATGAGGTTAGAGGAGGCACATGTAAATCTCTGTCTCACCTGGAAGGATCACTAGGATCCCTGGTTGGAGGCAAGGGAGCAGGTATAAGAACAGTTATTGCATCTCCTGCAGTTGCAGGGGAAAGTACCTGGGGAGAGTGTGGTCTGGGTAGCAATGGGTGGCAATGGATGAGTGAACCAAGGAATTGCAGAGGGAACGATTCTGTGGAAGGAATTCAATAATTGTCCAGATATTTACAAGTCATGAGACTACCTGCACATCTTTAGAATGTGGGAGGAAACCAGAGCACCCGGAGGAAACCCATGTGATCACAGGGAGAACGTACAAACTTCGTACAGACAGCACCCATAGTCAGGATTGAACTTGATCTCTGGCACTGTAAGGCAGCATCTCTACCATCTATATTAACATTCAAACCACAAGCAACATGAATAATGAACAAAGAAATAATGGCCAGCACTGATCCCTGCGGTATATCATTCATTACAGTCCTCCAGTCTGAAAAACAAGCCTCTATCACCACCCCGATTTCCTATCTTCAAGACGACTTTGTATCCAATTGGCTAGCTTGCCCTGGTTCCAATGTGATCTAACTTCATGACTAGTGTACCATGCCATGCAGTACCTTGTCTACGGCCTTGTTAAAGTCCATGTACTCAACGTTTACTGCATTGCCCACATCAATCTTCTTCAACACCTCTTCAAATGGCTCAATCCAACTCACGAAGCACGATTTCCCATGCAAAAAAATACATGCTGAGTATCCCCAATCAGTCCTTGCCTTTCCAAATGCACGTACTATAGATCCTCTCAGAATCCCCTGTAATAACTCCAGTGATGTTAGGCTCACCAAACCTGATGTTACCAGGCTTTTTTTTGCAGCCTTTCTTAAATAGAGGCACAACATTAGCTATCCCCAGTCTTCCTGCACCTCACCCAAGGTTATTAATGATACATATATTTCTGCCAGTGGCTGTAATTTCTCCCCCAGCTTCTCACTATGTCCCAGAATGCACTCAATCAGAAATTAAGTACTATTTCTTTACAAATACTGAATTCCTTTCCCCCTTCACTAGATTATTGATTCCCAAAGATTGCTGGATGTGTAATTCATATCCTCAGTTAAAAGAGAACCATAGTGTGTAATTTGTACTGCCATTTATTTGGTGTCAATTAAACATCCCTGTTTTTGACTGTAGGGGGGCTACTTTTCTCTTTATTCTCTTTACATGTTTACAGAAGCTGTTATGGTTTTTTTTCATGCTTCCTGAAAGCTCGCTTTCGTGCAGTTTTTTCTCCTCTTAATCTTTTTGTCCTCTTCTGAATTCTAAACTGAGACTGATCCTCATGTCTGCTGCTTTACCAGCAACTTTATATGATTCCCTTTCGGATCTAATGTTAGCACTAATTACATTTTTAAGTCAAGGCCATTTTTCCATAACCTACAGAACCTGTCCAATGAATATAATGAGATTCCCTGTGATTATGATGAAAAGATGGTCTGTGAAGAAAGCCTATTTGTGTGATTGGTTCTTTATTGTGTATCCATAGATACTTCCTTTTTCCTCCCTTGTGCATGCATTTTCTCTATGCATTATGTTACCCTAATAGATACCGTGATTGTAGCTCACCCTTTTTAGAGCAATCGGTATGTGTATATACAAGCTTGCATACATTGTGTGCTTTATGGTCTTTTTGTGTATGTGTACATATCCGTATGTGTCATTGGGTGTGTTTGTCTGATTTGAACTATGTGCGTGTTGAAAGATGTGTGTGCATTGCTGGGTATGTGCGTGTAGGCGAGTGTTTGCATGCATGTCAACTGTAGGTATTTGTTTATGTGTTTACATTTGCACTTGTTTTTGTCATAGCGTCTTGGAGTCATACAGCGTGGAAACAGGCCCTTTGGCCCAACATGTCCCATCTACACTAGTCCCATCTGCCGGCATTTGGAGCATATCCCTCCAAACATATCCGCTCCATATACCTGTCTATTTGTCTCTTAAACATTGTCGTAGTACCTGCCTCAACTACCTCCTCTGGCAGCTCGTTCCATACACCCACCACCCTTGGTATGAATTACTATTAAATCTCAGATTACTATTAAATCTTTCCCCCTTCACCTTAAACCTATGTCCCACGGTTCTCGATTCCCTTACTTTGAGCATGAGATTCTGTGCGTCTACCCGATCTATTTTTCTCATGATTTAATTCACATCCATAAGATCACCCTTCATCCTCCTGCGCTCCAAGGAATAGAGTTCCAACCTGCTCAACCTCTCACTATAGCTCAGAACCTTGAGTCCTGGCAACATCCTCGTAAGTCCTTTCTGTACCTTTTCCAAATTGTAACATGATGCCCAGAACTGAACACAATATTCTAAATGCGGCCTCACCAATGTCATGTAAAACTGCAACATAGCCTCCAAACTTCTATACTCGTTGCTCTGACTGATGAAGGACAATGAGCCAAAAGCCTGTGATGCCATCTTCAATGAACTATATACCTGCACTTCTAGATCCCTCTTCTCTATAACACTTCCCAGAGCCCTACCATTCACCATGTTGACTTTCCATGTTAGACTTACCTCACATTTCTCTATATTAAGTTACAGTAATCATTCCTCAGCCCACCTGGCCAACCGATCAAGATCCTGCTGCAATTTCTGACATTCACTATATGCAATGCCACCCACTTTTGTATCATCTGCAAACTTTTGTGCATGCTTATTTGTGTGTGTGCTCACGAATAGGTGTTGTAAGATGAGCGTGTGTGATTATGAGTGTGTATGTGTGTGTGTGTGTAAATGTTGCAGCAGAGGTGTGTGTTGAGTGCTGCTTTTGTTTCAATGGATCCTGTGGATTGGATCAGCAACCTTGACCAAATAATGGAGAACATTGACGTTTTTGTGGCATTTTTGCACATTCACGGTGAATCACACTTAGCAGTTGTCTCTTTTGTCATCTTCTCCCAAATCCTTTATCAAGAGATGGAATGTACCTCTTATCATCCTTGTTGAAAAGCACCCCTCTTACCTTTGCCTCATCAATGATGATACTCAGGTCCTTGCCAGTAAATGGAGGGGCCTGCTCTCTGCCAATTGTCTTGTAGAGCAGCTTTGTTCTAGCTATGAACAAGCAGTCAGTTTCATTGTAAGAATTGGAGAATCAAATCCAATTAGCATGATCTCAGTTTGACAGACATTCAGTATTTCTCAGCTAACAAGACCTTGATATGCTGAAATAGAGATGTTAAGGCTCTATATGTTTCCAACATGAACAGAATTCACACAGAAGTACAGAAGAAAATACAGCTCCAACAAGACAAGTTTCACACATATGGGTCCATTATACAGTAGCACTTTAATGTGTGTATGATTAAGAACTTCTAGCATGAAATAATTTCAAATGGCAACGTTTGTATTCAGAGGGAGTTTTATTCCAATGTAAATGGACTACAGAAAATTGATATGCCATCCCAGAGGTAATTAGGGTTTTCTTGGAAGAGGAGTGAAGAATAAAGTGTAGAGAACTCTTGCTGAAATTACTCAAGATTATAGTCAGATTGACCTGGACATCTGTTTTCTGTTTTGACCTCCTTGCCTTAAGAAGGACAACACCCACAAGATATACATAGTTCACCATAAGGGTGCCTGAGTAGAGGCCAAAAGTTATTTGAGGAGAGCTTGAGAAGGGTTAGCCAGGGTAGGACAGCACAGCTGACATAGCTACTGCCACACTGCTCCAGCAAATCAGGTTTAACTCCTGTTCTCAGGTGCTGTCTTTGTGGAGATTGCACATTTTTTCCTGTGCCTGTGTGAGTTTTCCATGAGTGCTCCTGTTTTCCGCTACATCCCACATCCATTCATGTAGGTTGGTACAAGGATAGACACAAAATGCTGGAGTAACTAAGCGGGACAATCCGCATCTCTGGAGAGAAGGAATGGGTGACATTTCAGGTCGAGATCCTTCTTCAGACTGAAGAAGGATCTCGACCCGAAACGTCACCCATTCCTTCTCTCTAGGGATGCTGCCTGTCCCACTGAGTTACTCCAGCATTTTGTGCCTATCTTCGATTTAAACCAGCATCTGCAGTTCCTTCCTACACATGTAGGTTGGTAGATCAGTTAGCCATGTCACTTACTCTTGTGTGTGGATGAGTGGTAGAATCTGGGGGAATTGATGAGAATATCCAGAGACCAAAATGGGATGCATTCAGACTTAGTTGTAAACAGGTGATTTCTGCACAGACTCTTGGACCAAATGACTTGTTTCAATGCGGTATGACTCTAATCCATTACAATTCTTCCATTTATCAAATATACAAATATATACACAAATGTGGTTCTTAAAATAGATTCAGCATACTCATGGACTTCATCAACTTTACCACCAATTTTCATCCTGCACGCAAATTTACTTGGACCATCTCCAACAGCTCCCTCCCCTTTCTTGATCTCACAGTCTCCATCACAGGAAATCTGTATAATTGACTAACATCCATTACAAACCCACTGACTCCCACAACTATATCGACTACACTTTTTCCAACCCTGCTTCCTGCCAAGACTATCCCCTACTCCCAATATCTCCATCTAAGCCGCATCTGTGCCCAAGATGAGGTGTTCCATATTAGGACATCCGAGATGTCCTCATTCTTCAGGGAATGGGGGATCCCCTCTCCCATCATAGATGAGGCCCTCACTCGTGGCTCCTCGGTACCCCGCAGCTCCGCCTTTGCTCCCCCTCCCCCTACTCGCAACAGAGACAGACTCCCCCTAGTCCTTACGTTCCACCCCATCAGCCGTTGCATACAACAAATAACTCTACGAAATTTCCGCCACCTCCAATGGAATCCCACCACTAGCCACATTTTCCCATCTCCACCCCTTTCCGCCTTCCGCAGAGACCGTTCGCTCCGCAACTCCCTGGTTAACTCATCCCTTCCCACCAAAATCACCCCCTCCCCAGGTACCTTCCCCTGCAACCGTCGAAGATACAACACCTGTCACTATACCTCCTCCAACGAATCTGTCCAGGGATCCCGACAGTCCTTTCAGGTTAGGCAGAGGTTCACTTGCACCTCCTCCAACCTCATCTACTGTACCCATTGCTCAATATGTGGACTCTTATACATCGACGAGACCAAATGCAGACTGTGCGATCGTTTCGCGAAACACCTTCGCTCAGCCCCCCTGAACCTACCTGATCTCCAGGTTGCTGGAAACTTTAATCCTTCTTCCCATTCCTACACAGACCTTTCTGTCCTCGGTCTCCTCCATTGTTAGGGTGAGGCTAAATGCAAATTGGAGGAACACCATCTCATATTTTGCTTGGGCAGCTTGCAGCCCAGTGGTATGATATTGATTTCTCTCACTTCAGGTAGCCCCGGCATTCCCGCTCTCTCTATCTATCCCTCCCCCACCCAAGTCGCACTAGCTTCTCGTTTTCACCCTACAACCAGCTAACAATGGCCTGTTTCCTTTATCATCATTACTTTTTTGCATATCTTTCATTCATTTTTCTTTATCTCTCAACATCACCGTCTATATCTCTCATTTCTCTTGTCCCTAACCAGTCTGAAGTAGGGTCTTGACCCGAAACATCACCCATTCCTTCTGTCCAGAGATGTTGCCTGTCCCGCTGAATTACTCCAGCTTTTTGTGTCTATCTTCAGCATATTAACGAGTGCTCTAACAAACGTCTACTGATGCAAAGTGGTAAGTATCCTGACAGGATGCATCATGGCCTGATGCGGCAATTCCAACATACAGGAACGCGAGGTTACAAAGTTTGGTAGACGTTATCCAGTTTATCCCAGCACAGCCCTCCCCACCATCATTAGCATCCACGTGAAGTATCAACTACATAAAGGAACCCCAACATCTGAGCCATGCCCGCTTCCTATTGATATCATTGGGCAGGGGGTAGAGAAACCTGAAGTCCCAAACCACCAGGTTCAGGAACAACCATTTTCCGACAACAATCCAGAACGTGCTGATTGGCACAAACCTAATCCTGTATCAGCAAGAGAATACTAGACTAATTCTCGCAATAAAATGGATTTGTTTTCTGATTATGTTTTTGCACTAATGTCTTGTTTTTTGCACAATGTATCGTTTCATGCCTTACACTTTTCACTGTCTTGTGAATTTACTCCAGTATTTCGAGTATTATGTGCAGTTCTGGATGTGCCATTACCGGAAGGATGATCATAAGCTCATAAGTTCTCAGAGTAGAACTATTCAGCCCATCAAGTCTCCTCTATCATTCCAAAAGGTGCAGGGGTGCAAAGATGCAAAGGAGATTTACCAGAATGATCTGATACCTACCTGGATTAGGGGGTATTAGCTGCAGGTGAGGTTGGACAGACTTGGATTGCTGAAGGGTTGTGGCATGGTGTAGCAATGTTACAAAATTTTGAGATTTAAAAAATAAAGTCTGCAATTTATCCCATCAGATAAAGCATAAAAAGAAGTTTAATTTGACACTTAATTCACTTTCATATCTTCAGTATTAAAAAAGTTATGGCCATTATCATACTCAGAAATTAGCATCTAGTTCCCTATTGCTTTTCCATTGACTTAACACAAAAGCTGTGATCGAGGACAGTTAAAAGCCCATAACTTTCTTAAAAATTATGATAACTGAAAGAAATTTTCAGTTATTATAGATTGAAGCATTCTGAAACAAATATGAAACAATCTTACTTCGAAGACATGAAAGTAAAGCATATAATTAGTTAGTTACCTAATTGTAGCTAATTACAAAATTCAATTACTAGATCTAAACATCTATCAATTTCTTAAGAATAGATTAACATTTTTAAATAGCCTAAGTGTCCAAATAACATTCACACAATAATTCACAATATAACATAATTTTTAAATCTAATTTTCATGAATTTACAGGCCAAATGGAAGGAATTGAATGTTTAATACCTGTAAATTAATGGGCATTTAATTCATCTTGTGAGTGAGGTTTTCTGGAACGCGATCTTTTGGAACGTTGATTTGCGGTGAATTTAACCCCGTATTGGCATGAAAAATACTGCCGTTAATTCGGGGAATAAAATCACCGTGTCGCATGAAAAAATGTGAATTAAAGGCTTCTTAAGAAGCACTTTTATACATTTAAAGAAAGCACTTTCGTTTACCTGTCCCATGCGTGAAATCCGTCCCCGTTATCGGCATTGACGCTTCAAGAGCTGATTTTAAAATTATTGTAGCGCTGACATTGACGATTTAATAAAAATAAAAAATTCACAAATCGCCACTAGGAACGATTCATCAGCCAACGCTTGTACTCCAACACAATATTAACTAGGACAAGGGAGGAGAAACCCGCGTTTTAACCCCGCCCCCCCTTAAAGGCGCCAAAATCGCGCACACGGCCAGTGGCAGAATTACAGCGCGACTGAAGGTAAGTTTTGTAACATACCTACATGGTGTGAGTGCGTGGAACACACTGCGTGGGTAATGGTTGAGGCAGATTATGATAGTGGCATTTAAGATACTTTTGGATAAGCACATGGATATGCAGGGAATGGTGGGATATGGATAATGTACAGAAAAATACGATTTGGTCTTGGCATCATATTCTGCAGAGATTTTGTGGGCTGAAGGGCCTGTTCTCATGCTGTACTGCTCTATGTTCTATGTTCTCTATATTCTATGTATAAATTATGAATAATTTATGTTATGCAGCTACCAGAAATCTAATGCTTATGCTGATCAAAACAGTGCATTGATATAATATTTACCTTGATTATGGTCATACTTTAAGTCTTAATTTTGATGCTCTTTGTTATGTTTCACGCTGATTTGTTCGAATTGTGAAATTTGCCGAGTATCAAATGAATTTGTGATCAACATGATTATGGCTGATATGCTTCCAATGTGATTGGACACAGCTATAGTTATTTAAATATGAGTTCAGCATGCAGCTTTCAGGTGAGCAGAAAAGAAGGTTTGTCAGAGCTTGGTTGTTTCAAATGTTATAGATCGGTCTTTGAAAAGGTGAAGCGATGCACCATTTTGCAGGTGACAAGCAGGAAGTACTGGGGCAGATTTAATAATATTTAAAAACAAAATAGAATACTAATTTCAATTTCAGGAATTTGGTTATAAAATGGACGCTGGATGGGAAAATGGCAACTGGAAAAAATGAAAGGGCAGATGGAATAAAATTAAAAAACCCTGGCCATGGACTATTGGATTTTTAAGATAGTATATGGATCCTTGAACGTCTGCAGAATTCCACAGCAACTGGAGAATAAAATCTGACAGCTGTCCTGCAGGTATTTTATGGTCTCCTTAAATGGTCCTTCTAGAGGGGATGCTATAAACTGGTGTTGTGCTGGTGTGAGGTTAATTGAGGGCAATATTTGGACCGCAGTGTTTGAAAATGGCAGCGCTGGCATCAAAAAAAACATTGAGCTAGCTGATGTCATAAGCTGCCAGTTCTGCATTCTTTGGCTGTGATTTGCAAGGCATGAGAAAGTTTATTAGTCAAGAGTCAAGGTATTTTATTGTCATACGTCCAGAAATTGAACAATGAAATCCTTACTCGCAGCTGCACAACAGATATGTAAACAGAGTACTCTGTAAAACCCATAATAAACAAGAAAAAATCTGTATATATGAAAAAAAAAAATAAGACAATAATAGTGCAAAGTCAAAAATAATGTCCCTCAATCTATATCGTTTGGAGCCTATTTGGAGGTTGTAGTGTTTAATAGCCTATTGGTTGTAGGGAAGAAGCTGCTCCCGAATCTGGACATTACAGTTTTCAGGTTCATATACCTTCTTCCCAGGGGCAGGAGTGAGATGAGAGCAAGGCCATGTTAATGTGGGTCTCTAATGATGCTGGCTGTCTTTTTTAAGGCAGTGACTCTTGTAGATACCTTTGATGGTGGGAGGTCAGTACCTGTGATGGACTGGGCAGTGTTCACCACTTATTGCAAAAGGTCTTTGTTCCTGGGTGTTTGAGTTGCTGAACCATACCGTGATGCAACCAGTCAATATGCTCTTTACTGTACACCTGTAGAGGTTCAAGAGAGTATCTATCCGTAGACGTGCCAAATCTCCTCAATCTTCAAAGGAAGTAGAGGTGTTGATGGACTTTCTTTATGATTGCACCAAGGTGCTGGGTCCAGGAGAGATCCTCAGAGATAGGCACGCCCAGGAATTGGAAGCTTTTGACTCTCTCCACCCATCATTGAAGAAGGGTTTATGGATCCTCGTTCTTCTTCTTCCAAAGTCCACAATCAGTTCCTTGGTCTTTACTTTAGACTTTAAAGATACTGTGCCGAAACAGGGCCTAAGGCTCACCGAGTCCACACCAACCGGCGATCATCAACACTAATACTATGTTTAAGAAAGAACTACAGATGCTGGAAAAATCAAAGGTAGACAAAAATGCTGCAGAAACTCAGCGGGTGAGGCAGCATCTATGGAGCGAAGGAATAGGTGACGTTTCGGATTGAGACCTTTCTTCAGACTAATACTAATACTATCCTACACACACTAGGGACAGTTTTTACTCTGTTTCCCAGGGTTGAAATTCTGGATAATTCACCTACAAACCATCTTTGAATGTGGGAGGAAACCAGAGCACCCAGAGCAAACCCACGTGGTCACAGAGAAACATACAAACTCCGTACTGACAGCACCCATAGTCAGGATCAAACCCGGGTCTCTGGCTCTATAAGGCAGCAACTCTACCGCTGCGCCACTGTGCCATCCTGTTGAGAGGAAGGTTGTTGTTCTGACACCATTTGATCAGTTGATCGATCTCACATTCTATACTCCGACTCATCGTCACCTATGATTATCAGGTTGTCATCAGGTGTATTGTTAGTTTGTGTGTCTGTGCATGTGACTCTCAAATTTTGATATTTGGGAGTCTGAATGGTGCCCGAAAGATAGGTTGTATAAAACCTAATTCCCTCACGAGTCTATGAATGTTAATGTGCATGTTCATGGCCATATGGTCCCTCACAATGATAAACATGTAGTGTGAATAACAATTCAGATTTGGGGAGTATTCTAGAACTGAGGGACCCAGGAGTTAGTTCCGTTAAAGGTGACATGACAAGTGGGCAGGATGGTGAAGAAAGCTTTTGGTATGCTTGCCTTCATCAGTAAGGACATTGACTCGAGCAGTTGGTACGTTATGTTGCAGCTGTACAAGTCATTGATGAGGCTGAGCCTGGAGAATTGTATTCAGTTTTGATGACCCTAGGAAAGATGCTATTAAGTTGAAAAGTTTTCCGAAAATATTTATGAGGATGTTGCCAAGACTCAAGGGCCTGAGCTACAGCAAGAGATTGGGCAGACTAGTACTTTATTCCTTGAGCACAGAGGACCGAGGAGTAATCTTATATCGGAGTATAGAATCATGAACGGCATAGGGTGAATGCACATAGTCTGTTCCCCAGGGTTGAGAATCAAGAACTGGAGGGAATAGGTTTAAGGTGAAAAGGGAAAGATTTAGTAGAAACCTGATGGGCAACTTTTTCACTCACAAAGTGGTGGTCAAATGGTATGAGTTGCCTACCAAAGTGGTGGAGGCAAGTACAAAAACACCATTTAAAAGACATTTGGACACGTACATACCTGTAGATAGGGAAGGCTTAGAGGAATATGGGTCAAACACAGGCAAATGGGACTAGCTTGATGGGCAACTTGGCCGGCATGAACGTGTTGGACCAAAGGGCCTGTTTCTCTGCTGTATGGCTCTGTGACTCTCTGACTCTATTCACTGAAGGGTCATTCACCTGAAATATGAATTGTTTCTCCCTTCAGACTATCTGACGGTGTATTTCCAACATTCTCACTAAAAACTTGATCCTCTGCTGCAGAATGTCATGACTGCTCAAAGACTTAAACCCTTTTTTCCAGAAATCAAAATTAGTTTTAAATATTTGAAGAAAATGAATTATTTTAAGTTTATGAACAATGAACAGTGAAATTGGGTAGCTTTTTAGAACTTTTTAAAAATAGAGTCCAAGAGGCATACAGCTTGGAAACATGTCCTTTGGTCCACCAAGTCCAAGCCAACTATTAATTTTACTTCGGAGTCACGTGAGTGACTACGTGAAGAAGACCCATCAGGGCGCATGCGCGTCATTACGTCTGACGCATTGGCGCCCGGCAGCAGGAAGATGGAGCTCCTCCTGCAGGTGAGTAATTTAGAGCTCCACCAAAGTCAGGGAGACTTTGGAGGAGTTAGTAAAAAGTAGAAAAATTGTTGCTGTATGTTTTTCCCCACAATACAGGAACAAGGAAATATCATCAAGGTGCAGGCGTGCTATGGACAAGGGGAGAGAGAGCTGCGGGAGCGCAGTCTCTGAAAGGCAGCCTGTCACCTCAGGGGAGTCGCAAGCCGGTAGCGGTGCGGCGACAGACTTGGCACTCCCAAGTGCCTAGCCGGGTACACAGCCAACGCCAGTCGGGCGTTAGGCATAAGCCAAGTCTGTCAGGCCCATTGACTCCGCAGAGTCGGGCCAGGAGAGTCCCGTCCGGTACAGGATACCGTGCCCCAGCGGTTATCCAAAAGGAGCAGCTCATACAGGGGCTGCTCCACAAAGCCACACTCCAGGAGGAGTTGTGTGGGCGGGAGGCCGTGGGGAAGGCTCTGCCGGCAGTGCCTAGTAGAGGCCTGCTTCACAAAGCCACACTCCAGGAGAAGTTGTGTGGGCGGGAGGCCGTGGGGAAGGCTCCGCCGGCAGTGCCTAGTAGAGGCCTGCTTGAAAGCACCCTCTTTGCAAGAGGTGAGTGCAGAAGGGCAGATACGCTCTGACCCTGAGTCCGACGACGACTTCCAAAGGCAGCTGCCAGAGCTGACACCGTGTGCAGCACGGTTTGCCATGTCGTCGGACGCTGGTGAGACTCTGGGTGAGGAACTTGCCACCAGCATAAATTACCAAGTCTCACATCAGCTACAGGAGCTGACAATGGATGAGACAGTAAGGAAGCATGAAGCCCCAATCAACTGTGGCCTGTTACAATTTCCTGTTAGGAACAAGAAGATTTGGGGCAAGATGGGCATACAAATGAGAGCCCAGGATGAGGTGAAGCTCCAGCATATTTTAAAGTTGCTGGCATCTGGCATAACGAGCTTTGCCAGGATGGTGGATGGAGAGGCCATGACAAAATTACAACAAAAGGTGCTGGCGCTATTGTGGAGTGCCCACTTTGAGATCAACTGCCTCCGCAAAACTGCGATTAGACCAACCATCAATCCTAAATATGCTTCACTCTGCCAGCCTGGCACAGTGCAACCAGCAAATCTGTTTGGCGAGGATTTCGCAAAGCAGGTGAAGGAGCTGGAGGAGGAGGCCAAGATGGTGGGCTTGATTAAGCAGCCAGCAGCCACATATCCACCAAAGTGGAAGTATCCCTATAAGCGAGGAGACTGGTCCGGGCAAGGGACGAGTCGAGCTACGATGCAGCGCAGTTGGCGTTCGGCTGAAGCAGCGCCAGGGAAGGTGAGATATCCAGCTCGAGGCCGGGGAACAATGCCAGGTGGTAAGGAGGTAAGTGGGTCTGGTTCTCATGTAGGCAGATCTAATGTGATACAATTAAATGTTTACCTCAGATATGTTTATACTGAAGGTTATTGAAGGGTTTCGAATAAAGCTTAATGCAAATTCTGATTTACCCATGCAACATGTTCCAAAAAGGAGTTTGACTTCAGTATCACTGAACAATTGGAAGTTCAGGTGGAACTTGCAAGCTTATGTAATAAAGGTGTAATTGCTAAGGCAGTTTACCAAAGCCACCAGTTTGTGTCCAATATCTTTCCCAGACCAAAAAAGGATGGGGGATGCAGAATTATACTGGATCTGCATAGTCTTAACCCTTTCGTACGGTATAGACATTTTAAGATGGAAACGTTTGTGAAGGAGATCTTAAAGATGCGGATTCAGTGTCTGTTCATTTGCAGGATAGAAGATTTAAAATTCAGCTGGATGGGGCAATTATGGCAATACAATGCACTGCCTAATGGTTTGACTTCAGCTCCTAGAGTGATTAAAAAGTTGTTAAAACCTATTCTAGGCATGATGAGAAGCCAAGGGCATGTACTCATGGCTTAACTAGATAATATCTTGATTGTAGGACAATCAAAGGAAACAGCTGAAGCATCAGTGGCAGTTGGTAAAAACCACGTTTTAAAAAATTGGGCTTCATAAGCTATCGAGAGAAATCTAAATTAATACCTGTGACACAAATTGACTATTTGGGTTTCACAATAGACTCAATCAATATGATTGTGACCTTGCCGAGGCAAAAAAAGGGTAGAGCTAATTGAGAGCTGTATCAAGTTAATTGCTGACACACAGCCTTCAATTAGCCAGGTGACGAGTCTGCTGGGAAAATTGGTGGCAGCATTTCCAGCAGTTCAATAGTGGCCACTTTATTATCTACAATTACAAAGGTCAAAGGAACAAGCACCGAGGATACATTAGGGTCATTATAATAGCCCTATGCTTCTATCAATAGAGGCTGTTGCTGATGTACAATGGTGGATTCAGCATGTGTCCACTAGTAGTTCCAAAGTGTTATTGGACCAAGCTTCCATGATTTTGCCAGCAGATGTCAGAGCACTTGGGTGGGGTGCTACTGATACAAGATACAGCTGTGGAGACAGATGGACATTGCTTCTGCAAACATGGGTAATTAACCAGGAGTATTTTATGGACTCAAGGCTTATGGCACTAACAAAACTAGTTTGCATGTGCAGTGCCAAATAGACAACACTACAGCAGTTGCTTATATGAATCACATGGGTGGAATCAAATCGTTATCTTGTGACAGGTTGGCAAATAAAATTGGACCTGGAGTATGGATAGAGATATTTGCATTGGAGCGATCTATCTGCCAGGGAAACTTTGATGTTACAGATAGCGATCCAACCTCCTTTGCTGATTCCAAACAGTAGGAATTTGCTGGAACATCCAGTAACGCGTTAAGTTCATCCGTTATGTGATCGTATTGATCTGTTAATTTGCAGGTTTTAAGAATGCCTTACATTGGTCGAGGGCTTTCTAGGCCAACGGTGGATATGCTCACTGCAGCCTGGAGAAAGAGTACTCAAAAGCAATATATGACTTATGTAAAAAAAAAAAAAAAAAAAAAAATGGGGACAATATTGTGTTCAAAAGAATATTCAATATGATACTGTAGTTATTGAAAATGTGTTAGAGTTTTATCTACACTTTATTATGATGAGGGTCTTAGCTATAGTGCTATCAATACAGCTAGAAGTGCTTTGTCGGCATATCTTGTAATAGGTACATGGACACAAAGTATAGGTTCTCACCCTCTCATATCTAGGTTGATGAAAGGAATCTTTAATTCCAAACCGCCTAAGCCTAGGTATATGGTAATCTGCGATGTAAGCGTTGTTCTTAACATGCTTCATCATTGGGTCCCTGTCACGTCTATAACTTTGTTAAAATTAACCATGAAATTGGCTATGCTAATGGCATTGGTGTCAGCACAGAGAGTGCAGACTTTGCAAAAACTTCAGTTAGATAGAATGGAAGTGACTACAGAGAATGTTATGTTTTATATTTATGACCTGCTCAAACAAAGCAGGCCAGGTGTGACAGGATTTAAGGTTGTGTTCACAGCATATCCTACAGATCCATGTTTATGTGTAAGGACACATTTGTTACATTACATTGAAGCCACAAGGGCTTTAAGACAAGAAGAAACAGGATTATTTGTCAGTTACAAGAAGCCAAAATAAAAGAGTGGCAGTTCAGACTATCTCAAGGTGGTTAAAGCAAGAGTTGGTTCAGGCAGGAATTAACATTTATGTGTTTACATCTCATTCCACTAGCGCAGTAGCAACATCCGCGGCCAGGGTGATGGACGTACCCATCGACCATATATTAAAAGCCGCAGGTTGGAAAAATTAACTTGTGTTTCAGCAATACTACCATCGGCCAATTGCCGATGGAGGGCTGTTTGCCAACTCAATATTGAGTGCTGTTGCTATTGTTTAAAGTCTGTTTTTCAATACTGTTTAATTATGTTTCGTTTGTTGCCCCTAAATTAAGAAGGTTTATTGTTTGTTTTATGACCAAAAATAAAACACTTTTTTTTGCATGATATTCAATGTCATGTTTACAGCATGTTTACGTGATTCCGAAGTAAAATAGTAAGATTAAACGAGAACTTACCAGTTTGAAGTTTGATCTTTATTTTATGAGGAGTGAGTTACGTTGGTGATTACGTGCCCGCCACGCCCAACCCTCTCTCATAGAAAAAAGGTCATAATGGTAGTTCTCATGTTGATTATCTTAATATGTTACTTCAATTATTGTGTTGTCTGTGATTTCATACCGCTGCTTTGAAGATTGACGCGCATGCGCCCTGACGGGTCTTCTTCACGTAATCACCAACGTAACTCCTCATAAAATAAAAATCAAACTTCAAACTGGTAAGTTCTCGTTTAATCTTACTAGTATAGTCACATTAACATTCATTACTTCCAAACTTATTCTCCCCACATTCCCATCACCTCCTACCCAATTATATTACTCACCCACACACGTCTTTGAGGTGTGTGAGAAGAAACTAGAGCATCCAGAGGAAACCAGGTCAGGTCAAATCAAGCTGAGTTGATTGTCATATACACAAGTACAGTGAGGTACAGATGAAAATGACAGCAGCATGACAGGTGATCACACACAACAATATACATCACATACATTATACAAAATGTTTACAGGACAGTGATAAAGACTGTGCAAGCAGACAAGATATTAGTACAAAAATTAGAAAACAAGTTAGAAAACAAGTCCACGGTAGTGCAAGTGTGGTCTATAATGTTCTGTTGCCATGTGGGATTAGGGTTGTGCAGGTCAGTTCAAGAACCTGATGGTTACAGGAAAGCAGATGTTCCTGCACCAAATGGTTGGACTCCAAGCTTCTGTACCTCCTGCCCAATAGTTGCAACAAGAAGAGGGCATGGTCTGGATGGAGGGGATTCTTGATGACAGATGCTGCCTCCTTGAGGCAGTGGTTCATGAAGATGCTTTCAATGGTGAGAAAGTTTGTGCCCAGGATGGACTTGGCTAAGTCTACCACTCACTGTAGCCTCGTGCACTCCTGTACATTGGAATTGCTGTACCAGGCCATGAGGCAACCAGTTAGAATACTCTCTAAGGTTTATCTGTCAATGTTTTTTTTAAATTTGGTGACATGCTCTTTAAACTTCCAAGAATGTAAAAGTACTAAAGTACTGACACACATTTTTTCCTGATTACATCTCTCTGCTGGGCCAAGGACAGGTCATCCGAGATATTAGCGCCCGGGAATTTGAAGCTGCTGAGTCTCTTCACCACCAACTGACCTATGAAAATGGGACATGGTCATCTGACCTTCCCTTTCTGAACTCAGCAGTTGGGTCTTTGGTTTTGTTGATGTTGAGTGAGACGTTTTTTGTTGCAATACAGCTGATTAGTGCGGGTGTCAGAAGTTATGGGGAGAAGGCAGGAGAATGGGGTTAGGAGGGAGAGATAGATCAGCCATGACTGGATGGCGGAGTAGTCTTGATGGGCCGAATGACCTAATTCTACTCCTATCACTTATGATCTTATGAATCTGGTGTTCTACCTCTCTCCTGTACACTGACTCATTGCCCCTCGTGACTTGGCCAATGAAAATGATGTTATCAGTGAATTTGTAGATGGCTCTGGGGATCTGTTTAACCACATAGTCTTGGGCCTAAGGAGAGCAGAGCAGGTTCTAAGCACAAGCCTTGAGGTGCAGATGTGTTGATGGTCAATGAGGAGGAGATGATCTCCCTATAGTCCACCAGTTTACAGGGAGAGCATGCAAACTCCACCCAGTGGTCAGGGCCTGAGAACAGGATTTAGGTTGGGTTGCTTTAAGGCAGCAACTCTGCGAGATCACCATCAGATTAAAGAATATTTCCTGATACTTATTAAAATTGCAACCTGCTGTGGTTTTATTAATACAGTTAAAATTCTATTCATGATATTAAAGAGCTTGTTTTAGTCAGAATCAATCTTCAAATGCGCTGATTTTTAAATAAATGTAGATCAATGTGAAAAAAACATATTGAATCATTTTGCAATAACATTCATGCAAAATTATCAGGTAGATAATAAATTAAAATCATTTGTAGAGAGGGTTAATCAATTTTATGGTGTCTTATTTCAGAAAATCCTTAAACACAATTAGTATAGTTAATTCTTGTTATGGCAACTATGTTTCTCAAAGCCTGTCCATAAAAGCTGTAACTTGGGCTTGAAGTTGTCAGATTTTTGGTCGATGGTGAGTGAACTGCACTGAAAAACCGCAACCTATCTGCCAGCAATTCATAAAGCTGGGAAACCAGTTCAGAATGGAATTTGACTGAGTGTTCAACGAGTCATTTCAGTGAACTTGCTGCTGGTGCTCTTTGAGGTTCACCATCCACGGGAGAGTCGCTCTGAATGCATAAATAAGCATGTTCATTGCTTGGGTCTGAACAGATTTATTTTGGCGCAGAATGTGCTGTGATCCTGATTGTATCAGCAATGACACTTTGCTCCTGTGCAAATTCTCAGCTACTGGCAGAAATAACCCTGAAGGGTCAAGGTTAGCACAAGGACAGAGGTCTGGGAAATTAGACCTTTAAGTCGGCAAAGGTCAGTGTGGCTATTTTCTGAGCTTCAATAGATTTGTGCTTCATTTACCCCTGTTTGATTTCATATGGGCTCTGTAGCTGTGGGCTACGCTGCCAAGTCATGGCTGACCTTGGTGGCTGCACGTTCCTCTCAGGGAGATCAGCGGATCATGTACCTCTGTTTGTGTGTGCCCTGACCCATCTGAGCAGTGTGCAGACCGGATGAAATGAGGGCTGAAGTGTCAGCACTTGTCAGTATCTTAGATCCAGAGATTAACTGTCACATTGGTGCCCCTGATAAAGATTAATGATTGGTTTATGTGTAAGAAAATGAGTTAGAAAAGGAGAGTAAAACAACACAATGTGATCTGTGGCCTCCTTGTCTGATTGAGTGATTAGGTCTAGCTGCAATATAATTAATTCCAGGCAAAATAGAGATGATGTACTGTATTCTAATTGTTTCTCAATGGGACATATGCAAACCAAAAAAGCAGAGAAGCTGCTCTTCAGCCGTGATCTTGGACCAGACATTGAAGATGCCTCTTATGATTCTACAGCCCACAAGGTTCAGTAGTCCCCTGGAATTAAAAGCTTTCATATAATTTTAACAGTGCAGTGTCAAACAGGCTGGAAGTCATTTCTGTAGTGGTCATCAGTGACACAAGGACCCCCTACAAATATACGCTAATGGTTACTAAGGATCGTTAAAATTACTGAACTGTATTGGTCCGTGAAAAGAGGTCTCATTTCCAACCACCAAGGGGGCATTGTTAATTGTTTACACCGAATATGGGGCCTCAGTACTGCACAGCAAGTGATGAGAATATGGTCGGATCATTGAAGGCTTCCAGATGTTTGGAGCCAGTGTTCAGGCAGCATAAGTTGACAAGAAAAGGTGGTCAGTGAGCCAAAACCTGAAGAATGATCACATTAGAGAACTGAGCAAAGGATTGATAATGCTTGGGATACTCAACAGATCGGGCAGTATTAGCAATGGGATAATGCCTCAGGGACCCCTTCTAGGTACCAGGTGAAGTAAGGACATGAGCACGTTTTAAATTTTAAGTTTTAAATTAAAATGCAGAGTTGTGGATGTAGCCCAGATCACCATGTAAATCAACCTCTCTTCCATTGATTCCACTTACACTTTGCACTGCCTCCGCAAGGCCGCCAGCATACTCAAGGGCCATTCTCTTTCCAGTCATTCCATCTTCCTCCCTCTCCCATCAGGGACTTGGGAGTGCTGGTGCAGGCTTTCCAAAAGGTAATTTTACAGGTTGAGTTGGCGTTGGAGAGGGTCGAGGAGGTTTACAAGAATGATCCCAGGTGTGATTGGATTAACATATGACGAGCATTTGATGGCTCTGTACATGTACTCTCTGGAGTTTAGAAGAATGAGGGAGGATCTCATTGAATCCTTCCAAATAATGAAAGGCGTAGACAGTGGATTCCTACCAAATAATGAAAGGCATAGATAGAGTGGATGTGGAGAGAATGTTTCCAGCAGTGGAAACATTCTCGAACCAGAGGGCACAGCCTCAAAAGAAAAGGAAGTACCTTTTGGATGGAAATGAGGAGGAATTTCTTTAGCCAGAGAGTGGTGAATCTGTGGAGTTCATTGCCACAGACAGCTGTGGAGGCTATCAGTGGGTATTTTTGCTGGATTCTTGATTTGTAAGGACATCAAAGGTTCTGGGGAGATGACAGGAGAATGGGGTTGAGAGGGAAAAATCGATCAACCACGATCGAATAGTAGAGTCGATGGGCTGAATGGCCTAATTCTGCTCCTATGTATTATGATCTTATGATCCAAATGACTCAGTAGGCAAGATGCAGTTCAGATAATGCAAGCAAATGAGTGTAGTATGATTGCTGTATAATATGGCATGCAGCAGTGGAATCTTGGTGAGACAGGATTACTCAGTATCCTATGTGAATTGCAGGAAATCTCAGAAGTGTCAACATTAAGCAAATGACTGTAGCTCCTGAATATAGTCTGGTAATATATTATGATGGACATTACTTAAATAGACGTGGGAATCAATTGCTGAAGACTTAGATCAACAAGACACAAAGGATTAGAGTGGGTCAGATCGCATCTCTGGAGAACATGGATAGGTGACGTTTCGAGTCGGGGCTCTTCTTAGGGCATGCTGCCTAACCCGCTCAGTTACTCCAGCACATTGTGCATTTTTTTGCAACCCAACATCTGCGGTTCCTTGTTTCTACAATAGTTAGTCGAGCCGGGTGAACAAGGGTAAGATGGAATCCTACATACAGTTAAAGGTCCAAGCATCTGAAGCAGCCAGTTAGGAAGCTGCCACTGTAACTGCTGAACATGTGTGAAACAATGTCTCCAAGAGGGAAAGCAGTAGGGTATATTTGTATGTAATTATATCAACATAAGTATGTGTCACCTTGTGATGTATTGGTGTAAATGTATGAGGCAGCTGTTGTTTCGTATTGCATGAAGTGCAAACATGTTCTGAAGGTGTCCAGGTGTGTCCTAGAGATTATTTAAAGCAGTAGTCACCAGCTCTACAATGGAGTTTCACACACCATCTCCCACTCTACTACAATTACTTATAAATCTTGTCAGGAATTAAGGAGACATTGCTCTACACCGAGCATGGTTGGAATGTGATCTTATTGCTCCAGACAATGTCTAAGAGAAGAAACTGCTAGAAAACCACAGTGGATCAAGCAGCATCTGTGGAGGAAAACTGACAGTCACCGTTTCAGGCTAAGACCCAGCATCAGACCCGAAATGTTGACTATCTCCTTGCCTCCACAGATGCTACCTGATCTGCTAATTTCTTCCAGCTGATTTTTTTCTCTCCAGATTTCAGCATCTGCAGTCTCGTGCCTCTAATAACTGATGAATATTGGACGAACTCCAAAGGGTGATAGTAACAGATCCTGCCGCAAGTTTTGACAACCATCTTCACTATCTGCAATACCACCCACTTTTGTCTCATCACCAAACTTGCTAATCTTACTTGCTAATGTACATTCTCATCAAATCATTGATATAGATGACAAACAGTAATGGGCCCAGCACCAAATCCTGAGCCACGCCACTGGTCCTGTGTTGGCTCATGTCTCTCCAAACTTTTCTTGTCTGCATACTGGTCTAAGTGCCTTTTAAATATTGTAATTTACCTACCTTTACCACTTTCTCTGGCAGCACGTTCCATAAACACACCACCTCTGTTTAAAAATGTGGCCCTTTAAGGCCTTTTCAAATATACCCTCCCTCACCTTAATGGCCCTGTCTCACGGTGCGAGTCCACCCACGAGTGATCCTGAGTGAAAGAAGAAATCAAACTCGTGGTTGTCTACGAGATTCCAAGTTTATGTTCTCGAGTTTAAACGAGTTCCCGCGTGTATGTCTAAGTTTGCCGTTTACTTCTCATTTCTGCGATGTACCAAGTTCCTCTCCCGAGTTACTCTTGAGCCAACAAAGACTACCGACGTGTGGAAAAATCATCACATGGTAAAAATGATGTCATGCAAGGTTTTTTTTACACTATAAAAAGACCCAGCCTGAAGAACGATCTCGACCCGAAACATCACCTATCTATTTTCTCCAGAGATACTGCCTGACCAGCTGAGTTAGCCCATCATTGTGTGTCTATCTTTGGTTTAAACTAGTATCTGCAATTTTACTTCGGAGTCACGTGAATGAGTTCCCCTCACGTTACTAATGACTTCATCACCCTTACGTTTCCTATGGCAGTTGTTTGCCAGGGAACTGATTCTGTGGGCAAAGCTTTCAGACCTAGGGCCAGGCTGGCCTTCAGGGAAATTATACTATTCACACAACTCGGCAGTTCTACCCTCATAATCAAGAACGGGAATGGGACCTACATCAGGGGCCTTTGGGCTTACCTCAAGACCACCAGTATCTATACAGGTAAGTGAGTCTGGGTTCCATAACATGGGTTCTGTGGTCTAGTTATAGTGTATTCTGCTAAGTATGGCTATACAGGGTGGTCATTTATTTAGTTGCCGCTAGGTCACGTAGTGACTATCATACCTAGAGAAAATTTAGTTTCACTTACACCAACAAATTGTGTAGTAGAATCGGACCTGCCATGGTGGTCTTAATCACTGGCTTGGAAAGCCTTGTTGAGCTTTAATTATCAGTCACCTGTGTGAGCTTTACATGGTTCATGGTAATTCCGCTCGTTAAGGGACTGTGGAAGATTCTTCCCCAAATTGCCAATTATCAATTAAGTAATCAAATCTCGTTTAACTGGGATGGGCGTCTTCATTCAGGTAAACGTCTTTGCCCATGACAAATAACTGGCAGGTTTGTGTTCCAGCATTTCTCCCACTATGTCTGACGTATGTGGGGCCAGAGGCGCTCCAGTCCTTCTCTGTATACTGCATTGGCATCGGAAAGGAGCAGGATTCGGAGTCACTAGCACGTGCAGCCTGTTTGTGCAATGAGATACCAACAGAGCATCGATTTGCACAGCTAGTCCTGGTGGCTGCTGAAGAAAGCAACCAGACAAACCCAACTCAGAGTGAGTGCCAAGGCTTGGGCATCTATGTCAGACGAGATTGCGATTCGTCGCAGTCAAAGAACGCTCCATCTAAAGGCATGTCAGGCAGCAGCTACTGGTTCAGGGTTGCAAGTTCCTCCCACTCAAAGGACGGAGTAGTAAAGGGAGTGCTACAGGAGTATGCACATGTGCCTGAAGCAACGCCTGGTTCAGGGTTGCCATTCCTCCCACTCGGTTGAGCGCAGTGATGGAGATGGTGCTAAAATACATGCACATATGCCTGAGGCAGCCCTGGTTCAGGGCATAAGTCCTCCCATTCGGACGAAAAAAGGATGAAGACGAAGCCATATATATTATAAGACCATGGGAGATGGAGTCGCAAGCAGACGGATGGTCACAACTGATTCAGGTGAAATTACTTCCACTCTAAAAGAGTGTCTAAAGTTAGTATGGAATGACTCCAAACAGGAACTGAATATGACTGTGTGGGGGTCCCATGCTTAATGCATAATGCACGATGATCGCATGTGGGAAAATGGTGCTTTGCCTCTACAATTGCTGCTCCGTCGGTGACGGACTAGCCACTACAAGAGAAGTTGGCCAACAGCATCAGCGATAGAGTCTGCTAATGAAATTTCGCTGGAACTCCAGAAAAGGTAAGGGACCTGGAGAGAGACGCTGGTAAGTAGGTCTCGTTATTTACCTCCATGAAAGTCACTATGGTGGACGAACAGTATTCAGCATTGCTCCACTAACTTTTCGTCAGCAAACCTTCAGTTATATTACAAACTGATGCGAGGGCTTAAAGATGTGAAGTTACTAATATCATCTCTACTTATGGAGGTGATGGGATTTGCATGAATTACCTATTCTTCAGTTCTATGGTATCGGCTACCTTTAGACACTAGGTGCATGCTATGGGTTAAGGGTTGTGCGAATATGCATAATCAGCATGTTCAAGTCCAAGTTCGTACGCTTTGGTGGTGTCATAGGTTAATCACTTGGGTGCAATCAAGTCAAAGTAGCCAGTGATGGTTTACCTAACCTTTTTTGGCACGAGAGTAGCATCATGTTAATCAATGTCAAAACAGAATGGATGATGGATCACTAGTATTTTAATGACTTGATGACTTATGGAACACTAGATCGAGACGTTGCATCCAGGCTCAATCACCAGTAGAAATATATTTTATAAATATAGGTGGCATGGCAGTGACGATAGATGTACTCTCGCTACTCTGGGAAGGTTTGTCTTACTCCATTTTGCTTTGTTGGGTTTTGCTAATATTCAGTAAATCCCGCAAGGCATTTTGTAGTGACTGTCCTATGCAGCCATGGTTCCCGCTGATGTTGGGAATCATATAAGACCCTTATATGGTTAGTCTAACATAGTATTGCTGGTTCAGCCTGTGACTCGGGTAACCATCCTATGCATGACAATCAATTCGTTGACATATATACGGCACGGATAACTGACGACTGGGAGTTCATTTTCGTATGGGTCTTTGACATAATCAGTTATAGTACTATTATCTGTGCCAAATGTGCCTTCGTATCATATTCTGCTAGAAGCGGGACCCACTCTGTTGTGTCTCACCCGCTGATATCCAGATTCATGAAGGGTATCTTCAACTCAAACCTCCCAGGCCCAGGTACGCAGAGATATGGGATGTTAACATTGTGCTGATGCCGCTTCGCCGGTGGGCTCAGATTTCATCCCTGTCAAAATCACTTAAAATTGGTTATGCTCATGGCACTGGTTCAGCGCAAGGGTCCAGTCATTGCATAGCGTGACTGGTCAGCATGGTTACAGCTGCAGGCAAATAACTATTTATGTTTATGGCTTAGTCAAGCAGAGTAGACCAGGGGCATCAGGTCTCTAACTACATTTTGGGCAATGGGTGACGTTTCTGGTCGAGTCTCTTCTTCAGACTGAAAAAACGTTTCGACCCTTCTCTCCAGAGATGCTGCGTTACTCCAGCTTTTTGTGTCTAGTAAGATTAATTTATTCCCTTAATTTATCTCTCATCAAAACGTTGGTAAACTTCTAACAAAAAGATTAGGTTAATTAAACATTAACGTTATTTGTTCCCCCGACAGCAAGGTCCGTAGACCAGAGGGATAGCAGTGTATGGCTCTCTACTCACCCAGTATGTCCATCAGAGCAATGATATAGTGAGAGAGAGAGAGAGCACGGGTTAAAGCTACTTTGGATGACTTGCAGCCTGGTTGCACTTTGAGGCAGTGGGCAGAAACTGATTCTACAGCTGATGATGAAGTGGGAGATACATAATATTGACCCTCGAGAGGGAGTGAGCTCTGTGATTATAATTGACGCACAGATGGGAGAGATATCCTCTCTCTACAGGGGACCTGAAGGCATTTCACAAACAAACTACGAGGTTAATGCAGATACAAGGAACTGTTCTATCTTCTACGTTAACGGTCCCGACCCAAAACGTCATCCGTCTATCTATGTTCTCCGGAGATGCTGCTGCCTGACCTGCTGAGTTACTCCAACACTTTGTGTCTTTTTAAGTAATGCAGCATCTACAGTTCCTAAGCCACAAGGTGCTGGTGTAACTCAGCGGGTCGGGCAGCAGTATCTCTGGAGAACGTGGGAAGGTGATGTTTTGGGTCAAACAGTCCTGAGTAGGCCCTTCTGAAGAAGGGTCTTGACCCGAAATGTCATCTACCCGTGTTCTCCAGAGATGCTGCCTGACCCGTTGAGTTGCTCCAGCATTTTGGTGAGTTATGTGCCATGTTATCAGTAAAAGGTTCTTGTCATTCAGGGCTGGCCCACTTTGTAATGCAATCTTTGGTAGAATATAGAACATAGTCTATAAATATTATTCATAGAAGCCATGTAATAGTTCCATGCTGAAATAAAATTGAAAGCCAAGCTCACCAATTCCCTCTCAATAAACGATATTCCCTTTATCCTGTATCCGTACACTATGGATGGCTCGATTGTAATCATATATAGTATTTCCGTTGATTGGATAGCATGCAACAAAAAGCTTTTCAATGTACACTAACTAAACTTAAATAAAGAAAAGATAGACGCAAAGTGCTGGAGTAATACAGCAGGCCAGGCAGCATCTCTGGAGAAAAGCAATAGGTATTATTTCGGGTCGAGACGCCTTCATCAGACCCAAAACCATCACCTGTTCCTTTTGCCCAGAGATGCTGCCTGACCTGCTGAGTTACTCCAGCATTTTGTGTGTATCTTCAGTGTAAACAGGTATCTGCAGTTCATTTTGACACTCCTTAAACTAATCAAAGTTGCTCACATTTCTTTCTATGAACCTGAATTTTTGAAACGAGTATCTGAAGCGTTTAGCTCGGGGCAGAAGGTTGCATCTGCAAAGAAACTTGCCCTCATACATCATAGACTGGTAGCTGAATCCCCACCCCCCCTCCCCCCCCCTCCTTTTTAGTCAGTATTTCCTGACTGCTGACCTTTGCAAATTCTAGCCAGTTCACAGGCAAAGAAACAAAGCAAAACAGAGACACAAGAGAGTGTGAACACTGTCACAGACTCTGCCCATTACAAAAGCAAAGTAAGTTTTTCTCTTGAGGTTTAGTTTAATTTAGTATAGAGCTACAGGGCGGAAGGAAGCAGGTCTTTCGGCCCAGCAAGGCCATGCAGTCCAGCGATCCCCGCACACTAACACTATCCTACACACGCTAGAGACAATTTACAATTACACCAAGCCAATTAACCTACAAACCTGTACGTCTTTGGAGTGTGGGAGGAAACTGGAGCTCCCGGAGAAAATGTACAAACCACAGTCACGGGGAGAACGTACAAGCCCCATACAGACAGCACTGGTAGTCAAGATTGAACCCGGGTCTCTGGCGCTGTAAGGCAGCAACTCCACCGCTGGCCACAGTGCCAGCATTTTGGATTTCACATCATCAGCTGCCTGAGATCAGCACTGTGATGAATATTTTGTTTATTTTATTGTCACGTAAACCGAGGTACAGTGAGAAGTTTTTGTTTGTTCCGTGCTTTACCAGTCAGCAGAAAGACTATACATGATTAGAATCAGGCCGTCCACAGTGCACAGATACAAGATGTATAGTTTAGTTTAGTTTATTGTCATGGAATCAAGGGATATGTGGAGAAGGCAAGCACAGGTTACTGATTGTGGATGATCAGCCATGATCACAATGAATGGCGGTGCTGGCTAAAAGGGCCAAATGGCCTACTCCTGCACCTATTTTCTATGTTTCTACGTAAATTAACTCTCGCAATGCAGCTTTCCCCACACTGCATGGTTCATTCTTTTAGCCACTGTTTCACAGATCCCCGCTGAGTGCTTTTTGCTCCTTCACTGAAAATTTCCCATTAAGATCTGACTAATCTTCAACATTTCACTTCTGGCACTCCGGCCAAACCCACGAGTTACTCACGATTCACTACGGTAAACTCACGGGCTACTACGGTATTACAACGAGTTTAAAAGTTTCAAATTTTTCCATCAAGAGTAAATTTGACTCGTGGAAATCTTTCATCATGATGAAAATTTTTCACGAGTTAACAAGTTTCCCGAGTACCTGCTATTAGCGTTACGAGTCGCTAAGTTACGTCCACGAGTTCCGACGTTCCCGCTACATTAATTCTACGTGATTACCACGAGTTTGATTTGTTTTTAACTCAGGATCACTCGTGGATGGACTCGCACCGTGAGACAGGGGTTTAAACCTATGTCCTCTAGTTTTAGACTTCCCTGTCATTGGGAATTCTTTTGTGGCTATTCATCTTAACTATGTCCCTCCAGATTTTATTAACCTCTGTAAAGTCACTCCTCAGCCTCCCCTCTCCAGGAAAAATCAAGCACAACCTAGGCCGCCTCTCAATCTGACTCAAACCCACCATATCTGGTAACATCCTTGTAAATCTTTTATGCAGTCCAAAAATGTTGCCTGCCAATGTCCTGTTCAGCTGTAACATAATGTTTCAACATCTGTACTCAATTCCATGACCGATGAGGTTTAAGCATGCCATATGCTTTCATTAACCAGTTCTCAGCCACTGGCCCAGATAATCAAGATCCTGTTGTTTTAGGGAATTTTATATTTAACCTGCACCCTGAATCTGGCTTTCATCTGGGCCCAGTTGCCCTCTTAATTACATCTCAGATAGGAACAGACACAAAGTACATCTCATAGAGTAGACAAAATGTTTAAGAAGGAACTGCAGATGCTGGAAAAATCGAAGGTAGACAAAAATGCTGGAGAAACTCAGCGGGCGAGGCAGCATCTATGGAGCGAAGGACTGGGTGTCGTTTCGGGTCGAGACCTTTCTTCAGACTGATGTGGGGTGGGGGGGCAGGAAGATGAAAGGAAGAGGCGGAGACAGTGGGCTGTGGGAGAGCTGGGAAGGAGAGGGGAAAGAGGGAGTAGTTTGTGTGAGTTTCTCGTAGTGTGAGTTTCTTAAACAAGTTGGTTTATTCAAGGCCTTAACTGTACACACTGGGAAACACTCTGAGCGAACCCAACGTTTTTCAAAGATTCGCAGCACCCACAGCATTTTTATATCCTCGCAACACAATCGTTACTTGTGCATTTTGCATTTTTGAATTCATCATTGATCAATGTCTCTGTAGCCTTTCATCTTTGTTTTTTCCATCAAATTGTCTCTAACCTTCTGTTCCTTGTTATTTAGAAAGCCTAACAATAAAATACATTATTTCCTGATCAGTTTTATTGCCCTCAGCTTGGTTTACAACCACCCAATATCTATTTTAACTTAAGCTGGCTTTGTCTTGGAATCTAAACACCATGATAAATGTATGTGTCACCTCTCCTAACATCCTAATGTTCCTTCACTATGTTGGCCTCTTTTTCCATCATGCTTTCCCAATATGTATACTCTTGGGTTGAACATATTACAATATTCATCTTTCTTATAATTTTCAGAGTTTCCTACATCAATCATCATCTGAAAACATAGTCCCCATATTGCCTACATTCACATCCAAATCATTACTATAAATAATGAACAATAGAGGACCCAGCCAGCTCCCTTTAGCCACCACTTGTTACAGATCTCCAGTCTAAAAAAGCAAACCTCTATCACCACCCACTGTCTACTACCTTCAACCATTTTGGTATCCAGTTAGGTAGCTTGCCTTGCATCTCATGTGATCTAACCTCCCAGACAACCCTCCAATGTGGTACCTTGGAAAAGTCATGCAAAAGTCCATGTAATTAACGTCTACCATGCTACTCTGATCCATTATCTTGGTGACTTAAAAGAAAAATTGTAATCAAACTTGTGAGAGATGATTTATATGCGTAAGCCCAGACTGACTGTCCCCCAGTCATCCAGCACCTTACCCGTGGCTATGATTGGGGCCCTCCAATTCCTTCCCTAGAGAATTTGTTGCCTAGCTTCCCACACTGTCCCAGGATACAGTTAAGCAGGTCCTGAGGATTTATCTACCTTTATGCCTTTTAAGATCAAACCATAATAATAATAATAATAATAAATAATCTGCTCCACTGATGTCGGTGATGGGATAAATATCTGGTCCAGGACATGGAGGGCAGCTCTCCTCCTTGGTCTGAAGAGCTATGTTCTCAGAGAGGACAGAGTGAACCAAATGAGTACACCTCCAACACTGCACCCTTCCTTCCCTATTGCAGGAGAATATCAGAGCTGAGCTTGTGAGCATCTGACACCATCATGACCATTTTAGGACTCTGGAAGATGGAGAAATAAACATAGGCATTCAAAGCCTTTCCAACAATCACAGGGCACAACTCAGGAGTTTGTATATGTATATTCATTTTCCAGAATCTGTGTATCACTGGCAAGGACAACAATTATTTCCCATCTCTACTTGCCCTTGAATAGGTGATAGTATGCTGCCTTCTTGAATCACTACAGTCTTCTGGTGAAGATGCTCCAACAGTGCTGCTGTGAAGGAATGTTTAGGATTTAAGCTGAACGATAATGATCAGTGGTCAATAAATTACCAACTTAGTGTGGCATGCAGTCTGCATATGGGGTGTTTCCATGCACCTTAGAGAAAGAGGTTGTAGTCTTCTTGGAGGTGCTGTCAGAGTAGGCTGGGCTCTTAACAACAGTGCACTTTGTAGATGGTATGCATTGAGCCACTCTGCAGCAGTGGTGGCCGGAATTAATGTTTCAGATTGAGATGACGAGGATGCAAGATTTCAAACCAAAATGTCAACAACAACCTTTCTTCCCAACGATGACATGCGACCTGCTGAGTTCCTCTAGCAGATTGTTGATTCCAGTGTCTGCAGTCTCTTGTGTCTCAGTGTAGTTAAACCAAGGGGTTTATCACCCACTAAGACATCATTGCAATCAGAATTCTGATGATTAAGAATAAACTGCTTGGGCAGAATTAGATTGCTAAACGCGCTAAAACTCCCCACACGCAGTGATGGAAGCAAGCTGACCTGGCTCAGCTCGGCACACCTGAAAGAAAGTACAGTAACCTGCCCTAATGACTACCATCCACTTTAATGAAGTGCTTCAAGAGGGTGGGTGTGGCATAATTCAATTCCTGTGTCAGAAATGACCTGGATCTTTTTCACTTTGATCCACCCTCACATCAGTCTGAAGAAGGGTCTCGACCCAAAACGTCGCCTATTATCTTTGCTCCATAGATGCTGCCTCACCCACTGAGTTTCTCCAGCATTTTTGTCTACCTTCGATTTTCCAGCATCTGCAGTTCCTTCTTAAACATGGATCCATTTCATTTTGCCTATCCTCACAACAGGTCAACAGCAGATGCCATCTCACTAGCTCTCCACTCTGCTTGGTAACATCTCCTCCAAGGAAGGGGAAGTTGGGAGAACACATGCCAGTTATCATTGGTGGGTTACTGGTGGAGAAGGTTAGCAGTTTCAAATTAGTGAGCACTAACATCTCAAGTTATCTGTCCTGGGCCTAGCACATAGAGGCAATCACAAAGCATTTCTACTTTTTGAGAAGTTTAAAGAGCTTCAGGATGGCACTGAATACTCAAACAACCTCTACAGACGTATTGTAAAAAGTATTCAAACTGGTTGCATCATGGCCTGGTTATGGCAATTCCAATGCACAGCAATGCAAGATAAAGCAGAGAATGGTGGACTCAGCCTGGTCTATTGCAGGCACAGCTCTTCCCTCCAGCGAAGGCATCTACACGAGTTGTTGCCTCAAGAAGGTGACATTTATTGACAAGAATCCCCACCATGCAGGCCATGCCTTCTCGCTGCTACTGTCAGGCAAGAGATACAGAAACTTGAAAGCCCCCACCGCCAGGTTCAGAAACAGCTACTTTCCTACAACTACCAGATTGTTTGAACTGACCTGCACAACCCTAATCCTACCTCTGCAATGGAACAACTATGGTCCTTCTACTGCACTACTAAGGACTTTATTTTTAATTGTGTGTTTTTGCACAAATGTCTTGTTCTTATTTTGTATTGTCCTTTTTTTTTCACTTTCTTGTAGATTTTATTTTTACTTTATACAAAATTTATATGAATAATTTATGTTATTGTGTGACATCTATGTACCTGTGATACTGCAAACAGGACTTTCATTGTACCTTCACCTCACGGCACTTGTGCATATGACAATAAACTTGGATTGGACTTCCTTAAAGTAATCAAATCATTCAGCATAAATATGTGCACCATCCACTGCCCCATCCTGCACAACAGCCCTCAGTTGCCACTCGTAGAATCATGGAGTCATAACATCGTACTGCCCGGAAACAGGCCCTTTAACCCACCAAGGCCATGCCAACCATCAGCACCCACTAGCATCTCTTCGAATAAGGATAGGAAAAGCCACCAAGGGCACAACATGTTCATAATAGGTAAGGGGGAAGTTGCCACATATTACAACATAAGATTGAAACCAGCCAATGTGAATACATCCAATAAACATTTGCAGGGTAGAGAGACCTTGATTTTTGTCCATTTATATTTCTCATAATTAAATTAAATATCCATTATCGATGAAGATTCTTGGATCGGTATGACTGAAGTTGCCGGAAGATCACAAAATAACTGTCTCCGTAACACTGAATACCTGAAGAGATATTGCAAGTGAGAGCTTTTCAAAAGCGTTCATGGAACTGACCCAGCCAACCTGAAAGGAAACATCTGAGATTTAAGGACCATTTTATACCATAGTTTGGTTTAAGAAAAGGTTTGATATTGCCATGTGTTGCATTAGTGGTGTGCTTAGAGTTAAAATGATAAGCATAGCTAGAGTATCATGTCTGACTGCCCCGGTGTGAAATCTATACTTAGTCTGTCACATACTTAAACAGAATTAATTAGATCTGATTAGAGGACCAGCTTTGCAGACATAATTAGGGATCATTACTGGAACAAAACAGCATGATGCACATCTCATTTGCTGAATATGTGAGCGAGTATTCTTTTGAAACACAGCCCATTAATACCACCCCACCCACCACCCACCCAACAAAGAAAAGAAAGCTTCAAGTTAGGAAGTTTGGCTTCCACGACCAATAAAACCCCAAAACGTATTAATGGAAACAGTGTGGCATCTGTTTCGAGCAAAACGTGGCCAGAAATTTGATTTTTGTTTCAGGGAGTAGAGGATTGTTTAATTGTCAGAAAGGAGACTTATTAAGGTTGTGTTAATGAGGTGGTCCCAGTCCACACAGAGCTCATTACTCTGCACACCAGCAGAGGTGTATGCTTCAGAAACACTACATGTAGAATGCCATACGTTGTAGCTAATTAGGAGGAGAGTTTGAAAGAGACAGCTGCATGAACAGTGTCCTGTAAGGTGGAAATTTGTCTACTGAGACATGACTGTGAGTTTAGACCACCCAGAAGTGCACTGAGTTGCCCAATAGAAATAAAGTGGGTAATATTGAAGAACTTTGGCATTCAGTTCACATAATAAAACTGTATGGTCCAATTATGATCGACATCAATCTGTCCTCTAATGTCTGTCGGGAGAATGACGATCACCGAGGGGTTCCAGCAGTGGCTCTAGTCCATGGCTTGTGCCCATGACATGTATGGAAGGCTAGCTGTAGCCTGGCCTGCCAAGAAACTCCCAGACCATTGTTTCTTGCCAATCTGTTTGGAAGAAAGTTAATATTCCATCAGAACATCTCCTTGATGATGCTGCCTCGCACAGTAACTGAGCGCAGGAACATTGTATTATACAGATTGCTGATAAGCAAGAGCTGGCATGATTGAAGACCTTCCTCCACATGTTTTAACAAAATCACATCACTTTTACAACCAGGTGGTAACACCATATTATAATATTATTGTTCTATTTTACCTGCACACTTTATTGAGTATAACTTTACTTTAATCAGACAACTATTAGAGTCATAGAGTCATAGAGTGATACAGTGTGGAAACGGGCCCTTTGGCCCAACATGCCCACACCGTCCAACATATCCCAGCTATGCTAGTCCCACCTGCCTGTGTTTGGTCCATATCCCTCCAAACCTATCCTATCCATGTACCTGTCTAACTGCTTCTTGAACGTCGGGATAGTCCCAGCCTCAACTACCTCCTCTGGCAGCTTGTTTCATACACCCACCACCCTTTGGGAAAAAGTTACCACTCAAATTCCTATTAAATCTTTTCCCCTTCACCTTAAACCCATGTCCTCTGGTGCTTGATTCTGCTGCCTATTTAATTGTGTTTTAAATTACAAGATTAGAAAAGTGGAATGTGCCCATCATTGAATTTTGGCATTCAGTTCACGTAATAAAACTGTATGGTCCAGTTATGATCTACATCAATCTGTCCTCTAATGTCACTATCTCAGCATAGCCTTACATTGCACAGAGGCACAGATATGGAAATAGCTTCTTTAACAATCAATCACTATTTAGGTTCGTGAATTAGGTTGTGATAGTGGGACAGGCCCTTTAATCTCTTACCTCAACGGAGATGCGATTTTTTCCCTATCATATCTCCGTCAGCACTGCGGCCTAACATCGTTGAGCTGGCAGCCTCTGCTGGAGACCGACTTCTAGAGCTCCAACCACGGGAGCCAGCGGACTTTAACATTGTGGAGCTCACGGTCCCTGGTTAGAGACCGACTTCGGGAGTTCAAAGCAGCAGGAGCTTCTATCGCCTCGAAGCGGGGGCTTCAATTGTCCCGACTGCGGATGGTTTGGCTGCCCAATCCGCAGGAAAATAAAGAGGAAGGAGATTAGATTTTATTGCTTTCCATCACAGTGAGGAATGTGGAGAATCCGCTGTGGTGGATGTTTATGTTAACTTTTATGTAGCTGTGTTTCTTGTTGCTTTTTTAAAATATGGCTGCATGGAAATTAGTTTCACTGTACCTTAATTGGTACACGTGACAATAAACTGACCTTTGAACATTTGAAGTGGGAGGAAACCGGAGCTCCCAGAGTTAACCCACTGCTGGTGGATCTTAATTGGTCAGGCAGCATCCATGGAGGGTATAGACTGACAACATTTCGGGTCAGGACCCTGCTTCAGATTGATGGAGTAGGGGGGATAAAGCTGGAAAATGGAGGTGGGGGTGGGGCAAAGCCTGACAAGTGATAGGATGAGTCTGAAGAAGGGTCCCGATCCGAAATGTCACCTCTCCCATGTTCTTCAGAGATGCTGCCTGACCTTCTGAGTTACTCCAGTACCTTGTCATTTTTTTAAGTGATAGGTGGATTCAGGATGATGGGAGGTGGGGGGCGGGGGGGGGGGGATTGGCAAATGGGTGGAGAAATTGACAAAGACTGAAGGTAAAAAGGAGACAAAAGGAAATCGGGTACTTTGATGGTAATAGATAGGAACATGCTAAATTTACTTGGAGTAAGTTGTTTGCTGGTGAATGAACGTCCAGACAGTGGGATGATTTTAGAAGTGTAGACTAGAGTTCAGGGCATGGATGTTCCTGTTAGAGTGATGGGCAATGCAGATGGGAGTAAGGAATTTGGACGATGGGAGAGATTGAGGCTCTGGTAAAAAAAAAGGAGGCATGGGACTGATATAGGCAGCTTGAATAAAGTCTACTCCTGGGGGTTTCAGGAACTGAGGAGCATACTTAAGAACGAAATAGGGAGGGCAAAAAAGGGACCCAAGATAACTCTGGCAAATAAATTAAGGATAATCCAAAGAGATTTTATAAATACATTAAGGAAAACAGGGTAACCAGAGAGAGAAGAGAACCTCTCAGAAACCAAAACGTCATCTATGTGAGGAGGTGCAAGAGATGGGCAAAGGCCTCAATGAGCATTTCTCCTCGGTTTTTCCCATGGAGAAAGGCATGATGACTGGGGATTTTGGGACAGTTAATGGAAGTGTCTTGAGGGCACTCTGTATTATAGTCGAGATGGTGCTGGACGTCTTAGGCATATGAAAGGAGATAAATATATCTTGAGCCTGAATAGATCCATTTGAGAAATCTGTGGGAGGCTAGAGAAGAGATTGCAGGCCCCCTGGATGAGATATATAAATCATCATTGGACACGGATGAGGTGGCGGAAGAGAGGGGGGTGTGCCTCTAGTTAAAAATGGTTGTCAAAAATTACTGCAGGGTCTTGCTTGGTTGGGCAGATGGGCTGAGGAATGGTTAATGCCATTTAAAACAGAGAAGTGCAAGGTGTTGCATTTTGAGAAGTCAAACCAGAGCAGGACCTACACAATGAATAGCAGGGCTCTGCTAAGTGTGTAGAGCAAAGGGATCTAAGAGTGCAGGTACATTGTTCCTTGAAAGTGGCATCACAAGTCAATAGGTTGATTAAGAAGGCTTTTGGCACATTGGCTTTGAGGAGTCAGAATATTGAGTTAGAAGTTGGGAGGTCATGTTGCAGTTGTACAAGATATTGGTGAGGCCACATTTAGAGTATTAGAATATTGGGTTCAGTTTGTTGTTAATCTGGAAATGGTGCAGAAAAGATTTACCAGATGTTGCCAGGACTTGAGGATCTGAGATATATGGAGAGGCTGAGCAGGCTAGGACTTTATTCCTTGGAGTGCAGGAGGATGAGGGGTGATCTTATAGAAGTGTACAAGATCATAAGAAGAGTATGCAAGGTAATAATAGGGTGAAAATGACACCCTAATGATAGGGTGCTCTGGAAGATTAGATCACATAGGAACCATTGAGACAACTAGCTGACCAGAGAGAGAATTGGCATAATGGAAGGAAGCAGAGGGTGGTGATGGAAAGTTGTTTTTCAGACCGGAGGCCTGTGACTAGTGGTGTGCCTCAAGAACCGGTACTGGTCTCATTGCTGTTTGTGATTTATATCAACTATTTGGATGAGAATGTACTAGGCATGATTAGTACGTTTGCAAATGAAACGTATATGGGTGGTATAGTTGATGGAGAAGATGTTTAGCAAAAATCACAGCAACAGTTGGGCAAGTGGGCTGAGGAATGGTTAATGGAGTTTGACGCAGATAAGTGTGAGGTGTTGTATTTTGGGAAGTCAAATTAGGACAGGACCTTCACAGTGAATGGCAGGATAATGGAGAGTGTTGTGGAGCAGAGGGATCTAGGAGTGCAGGTACATAGTTCCTTGAAAGTGGTGTCATAGGTAGATACAGTGGTCAAGAAGGCTTTTGGTACATTGGCCTTCAGAGGTGTATAAGATCATAAGGGGAATAGATTGCGTGAAAGCTAGGAGGTTTTTATTCAGAGTGGGGGAATCAAGAAGCAGAGGACATAGATCTAAGTTGAGAAAGGAAAAATTAATAGGAACATGAGGGGCAAATTTTTCACAACCTTCATAGTATAATGTAATGTTGATACTTTAGTTTAATTAAAATTAATATTAATATTTTCATTTGTATCAATATAATTTATATATTCATATTCATTGAAATAAAGCAACAAATAAAAAATATTTTTAATGATGGTCATTGTTCTGTTTAAATGTCAACCAGAAATGTTGGATGTAAAATATTTCTTGTCCTTCGGTCTGCTACCGTGTGCCATTGGACTCAATCCAATGTCCGTGGGTGAAAAGAAAGCTCAGTTGGAGCCATTGCTGACCTGGCATGTTCGGTAATCCTGTGCTGCAGTGTGTAGGCTTGGAGGTTGGGAATACGCTGGAACGGGTACTGCAGCTACTGGATGCCTTACTGTGACACTGCCAGCTATCCATCAGCACCATCCAGCCCAGTGACTTCCACAACTAGCCAAGTGCAACCTGTCTGCAAAAACTGGGCAGAGGGAAACAAGTAAGCAAAAACATCTGAGCAAGGGAAATATTTCAAATCAAAAATAAGCAGGACGAAAGGTGAGCACGGTAGTTTGAAAAATAAAGTCCAGCCACTGAGTAATGTCAAGATTGACTGTCATTGATTTGATAAATCCATCTTTTTTTCATAAGGATCAGCAAATCGTAGGGGCACTTCAAGACGGATGATTAAATAGCAAAGAGTTCCAACATCTGTGCAGGTAGATCTATGATTTATCAGAGCCTGTGTGAGGAGAGGTAGCAAGTTGATAAATTATGCGCAGTGGCATTAGGAAAGCAATCAGCAGATTGAAAATCAATTACTGTTCCGACAATAAAGTGAATTAGATCTATGAAAAATGGGAGACTCGCTGGACCAAATATTGTTGTATTCTTTGTTGAAAATTCTTCAAATGCTTCACAAAGTTGATGGGAAGAAGAGCATAGCAACATTAACTCCTGATTGTCCCCAGCAGTCAAATGGACAAGTCAACGTTAGTTATGACAAAGACCTGAATGTGCATCTTTCTCTGACAGACAATACCAAGGGTGCAGTGACCTGTCAGACAGGCTGCATTGTAGATTTTACTTCGGAGTCACGTGAGTGACTACGTGAAGAAGACCCCGTCCAGCCACACACGCGTCATATCGATCAGACGCATAGCGTTCATGACCGTGTGTGGAGGAGCAGGAGCTCCTCCGACCGGTGAGCAAAGCAAAAGTAAGCAAAAGTCGGAAGGTAAATGGGTTACTTTCACTTACAGGAGCGTTTCCTTCCCGTTCAGACTTGTTGGTGGAGCTCCACACAAGTTTATTATGGAGAAAGGGGAAGGAGAGGCGGCCAGGGACGCACCGTAGTAAAACCACAAATCCTAAGGGTAGCGGGCGCCAGTCAGTGGAGTCAGTAGCAGCGAAGCCATTAACTCCCGTTGCGGTCGAGTGTGCCGTTAAACCGCCGGCGGCGGGGCGCAAGGCTGGACAAAAGTCGGCCCGACCTGTAGACTCGGATGAGTCAGACCCGGAGGTATACCCTCCTCAGGCAGGAAAGAATATTACACTGCAAGGGTCGAAACTTTAGAACTCCTTATGGGGCAGATGATTTATAAAGAACCCCCACAGGAGGATTTAAGTCGGTGTTGGCCAATGAAGTATAGCACAGGAGGTGCCTTGGATTGGACAGGCACAAGGGTGGCCTACAGGAGAGCCATCAGAAATGCCTGTGCAGAAACATTAAAGAGGTTGGCCTACAGGAGAGCCAGTGCCCAAAAATGCCAGAAAAAAGGCAATATATGTGTTGGCCTATTGGAGAGCCAGTACTAGAAATGCCTGAACAAAAGGCAGCACAAACGTGCAATGACAAATGTGCCAGCACCCACAATATAAAGAGCAAAAATAATGAAGCGTTGGCCTAGAATTGAGCCAGCGCCAGCAGCACCTGAAGCAGGGCTGCCTATCGGTGGGCCTACAAGAGAGCCCATGCAGGGGGAATCTGGCAGAGACTTACCTGAAACGGGGAGCCAGAAATTACCCAACATAAAAATGAATATCTAGATTTAGATGATGATTTGTATGAGGACCAGAGCCCATTATCAGAGCTAAAAATGTTCCAAGGCTGGCACAAAAGTTTGCTGTTCCCAGAGTAACAGGGGAACCTTTGAGAGAGGAAATAGCTATGACTATAAATTATCTACTCTCCCATCAGCCAAGGAATTAACTATGGATGACACTATAAAAAAATATAAAAAAATAAAAAAAGATGAGACCCCGTAAAATTGTAGCAATTCCAGCAGTGAATAACTGGATATGGGTTATGTGAGCAGTGGTTTACGCGCACAAGAATTGAAATTACACAAGTACTGAAATTGCTGGGGTCAGGCATTACGGCGTTGCCAGTGGTTTGGATGTAGATTTTATATCGGATTCACAACAAAATGCCTTAGCACTCATGTGTAGTGCGCACTTTGAAATAAATTGTTTTCGTGAAAATGCAATAAGACCAAATATTCATCCTAAGTATGCAGGCTCTGCAAACCATCCAATATACAAATGCCTAAATCTGCTTTTTGGAGAAAATCTAGCAAAGAAACTAAAGGATCACCTATGCAGAGCGGTGCGAAGGCAGTATCCCTACAGGCGAAATGCTGGTGCTGGAGAAGGAACAATCCTATCATTCTCGTATACACGTTGACATGCTGCACCGAGGATACGTGGAGGTCACAATGTGCCTACTAGAAGGGAACAACAATTGCCGGTGGCAAACCCCGAGGTAGGGGGGCTTGGTCTGGTAAGAAACACAACAAATGTTTCACAACTCACAAATAGGGGGAAGGTTACGATTCTTCCTAAAAGAATGGCAATCAATAACAAATGATTCATTTATTCTATGTAGCATTGTAGTATTCAAAATTGAGTTCTCTCCACATTTGGATCCTCCAATTCAGCATAATTCAAACTGGTCGCGGATTTTCTCAAAGGAAGAGAATAAGTTGATCAAGGGAGAATTGAAAAAATTTATGCAAAAAAGGGGTAATAGAAATGTCAGTAGAACAACACCATCAGTTTGTGTCAAATATTCTCCTAGGTAAAAAAAAAAAATTAAAAAAAGGATGGTGGATGTAGAATAATTTCGGATCTGACAAATCTTAACCTTTATGTACAATAGAAACATTTCAAAATGGAAACATTTACTAATGCCATTCAGCTGGTCACAAAGAATTGCTACATGGCAAGCATAGATCTGCAAAATGCATATTATTCTGTGGCAATGCATGGTAATGATCAAAGATATATGAAATTTAGATGGATGATTCAGTTATGGCAATTTAAAGCATTGCCTAAATGGCTGACCACAGCACCAAGATTATTCACTAAATTACTCAAACCAATTTTTAGCTCTGCTAAGAGCTGAGGGCCATGTATTAATGGTTTATTTAGATGATATTCTGATTGTGCGGGACACTTTGGCTACTACAAAATTGTCAGTATCTAGAGTCAAATATATTTTGAAAAAATAGGTTTCATTATTTACCTACAAAAATCAAAATTGTTACAAAGCAAGAACATTGATTACCCAGGGTTCACAATTAACTCTGAACACATGGTAATCACCTTGCCAAAAGAGAAAAGGCTGCAGTTAATTGAATGTTGCACTAAACTCATAAATGAGGACAAGCCTTTAATTAGAGAAGTGGCAAGCTTGCTGGGCAAATTAATTGCTGGGTTTCCAGATGTCAGGTTTGGACCATTGCATTATCAATGTTTGCATAGGGCTAATGTACAAGCATTAAAAATGAATACAGGGCATTTTGACAGGCCCATGAAATTAACAATTGGATCCATTACAGAAATAGAATGGTGGATTAACAATGTCTCTAATGCTTCCAGAAATGTTCTGGTAGAAACACCTTCTGTCATTCTACAGACTGATGTAAGTGCTCTTGGATGGGCGCAACTAACATGATTTCCAGCTGTGGAGGTAGGTGGAATGTTGATGAAGTATCTTTGCCCGAAGATTAAGGAATAAATTACCTAGAGCTGTTAGGAGCATTTCATGGCCTTAAAGCTTATTGCACTAATATGGGAAATGTGCATGTTCAGGTACAGGTTGACAATACTACAGCTGTAGCATACATAAATCACATGGGTGGTATCAAATCAGAATCATGTGATAGATTGGCAAATGAAATTTGAACCTGGTGTATTGTCAGGAAAATCTGGCTGTCAGCAATATATTTACCAGGAAAATTTAACACAATTTCAGACAAAAGCTCACGTAAATTTAATGATAATACAGAATGGAGGTTACATCAGGGAATATTTAAGCAAATTGTAACACGATTTGGAATGCCAAAGATTGATTTGTTTGCATCAAGACTAAACCACCAATTGCCTAAGTATGTGTCATGGGAACCTGATCCTGGTGCAGTAGCGGTAGATGCTTTCTCGCTACATTGGGGTGATATGTTTCTGTATGCATTTCCTCCATTTTGTTTAAATCAATAGATACATACAGAAAATTAAACAGGACTCGGCCTCGGGGATTTTGGTGGTACCAGATTGGCCTACTGGTATCCACTGGTGTTAAACATAATCAAAGAACCCCTTATGGTTATTCCAAAGCAGGTGAAACTGCTTGTAAACCCTGTAACTAATGAACCACATCCTTTACATGATCGTATTGGTTTGTTGATTTGCAGATTCTGAAAAGGCCATATCTTGGAAGAGGATTACCAGACCATACGGTGGATGTTATAGCAGCAGCCTGGAGGAATAGTACCCAGAAGCAGTACATTTCTTATATAAAGAAATAGGAGGTGTTTTGTTCAGGAAAGAATATTGCATATAACACAGCAGAAATTTCAGATGTATTAGAGTTTCTTTCAACTCTTTACTACGAATTAAAAATTATGTTATAGTGCAAACAATACTGCACGAAGTGCACTCTCTGCATATTAGGCAGTGAATCAGAACAAAATTCAATAGGATCACATCCTTGGGTCTGTAGGTTTATGAAGGGAATTTTCATAATAGGTATACAGAAATCTGGAATGTAAAAGATGTACTGATACTGCTGATGGATTGGAATCCTATTGAAACTCTGTCATTAGCCGAAATCACCACGAAATTGGTTATGCTGATGGCATTAGTTTCAGCTCAGAGAGTTCAAACATTACAGAAATTAAATTGACAGAATGAAAGTAGGGGCAGATGCCGTTACATTCTATGTCTATGATTTACTGAAGCAAAGTAGACCTGGGTTCACGGGATGTAAGTTGGAGTTTTCAGCATATCCTAGTGATCCATGGCTATGTGTAGTAACATATGTAAGATGTTACATGGAAACAAACAGAATCTTAAGAGGCACAGAATTAGCATTTTATTAGTCATAAAAGTCCTCATAAGGAAGTGTCAACACAGACAATTTCAAGATGGTTGAAACAGGTGTTGATTTATTCAGGTATTGATACTGATAAATTAAAATCTCATTCCACCAGGGGGGCATCAACATCGGCCAGGGATTCAGACGTTCCAATAGACCTTATCCTCGCGGCCGCAGGATGGGCAAGTGAACAGATGTTTCACAAGTATTACCATAAGGAGATTAAAGATCCCGGGGTGTTTGGTGATGCCGTGCTGGGTACAGTATTAAATCCCCCATTATGATAAATGGGTTAAATTGTTAAAATAAATAAAACCATTAACTGATTACATTTAATGTTGTGGTTATGCATTGTTGATTGTGCTTACTCAATAGTCAATCAGTGCAGTGAGCACCTGGATTTTAATCCACGGTGTGAAATCACAGAGCTTTGAAATCTTCACGTAGTCACTCACGTGACTCCGAAGTAAAATAGTAAGATTAAACGAGAACTTACCAGTTTGAAGTTTGATCTTTATTTTATGAGGAGTAACGTTGAGGGATTACGTGCCCTCCGCTCCCACCCTCATAAAAGGATCACGCTGGTAGTTCTAAGTCTTTATGCATCTTACTATCATACTTCAGTAATTATCGTCTGTGATTGTCACTCCGCTGCTTTGAAAGATTGACGCGTGTGCGGCTGGACGGGGTCTTCTTCACGTAATCCCTCAACGTTACTCCTCATAAAATAAAGATCAAACTTCAAACTGGTAAGTTCTCGTTTAATCTTACTATTTTAAAAAAAGCCTCAATCTGCTGCCTCAGGAGAATTGAATCCAAGAACTATTTTTCATTGCACAGTCATAGGGTGGCACAGTGGTGTAGTGTACAGAGCTCCAGCGACCAGGCATTTAATCCTGACCTCCAGCACTGTCTGTGTGGAGTTTGCAAAATCTCCCTACGTAGGTTACCTCTGGGTGCTCTGATTTCCTCCCACATCCCAAAGCCGTACATACAAGTAGGATGTGGAAACAAGTAACTGCAGATGCTAGTTTATAAAAGAAGACACAGTACTGGAATAGCTCAGTGGGTCAGGCTGCATCTCTGAATGCTTGATGGTCAGTGCGGAGTTGGGTTGCCCTGCCTGTTTCCGTATGACTATGACTTTAGGTGTAGGGCAGATGATGTCAGTGCCTTGGTCAAAATGTATCTCTCACTCATTACGAGCAATATGTGGGATTATCTGGCTGTTATCATATGGTTGTTTATGGAAGCTATTAGAAATTGGCTGAAAAATGATTTGGGATGGTGAAAGGCACCACATAAATGCAAGTCTTCAATAATGCTGAAGAATGATTCATTCAAAGGAATTATTGAAAAAAGATCATTGCGTCCGAGGATGATGCTGACACTATCAAAGATGTTTATTGCCCTGCTGAGATGATCACAGCATTTCAGAGTTACGGATGCTATCATCACTCAATAACTGCCTGATGTTGATTCATTGATTCCCTCCTGGTCAAATGGCTTTCTAGTTCACTATGCTCTGGACCAGTGTGGACAGAGCTCTGGTTTCATGTTTCATCAGGAGGCTTAAAGCATTCAGGAACTCTCCCTGAGATTTTCAGTGCTTTGAAGCTACTGCCTATCTGTCTTTCTTATCAATGTGCCTGGCCATCGTCCAGTTTCCTACCACACTCCAAATACATACTGGTTTGTAGGTTAATTGGCTTTGGTATAATTGTAAATTGTCCCTCGTCTTTGTAGGATAGTGTTAGCGTGCAGGGATCGCTGGTCACAGGGGAGAACTCTTTTAGCTTTATTCTTCAGCCAGTGCAGTTGGGGGTGGCAGTTAGGACAGTGGTCTGCTCTTCCTGAAGGATGTGGGAGATCAGGAAGCTTATGGTCTCCATGGTGATTTCTCATGTGGGAAATGTGTCCAGCTGCAGCTGCAACTCTTGACCAACCACATCCAGGAAATGAGAGCATCGGCAGATAGGAGTTTTAACGAGGTGGTCAAACTTAAAGTGAAGGCTACAGATAGTTGGGTGATCACCAGGAAGGGTAAAAGGAGTCGGCAGACAGTGTAGGGTTCCCCTGTGGTTAGTCCCCTCAGTTGCAGGTATACCTCTTTGGATAATGTTATGGGGATGGGGAGATGATCATACAGAGGAAACAGCGTAGCCTGCTCTGTGACATCGTGACTGGCTCTGAGGCTCAGCAGTGTAGGGTGGAATCAGATAGAGCAATAGTGATAGGACACATAATAGTTAGAGGGACAGTCAGGAGATTCTGTAGCTGTAAATTAGATCCAAGATGGTGTATTGCCCCTCTGGTGCCAGGGTCAAGGATGTGTCTAAGTGGTTGCAGAATAGTCTCAAGAGGGAGATGAACAGCCAGAAGTTATTGTGGGCATTGGTACTGTAGATTGGCTATTTCATACTAGCCAATTATAGTATTTGTTAGTGGTGACTCCGCCTACTATGTACTTCATATTATCAAGAGCCTGCTTACGCTAGTTAAAAATGAATAGCAGCACGGAGATGTGATGACTGCAGATCCTTGCTGTATGTAGGTTTAATAAATATGTGTTGCATCTTGACGTGTGTTTGACTTGACTCATTACATGGTGTCAGAGAGTGAATCTTGCCCACTCTGCTCATGTTTATCGGGTTTTATTTTCTTTTGATTATTTTGTGTATTTTCATGGCAAACTCGTGTCGCCGTCCAAGTCCTCTGATCTTTGATTCTGACATTGCTGAACGCTGGCGTCTTTTCGAACGTTACTACACTCATTATGCTCGCATCGTTCATCGAAATGACCCCCCTGTGTGTGCCCCTGTACTGCTTAATTTGGCGCGACCTGAAGCAATGAATTGTGCTGACAACTTCACTTTTGCTCCTGCTGTTTTGGAAGATGACGGTCAGGTCAGAGTGCCTGCTGAAACAATCAACGACCCTGCGGTTTTGATCAGAAAGTTCAGAGAGCTGTGTGACCTGCCCTCTAACTACATTATTGAAAGGACCAAGTTCTATGCTCACTTACAGCAGATCGACGAACCAATTGAATAATTTATCAGCGGCATGAAACACATGGATGCATGCTGTCACTTTTGGGATTTATGGGATGAACTCACCCGGGACAAATTTGTGGGAGGCATGCTTGACAGCAAACTATGAGGTGAGCTTCTTCAAAACACTGATTTAACCCTAGAGCAAGCAGAACATGCCTGTCGTATTTCTGAGATAACGTCTCACCATACTGACTCTGTGCCCTCAAGTCAACGTTCGCAGCGTAGTGTTAATCTTACAGACCTCTCCCCTCGCAACCCCCATGCTGGGTCTGCAGCTCATTGTCAAAATTGCAACTATCAATTCTGTGCTGCCTATGGGAAAACCTGTAATTTCTGCAAGAAATTAAACCACTTTGCTCGGTGCTGCCATTCCCGTGTGACTCCTGCAGCCTCAAGGATGAGCCTGCACCTGCTTCAGCATGAATTTACTGATAACGTCTTCCAAGAGCTTAACTCGCAATCCCCCGCACCGCTCTCAGAGAGTACAGATACCAGTTCTGCCATCCACTCTCTCCTCCCTTCGTCTAACAAGCAACTTGACCCTGAGGTAACCATGTTTGTGAATAACAGGCCTTTGATCGTGAAGATAGATACTGGCACCAAATGCAATGTCATATCATTAAGAGAGTTTTAAAAAATCCGTAATGCTGAACATATTGACAAGGCCTCCGCCACGCTTCGGACTTACGGGGGAGAAGTACTGCACCTACTTGGACAAGATGATTTAAAGTGCACCATCCACAAACAGACCCATACCTTACCTTTTATATTGTCAAGGGAGATTCAGAGACTTTACTCGGTATCAATGCATGCCACGATTTAGGCCTGGTTTACTTTGGCCGTGCGGTCCACAAACTCTGTCTTGCTAACAGGCCCAAACAACAGATACTCTCTCAATACAAAGAACTGTTTAACGATGAGCTTGACAAATTGCCTATCAAATACCACATTGCTGTCGATCCCAAAGTTACTCCTTTGGTCAGAGCGCCACATCGTGTTCCGCATGCCATGCGTGATCGAATACACACTGAACTCATGCGCATGGTCTCCATGGGTGTTATAGCTGAAGTTACTGACCCGTCTGACTGGGTTTCCACCATGGTGGTTGCAACAAAGAAAAACAAGGAGGAGATCCGTATCTGCATCAATTCCAGAGATCTTAACACTGCCATTAAACGCCCGCATTATCCAATGCGAACGACAGAAGAAGTTGCTGCCCAGATAGGCAACGCAGCAGTATTCTCGGTTCTGGATGCCAAAAGCTCATTCTGGCAGATTCCACTGGACCCAGACTCGTCCAACCTCGTTCGGCACCCCCTTTGGCCGATACAAATTTCTGAGAATGCCCTTTGGCATCAACTCCGCCAGCGAAGTTTTCCAGCGCACTAAGGAACAATTGTTTGCAGAGTATCCATGCGCTATCATTGTTGATGATATTCTCGTCTACGAACGCAATCTGGCTGAACATGACGCCAATCTAAAAAAAGTAGTAGGGGGATTTTTTTTTGATGAGCAAGAACATAACTATAGTGCTTTGAGACAATCGTCTTGGGGGGTTGACCAGTGAGGTTATATGGGTAGAATTTAAAAACAGCAAGCAGATGATCGCTTTAATGGTACTCTATTATAGACCTGCCAAACAGTCAGCGGGAATTAAATGAGCAGAGGTGTTGGGAGATTGCAGATAGCTGAAAGAATAAAATAGTATTAGTTGGAGATTTCAAATTCCCTAACATTGACTGGTTCTCCCATAGTCTAAAGAACTTGAAAGTAATGGAGTTTGTTAAATGAGTCCAGGAAAGTTTTCTTTATCAATATATAAGGGGCCCTCACTAGGGAGCGTACATTAGGCAACCCCGTAAATTAAGGTCATAAATTGGGGCAAGGCCGATCTTGGAGGCATTAAGCAGGAATTTGCAATGGTTGATTGCGTGAAACTGTTTGCAGGTAAAGTCAAGTCAAGTTCAAATTTATTTGTCACATGCACCTTAAGATGCAGTGAAATGTAATTTACCATGCAGTGTTACAATTTAAAAAAAGGACACAATACACAACATAATTCAACCCAGACATCCACCACAGCATTCGTCACTGTGGTGGAAGGCAATACAATTCAGACAGTCCTCCTCCTCCTCCTCACTTGTTCACCCGTGGTCGGGGCGCTGACCCTAAAGGAGCATCTGGCAAGTGCGAAGCTTTTAAAAGTGTTATGCAAGAGTTCAGGGACAGTACTTTCCTTGCAGGGTAAAGGGCAAAGCTGGAAAGTTTAGGTAATGACAAGAGATAATGGTCATCAAAAAGGAGATGTACATCAGGTCTGGGCTCGGACTTTATTCTTTGGAGCCGAGGAGACTAAGGGGTAACTTTTCGAGGTGCATAAAATCATGAGGGACATTGTTAAAGTGAATGTACAGAGTCTTTTTCCCAGGGAAGCAGAAACAAAAAGTAGAAGGCATAGGTTTAAGGTGAGAGGGGAAAAAGGAAAAGGGACAACTTCTTAATGCAGAGGATTGTGGATATATGGAACAAACTTCGAGAGAAAGTGGTTGATGCAGGCACAATAACAACTTTTTAAGATATTCAGACATCTATATGGTTAGAAAAGATTCCAAGGGACATGGACCAAATGCAGGCAAATGGGACCAGCTTAGATGGGAATCTTGGTCAGTATGAACAAGTGGGGCCGAACTGCCGGTTTCCATACTGTATTACTCTATGACTCTATATCCATGGGGTTTCTCTCAAACTTTCACAGATGCACTATAGAATGTACTGTGATGGGATACATCCTAACCTGGGGTGGCAATTGTTCTGCTCATACAGGGAGTGGTGTACATAGCACATCACTTCCTTCTTCACGGTGTAGTGTATTGTTCCTTCCTCTCATTCCTTCTTCTCCCTACTCCTGTCTGGCAGAAAGTACAGAAGCTTGAAAGTGCGCACCACCAGACTCGGGGATCAGCTTCTTCCCCTCCATTATCAGTTCCTTCCATGAACTAGGGTACTGTTCGATTCTCCCGTCCCCCATGCAGGATATTATCTGTATTACTAAAAGTCTGATCTTGACCACTTCCTGTTGTTCTGTATATTGATTTTAGAAAAAACGCTGCCACTGTGATTTTTGGCCATCTTACTCAGAGTCCCCCTCCGCTGCGCAGGACAAGAGGGTTTTTCCCATCGATGAAAAATAAAAGAGTTATTAGTGTTTAAAAAATGTTGAGATTCTCTCTCCTTAAGTCCACGCCCCTTCCGGAGGGACTATAGAACCCGGAAGTGTTGAGTGCATCAGTCAGTCTCTGCAAGATGGGGGAGCGAGAGGGTCACGTCTCTCAGTCTGAGCTGTGAATAACACTGAACACATGTCTACTAAACTGTGAGTGTGGCTTTACTGACCTTGAGTGCCCTTAATGTGGTTTGAAAATGAAAATGTGGTTGGTTTGAAATGAAACACAGCAAATGGTTGGTGGTGGTTGGTTTGAAATAAAGCACAGCAAATGGTTGGTGGTGGTGATGGTTGGTTTGAAATAAAGCACAGCAAATGGTTGGTGGTGTTGGTTGGTTTGAAATAAAGCACAGCAAATGGTTGGTGGTAGTGGTTGGTTTGAAATAAAGCACAGCAAATGGTTGGTGGTAGTGGTTGGTTTAAAATAAAGGACAGCAAATGGTTGGTGGTGGTGGCTGGTTTGAAATGGCAAATGATTAAAAGTCTAAACTTGACAACTTCCTGTTTGCACTGTATATTGATTTTAGATAAAACGCTACCACTTACGGCTGTGATTTCTGGCCATCTTACTCAGTCCCCCTCCGCTCATCATTCTTCCAATCAATGAGAAATAAAAGTGTTATTAGTGTTTAAAAAATGTTGAGAATCTCTCTCCTGTCAATCACGCCATGAAGGCCACACCCCTTACGGTAGGAGGGGGGAGGGATTATAAAACCCGGAAGTGTGGGTGTGGCTCAGTCTCTGCAAGATGGGGGAGGGAGAGGTCATGACTTTGTCTGAGCTGTGAATCAACTGAACACACTGAATGTCTACTGAACTATGAGTGTGGTGCTTATGTGCTGTTTTGTGGTGTTTTGTGTGGTTTTATGGGGGTTTCACCCTGCATGAAATGGTATGAAACTGCACTTGAATTTGGTGGCTTTGCACCCTGCATGAAATGGTATGAAACTGCACTTGAATTTGGTGGCCTTGCACCCTGCTTGAAATGGCATGAAACTGTCCTTGAATTTGGTGGCCTTGCACCCTGCTTGAAATGGCATGAAACTGCACTTGAATTTGGTGGCCTTGCACCCTGCTTGAAGTGGCATGAAACTGCACTTGAATTTGGTGGCCTTGCATCCTGCTTGAAATGGTATGAAACTGCACTTGAATTTGGTGGCCTCGCACCCTGCTTGAAATGGCATGAAACTGCACTTGAATTTGGTGGCCTTGCACCCTGCTTGAAGTGGCATGTAACTGCATTTGAATTTGGTGGCCTTGGACCTGGATTGAAATGGTAGGAAACTGCATTTGAATTTGTTGGCTTTGCACCTTGCTTGAAATGGAATTTTAAGGAATAGCCGTGAGTCAACTGCCAGCCCACCAGCCGTGAGTCAACTGCCAGCACATCGGGCTTGAGTGACTGAGCTGCCACCTCAAGAATCCATTTGGCCCACAATGTCCATACTAGCCATCTGGAAACCAGTCCCTTCAGCACACAACACCCATACTAGCACTCCAGAAAGCCCCCCCCCCACCCCCCACTGGCCACCAATATTGGAATTGGTGGAGAGGTGGAATATTGCTTTGGGTGACCAGCCCTCCCATGTGAACATGGGACCCAATGGGTCCCACTTAGTCTAGTACTATCTAAGGAACTGATGCACTACAATGCTGAGAACTATATTCTGCACTCTGTATTCTCCCTTTTGCACTTGATTTTGAACTGATCTTTGTATGGTATATCTGACCTGTTTGGAAACATGCAAAACACAGTTTTTAACTGTACCTCACTACATGTGACAATAATAAATCTAAATCTAAACATAAACAAAGAAAGCTGGAAGTATCATAAAGAATGTCTGTCACATTGGCCATACTCACTTCTCTCTTATACCTGGCAGAAAATGCAGGAGCCTGAAAACCCAGACATCTAGTCTGAAAATAACTGCTTTTTCGCCACAGCTACAGTATATGACTCTTCAACCAATTACCTCCTTCACACTTCTTTCCCAGAGGAGCTGCCATGTACTCTTTCTCTTTCTCTTATCTCATTTGGTTATTCCATTAGTGTCACCTATCCACACTTGTGGTCAGGGGGTCAGAAAGTCAAGGATCTAGTGGCAAAGAGGGATGCTGACTCGAGGTGAAGGAGTTTGGAGATCAGTTTGGATGGGAATATTCTGTTGAAGGCAGACCTATGGTCAATAAAAAGGAGTCTAATGGAAGTGTCCTTGTCTCAGTGTTCTAGGGGTAAGATTAATAGCACCAATAATCTGTCATGGACTAGCTACATTGAAGCGACAGCCAAGATGGCACATCACTGAATCATCACTGACATTGAAACACCCATTTATGTATAGCCTAACCAAACTCCATTTTTATCCTCCCCACATTCCCATCAACTGCAGAAGGTAACAGAACAAGGGATCCAAGGTGAGTTGTCAGCAAGATGAAGGAGCTAGTTATTGACTTCAGGAAGCACATGCCTCATTCAGCATAAATGGTGCGGAAATGGAGATGGACAAGCACTGCAAGTTCCTGAGTGTAAATAGCACTGGGTGAACCAACCACATTGAAGCTACGGCAAGAAAGCTCACCAACACCTCCACCTCCTCAGAAGACTTATGGGCCTGTCCCACTGAGGCGACGTTTCGGGCGACTGCAGGAGACAATGCAGTCGCCACATGGTCGCCACATGTTTGCGGGTGGTTGCCGGGGAGTCGCCTTCATGGCCGTGCGGTTCCCGCATTCTGGGAACTGGTCGCAGCCTCATTATGGTCCAAAATGAAGCCGCCATGGAGAGTAGCGAGAATCTTCGTGCTGTAGGTTGGTCGCCGGGTGGTCCTAATGGATTGCCAGGAGGTCGAAGGTTCTCACAGGTTCTCGTAGGTTGTAGCCGGTGCTGACCATCGAATTTCATTGGCTCATTGGGGAAAAAAACGTAAGCAATAGTTTTCAGAACTAAGGATAACCGACCGGTAATGTTCAATGTCCGTCGACCTTCACAGCCATGTATCTCTGGCTTCTTAACAGTTGACTCCACTCCTTCTCCCTCCTTCTACCCCCTCCCCCCCCTCTTGTAGAGGTCTTATCCTACACTGTGCTTTAGCCCTCTTAATTACAGCACCAACCTTCCTGTTCATCGTATCACCTTGGCTTGGCACCGTTTGAATTTCACTCAGGCAGCGCTCCCCCCGCTTGCCTTGTTCCCCGCCTGCATAACGGGCTGGTGAAGGAAGCAATGTGTGTGTGTGTGTTCCACTCTGACAGTCACCGTTCCAGTTGCCGTTTTTTCAGGCGACTGCTGACAACTTGACAGTTGCCTGCAGTCACCTGAAAAATCGCCTAAGTGGGACAGGCCCATAAGGAAGTTCAGCATTTCGCCAATGACTCTTACCAATTTCTACAGATGCATCGTAGAAAACATTCTATTGGTATATACAACAGCCTGGTCTGTCAACAGATCTGCCTGAAACTGCATGAAATTCCATCGAGATCTGGATGAAATCCACTCCTTTACACACACCTGCTTCATTACTTCATTACTTCATTACTACTTCATTAACACTTGACGCTGCCTCAGGAAGGCATCCAACATAATCAAGGATAATTTTCACCCCAGTCATTCCCTCTTCTCCCCACTCCTGCTCGGACAGATGTTACAAAAGCCTGAAAACATTTACCACCAGATTCAGGAACAGATTCTTCAGCACAATTAAGGGCCTGTCCCACGAGCATGCGACTGCATGCGGCAAGCGTGACCTAACGTGGTCGCTTGAGCCGTACGGCCGGTCCCACTTCGATCGCAGGAGCCATATGGAGTTGTGCGGAGCTGGTCCCGACATCGCGCGGGGCTCCGAAAAACTGACAGTGTTCAAAAATTCCGCGCGGCAACGGCCTGTCGGCCCACAACCGCCTCGACGCCGTACGCACCGCCTCGACGGATATGCGCAGCGTCTCAACGCCGTACGCAGTGTCTTGACGCCGTATGCAGCATCTTGACGCCATACATCACGGGCGGACTTCCCGCGGACTTCGCTCGAAATTCACGTCACTCACTCGACCTCCGCGCAGCCCCCGCTTCCGGTTTGGTCGTGCTCGCCGCATGCAGTCGCATGCTCGTGGGACAGGCCTTTTATCAGCCTATTGAACAGTCCTCCCATAAGCGGTGGTGTCGTCTCAATTCTCCAACCTATTTATTGTGGCTCTTGCACTTTCTTTTACCTACACTTTCTCTGTAACTGTAATGTTATAATGCCGCGACACTATAATCTGCACTCTGATATTTATCTCCTTACATTATGGTTCAGTATAACTTAGTTGTACTCATGTATTGTATGATATGGCTGGATAGCATGCAAACAAAGTTTTTCACAGTCTCTCGGTACAATAAACCAATACCAATTCCAAAATAATCTTTATTTACATTCTTGTCCTCTGCTTCGACACCCAAAAATGATGTATTCCAGAAACTCTGGTATTTTAAAAGGAGACACGGTCCCATCTGCAGGATGTGGCAGCCCAATCTGTGCCGTATCTTCCCACCCAGGGCGGTGATATGGGCAAACACATATCTAGATAATTAGCAAGCAGGACTGAATGTAAAGCTGTACTTATATTCCAGATGATTCAGAGAACATCACCAACCTCGCTGACCACATCCAGGAAGCCATGGAGAATATTCGAAGGGTCGGAGAACAGTACCACGACTACAACCGTCTGGGAGGATGGTGGCCTTTCAGGATGTTTGGAGGCTGGTGGACAACAGTGACTGGCCATCGGGACAATCTTGTTGGCAATTACATTACTGCGTTGTATGTGCGGATGGCATCACGACTGCATGGACTTTACTAAAGCCTGTCAGCCGGATGTAACAAGGTAACGCCTGCGGGCCGATGTGACGGTAACCAGACTGTTCGAGGGGTGGAAGGTTAAATGAGAATTTTGCCCGAACAGCCTGTGACCCATAGTGCTATGTTTAAAACCCAAACCACTGTGGATGGTAGCGCTATATCTAGAACGATAGCGTTGCAGCTGACAGTGCTTTGTTTAAATTCCCACGTGCTAAGCTGACAGTGCTCTATTTAAAACTTTGCGCGCCAAGTATGTAGCTCTATGTATATTGCTTTATGCGCCAAGTCTGTAGCTGATAACGCTGTGTGTATTTCCTTACGCGACAAGTCTGCGGCTGATAGTGCTTTTTTTCCAAAGGGGGGAGCCTTGCTCGGATGCAGTCCCCTGCCATTGGTTGTAGTTTGAATTTGGGAGCAACGCTATTGGCCAGGACATACCGGCGGTCATTTCAATAACTGATTTCTGCCTGTATAAAGGCAGGTGCCGGTAAGCCATGAGGTACTTCTTGAAGAGAGGGGTTCACCAACGGGCTGGGTTGCGATCAGCGCCGCGGGCGGAGGCCAAGAGAGGGAGAGGTGTGCTCCTGTAAGACGGGCCCACACATACCGAGATAAGTATTGTTTTTGTTCTCTCTCGTGCCAATTAAACTGATTTGTAACTTAACGGACAAGTGTGCCTTTTTTCTGTTCTTCTAGTCAGATCCTTGAACCTGTTCCCTTGCAAGATAATGTAAAGACCTCTCTGAGTGACAAGTTCTCACTCTCAAACAGGATGCTGTCCCAACAACAATCTGATCTGTCAGTGACTTTGATTGTTTCTATACCTACCGGGGTGTACTCAGTTAAAGTTTTATTCCTTTCCAAGATGGAAAGGCGGCTTTGTTATTTTATTTTGTACACTCATCTGGGAGGTTCCTTGTATCTTTGACTAGCAGTGATTGTGACAGTAGAAGCCACCAAGGTTCAATGGAACATACTTGAAAATTAAGCCTCACGCTTCAAAATGGTGCAATGAATTGTCAGCTCTGTCAAACAGCAGGCTCCTGGGTCAATAATTGGATTGATTAATAGAAAGGAGAATTTCTGGATCCTGCTACTTATTGGGAAGGGAGCAAGGAACAGCCTCTGAGGAGGGGATAATGAGGAAGACCTACTGATCGTCAAGCTCCTCCATCTCTCAGCCTACCAGTTGATGAGCAGTTGCTGTGGGTGGGATGGTGTGTGCTGCAAGATAGCTGCAGGTGAACAGAGAGAGCATGGATCGAAGGTCAGAGTGCAGGTCATGACACAAATGAGCAAATCATGACTATCATGGCTGAGGAGTGGGCAGATTGCAAGGAGGGAGACTGACTGCTGGCTGGAGGCAAAGATTAAACATTCCACTCTTCCTCTCCTCAGCTGCTGAATTTCTGGAGCAGTTGGAAATGTATACTGCAGATTGTGAAACAACCTCCTGAGGACTGTAATTGCTTTATTCAACTTTAGAATGCAGTAGTACAGTGCAGAGATATGGACTTTCAATCTGAAGATGTGAATTTAAGTCCCATTACACATCTGAATGATTCAAATTCTAGTTAAATAACAGGTAGGGAAAAGGTGACAGGGTGGTGCAGACTGCCTGACATCTCCAAGAATCCAGATTCAACCCTGACCTCATGCTGTCTGTGTGGAGTTTGCCGTTTCGGGCCGAGAAGAAGGGTTTCGGCCCGAAACGTTGCCTATTTCCTTCGCTCCATAGATGCTGCTGCACCCGCTGAGTTTCTCCAGCATTTTTGTGTACCTCCTTATGACCATGTGGGCTTCCTATGGTTGCTCCAATTTCATCTTATATCCCCAAAACATGCAGGTTATTGTCCACTGTAATTTGCCCTTTAGTGTAGGTGTCTGGGAAATAAATTTGAAAGGAGAAGCAGGTAAGCATGTGAGGGTTGTTTTATAGCTGCACTGGTATAAGTTTAGTTTAGAGATACCGCTTGGAAACGGGTCCTTCGGCCCACCGCGTCCACGTTGACCATTGATCACCCATTTACACTAGTTCTATTTTATCCCATTTTCCCTGCACACTAGGGGCAATTTACAGAGACCAATTAACTTACAGACTTGCACATACTTGGGATGTGGGTGGAAACCGGATCACCCGAAGCAAACCCATGTAGTCAGAGGGAGGATGTACGAACTCCACATCGACAGCACCCAAGGTCAAACTCAAACCCAGGTCTCTGGCGCTGTGAGGCAGCGATTCTACCAGCTGCGCCACTGTGGCACCCAAAGGCATCAAATAAGACATAGGGGATTATTCTGCTGAGAGCCATAGTGAATTTAATGGGGCAAACGGCCTCCTTCTGTGCTCTAGTAAGTTCAAGAAAAGTAAATCTGGAATTGCAAAGCCAGCACTGGTTCTGGAGATCATAAAAAAGGCATATTGTTGCAGCTCTGCAATATCCTTCAGGGGTCGAAACCTGTTGGTGAGATGGCTGAAATGTGACTCCGGACATACAATTATATGGTTGATTCTGAAATAACCCAAGAAGCTATCTGCCCAAAGGAAGGAGGATTGTGCACATACATTGTAAGCATTGGTCCAACTAGTGACAACCACTTACTGACAAGCAAAAATGGATTAAAGTCTGATTTTATAAAACATTGAACAGTACAGCACAGGAACAGGCCCTTCAGCCAACAACGTGATGCCAAGACAAACTCTTATTTACCTGCACATATCCATATCGCTCCATTCCTTGCTTATGTGTTTGTATGTATGAAAGTGTATGTGAACATAAGAGCGTGTTTAAGTGTCTGTGTGTGTGAACATGGGTGTGTGTGAACATGGGCGTGTGTGAACATGTGTGTGTGTTGTGCATGTGTGTGAACATAAGTGTATCTGTATGTAAGTGTGGTTGTATGTATATTTGGTGCAGTGTGAGTATGTGTGTGTGTGAGATGAGGGAGGTTGATGACTATTGGTGGGGAGTGTTCTTGTGATGCCTAATTGCATGGCAGGGATACACTACTTTAATGAGTAAGTTATAGGAGTAGCAGACAAAACCTTCAGCCACTGATCCAAAATCAGAGTCCAAATTCGAAACTGGCAGCTGGGAATTTTACACTGAAGTAAAAATATAAATCTGAACTTAAAGAAGAACATTCTCAAGAAATAATTAAAGAAAAATAACAGTGCCCATGAAGACTGGATCATTATAAAAACTGATGTAATTCACTAATGTCTTCTGCTGTCCTTACTCAGTCAGGGTTCCATGCGACTCCAGATGCACCAATGTTGGCTTCCTTAGATCAGGACCAGTGAGTATCAGAATCGCCAATGATATTCCCAATCCACGATCAAATAACTTAGAAAACTGTGTTTGGCTTTCTTCGTTGAGCAGTTGCCCTAATGAGAGCTATAGCTTTGTCTGTGGAGATGTCTTCATGTGGAGACGAGGAGTGGGAGGTAGCATGAAATAAAGCAGAGGGCTTTGCAAAGGCACCAGAGTGTTATTGGCTGTACTCTTCCTGGTAACTGGGTCATACAAAGTAAAAGCAGAAAATGTTGCAAATCATGTTTCCCCAGAGAGTATTGACTCTAGACTCCAATAATCCCTGGTGTGGTGTGTGCTGCTCAATCTACGTCTTCATATGGAATCATACTAGTTCTTCACTGGGACAGTGATGGTGACAACTAAGTGTCTTAGTAGATCAAAAATAATCTGCTTGATCTCCTTGGCTGTTTTTATGTTGCCTGAGGGAATTTGGAGGAATTCTTTAGAGTATTCTTTTATTAGCTCTGGAGTTTTGGTTTTCCCTGGATTATTCATTGTATAGAGGTTGTGATGGGTGAGATGTGTGGGGTGGGGAAGGAGGTTGGTTATGGTAGCTTTAGAGCTGGGGCAGTGCCGGATTTAGATGAAGAGAGGCCCTAGGCTATTCCACTTGTGAGGCCCCTCCCAATCCCCCACCCCCACGTTGAAGTTAATGTTTGCCCTCGTTTTCTTGTTAAGTAGGTCAACATGGCATTCCTGTGCTTCTCTAAGTTTTCATGAGTTTGGATAAGACGGGGGTTTTGCCAATCATCAAACCCTTCAGAAGCTAAAGATGTAGCAGAAGATGCAATGTTTGGAAAGAGTTTACAAACAAAGCAATATATACAGCCTTTTGAGGGAGAATACACAAGCCACTTTCGGCTATATGTTTCTCCATTGACTTTTGTTGAATAGAAAAGAGCTTTTGTGGAAAACCTAGACTGATTTTTATACACTCGCTTGGAATTTGAAAATGGTCCACAACGATGCTGAACTTGAGATGGGCCCCTTTCTACCCAATAGGATACGTCCTCATGTGATAATTCTGTCCACAAACCAATGTCTGTTAAAGTAGATCCATGTTTGGCATCATCTATATCTGAGTTTGGAATACCTTGGACTTGGCCTACCTTACCAAGTGGGAGCTGAAAATTCTGACTATCCACATTATTTTCTTGTCGCTCTTTAGCCTCTCCCTGTCCATTAAGTGACTCCTGAATTAGTTCTATATTTTCATTTTGAGCTGGCATCATGGCTGCTTTCTCATATTCAGCTTGCTGTTCCACGTCCTGCTTCGCTGTTTTTGTTTCAGGGAGGTTTTCTTCTGGTTGAATGCTGGTAGTTGGCTGGATAGCTCCACCACACTGATTTCCTTGTGTTAGTATCAATGTATATGCTTCACCCCTGGCACTTGTTGCCTCTGTCAGTGGCTGATCCAAGAAAGCAGTGATTGGTCTTAACTTCTTTACCATATCATTTTCAATTGTCTTTCTCTTGCGCTTGCTAACATCACTTTCAAATCTTTTACTCATGCTTAGATTAGAATATAAAAATAAAAAGTAAAATTAATCTTCAACAATTATTAGAAAGGAAAACATGAAGGGGCGTTCTCACAAAATGGGGTCCACTTGCGTGAAGAAAAAAAAATTCTGTATAATAGTTGGGAAATATTTCTTAAAGAATTGTTCCTTATTGACAATTATATTGCAAAATCTGAATCAAATCTGAATCAAATCTGCTTTCAAAAACCGTTTACAAAACGAGTATGCTTTTTAAACGTTAAAACAAATAGTAAATACCCAACAAAAAATTCATATTCATCAGCTTCAAGTCAATTAAATTCATCTAATCAATTAAATTCATCCAAATTCAATTCCTAGATCTAAACATCTATCCATTTCTTAAGAAAAGGCTAACATTTTTGAATAACCAAAGTATCCAAATAACAAATAACAAACTGATCCCATTCACACAAGAATTCACAATATAACATGATTTTTAAATCTCACTTTGTCATGAATTTATATGCCAAATGGAAGGAATTTAATGTTTAATTCCCATAAATTAATCCAGAAACATCCACTCTCAAGATAATTAAATCATTATTTTTTGCACAATACATCTGACTAAAACTGTAGTGGATATTTAGTATGAAAATATTGATCATGGACAGACAATAACACAAAATAAGATGTTCTTATGACATGATTGTGCAAAAAAATAATGAATTTGATTATCTTGAGAGTGGATGTTTCTGGATTGTTATCGATTGGAATGTGGCTGCTGCCATGATCTAAGCCCCGATATCAGCAGGCAAGACAAGGCCGATTCGTATCGGGGCCTAAATAACAAAGGACAAAGGACAAAGTACAAATGACAAAGGACATTTATTGTCACATACACCAATTGGTGTAGTGAAATTTCAGTTGCCATTGCAGCACACAAATAAAATAAACACAACATTATAGAATTTAACATTAAACATAGAAAACATCCCCCCATAGCGGGATCAACGTTCCCACTGTGAGGGAAGGCACCAAAGTTCAGTCCACTTCCTCCATGTTCACCCGTGGTCAGGGCCTATTGAGGCCTCTGCAGTCGCCACCACGGCAGCCCAATGTTTCAGGCCCTCTTGCCGGATGATGGAACTCCGGCGTCGGAAGAACGCTCTCAGCGGCTTGGAGTTCCAAAACGGCCACTTGCTACCAGAGACCGCGGCTCCCGAAGTCCACAGGCCGCGCTGGACGGAGCTCCAACTCTAGCGATCTCGGCGAGAGATCCTAGGCTCCACGGTGTTTAAAGTCAGCGCCGCCCACAGCTGGAAGGACCGCAACCACAGCTCCACGATGTTAAAGTCGGCACTCCGGAGCTCCACACAGCGACCCGGGTAAGGCATCACCCTGCTCCGTGATGGTACCTCAGTGCTGAAGCTGCAGCTCGAAGCTCTGGCCGGTCCTGGCAGGAAAGGCTGCGCCAATCCGAATGGTAGGCCGCGAGGAGGGGGCGAAGATGCGGCTCGGAGGAAGGACGCATCCTTTCCCAGGTAGGGACAGAGAAAAACGTTTTCCCCCTTCCACCCCAACCCCCACATAAAAAGACTAAAAAGACTACAAGGCCTCCAGAACAAAACTTTTTAACAGACTACAAATTTATTAAAAAAAGGGTGAAGAACGACCGGCTGCAGGCAAGGCTGCCACCACCACACGACATTTTCCACATCAGCAGATTAAAATGAAGCCACAACAAAAAGCAAGGAAATATCGTAAATAAACGACATACCTTTTGTTTTGTCCTGCACTTGCGATCCGTGATGTTGAAGGCGTTTTTAGTCGCGATTAACTTCAATCCAGCAGAAACGGGAGCGCAATCGTAGAACGGATTTTCTTCATCAGGTAGTATCTTTCAGTAGCAGTCCGAGCAATTTCCTCTCCGACAACGAATACAAACCTCACCTGCACTTTAATCCTGCCCCCCCCCCCCCCCCCCCCACCAAAGCCTCCGGAATCGCAAGCACAGCGCCACTGATGGTAGGTTTTGTAACAACGCCACTATGGCACAGCGCCACTGATGGTAGGTTTTGTAACAACGGCACTATGTCAAAAATATTATACACCTTGGCGTAGCAAGGCCGAGGCCCCCTAAATCTCGAGGCCCTAGGCTTCAGCCTATGAAGCCTATATGTAAATCCGGCTCTGAGCTGGGGAGATTCTCTGGGGCGTGTGGAACAGGGTCTGGAATTGGTATTGTGAGGAGGTATTTGTCATCTTGCTGAAGGAGGGGCAACATTTATAAAGCACTGTCATTTCAATTGATTCAATTTACAGAATAATCGGATATCTCTTCTGGTGCTAAAATAAATCAACATATTGGATTTCTGTGGGAGTTCTGCGTCCACATCCATCACTTTGCTGAATCCCGCTGAAGCTACAGTGGTAGTACAATCAGGGGATTCATACCTTTTCTCCAAGGATGCCACATTCTGTTGAAGTTGCAGCCAAGAATGAAGAGTGCCTTTGTGAAAATACAACCATTGGTTCTTTCAAACTACTGATAATGTAGATGTAAGCAGGTTACTGAGCTGGGAGAGAGAACTGAAGCAGGCAGGCAGAAAATGAACAAAGCCCAATTGAGGATTCAAATCAAAGGTAACATCTCTCCAACAGGGCAATGGAGATGTGGGAGATATTCCCAGTTAGATGTTAATGATATCCTTATTAACTGTTCCATCCATTTATTAAATAGCTACATCCAAGAAGGATGGATAATTATAAAAAGAAGAAACTTGCATTTATTTAATGCTCTCAACTGGTTTCAAAGGAATGTTATCAGGACAATTTGTACAACATACAGCTGTGATTTTTGGGATGCTTAATGAAAAGCTTAATCAAAGCAGTTGTGGCGTCAGCTGATAGTCAGACCACTTGCGGTCGAACCCTCATCAGTGGTTACGTGGGCTGTCACCTGACGTCATGGGGTTCAGGGGAGTGTCCTGCTACAGAGGCCCGAGAGCCGTTGGAGAGATCGCAGAGGGAGGAGCTACACCCGGGCGGTAGGAGATAAAAAGGAGCGTGGGGCTTGTTCCTTACAGAGGCCCGAGAGCCGTTGGAGAGATCGCAGAGGGAGGAGCTACACCCGAGCGGTAGGAGATAAAAAGGAGCGCGGGGCTTGTTCCTTACAGAGGCCCGAGAGCCGTTGGAGAGATCGCAGAGGGAGGAGCTAACGTTCTGTAACGTTCCAAGTTCCACTTCAAAAACAAGTGGGTTTGAGGAAGCCGCTGATTGGTGGACGCAGACAAGAGGGAGCAGCTGATTGGGAGTGAGATCCCTGCTGATTGTACTGTATTGTAGCAGTTTGTTTTGTATTGTATCCAGGGTAAGGGGAGTATGAGGGCCAGGGCAGTTTACTGTTCTGGATGTCAGATGTGGGAAGTCATGGAGTCTGATAGCCCTCCAGACGTCCACATCTGCGCCAGGTGTATCGAGATGGGGCTCTTAATGGACCGTATTAGGAACCTGGAGCAGCAGCTCGATGACCTCCGTCTGGTCAGGGAGAGCGAGGAAGTCATTGAGAGGAGTTACAGGGATGTGGTCACTCCAACACCACAGGAGGCAGGCAAGTGGATCACGGTTGGGAGAGGCAAGGGGCACAGGCAGGGACTAGAGAGTACCCCGGTGGCTGTACACCTTGACAATAAGTACTCCTGTTTTAGCACTGTTGGGGTGGACAGCCTACCTGGGGGTAGCGACAGCGGCCGGGCCTCCGGTATAGAGACCGGTCCTGTTGCTCAGAAGGGTAAGGAAAAGAAGAGGAGGGCAATATTAATAGGGGACTCTATGGTTAGGGGGTCAGACAGGCGATTCTGTGGACGCAGTCGGGGGACCCGGATGGTAGTTTGCCTCCCTGGTGCCAGGGTCTGTGATGTGTCTCAACGTGTCCAAGACATCCTGAAAGGGCAGGGAGAGGAGCCCGAGGTCGTGATACATATAGGTACCAATGACATAGGTAAAGAAAAGAGAAGAGGTCCTGAAAGGAGAATTTAGGGAGTTAGGAGGGGAGTTAAAGAGAAGGACAGCAAAGGTAACAATCTCGGGATTACTGCCTGTGCCACGCGACAGTGAGAGTAGGAATGGAGCGAGGTGGAGGATAAATGTCTGGCTGAAGGACTGGTGCAGAAGGCAGGGATTCAAATTTCTGGATCATTGGGTCGAAGGTTCGACCTGTACAAAAAGGATGGGTTGCACTTGAACCTGAGGGGGACCGATATCCTGGCGGGGAGATCTGCAAAGGCTACTGGGGAGACTTTAAACTAGAATGGTTGGGGGGAGGGACTCAAATAGAGAATGCTATTAGACAGTGTGTGAGGCAGGAGGCAGAGAAGGAAAGCACTCAGACCCAACATGTAGGGGGGAAAGAAGAAAACAATAATAAACAGAGAATAGGAGGTGGTGGGGTTCTTAAATGGGTGAGCAGAGAAACAGAGGGGTGTAAAATGCGGGCGGAAGCAATAGGTAGCAAGGTGAAAAGTAAAAGTGGCAGGCAGACAAATCCAGGGCAACATAATTGTATAAGGGGTAAGAGCGTTGTAAAAACAAGCCTGAAGGCTTTGTGTCTCAATGCAAGGAACATTCGTAATAAGGTGGATGAGTTGAACATGCAGATAGCAATTAATGATTATGATATAGTTGGGATCACGGAGACATGGCTCCAGGGTGACCAAGGCTGGGAGCTGAACATCCAGAGATATTCAATATTCAGGAGGGATAGAGAGAGAGGAAAAGGAGGTGCGGTAGCGTTGCTGGTTAGAGAGGAGATTAACGCAGTGGAAAGGAAGGACATTAGCTTGGAGGATGTGGAATCGGTATGGGTAGAGCTGCGAAACACTAAGGGGCAGAAAACGCTGGTGGGTGTTGTGTACAGGCCACCTAGCAGTAGTAGTGAAGTTGGGGATGGCATCAAACAGGAAATTAGAAATGCGTGCAACAAAGGCAAAACAGTTATAATGGGTGACTTCAATCTACATATAGATTGGGTGAATCAAATTGGCAGGGGTGCTGAGGAAGAGGATTTCTTGGAATGTATGAGGGATAGTTATCTAAACCAACATGTAGAGGAACCAACGAGAGAGCAGGCTATTCTAGACTGGGTATTGAGTAATGAGGAAGGGTTAGTTAGCAGACTTGTTGTGCGTGCCCCCTTGGGCAAGAGTGACCATAATATGGTTGAGTTCTTCATTAGGATGGAGAGTGACATTGTTAATTCAGAAACAACGGTTCTGAACTTAAAGAAAGGTAACTTTGAGGGTATGAGACGTGAATTGGCCAAGATTGACTGGCAATTAGTTCTAAAAGGGTTGACGGTGGATATGCAATGGAAGGCATTTAAAGACTGCATGGATGAACTACAAAAAATGTTCATCCCAGTAGTGCATCCGTGGATAACAAGGGAAATCAGGGATTGTATCAAAGCAAAAGATGATGCGTACAAATTAGCCAGAAAAAGCAGCATACCAGAGGACTGGGAGAAATTCAGAGACCATCAGAGGAGGACAAAGGGCTTAATTAGGAAAGGGAAAATAGATTATGAAAGGAAACTGGCAGGGAACATAAAAACTGACTGTAAAAGTTTTTATAGATATGTGAAGAGAAAGAGATTAGTTAAAACAAATGTAGGTCCCTTGCAGTCAGAAACAGGTGAATTGATCATGGGGAACAAGGATATGGCGGACCAATTGAATAACTACTTTGGTTCCGTCTTCACTGAGGAAGACATAAATAATCTGCCGGAAATAGCAGGGGGCCGCGGGTCAAAGGAGATGGAGGAACTGAGTGAAATCCAGGTTAGTCGGGAAGTGGTGTTGTGTAAATTGAATGGATTAAAGGCCGATAAATCACCAGGGCCAGATAGGCTGCATCCCAGAGTACTTAAGGACGTAGCTCCAGAAATAGTGGATGCATTAGTGATAATTTTTCAAAACTCTTTAGATTCTGGAGTAGTTCCTGAGGATTGGAGGGTAGCAAACGTAACCCCACTTTTTAAGAAGGGAGGGAGAGAGAAAACGGGGAATTACAGACCAGTTAGTCTAACATCGGTAGTGGGGAAACTGCTAGAGTCAGTTATTAAAGATGGGATAGCAGCACATTTGGAAAGTGGTGAAATCATTGGACAAAGTCAGCATGGATTTACGAAAGGTAAATCGTGTCTGACGAATCTTATAGAATTTTTCGAGGATGTAACTAGTAGAGTGGATAGAGGAGAACCAGTGGATGTGTTGTATCTGGACTTTCAGAAGGCTTTCGACAAGGTACCACATAAGAGATTAGTATACAAACTTAAATCACACGGTATTGGGGATTCAGTATTGATGTGGATAGAGAACTGGCTGGCAGACAGGAAGCAAAGAGTAGGAGTAAACGGGTCCTTTTCAGAATGGCAGGCAGTGACTAGTGGGGTACCGCAAGGCTAAGTGCTGGGACCCCAGCTATTTACAATTTATATTAATGATCTGGACGAGGGAATTGAAAGCAACATCTCCAAGTTTGCGGATGACACTAAGCTGGGGGGCAGTGTTAGCTGTGAGGAGGATGCTAGGAGACTGCAAGGTGACTTGGATAGGCTGGGTGAGTGGGCAAATGTTTGGCAGATGCAGTATAATGTGGATAAATGTGAGGTTATCCACTTTGGTGGCAAAAACGGGAAGGCAGACTATTATCTAAATGGTGGCCGATTAGGAAATGGGGAGATGCAGCGAGACCTGGGTGTCATGGTACACCAGTCATTGAAAGTAGGCATGCAGGTGCAGCAGGCAGTGAAGAAAGCGAATGGTATGTTGGCCTTCATAGCAAGAGGATTTGAGTATAGGAGCAGGAGGTTCTACTGCAGTTGTACAGGGTCTTGGTGAGACCACACCTGGAGTATTGCGTACAGTTTTGGTCTGCAAATCTGAGGAAGGACATTATAGCCATAGAGGGAGTGCAGAGAAGGTTCACCAGACTGATTCCTGGGATGTCAGGACTTTCATATGAAGAGAGACTGGATAGACTTGGCTTATACTCGCTAGAATTTAGGAGATTGAGAGGGGATCTTATAGAAACGTACAAAATTCTTATGGGGTTGGACAGGCTAGATGCAGGAAGATTGTTCCCGATGTTGGGGAAGTCCAGGACAAGGGGTCACAGCTTAAGGATAAGGGGGAAATCCTTTAAGACCGAGATGAGGAAAAACTTTTTCACACAGAGAGTGTTGAATCTCTGGAACTCTCTGCCACAGAGGGTAGTTGAGGCCAGTTCATTGACTATATTTAAGAGGGAGTTAGATGTGGCCCTTGTGGCTAAAGGGATCAGGGGGTATGGAGAGAAGGCAGGTACGGGATACTGAGTTGGATGATCAGCCATGATCATATTGAATGGCGGTGCAGGCTCGAAGGGCCGAATGGCCTACTCCTGCACCTATTTTCTATGTATCTATGTATAAGCATATCTCACTTTGAGATCAAGCAGTCAACAGGTAGCTGAGCTCAAGACAACACCCTCGCTCAGCTGCAGCAGCAATGACATTATTATGTTAGAGGACCAAACTGTATTTCAAACCTATTATCTCACTGAATAAAGCAACTGTTTATTCACCACGTTTGCTGCCGCTACACAATGTGGTTTTTTTTTAAAGAAACTCTTTAAAAAGTGAGTGATAGAAGTAGGACATTAGCTGGAGGCAAGGCTAGCAATGATGGGGTGAAGAAATTTGGGGGAAAAGTTGCCAAAGTGAGATGATAGAGTGGGATCTTGGCATCTGATACATGTCATCATACTTGGAAAAGGAGAGATTTGAAAAAGGTAAACATTTCCCCGGCTGATGACGCTGAAATTGTAATGCTGTGGCTGTTGTCTCAGGTTCCCTGCTACATAGTTACCTCTGAAGCTGAAGGTAGTCAAGAGTTAATTGTATATCATTATCATCTGTACTGACAATGGAAAAATGAGATTCTTGCAGCAGCATAACAAGCTTGTAAACTGATAATATTTAATAAACACAAACAATTCAGTAAATGAATAACCATAATACTAGTTCAAAAACAAAGTATTTTGTGCAACTAAAGATACTCCATAGAAGTTCATAGTTCAGGTTAGTGTTAGGTTGTGTTCAACCTTGAACCTCGTGGTCATGGCTTTCAAACTCCTATAATGGCTTTCATACTCCTATACCTTCTTCCCGATGGTAGGAGTGAAATGAGAGAATGGCCAGGTGACATGGATCTTTAATGATATTGGCTGCTTTTTGAAGCAGAGAGACCTAAAGATCCTTGCTGATGGTGGAGAGGTCAGTACCTGTGATGAACAGGGCAGTGTCTATCACTCTATAATCTAATTAATTCCTGGGCGTTCAAATTGCCAAACCAGGGCTGTGATGCAACCAGTAGTGTGTGTTCAAATCCCACTCCAAGTGCTCATGGATATAATTCTAATCTGATGTTCCAGTGGGGTACTAGGAATGTGAGACATTATTTGAATTGTTCTACTTTTGGATGGGGCACTAGTATAATACCCCATCCATTCTCGCAAGAGATCCTAAGGATAATCAAAACTAAATTTAAATTTGATCAATTTTGATCAATATCCAATTTCTGTTTCTAGTACCTTACTGCGTACAATTTTCTTAAGGAAGGGCCCCGACCCAAAATTTTGTGTGACCATTCCTTCCACAGCTACTATAACCTGCAGATTTTATTTTAGTTTAGTTTAGAGATACAACGTGGAAACAGGCCCTTCGGTCCACTGAGTCCACGCTGACCAGCGATCACCTATCCTACACACCATAGGAACAATTTTAAAGAAGCCAATTTAACTACAAACCTGTATGTCTTTGGAATGTGGGAGGAAACCTGAGCACCTGGAGAAACCCATGCGGTCACAGGGAGAACGTGCAAACTCCACACAAACAGCACGGAGAGTCAAGATGGAACCCAAGTCTCTGGCGCTGTGAGGCAGCAGCTCTACTGATGCACCACCGTGTTCCTCTGGAGTCTGTTTTTTGCTCAAGATTCCAGCATCTGCACTCTTGTTCCTGCAAAATTTTGCAGTTTTTTCCCAAATTTCCTGTATGTTAATTTCAAACATACTCCACCGGTTGAAAGTACATTGGGACAGCTTGAAGTCATGACAGGTGCTGTGTAAGTCTATGTTTTTCATCCGTACCCAGTTCTAATCTTACAATTCTTATTCATTCTATGTGGAAATAAGGGTGAAAGAGACCAATTTGTGGATGCAAGCTACATCTAGAGGGACTAGATTGTTCCTTGTAAAAACTGCACCCAATGACTAATCCTCCTGCCTTGTTTCAAACACTGGATCTAGGTGATGTGTTCATGAACTCTTCTCCCCATCTTGGGCAGTCCCTCCACATCAAGGACAACTTGCTTTCACTCCAGTCCTGTACAATCTGAGGTGATTGATTAGATCAACTGCAGATCCTGTCATAAGTGGAATAGGATTTTGTTGACTGGGGACAGGTGGAGGTGTGTGGTGGGGGTGGGGGTGGCGGTTGGAAGGTCATGTGCTACTTCGGCTGTCTGTGCAGGGATTCATTGGGTTCTTGATGAATGGAATAAAGCTCTCAATCCCTTCCTGAACACCCCTTCGCCATTCTGAGTTGTCCCAGACTCAAGAGTTGCTGGAGAAGTTACACTTCGTCAAGGGGGTTTTGCAGAACATTCTTGAAGTATTGCATCTGTTCACCTGGTGGTCCCTTGCTGTGGCGGAGTATCTGTCTTGGGAAGTTGGTTTTGATCACATGACTGGTGTAGCCTCAAGGCTGAGGATATCGGCCAGGGAGAGGAAATTGTGTTGGTTCACTTATCCTGCCAGGAGATTTGGAGAATTTTGCAGAAAAAATGGTGGTGACATTTCGCCAGTGCTTTGAGGGGCTAACTGCAGGTAAATAAAATTCAAGAAACTGCAGATGCTGGAAGTCTGAAATAAAAACAGTATGGTGCTGGAAACATTCAGCATGTCAGACAGCATCTGCAGGAAAAAAACAGTGTTAACCCATCGTCAGAATGGGAAAGGAATGTTAAGTTGCAGGGAAGGTAGAGGAGAGATGGATAGGACAATGGGAATACCTATGATTGGGTGAGAGCTAGATTAACATGGGGATAAGTTATGATTCATGGGAGCAATTAGTGACTGGCCTGAAAATGAAGAATTCAATACTGTTGATTTCAGTTCAGTTTAATTTATTGTCACGTGTATCAAGGTACAGTGTAAAACTTTTGCTGCGAGCTAACCAGTCAGCAGAAAGACATGATTATAATTGAGCCATTTTCAGTGTATAGATACATGATAAGGGAATAATGTTTAGTGCAAGGTAAAGCCAGTAAAGTCAGATCAAATATAGTCTGAGGTCCACGAATGAGGTAGATAGCAGTGCAGGACAGCTCTCTAGTTGTTGGTAGGATGATTCAGTTGCCTGATAACAGCTGGGAAGAAACTGTCCCTGAATCTTGAGGTGGGTGTTTTCACACTTCTATACCTTTTGCACAATGGAGATGGGAGAAGGGGGAGTGGCCAGGGTGAGACTGGTCCTTGATTATGTTGCTGGCCTTGCCGAGGTAGCGTGAGGCATGAATGGAGTCAATGTGAGACTGGTTTGTGTGATTGCCTGGGTCGCATCCACAATTTGCTGCAATTTCTTGCGGTCTTGGATGGAACTGTTCCCAAACCAAGCTGTGAAGCATCCTGATAAAATGCTTTCTATGGCGCATCTGTCGAAGTTGGTGAGAGATGTTGGCGAATGCTGAACTTCTAAAGCTTTCTAAGGAAGTAGAGGCATTGGTGTGCTTACTTGGTCATTGCTTCAATATAGGTGGTCCAGGAGAAGTTGTTGGTGATATTCTCATAGGAATTTGAAGTCTGATATAGGTGTCTCTCTTATCCAGGTGTTCCAGGGATTAATTTAGGAGTTTAGAGTGTACTGATTCTAGAAACCTTCAATGTTCTCAGATGGAAGATGAGGTAAGCCTCATTATAAAATTCAGGCAGACATAGGTCAGAGTGGGAGTGGGATGGAAAATTCAAGTGACAGTCAACTGGAAGCTCAGTTTCGCCCTCTAGTGCATATATAGCCAGACACATTCACAATTGCATGTGACAGCATTTCTCATTAGTAAACATCGTTGACGAATTGAATAGAATATCAATGAGTAAATGCAGAGCCTGGACTGCTTGGCAGACAAAGAATGTGGAGTGAAGAACTTGATAGGTAGCTATAGCCACTGGTTTGGAATTGTGCCAGAGTTTTCATTCTTCTGCTCTCCTTTCCTCAAGTGGAACAGTAGTGGGACCGAGAGCTGGTCTTTGGCTGGGAGACAGATCCTATCTGCTGCAGCTGGTATCTTATGAGCAGTCCAGCTTAACACAGACAGAAAATATGAACCAATGCCTCTAGGCAGTGATTAATGATAAACTACATTCCTCAATAAACATGTTTACAGAGAAGCTTTGGTAAGGCAGTGAGGACATCCAACAGCAGACAGGAAATAATTTGTCAAGCTTAAATTTTGTGGATTAATTGAAATGTAGTCTGTCTATTATACATGCTCACTGTGCATTAATATCACACGTCAGGCAATTGCCATAGAGTTGTACAGCATGAAAGTAGGCCCTTTGGCCCCCCATGAGTGGGCCAATTGTCAAGCACCCATTTGCACTATTCCTATACTTACACTACTCCTAATCTCAGGGTTGACCTCAGATCACTGGAGCTGTGAGGCAGAAGCTCTAGCTTGCCACTGTCCTCCCTCCTCAGAAGCATTTCAGTTACAAAGTAAGTTCAGAAAAAAAAGCCCCAGTGCTGTAATGAGGTAAATTGGGAAATTGGGACCCTTCAGTAGCCTGATAACCTCAGTGAAGAAGCTGTTCCTGAATCTGGTGGTACGTGCTTTCAAGCATTTGTATCTTCTGCTTGGTGGGTGAAGGGAGAAGAGAGAATGAAGGGGTGTAAATGGTCCTTGATGACATTGGCAGCTTTCCGAGGCATCGTAAGGTGTGTAGGTGGACTCGATGGTGGGTAGGGTGGTTTGTGTGATACTGTAGATTAGACTACATCCACAATTCTCTGCAATTTTGTGCAGTGTTAGCCTGAGCTGTTGCCAAACCAAGTTGTGATGCATCCTGATAAGATGCTTTCCATGGCACATCTGTAGAGGTTGGTAACAGTCGTTGGAGATTTGCTGAATTTTCTTAGTCTTCTGAGGAAGTAGAGGCATTGGTGTACTTTCTTGGCCATAGCTTCAATGGGGTGGGTCCAGGACAAAGGACATGGTTCTTCTTCTTGCGTATGGCGTGCACAGCCTAAAGTTGTAAGACAACTTGTTCTGTTTGAACTTCTGTTTGTGCACGCCAGGTTGATTGCATTCGTCGAAATGGGGGGACCATGTGAAGGTTGCAATCTCCCACCCCCAGGACATTGTTGAGCACTTCGGTGTATATTCATATACAGTTCAGTTCAGTTCAGTTTACTTTATTGTCACGTGCACCGAGGTACAGTGAAAAGCTTTTACCATCGTCCAGTTACAGTTTATAGATACATGATAAGGAAATAACGTTTGGTGCAAGGTAAAGTCAGCAAAGTCTGATCAAGGATAGTCCGAGGGTCATCAAAGTAGATAGTAGTTTACCACTGCTCTCTGGTTGTGGTAGGATGATTCAATTGCCTAACAACAGTTGGGAAGAAATTGTTCCTGAAACTGGCATTTCACACTTCTATACCTTTTGCCTGATGGGAGAGGGGAAAAGAGTGAGTGGGCAGGGATAAAAACAACTATGTTGCAGCAGATTGTGCAGCTGCCTCAAGCAGTGTTTGATTCTGATATGCAGTGCAGTACATGTAGAGCTTGCACATTCTCTCTGTGACTGTGAATCTTCCTTGGGTGCTCCATTATCATCATACAATGGTTCAATGGTGCTTTATATGTCACATATGCAACTGCACAGTGAAATTCATTTCAACACATTGCACGTGCCAGCATTTTTGGCGCCATTATTCAAAGTCCAAAGTCGGTCTGCCCGCGTGCTCGATGTACTGGAGCAGTTCCCGCGTATCAACGTCCCGCTCCTCTCTACGTCAAGACCTCATACAGTACACTGGAGAAGCCTGAAATCTTTGACAATCTGAAAGGACTCTTCCCGTTTTGCCAGCTCTCATCACCAACAGTCGTAAGTGTCAAAAACAAAATAAATAATCATAAATATCAAAAATAATCATGTTTTATTGCATTTTTTAAGCTGAGTTTTTGATAGGATTGGAGGGGATAGAGCTATATTTTAGCAATCATTACTCTTCAATGCATTATGGAGATGACGTTGTTGTTTTTCACTCATTCTCGAGTAAGATATGACACCTAGTCTATTGTTACAATGTGTGCAGAGGTGGCTGATGAGACAAATCTGGGATTGAAAGTCCCTTTCACTTAGCTGACATTTTATGGCATGATGGTTTGTTAGATCGATAACATTGTCACAAAGCACAAACCAGGTGAAAAGTTTGCCCATCAAATAAACAAAAACTTCATGGTTGGCACCCCCAGCTCACAGTTTGGCTGAAAGGTTTAGTGCTGACTCTGAGCTCTGCTGCACCTTATGATAGGAAATTCAGTCAACCTTCTGGCAATATAAGTATAAGGGGTAGGTCATTTAGGATTGATGAGGAAAAACTTCTTCAGCCAGAGAGTTGTGAATCTGTGGAGTTCTCTGCCACAGAAGGTAGTGGAGGCCAATTCACTGGATGTTTTCAAGAGAGAGTTAGATTTAGCTCCTAGGGCTAAAGGGATCAAGGGATGTGGGGGGGAAAGCATGAACGGGGTATTGATTTTAGATGATCAGCCATGAGCATATTGAATGGAGGTGCTGGCTTGGAGGGCCGAATGGCCTACTCCTGCACCTATGTTTCTAATGTATGAATCACTGTGAGTTGTGTATTCTTGCTGCAGGCAACTGACTAAAGAAGTGTTGTGTGCGTTGTGCACCTCTGCTGGCACATCACGGCAGGTTTCGTACACAGCTGGAGCTCTGCATGAAGGAGCTCACAGACCTCTGTTTCCATAGCCAAGGAAAAGGCAAATGGGTTTACAGGAGTGAAGAAGGTGTCAATTTGATCTCTGGGACATGGAGTAGAAAGTGAAGGGACAATGTATGCATATGTGCCCTATCACACATCAACATGAGGGAGATTGATGAGCACACATGGAAGTTAAAGGAAGCAAGTTATAAACAAACCTGTTAACCATTTTGATGCAGAATTTATTAAAATATTTAGTTCCTCTTCATCATCTCCTATTCATCATTACTTGGAGAGCTGAAGATATGAATGATGCTCCATAAATCCTCTTATGGAAATGGATAAGGATTGGTGTTTTCCTTGTGGAGCCTATGCACAATATGTTGCTTGTTCTAGTTCATATCATGGATTAACATTCTGCATAAAACCTTGCGTGCTGCAGGAAGCATGCAAGCTTTGCTGCATTAGTGCAGTGTACCATCAAACATTCGATCAAGCAGCACATAATGATGTTTTAATTGATTATTCTGCCCATTAGATTCAGTTTACATTTGATGCTCAGATTCCTGGCACAAGAATTAAAAATCACCGGCAGGTCTCACTTAGTAACAGTTAGGCTGCGACCATGAATAAAATGAACATACTTTTTTGTTTGTGCTTTTCCTTCGTGCACTGAGGTTGAAGCGGGGATTGTTACCGTTGGGCCAGCTGTTGATTGAGATCTGAGTCGCCCTTTGTATATGCCTTTCTTCTTTATGTAACAGAGTTGTATGAAGTCTACTCTAACAGAATACTGGAGGGTGCTTATAAAATGCACTCTGATACTGGGCCCGTTTGCTGCATCTGAAATTATCTTTGATCTTGTGGCAGAAAGCAGATAAAAGGAGGGAAGTTCGGATTCTGTGATGCTCTGAAAGAACTGGAATCTAAGGAGTTTTGGACTGCATAAGAGATAATGATGTACAAATCTGCCTGTTAAAGAATCACTTCGTTAAAAATGATTCAGAGATTTGTTTATAATTTACTGCTTTTAACAACCGTGCATGCTCATCAGCCGCATGGTAACGTGGAAGCGACACGTGCAATAATTGTCCCTTCACTTTCTAAAGACTTCTGAGTCAAAATAACACAATCTCCATCCTGTTAACAATGGTGAGAAGATTTAATATAGTGGGACTCAGACCTGTGCTGCTCCAGTTCACAAGCTTATTTGGTACAACTTAAATCCTGAAAATACACTGCAGGTCCTTGAGAAAATGGAAGTTTGGGGATCAGAATTTTCACCTGCAAAACTGGAACATCATGCTTGCCTTCATGGGAAGAGTAGTTTAGTTTTAGTTTAGAGATACAGATCGGAAACAGGCCCTTCGGCCCACTGAATCTGCACCAACAAGCGATCCTCACACACAAACACTATCCTAGGGACAATTTACAATTTTACTAAAGCCAATTAACCTACAAACCTGTACGCCTTTGGAGTGTGGGAGGAAACCAGAGCACCCGGAGAAAATCCATGTAGGTCATGGGAAGAACATACAAATTCTGTGCAGACAGCAGCTGTAGTCAGGATCAAACGCGGGTGCTGTAAGGTAGCAACTCTCTGCTGCACCACCATGCTGCCTTAAGTACCGAGTACAAAAGTTGGCACATCATGATGCAGTTGTACAAGTCATTATTGAGACGACATTTGGAATACCTTGTGACCTCAGGGGCAACCTTTTCACTCAGAGGGTAGTACGTAGCTAGAATGAGCTATCAGTGGAAGTTATAGAAGTAGATACAACTACAACTTTTAAAAGACATTTAGACAGTTATATGGAATGGGAAGGGTTTAGAGGGCTATGGACCAAATTCAAGCAGATGGGACTAGTCAGTATGCCAAATTGGTCGAGATGGACAAAGTGGACTGAAGGGTCTATTGCTGTGCTGTATAGCTCTATGACCATGACACAATTTTTGCCCTTGTTAGTTTACATAGAACAGTACCCCTCAGATATTTTCAAAGTAATTGGATAACAATTGATAAGAGTCATCATAATCAAGAGAGGGGATCTTATAGAAACATACAAAATTCTTATGGGGTTGGACAGGCTAGATGCAGGAAGATTGTTCCTGATGTTGGGGAAGTCCAGGACAAGGGGTCACAGCTTAATGATAAGGGGGAAATCCTTTAAGACCAAGATGAGGAAAAACTTTTTCACACAGAGAGTGGTGAATCTCTGGAACTCTCTGCCACAGAGGGTAGTTGAGGCCAGTTCATTGGCTATATTTAAGAGGGAGTTAGATGTGGCCCTTGTGGCTAAAGGGATCAGGGGGTATGGAGAGAAGGCAGGTACGGGATACTGAGTTGGATGATCAGCCATGATCATATTGAATGGCGGTGCAGGCTCGAAGGGCCGAATGGCCTACTCCTGCACCTATTTTCTATGTATCTATGTATCTAAGACCATAATAGAAGGGAGACAAAAATGCTGGAGAAACTCAGCGGGTGAGGCAGCATCTATGGAGTGAAGGAATAGGTGACATTTTGGGTCGAGACCCTTCTTCAGACTTCAGACCATAATAGAATTTATTTTATTTCTAAATACTTACAGGAAGACAAAGTAACAAAGACAGGAGCATATTGCATATTGCAAACCAACAGAAGTTGTGTCTTCATTGACATGGGGATGAGACATTGACATTAGAGAGAGATTGGCACAGCAGTGCAGTGGTAGAATTACTGCCTTACAGCGTAATGCAGTGCAGGAGACCCGGGTTCGATCCCACCTATGGGTGCTGTCTGTACGGAGTTTGTATGTTCTCCCTATGACTGCGTGGGTTTACTTTGTGATTTTCGGGTTTCCTCCCACATTCCAAAGACGTACAGGTTTGTAGGCTAATTGGTTTGGTATAAGTGTAACTTGTCCCTAGTGTGTGTAGGATAGCTGTGCGGGGATCACTGGTCAGTGTGGTCTCGGTGGGCTGAAGGGCCTGTTTCCGCGCTGTATCTCTAAACTAAACTACAAATGTAAATTATTGTTCACGTTAAGCTCACAGGAAGGAAATATTAAAGGGTCTTGTTTCCATAAGTGGATTAAGCATGAGACTGATAATATTTATCTGACAGAGGGCGGCATGGCAGCGTAACAGTAGAACTGGCGCCTTACAGCTCAAGAGACACGGGTTCGATCCTGTCTATGGGTGCTATCTTTATGGAGTTTGTACGTTCTCCCCATGATCTCCGGTTTCCTCCCACACTCCAAAGACGTACAGTTTTGTAGGTTAATTGGATTGGTAGAAATGTAAATTGTCCCGAGTGTGTGTAGGATAGTTTTAATGTGCAGGTCGCAGGTCAGCGCGGACTCGGTGTGCCGAAGGGCCTGTTTCCACGCTGTATCTCAAAATTAAACGAAACTAAAAATACAGCATGCCCCTCTTCCCCTTCCCCCTCCTCCCTTCCCCTTCCCCCCTCCCCCCTTCCCCTCCTCCCCCCTTCCCCTCCTCCCCCCTTCCCCTCCTCCCCCCCTCCCCCCTCCCCAGTCAGCAGATTACAGGCCTGTTCAGCATTTGGTGGGGAAAGCAATTGGCAGGGGGTTCTGTGCCTGGGGAAGCCATTACTACCACCAGCAGACTGAATACATGTCCCCACAAGGATCTCTGACACATTGTGCTAGCTGTAAAATATTGATGTCTGTGTATCCGCACACCCTTTCGGTACCTTATTTAATTCCAACCATAATTAAGTATCTGGAGATTATAATTTTTCTTCTACAAATAGCAACAGGTTTGTAAGTCAGTGGGAGATGCAACCACGGATAATTTGCAGGTAGAGTGCTCACGTACCTGTTCCCTTGTCCAAAGTGGTGGAGTTTGCACATTTGGGAGTTATAGTCAAAGATGCCATGGTAAATAAAAAAACAGCATCTGGATAATAATATGTCTGTTCCTTTTCAATTAGCAGAACACCATGAGGCTGCTCATATGAGCGAACCAATGGCTGGAGAATGGAGGAAATAAAGTTAGAAGGTAAAAAAGATATTTAGTGCTTTGGTTGGATTGATCTGGGGATCCAACCAAAGCTGGCAGTCATAGTGAGGGTCAGGGGCAATTGAGAATAATACAACAATGCATAAGATAATTCTAATATCCAAGATATCTGATGGTGCATTAACATGGGATAACCAGAGGCAATGGTGGGAAGTCTGGTCTATATGATAGACTGGGCTGCATCTACAACTCTCTGCAACTTCTTGTGGTCTTGAGCGGAGCTGTTCCCAAAGCAAGCTGTAATGCAACCTGTATGCTTTCTATGCTGTGGAAGAGTCATTGGAGATATGCCAAATTTCCTCAGTCTTCTCAGGAAGTAAAGGCGTCAGTGTGCCTTGTTGGCTGTCGCACCAATGTGATTGATACATGACAGATCTATAGTAATATTAATGCCAAGAAACATGAGCTTTCATCCATTTTCACCAGCACCAATGACATTGATTGAGGCATGTAGACCATCAGACTTGATGGCGGATGTGCAGGAGTGGGCGCCGGTTGTGCGGGCTGCCTGCCTGCAGTCCGTCCTCTAACCCTTTTTTGTTTATTATTTTGTCTATTTTTATTTGGAGGTCTATTCTTTCTCTGTGGGGGGGTGGGGAAACTGTTTCAACTCCAGTCCTACCTGGTCGGAGATGCGGTTTTCCTCCGAATCGCATCTTCGCTCTCCCCATGCGGCCTTCCATCGGGCTGGAGCGGCGTTTCCTGCCGGGGACCACAGCTTCAGCGGCGCAGCGCTGGGACACCAACACGGAGCGGGCGATGCCTTGCCGGGTCGCCGCTCCGGAGTGCTGTGACCGCCGACCACCAACATCGAGCAGCCGCGGGCTGCAGTCTGAGGGCATCCCGCCACGGGCGGGCGGCGCTGGATCGAAAACACCGCGGAGTCAAAGTCGAAGCTCCAACCGGCGCGGCCTGAAGACTACGGGCGTCACAGTCTCCGGGGAGGGAGCGGCCCCTCCAGACACTTCCAAGGCCGCTGAGGACTTTCAACCCGATGCCGGTGTTCCAGCTTCCCGGCGGGTGGGTCTACAACATCGGGCTGCCGTTGCGGCGACTGGCTGCGGAGCCCTCGGACTGGCCCCGATCTCGGGTGGACTGGGAGGAGGACTGGACATTTTGGTGCCTTTCCCTCACAGTGGAGAGTGTCGACTCTGCTGTGGCGGGATGTTCATGTTGAATCTCTAAATAGTGTGTCGTGTCTTTTTTATTCTACCTTTTTATTTTTATTTATATGGTTAATTGTCTGTGAAGCGCTTTGGTTTCAGTAATCTGATTGAATGGCGCTATATAAATAAACTTACTTTACTTTACTTTACTTCCTGAAGTCGATAACTAGCTCCTCCATCTTGCTTGCATTGAGGGAGAGGCTATAGCTCTTACACCATGTTACAACGTTCTCGATCTCCTGTTCTCAGTCCCATCATTGTTTGTTTCTGTCGTTTCATTGCTTGATTCTACATTTCCTTCCACAGATGCTGCCTGATTCACTAAGTTCCTGCAACAGTTTGGTTTTTTTTTAACTTAAAATTCCAGCATTTGCATTCTCTTGTATTTCTCTCTTTCTTCTTGCAAGTATCGGTCTGGTAAATCTTCCCAATATCCTCTTTAGAACTACCCCACCAAAGTTGCGGAAATCCTGAGGAAAGATAATGGATCATCATCAGATCCCCTCAGCATTACTTCTGAGTAACAGGTTTTCACCAAGAACAAAGAAATTTAACCTAACTGCACAACTACCATTTCAAAGCGTGGATTTCAGTTCCCCCCTCCATCATCCTTTCTCCAGTGAAGAAGAATTATTGCATTAATACCTTGCTTTCCCATTTGGCTCATTAAAAAGAATAATAATGCATTAGAATTTAAGAATCACATCGGAAGCAATAAGACATACTGAAAGGACAAAACTGGTCATTCTTAGAGTACTATTCATTTTCTTTAATTACATCCTTAAATATGTAACTGGCTTTGTAATTACTGTTAGCTAATGGCTGTTTTGTAAAAGATAATGGATGAGCATTTGCTTGGCGACTGAAAATTCATTATTATTCTTTAATAGAGTGTTATTTGCAGCAGGTATGAATTATTTATTGCAATGATTAGTGCAAAAACTGTTATTAGAAGTTGTCACAATAAGTTTCCTTGTCCACACTCTAGCTTAATTGAGTCCTATTATGAAGGTTTTACGTTCAGAGTCTGTAATTTAGATTTTCAGCTGAACCTTTGTCTTAAAGGAGAGTGTATGAACAAACTGCAAATGAAATAGCCCAAGAGAACTTGCATTGTGATTAATGATTAGCAGAATTCAATTACAAAAGGTAACTACAGACAATTATTTCTCCTTCACCAACATATACAGGGAGACTTAAAAGCTTATTTTGTGTTTAAAGGCAAACTTATCTTGGGTTTGTATCAAATTTAATCTGTTCAAACTACAGTAATTACAAGACTGAATCTGACAGAAACTAAATGCTTCTGATACATCCACTGAACGATTGTGGATATTAAACCCCTGTTGGTAACGGCAGTGGAAATTTTCTAATGGGGCTTTGAGGCTACACATTAATTTTTAGCTAGCATTGTGAAGAAAGAGCTGTGACCTAAAATTGATCATACAAATGATTTTTACAGAAGGTCTCAAACAAGGAGAAAGAATAGTAGAGATGTAATGCATTTGGGAAGAAATCTCGCCCACTGTAGGATTGGCAATTGCATTTCAACACTGGTAAATAAAAGGCTCAGAGAATGTTAGTGTGTTTTCTAACGGGAGACTCATACTTGGCTTTGAATAAATGCATGGGTTGAGCCATCAGTCTGAAGAAGGGTCCCAGCCCAAAACATCACCAATCCATGTTCTCCTGAGATGCTGCTTGGCCCGCTGAGCTACCCCAGCACTCTGTGCCTTCTCTTAAATACATGCATGGTAACTCATCCAGTCCCCACATTTCAGATTGTCCATGCTTTACAGAATCCTCACTGTAATCAGGCTTTCTGCAGACATGAGACCTTGTTGAGGAGGAGAAGATTTATGACCAAAACTAAATAACTTTAAAGGAAAGTCATGAATTGAATAAAGTGGTTCATTGTAAAGAGGAGCTCATGGAACCCAGGCTATTATCTCCAGAAAGACACAGGAGGAGGAAAGAATATCTTTGTGTTTCATATACTTGAAGTAAGCTTCAGCAGTAGAAACCTTCACAAATAATTTGAGCCTGAAATTATTTAATATATCACAGTATGTTGAGGAGATGGAACACAATGGTGATTGCCTACTGTATTTGATATGGGTGATTTCACCAACATTACTGTTCCATTAGAGGTGAAAGATTGCTCCAAAAAAAAATCCTTTCATCTTGAGCTCGATCATGCATAAGAAGCTCTTTTTCAAATGATAGCAAAAGCCTGGATTTATGCAGCATCTGTGATGTAAAAACTTCAGAGAAAAGAAAATCATTAGTCAGTAGCAACTGTGACCAAAAGAGATGAACTTTATGGATAGTTTGGAAGACGTAAGGCTTTGAGAAGGAATCTCAGACTAAGGGGTGAGAGTCACACTGACTTTGACTGCCCATAGAAAGAGGTGAAGAAAACAAAGTTGGCCAAAGAAGTAGAAACAAATGAGTGGATAAAGCACAGATGCTACAACCATTCCCACACTTTGGAGGGTGGCAAATTGTAACCTTCACTGTTTAACGATAAGATACAATAAACTTTATTCATCCCCAGAAGGAAATTGGTCTGCCAACTGTCACAGCACACAAGGTATGCAAAACTTGAAATTAAAAGAGAAAACAAAAGAATAGGCTGGCTGCTGTGTGCACAGCGCCTAAACCTGATTGAACCGGAATGAACGAACAAACGAACAAACAAACGCAGACTTATGCCGTGGGCAGAGGATTCTAAAATTGCTTCCACAAAACCTCCAGGCACCTGGTTCAAGGCACCAAAGACTCAGTGTCGAATACTTGACCGACATATCTCATTTAAAGTTTCCTCCTCACATCTTGAAGCTATGTCCTTTAATCTTTGACAGTTCCGCCTTGAGAAAAGGTTTCTGACTGTCTATCCTATCCATGCCTCTCATAATTTATAAACTTCCATCAGGTCACCTCTCAGCTTCCAAATTTCCAGAGTAAACAATCCTTTCATTGTAGCTAATGCCCTCAAATCTAGGTAGCATCCTGGTAAACTTCTTTTGCATCCTTCTCAAAGCCTTCACATCCTTCATGTAATGGGCGACCAGAAATGTCTCACACAAAGAGGAGCTCTTTCACTGCTCACTTAAAGGTCTGTCTCACTGTGCGAGTTGACCCACGAGTGACCCCGAGTGAAAGACTCGTGGTTGCGTACGAGACTACAAGTTTATGATCCAGAGTTTAACCGAGTACCCACGGGTATAAGTTTCCCGTTTACTTCTCATTTCTGCGATGTTCCAAGTTCGTCTCCCGAGTGTACCAAGTTCCTCTCCCGTTAATCTTGAGGCAACAATGTATATCGAAGTGTTGAAAAATCATCACATGTTAAAAAAATGATGTCATGTCAGCCAAAGAACGTAGAGACTATTGTGTTTGCTGCATGTGTTCTGCACAACCTGATCCGTATCAGAGGTGCAGCTTCAGGATCAGCAACAGCCATGCAGGACGGTGACTTAGTGGACAGTCAAACAGGGAGAATAACACTAGGTGCGTGGAGGAGTGGTACAAACGACGAGACTTTGGTGCCACTGCAGTGTTTTCGAAGTAACACGGGGACCAACAGTGCAAAAGAGCAGAGAGACCATCTCTGCTCCTACCATAATTCAGAATTGGGCAATGTGCCGTGGCAGGACAGCTTATTTAGAGCGGCTGCCGACCACAGGTACATCACTGCATGAGGAGAGCCCACATGCAGAAAAATCCATTTAATTTCATGTTTAGTTTAAATCCTGCTGACCTTTCATTGTTTAACTTTAAGTGTGGATTTTATTTTTTATTGTGGTATAAAAGTAATTTCATTGCATCTGTCTTTCTTTTAAAACGTGGTTATCATGCATCTGCTTATCTGATTGTAGATCTCAAAACTTGTCATTTAGCGCATTGCATTGTATCTTTTATTGCCTGAATTTAGACTAGTGCATTTCTCAGCTGAATTAGTATATTGTGGAAATACTTTTATTTGTGCTTCATTTGTTGATTTTCATGTATGAGAAGCCCTTTTTCAGACCACTGTGTTGTTGGCTGTGGTGCTACTTTTCTCAATATGCGCAAAAAAGCGTTTTTTATATTGAACAAGAATAAAGACTTTGTTTCACATTCAAGACATTTGTTTCACATAAGACTTTGTCTTATTTTCTGATCTACTGAGAGGTGACAATTTTAAACATTTAAAAAGCACAGCATATGAGGCAGCTGAGTCCTTAAATCTCACAAATGATTGTGAGAATCAAGATGTGAATATATTTTGCCTTCCTCTATTTTGTGTTTTATGATGAAAGGAATGAGACTTTGTAGTGATATTAAAATGAAGACTTCCAGACATCAATTTGATCTTGATAGCAAAGAACTCTCTTTTATTGTGCAATGAAGTAAACAAACAGTGAGAATCAAACGGTTCAGCTAAAAGCTTTTCAACACAACACAGCACAACACAACACAAATTTATATATAAACTTCAAGCATTTTTTTCTTTTCAACCCACTCTGTCACCTTATCAATAACTTGCTTAACAAGTTTCACGTGTACCTCCCGTTAGCGGCAAGAGTCGCTAAGTTGCGTCCACGAGTTCCGACGTTCCCGCTACGTTAATTGTACGTGATTACCACGAGTTAAATTTGTTTTAAACTCGGGGTCACTCGTGGGTCAACTCGCACAGTGAGACAGCCCTTTTACTGCACAAATTAATATCTGAAGATCGGAGCTGCGGTCACAGCTGTGGAGTGCCTGGTGAAGGTGAATGGGTCTTGTACGGTGACGCTTTACCTCTGGAGTGGAATGCGTCACGATTACCCCCAGGTCTGGCCAGTTGTATTCCATCATCATAGAACCATTCCTATGTCATCATTGGAGCAGGTTGATGGGTTGGGCCCTGCGCGGGAAGGGCATGGAGGTGGTTTTCTTGGTTTACGCCGATGATATGCTCCCCATGGTCACTGATCCTGTTGACCAGTGGAGGATGCGTGAATGTAAGCAAGTTTTCTCGGCTGCATTCTCCGCCAGAATTAATTGGGAAAATTGTTCCAAGCTCTTAGTGGGTCCCTGGCAGATAGACTCCCTGCTGGTGGAAATTAGCTCTTTTGTGTGGAGCTCCAGGCACCTCCTTTACCTGGAAATCCACCTAAGCTCCACTGATGACTGGCGAACTGGAAACAAAAGTCATCACCCACAAGGGTGCAGGTCCAGTCTGCTCAGAGTACTTCCCAACAGAGGCAGAGTGCTGGTCACACACCAACTGGTGGCCTCCATGTTGTGGTACCGGTTGGTCGTTTTGGGCCTGCCCTTTGCCTTTGTTGCCAGCATTCAGAGGAAGTTGGTGCACTTCTTCTGGGAAAATAGGAAACACTGGGTTTCTCCTGTGGTCCTGCATCACCCGATTCAGGAGGGGCGGTCGATCACTGGTGTGCACTGGTCTGCAGAGATACTTGTACTCTGAGAACGCTCCTTGTTGGCATGCTCTGGTAAAGTACCTGTTTCTGGGCCATTGCCTGCAGGAGGACAGACAACCTCTGGCCGCAGGCATCAGACGTGCCGCTGTGCAGGAGTTGCCTGGCGTTTACCGGGACCTACTGTGTGTCTGGAATTTGGTCACCTTCAGCCAGCATGCTGCCCTGCAGAAGCGGTAGGTGGCCGAGGAGTTGTGTATTGACTCAAAAAGCAGCCGCATGGTACAGCTCTGTGCAACACTCCCCACCCCAGCTTCCCAGTGTAAAGGGTGAGCACTCCAATGTCCATCTGCCTGTGAAAACCCCCTCACCTGTATCCACCTATTACTTGCGTGGGAAGGAACTGCAGATGATGGTTTAAACTGAAGATAGTCACAAAATGCTGGAGCAATTCAGCAGGACCCTTCATCAGACTTGGGTTGCCAACGTCATGTTCCAGATGCACAGAGCTGGCTGAGTTGACCTACTCTGCCTTCTGCAGCTCTGATTTGATACAAGGATCTGTGGTGAGTGCAGTGGCAGAGCTCTGAAATGCTGAGGTGAGAGGCCAGTTGCTCTTCACAAGCGTCGAGACAATGTCAATGGCCTTTGCCAGTGATGAGCCTTGTTGCACTTCAAAGCCCTGTCCACATTGCAGATCTCCTCTCAGAGTAAGTCAACTCAGCCAGCTTTCTGCATCTGGAACATGACACTGCAACCCAGTTCTGAAGAAGCGTCTCGACCCAAAATTCCTTCTCTCCAGAGATGCTGCCCATTCCGCTGAGTTACTCCAGCATTTTGTGTCTATTTTCCATCTATTACTTGCCAGGCTTAGTCCTGCCCTTCTGTCTTCCAGCTTTCTCCACACCCCCCCGCCCCACCTCCCCCCCCCCCCCCCCCCCCCCCGAATCAGTCTGATGATGAGTCCTGGTTCAAAACATCAACTATCCATGTACTCCAGAGATGCTGGTGACCCGCTGAGTTACTCCAGCATTTTGTGCCTTTTTTGTGTAAACCTGCTTCTGCAATTCCTTGTTTCAACTCTTGTTACTGAGCCCACAATAGTCTGGGTCAAAACCCAGGACACTGAGGGTCATCCATTTCTAATGACTGGAGGTTGCAGATCAGCAGCCCAGATATTCCCATTCATTCTGGTGCTGACCACTGAAACCTGGGAGAATAAAGTGGGATTCACAGAGAGTTCAATATCACTTCAGGGCCAGATCGCTCAGATAGAGAGGGGGCTGAAGGACTGTCCAAGCTTCAAAAGCTTGCAGGCAGGGGAGGTAATTACCAGCAGCCGATGTGAAGATCAGTTCCATTGTAGGTGTTCCAAATTAATTACACTGAGGGAAAAAAATCACAGTAATGGAAGCCCGTGGAGATTTAAAGCTGAGCAAAATGTAGAATAAGAACAAAGTGTTTACTCAACAGATATTTCCAGCTGCAATAACATTCATTTAATTCCAATGGCTCTAGCAACTTGAAAGCCATCCACTTTATTGGTATTGATTTCCTTTGCTGTAGTGCAGTCAGAAGACACTTCCTGCTCATTGCAAAATCACTTTGCTTGAATTACCATAATTTTCTCAGAAATAATAACTGCTCCAGCAATCTCTCCCACAGCAATACAATGCCGAATGTTCTAATCTCATCCTCTCTCAGTCGTTTGAAGCTTTATTGCACCCATGGAATTTCTGCTACCAATTCTAATCACAACACTGTTCTACTGCAGGGTTTGCTCATCACCATCTCTTCTCCAATGGTGAATGTAGGAAGGGGAAGGAGAGCCATGGTTCAATCTACTGCTTAAAGGAGGGCTGCTGAGGGGGGGGGGGGGGGGGCTTTAAATGCAATATTCTATACGCTGGGACTAGCTCTGGCAGGTAGTTGTGGAGCAGGCCTGAGGAATGGGGAATAGAAACAACAAATGCTGGAAACATGTGCAGGAAGGAACTGCAGATGCTAGTTTAAACTGAAAATAGACACAAAATGCTGGAGTGCCTCAGCGGGCAGGCAGCATCTCTAGAGAGAAGGAATGGGTGGCGTTTTGGGCCGTGACCCTTCTTCTGACTAGAGTCATGGGGGAGAAATAGGGGGGGGGGGGGGGAAGGCTGGGAACAGGTCAGGTAGCATCTGCAGAGTGAGGAAAGTTAATGTTTCAGTATGAAGGTCCCTGAAATATGAACCCCAGTAATGCAGCTTGTCCTGCTGACCGTTTCCACCATTTTCTCCTTTTGTTTTAGATTTCCAGCACCTGGAGTTTCCAAATTTTAATTTACTAAGAATGGCAGGCTTGCCTTCATCAGTCAGGACAAAGAATACAGTAGTTGAGATGACAGCTGCATAAGACAAGGTGACGCCACACCTGGAATAATATGTGTGTCTGTGCACAAAGCAGGAGGATGTGCTTGAACTAGAGAGGGTGCAGAAATGATTCACAAGGATGTTGCCTGACTGGAACACAGGTTCAATCCTGACTACTGGTGCTGTCTGTACAGAGTTTGTGTGTTCTCAAGTGATCGCGTGGGTTTTCACCGATTTCTCCAGTTTCCTCCCACACTACAAAGACGCACAGGTTTGTAGGTCAATTGGCTTCGATGAAGATTGTAAATTGTCCTGAGTGTTAAGTTGTCCTTAGCGCTAGTGTACAGGGAGGGCCTGTTTTCCGCACTCTATAATCTAAACTAAACTAAAAATCTCAAACCAAAGCCTTGTGTTCTTTACTGTTTTCATTTGACCATAAATATTCACTGGCTGATAATTTTCCTTTCAATCTTTATAGCATAATCCTTCAATAACTTCTTTGTTCCTTTTGAAGTGACACTACATTCATATTTATGTTCAGTTTATAGCCAGCTCTGCTGATTGGCTGCTCCAAGTGTTCATTGCATTAAATCTAAGCTCCACATTCTCTTGAATATTTCTACTTTGGGGACTGTGATTTGACTGGCATGTCCAGCCTGCCCACGCACAGACAGTTCTTACAGTTTTTGCCCTATCCTCGATTGTCTCATCTTTCAATGACCTTGTTATATTTCCATCAGTTTATTATCCATGTTATCCATTTATTATTAAATCCAGAACTTGGATTACTTATCATTTTTCTTGAGCTGCAATCTTTACTATCATCGGTTCCATTGCTGATTTTTTTTTTTGCTTTTGGTCTTGTCGACAGTAGGAGCTGAAGCTAACCCTCTCCTGTAACTAATACAGCAGTTTGACTTTATTGCCTATTTTCATAATGCTATTTGCATATAATGCAATTGATAAATTGAGGACAATATTTGTATTATGCTGGCAATTTCAATCAGGAATTGGAGAGCTACATAAAGGTTACTATGGAAATTAACAGGCAGAAAAAATACTGTCTTAGAAAAATACAGTCTTGGGGTAAAGAATTGTTTCAATGTAACCACCCCGCATTAGTCAGACACCAGTGTTTCTTGAGAACACAGGCTTCTACTTTCACCATGGGAGGCTATTGAAATGAACACTTGTTCCATTGACAGGCACATTGATATCTATTAAACAATGGTACAAATGGCTTTTAGTATTATTAGCTTGCAGAAACAAAAGTCAAACTATAGCTATTTAAAATACCTTTATTTTTTAAAGCACTGCAGCAAAAATAACTTTGTTATTGCACACCTGAAATCTCTAGTCTCTAACCTTTTCCTCATTGATACAGTTGTTTTTAGAACGCAATTTTCTGTAATACGAGAGTCCTTAGGAACGCAGGTATCATGATATAGCAGAACTACCTGTATCTTTTCTGCACCTTATCATATCCTTCCAGCCAGGGGCTTCCATTTTACAGATGGATGTGGATCTAGTAGCATTGTCAAGTGTCCCATAAATTCTTTCAACCATACAAACCTAATCCATCTATTGTATATACTGAAGATAGACACAAAAAGTTGGAGTAACTCAGTGGGTCAGGCAGCATCTCTGGAGAAAATGAATAGGTGACATTTCAGGTCGCGATCCTTCTTCAGGCTCTCTCCACCCTACCCTGCATAATATGTTTAGGAAATTATCTTAATATTGCCACTTTTGTGGTCCTGATACCTAATTTAGTTCTTTACTTTTGATTATTCTTCAGTAAGACCTCGTTCTTCCCGCTTTCCTAATTATTGTTAAAATATAATGAGAAGAAGAAATCTAGAGACAAGAATTGGTGATTCAGCCTTCTAGACAATTCAGGAAGTGAAAGGAACTAATGTGCATTGTATCTTTACTCATCCTAGACTGCGTGATTACATAAGCATTAATCATATAGTCAAACTAAGATTTACTGCAGGTAGGAATGAACAGTAATGTCAAAGCTGCATAGGGCCAAATCTTAACACCCATAAATGTGTGGTTTGAAGTCGGCTGAAGTTAATCTATCTCCTCACAATTTACTAGCTTTTTTAAATTTTGCCTTCCCTCCAGGAATAATGGAATGCTATAAAAATGTTAATTTAAATCCCCCCCGCCTCCGCCATTCAGGGCTTAGTAAATATAACTTACAAGTTCTCACTTAAAATGGATGATTTTGCATTTTATCTTAAATTTGTAGTTATTGTCAAGATAATTAGCCATCTGCACGTAATAAACAGGGTGTACAATTAAAATGAGTTTGTTAGTTAATTAGTTAATAAAGTTAACACTGAACTTCAATCCTAATAGCTTTGCCTCCTTTCTCTTTGTTGAACCAGTTAAGTAAAAATAAATAAATATGTGATGGAAAAGGCTGCAAGATGTTATGGACTAGGTTCTGCATATTTTAGGGTTCAAAAAGACAGGGTGCTGGATAAAGTTAGGGAGGGGATCTGTCAGTCAATGAGAGTCTCGATGCATATAGAGGGATCATGTAAGATCAGGAAACTAAAGCTGAGAGGAAACCCAATAGAATTATGAGAGCCACAGATAGGGTAGACAGAACTTTTTTCAAAGGGTTGAAATGGCAAATACAGGAGGGCTTAGTTTTAAGGTGAAAGGACAAAAGTTTAAAAAAGATGTGCAAGGCAGATCATGTGCAAGTTAGATTTAGCTCTTAGAGCTAACGGAATAGTAAGATTAAACAAGAACTTACCAATTTGAAGTTTGATCTTTATTTTATGAGGAGTAACATTGAGGGATTACGTGAAGAAGACCCCGTCCAGCCGCACACGCGTCAATCTTTCAAAGCAGCGGAGTGACAATCACAGACGATAATTACTGAAGTATGATAGTAAGATGCATAAAGACTTAGAACTACCAGCTTGATCCTTTTATGAGGGTGGGAGCGGAGGGCACGTAATCCCTCAACGTTACTCCTCATAAAATAAAGATCAAACTTCAAACTGGTAAGTTCTCGTTTAATCTTACTATTTTACTTCGGAGTCACGTGAGTGACTACGTGAAGATTTCAAAGCTCTGTGATTTCACACCGTGGATTAAAATCCAGGTGCTCACTGCACTGATTGACTTTATTTGAGTAAGCACAATCAACAATGCATAACCACAACATTAAATGTAATCAGTTAATGGTTCTATTTATTTTAACAAAAGTAACAAATTAGGCCCATTTATTATAATGGGGGATTTAAAACTGAATCCAGCACGGCATCACCAAACACCCCGAGATCTTTAATCTCCTTATGGTAATATTTGTGAAACATCTGTTCACTTGCCCATCCTGCGGCCGCGAGGATAAGATCTATTGGCACATCTGAATCCCTGGCCGCCGTTGTTGATGCCGCCCTGGAGGAATGAGATCTAAATTTATCAGTATCAATACCTGAATAAATCAACACCTGTTTCAACCATCTTGAAATTGTCTGTGTTGACACTTTCTTATGAGGCTTTTTATGACTAATAAAAATTGCCAATTCTGTGCCTCTTAAGATTCTTGTTGTTTCTATGTAACATTTTACATATGTTACTACACATAGCCGTGGATCTGTAGGATATGTTGAAAAACTCCAACTTACATCCCGTGAACCCAGGTCTACTTTACTTCAGTAAATCATAGACATAGAATGTAACGGCATTCGCCCCTACCTTCATTCTGTCAATTCTTAGTTTCTGTAATGTTTGAACTCTCTGAGCTGAAACTAATGCCATGAGCATAACCAATTTCATGGTGATTTTTGGCTAATGACAGAGTATCAATAGGATTCCAATCCTCAGCAGCATCAGTACATCTTTTACATTCCAGATTTCTGTATACCTAGGTCTAGGAGGATTGTAGTTGAAAATTCCTTTCATAAACCTACAGACCCAAGGATGTGATCCTATTGGATTTTGTTCTGATTCTCTGCTTAAATATGCAGAGAGTGCACTTCGTGCAGTATTGATTTCACTATAACTTAATTTTAATTTGTAGTATAGAGTTTAAAGAAACTCTATTACATCTGAAATTTCTGCTGTGTTATATGCAATATTCTTTCCTGAACAAAACACCTCCCATTTCTTTATATAGGAAATGTACTGCTTCTGGGTACTATTCCTCCAGGCTGCTGTCATAATATCCACCGTACGATCTGATAATCCTTTTCCAAGATATGGCCTTCTTAGAATCTGTAAATCAACAAACCAATACGATCATGTAAAGGATGTGGTTCATCAGTTACAGGGTGTACAAGCAGTTTTATCTGCTTTGGAATAATCATAAGGGTTTTTTTGATCATTTTTAACACCAGTGGGTACCATAGCTGTGTAGGCCAATCTGGTACTACCAAAATCCCTGAGGCTGAGTCTTGTTTAATTTTCTGTATGCATCTGTTGATTAAACAAAATGGTGGAAATGCATACAGAAACATACCACCCCATTGTAGCAAGAAAGCAGGATCAGGTTCCCATGACACATATTTAGGCAATTGGTGGTTTAGTCTTGATGCAAACAAATCAATCTCTGGCATTCCAAATTGTGTTACAATTTGTGTAAATATTTCCTGATTTAACAACCATTCTGTATTATCATTAAATTTACGTGATATTTTGACTACAATGAAGTTAAATTTTCCTGGTAAATATATTGCTGACAGCCAAATTTTTCCTGGCAATACACCAGGTCCAAATTTCATTTGCCAATCTATCACATGATTCTGATTTGATATCACTTATGTGATTTAGGTATGCTACAGCTGTAGTATTGTCAACCTGTACATGAACATGCACATTTCCCATATTAGCGCAATAAGCTTTAAGGCCATGAAATGCTCCTAACAGCTCTAGGTAATTTATTCCTTAATTTTCAAGTAAAGGTACTTCATCGACATTCCACCTACCTCCACAGCTGGAAATCATGTTAGTTGCGCCCATCCAAGAGCACTTACATCAGTCTGTAGAATGACGGAAGGTGTTTCTACCAGAACTTTTCTGGAAGCATTAGAGACATTGTTAATCCACCATTCTATTTCTGTAATGGATCCAATTGTTAATTTCATGGCCTGTCAAAATGCCCTGGATTCATTTTTAATGCTTGTACCTTAGCCTTCTGTAAACATTGATAATGCAATGGTCCAAACCCAGCAAGCTTGCCACTTCTCTAACTGAAGGTTTGTCCTCGTTTATGAGTTTAGTGCAATCTTCAATTAACTGCAGCCTTATCTTTTGGCAAGGTGATTACCATGTGTTCAGAGTTAATTGTGAACCCTGGCTAATCAATTATTCTTGCTTGGTAACAATTTTGATTTTTGTAGGTGAATAATGAAACCCATTTTTTTTCAAAATGTATTTGACTCTAGATACTGACAATATTGCAGTAGCCAAAGTGTCCCGCACAATCAGAATATCCTCTAAATAAACCATTAATACATGGCCCTCAGCTCTTAGCAGAGCTAAAATTGGTTTGAGTAATTTTAGTGAATAATCTTGGTGCTGATGTCAGGCCATTGGGCAATGCTTTAAATTGCCATAACTGACATCCATCTAAATTTCAAATATCTTTGATCATTACCATGCATTTCACAGAATAATATGCATTTTGCAGATCTGTGCTTGCCATGTAGCAATTCTTTGTGACCGGCTGAATGGCATTTAGTAAATGTTTCCATTTTGGAATGTTTCTATTGTACATAAAGGTTTAAGATTTTTCAGATCCGAAAGGATTCTACATCCACCATCCTTTTTTGTTTTGGGAAATATTTGACACAAACTGATGGTGTTGTTCTACTGACTTTTCTATTACCTCCTTTTCCGCATAACATTTTCAATTCTCCCTTGATCAACTTATTCTGTTCCTTTGAGAAAATCCGTGACCAGTTTGAATTATGCTGAATTGGAGGATCCAAACGTGGAGTGAACTCAATTTTGAATCCTACAATGCTACATAGAATAAATGAATCATTTGTTATTGATTGCCATTCTTTGAGGAAGAATCGTAACCTTCCCCCTATTTGTGAGTGTGAAACATTTGTTGTGTTTCTTACCAGACCAAGCCCCCCTACCTCGGGGTTTGCCAGCGGCAATTGTTGTCCCCTTCTAGTAGGCACATTGTAACCTCCACGTATCCTTGGTGCAGCACATCAACGTGTATACGAGAATGATAGGCTTGTTCCTTCTCCTGCACCAGCATTTCGCCTGTAGGGATACTGCCTTCGCACCGCTCTGCTCAGCATAGGTAATCCTTTAGCTTCTTTGCTAGATTTTCTCCAAAAAGCAGATTGGATGGTTTGCAGAGCCTGCGTACTTAGGATGAATATTTGGTGTTATTGTATTTTCACGAATACAATTTATTTCAAAGTGCGCACTACACATGAGTGCTAAGGCATTTTGTTGTAAATCCGATATAAAATCTTCATCCAATACCTCCATAGTTAATTCCTGGGGCTGATGGAAGAGTAGATAATTTATAGTCATAGCTATTTCCTCTCTCAAAGGTTCCCCTGTTACTGTGGGAACAGCAAACTTTTGTGCCAGCCTTGCAACATTTTAGCTCTGATAATGGACTCTGGTCCTGATATAAATCCTCATTTGAATCTAGATATTCATCTTTATGTTGGGTAATTTCTGGCTCCCCTGTTCCAGGTAAGTCTCTGCCAGATTCCCCCTGCGCGGGCTCTCTTGTAGGCCCACGGATAGGCAGCCCTGTTTCAGGTGCTGCTGGCGCTGGCTCAACTCTAGGCCAACGCTTCATAATGTTTTCTTTTGAAATTGTCGGTGCTGGCACATATGTACGGTTGTACTGTCTTTGCTGGCACATATGTACGGTTGTACTGTACATTTCTGGTACTGGCTCTCCAGTAGGCCAGCACATATATTGCCTTTTTTCGGGCATTCCTGGCACTGGCTCTCCTGTAGGCCAGCACATATATTGCCTTTTTTCTGGCATTTCTGGCACTGGCTCTCCTGTAGGCCAGCATATATATTGCCTTTTTTGCGGGCATTTCTGGCACTGGCTCTCCTGTAGGCCAACCACTGTAATAGCTTTGCACAGGTATTTCTGATGGCTCTCCTGTAGGCCACCCTTGTGCCTGTCCCATCCAAGGCACACCCTGTGATGATCATATTGAATGGCGGTGCAGGCTCGAAGGGCCGAATGGCCTACTCCTGCACCTATTTTCTATGTATCTATGTATTCTATGTATGTATCCTTTATTGGCCAACACCGACCTAAATCCTCCTGTGGGAGTTCTTTGTAAATCATTTTCCCCCTCAGGAACTCTAAGCTAGCGACCCTTGCAGCCATAATATTTTCTGCTTCAGGAGGGTATACCTCCGGGTCTGACTCATCCGAGTCTACAGGTCGGGCCGACTTTTGTCCAGCCTTGCGCCCCGCCGTCGGCGGTTTAACAGCACATTCAACCGCAACGGGAGTTAAATGGCTTCGATGCCACTGACTCCTCTGCCTGACGCCCGCTACCCTTAGAATCTGTGGTTTTACCTGCGGTGCGTCCCTGTCCTCTCCTTCCCCTACGCTCTTTTCCCATTGTAACTTGTGTGGACCTCTACCAACACGTCTGAGCGGGAAGAAAAGCGCCCTGTAAGTGAAAATGAAACCACTTACCTTCCGACTTTTACTTTAACTTTGCTTTTTACTCACCGGCTGGAGGAGCTCCTGCTCCTCCACACACGGTCATGAACGCTATGCGTCTGTTCGATATGATGCGTGTGCGGCTGGACGGGGTCTTCTTCACGTAGTCACTTACGTGACTCCGAAGTAAAATGAAGGGATATGGGGAGAAAGCAGAAACGGGGTACTGATTTTAGATGATCAGCCATGATCATATTGAATGGTGGTGCTGGCTCGACGGGCCGAATGGCCTACTTCTGCACCTATTTTCTGTTTCTATTTTTCTATGTTTCTAAGGCATGTTTTTTATGCAGAGAGTGATGAGTGCCTGGAGTGTGCTGCCTGGGTGGTGGTGGAGGCAGATGTGATAGTGACATTAAGTGGCTTTTAGATAGGTGCAATATTATGCAGGGAATGGAGAAATATGGATCAGATGTAGACAGAAGGGATTTGTTTAATTGAGTATCATGTTAGGACCTATTCCTGTGCTGTACTTTTCTATGTTCTCTGCACTATGAAACTAAAAGTGTAGAAGCAGATTTGAGCAGAGATAAGAAGTAATAAAGATAAGACACACGAGAGTGGGGCGCAGCCCTGCTAAACGCAAATACATAAAGAAAGAACTCAAGAGGGATTTTTGGCAAGGTATGGTGATAATCATATGGGATTTTAATTTACATATTGTCTAAAAAATTCACAGGCAAACATGGCCCTTTTGAATGAATCAATGAATTAATAAGTTTATTGGCCAAGTATGTACACCTACAAGGAATTTGCCTTGGTGCTCCGCCCGCAGGTAACAACGTGACATACAGTAAACCATTAAGAATAAAACATAAAACATTAAAACATTAAGAATAAAATATTATAGTTTAAACATGTGAATGAAATAAAATACCAGAGCAAAAGGAGGATACAGACTTTTGGTTGTTGAGTAGAGCTACTGCTAATGGAAAAAACTTTTTATGTCTGGCTGTGGCAGCTTTGACAGTCTGGAGTCGTCTTCCAGAGGAAGTGCTTCAAAGAGTTTGTGGCCAGGGTGAGAGGGGTCAGAGATAATCTTAACCACTTGCTTCCTGGCCCTTGCAGTGTACAGTTCGTCAATGGGGGGAAGATTGCAGCCAACAACCTTCTCAGCTGATCGAACGATTCGCTGCAGCCTACGGATGTCGTGCTTGGTGGCTGAGCCAAACCAGACCATGATGGAGAAGGTGAGGACAGACTCGACGATGACAGTATAGAATTGGACCATCATTGCCTGTGGCAGATTGTGTTTCCTCAGCTGCTGCAGGAAGTACATCCTCTGTTGGGCCTTTTTGACTGTGGAGTCGATGGTGGCCCCCCATTTAAGGTCCTTGGAGATGACGGTTCCAAGGAACTTAAAGGACTCCACAGATGTGACTGTGGTGTTGTTGATGGTGAGTGGGGGGAGGGGAGGGGGAGCTCTCCTATAGTCTACTTTCAATTCTACTGTCTTAAGAGCATTTAGCTCCAGGTTGTTACAAAGGCACCAGGACGCCAGCTGTGTCACTTCCTGTTTGTAGGCAGATTCCTCCCCATCCTGGCTCAGTCCAATCAGGGTTGTGTTGTCCGCAAACCTGAGAAGCTTGATAGAGGAGTCTGTGGAGGTGCAGTCGTTGGTGTAGAGTAAAGGAGAGGGGAGAGTACGCAGCCTTGAGGTACTCCTATGCTAAGGGTCTGCGGGTCCAAGATGTGCTTTCCCAGCCTTCATAAAGTGGGCATTAGCGGGTTTCTCAGTACTTCATTAAGCATTTCTGGGTTAATTTCTCAGAACACCTTGTTCAGAAGCCAGGCCGAGACCAGCTGTACTAGGCCTGAGATAGTCCAATGAGATAAATGGTTTAAAAACTTTATTATGAAGGATCCTTTGCAAAGCAGCAATCAATGATTGAATTTCATATTAATTTTGGGGAGAGAAGAATGGGTCCAATACTCATATTTTTAGCATTTAATATTTTAGTCAATTATGAGGGTGTGGAATTAGAGATTGCTGAAAAAAAGTAGTGACTTGGGTAAAGGATCAGTCAACTAAGAAACAGCAGCAGACATTCATAATATCATTCATAATATATATGGAATACGTTCCAATCAGAAAGAAAAATTCTAAGAGAAACCCCTCATTATTTCTTTCTTTATCGTCTCTAGTTGACCGAATTAGTTAAAAATTATATCAAATATAGAAAAAGCATATAATGTGCAAACACTGGTGACAGATCAGAAAATTGGGCAAAACATAAAATCATGGAGTCATATTGCATGGAAACAAGCACTTTGGCATCCTTACCGACCAAGATGGCCATCTAGATTAATCCCATTTGCCTGCCTTTGACCCACATCCCTCCCAACTTTTCCTGTCCATATACCTGTCCAAATATCTTGCCTCAACCATTTCACCTGGCAGCTCATTCTCAAGACGTATCATCCTCTGTTTGAAAAAGTTGGCCGTCAAATTCCTATTAAATTTTCCCCTCTCCCTAAACCTACGCCTTCTAGTTCTTGTTTCCATAGCCCTGAGAAAAAGATTGCATACATTCACCCTTTCTGTACATCCATGGACTACCACAACAAGCACAAAAGGCACCATTGTATCCATTGGTTGTCAAAATCAACCAAGCTGTCTTCACTGTTTCTATCAATATGTCTTGTTAATCAGGACATATTGTATTCCTGATCTTCCATTCTACCTCGTTGCAGTCATTGCATTTTTTTAATCTGCACTTTCTCTGCAACTGTAACACTTTATTCTGCACTTTGTATATTTTCCCTTTTGCGGTGCCAGATGTACTCATGTATGGTATGATTTGCCTGGATAGCACACAAAACAAATGTTATCATGCATCTTGTTACATGTTCGGTTTGCTCATGTGTCAAACAACGTATAGCTCACTGTTGGCTTCTGTCGTCGTCCAACATGTTGACAGAATTGGTCGCCTGACATGTCAGAGTGCATCGTGTTGTCACTTCCAGGGATCGCCATGAGGAGGATTCTTTCATGATCCCCTAGTTACATGTGACAATAATTAACCAATACCAATAATTGGATCAAAACATTCCCTTTAACTGCCACGTGATTTCATTTTTTATTTTTAATATTTTTATTTTATTAGAAGTAAGTACAATCATATGGCACCAAAGTGCCTAATATATAATGACATAATACATTTTATGTACAGCTTCTTTTTTTTAAAATTATGATAAAGAAGAATAAGAAAAAGAAAGTAGATAGTAAAAGATAGAAAAACGTGAGGTATATAGTGTGTGAAAAATAAAATAAAAGAGTGAAAGAAGAAAATTGAAGAAAATAAAATAGAAAAAAGAGAGTAGAAAATTAAAAAAAGAAAAGTAAGGAGAACATTATTTATATAATCTTGACCATCCCTCTACAATTGTGTTGCACCATATGATTCCAAAATGACGACAAATGGAAACCAACTCGTTAAGAATTGGTCTGATTTATCTATTAGGAGGAATCGCATTTCCTGAAGATGTGCGGTGTCCAACATGCTTGAAATCCACATTTTAAGCGTTGGTATTGGTGTATTTTTCCAGAATTTAATTATTAGTTTTTTGCTATTATTAAACCATAATTTAAAAATAAATTTTGAGATGAGTTCAATTTATTCCCATCTTCCATTACTCCAAATATAATCATTTCAGTATTAGGTTCCATTCTTATCTTGAATAATTTTGTAAATATTTCAAAAATATCACTCCAAAATTTATAAAGTTTCATGCAGGAAACGAAAGAGTGTGTTATAGTTGCGTTTTGGGATAGACATTTATCACAAATGGGGGATATATTTGGATAAAATTTATTCAATCTAGTTTTGGAATAATATAATCTATGTAAAATTTTAAATTGAACTAAATTATGTCTTGCATTAATCGAACATTTGTGTATATATATCAAATACTTTTCCCATGTAACCTTCGTAATTTTTATCATTAATTCCCGTTCCCACTCTTCTCTAAGTACCTCTGTCGATGGTAGGTCTATATTTAAAATACTATTATATAAATATGATATTAATTTCTGTGTCAGCCTTAATATTCATTGCTTCTTCCAGTAAATCAAAAGTTGTTTTTTGATATCCTTGTATGTATTTCTTCATGAAATCGCAAATCTGAAGATATTTAAAATATTGGGTTTTTTCAGTTTAAATTTTAATTGTAATTGTTGGAAAGATAATGGGTTTCCCATTTCATACATATCACTGATCCTTTTAATTCCCATTCTTTCCCATTGATTATATGTTTTATCAATAAGAGATGGTTTAAATAAAGGATTATTCGCTATTGGCATTAACAATGATAAATTTCTTAATTTTAGAGATAATTTTATTTGTTTCCAAATTCTTATTGTATCGTGTATAATTGGGTTCTTATATATTGTGTTGTTCTGTTTTTTCGGGGCGAAGAGGGTCGGTCCTATATTACAAGGAAAACAATCCTCTTTCTCCATTCTTATCCATTCTGTCTGTTGGGTAGAACTGTCCAACAAGTAAATTATATTCTTAATATGCACTGCCCAATAGTAATACAAAAAATTCGGGAGTGAAAGTTCCCCGACATCTTTTGGTTTACATAAGTGTTTTTATTTTATTCTGTATGATCTATAATCCCAAATAAAATTAGTGATATTAGAGTCTAATTAAAAAAATATATATTTTGGTATATATAATGGTATAGATTGAAATAGGTATAATAATTGTGGTAGAAAGATCATTTTTATAGCGTTTATTCTACCTATTAATGATAAAGGGTTTTCTAAAATTTAATCAATATATTGAGTTTATTTAATAAAGGTATAAAATTAGCGTTGAATAATGCTTTATATTTTCTAGTAATTTGAATACCCAAATATTTAAATTTTTCTGTTGCAATTTTAAAGGGGAACTTCAATAAGTGTGTAGATTCTTGAGGTTTTAACGTCATGGTTTCACTTTTATTCCAGTTTTTTCTATATCCAGAAAAGGACCCAAATTCCTCTATTAAATTTAATAAATTTGGTATGTTCGTTTGTGAATTTGTAATATATAGAAGTATATCGTCTGCATATAATGAAATTTTATTATTTGTGTCCCTAGTATTTGACTTTAGAGAGCTCGGAAAAATGCTGAAAAGCAGGACCTCCAGGGTTGTTATCTCCGGTTTGCTTCCAGTTCCTCGTGCTGGCGAGAGCAGGAACAGGGAGATACGGGACCTGAACGTGTGGCTCAGGAACTGGTGCACGGGGCAGGGATTTAGATTCTTAGATCACTGGGATCTGTTTTGGGGTAAGGGGGAACTGTACAAAAGGGACGGATTGCATCTTAACAGGTGTGGGACCAGCATTCTGGCAGGCAGGTTTGCCACTGCTACACGGGTGGTTTTAAACTGAATAAGGGGGGTGGGGTGTCGAATGGGATAGTGGAGGATGGAGTTAAAGGGAAAGGGTTTCTCAAATGTGTGAGCGTAGAGACAGAGGAGTGTAAAATGAGGGTAGAAGCAATAGGTAACAAGGTGAAAAGTAAAAGTGGAAGACAGACAAAACCAGGGCAAAAATCAAAAAGGGCCACTTTTCAACATAATTGTATAAGGGGTAAGAGTGTTGTAAAAACAAGCCTGAAGGCTTTGTGTCTCAATGCAAGGAGCATTCGTAATAAGGTGGATGAGTTGAATGTGCAGATAGCTATTAATGACTATGATATAGTTGGGATCACGGAGACATGGCTCCAGGGTGACCAAGGCTGGGAGCTGAACATCCAGGGATATTCAATATTCAGGAGGGATAGAGAGAAAGGAAAAGAAGGTGGGGTAGCATTGATGATTAGAGAGGAGATTAACGCAATGGAAAGGAAGGACATTAGGTTCGAGGATGTGGAATCGGTATGGGTAGAGCTGCGAAACACTAAGGGGCAGAAAACGCTGGTGGGTGTTGTCTACAGGCCACCTAACAGTAGTAGTGAAGTTGGAGATGGTATCAAACAGGAAATTAGAAATGCGTGCGACAAAGGCAAAACAGTTATAATGGGTGACTTCAATCTACATATAGATTGGGTGAATTAAATTGGCATGGGTGCTGAGGAAGAGGATTTCTTGGAATGTATATGGGATAGTTATCTAAATCAACATGTAGAGGAACCAACGAGAGAGCAGGCTATTTTAGACTGTGTATTGAGTAATGAGGAAGGGTTAGTTAGCAGTCTTGTTGTACGTGCCCCCTTGGGCAAGAGTGACCATAATATGGTTGAGTTCTTCATTAGGATGGAGAGTGACATTGTTAATTCAGAAACAATGGTTCTGAACTTAAAGAAAGGTAACTTTGAGGGTATGAGACGTGAATTGGCCATGATTGACTGGCAATTAATTCTAAAAGGGTTGACGGTGGACATGCAATGGAAGACATTTAAAGACTGCATGGATGAACTACAAAAATTGTTCATCCCAGTTTGGCAAAAGAATAAATCAGGGAAGGTAGTGCATCCGTGGATAACAAGGGAAATCAGGGATGGTATCAAAGCGAAAGATGATGCGTACAAATTAGCCAGAAAAAGCAGCATACCAGAGGACTGGGAGAAATTCAGAGACCAGCAGAGGAGGACAAAGGGCTTAATTAGGAAAGGAAAAATAGATTATGAAAGAAAACTGGCAGGGAACATAAAAACTGACTGCAAAAGTTTTTATAAATATGTAAAAAGAAAGAGATTAGTTAAAACAAATGTAGGTCCCTTGCAGTCAGAAACAGGTGAGTTGATCATGGGGAACAAGGATATGGCGGACCAATTGAATAACTACTTTGGTTCCGTCTTCACTAAGGAAGACATAAATAATCTGCCGGAAATAGCAGGGGACCGTGGGTCAAAGGAGTTGGAGGAATTGAGTGAAATCCAGGTTAGTCGGGAAGTGGTTTTGGGTAAATTGAATGGATTAAAGGCCGATAAATCCCCAGGGCCAGATAGGCTGCATCCCAGAGTACTTAAGGAAGTAGCTCCGGAAATAGTGGATGCATTAGTAATAATCTTTCAAAATTCTTTAGATTCTGGAGTAGTTCCTGAGGATTGGCGGGTAGCAAACGTAACCCCACTTTTTAAGAAGGGAGGGAGAGAGAAAACGGGGAATTACAGACCAGTTAGTCTAACATCGGTAGTGGGGAAACTGCTAGAATCAGTTATTAAAGATGGGATAGCAGCACATTTGGAAAGTGGTGAAATCATTGGACAAAGTCAGCATGGATTTACGAAAGGTAAATCATGTCTGACGAATCTTATAGAATTTTTCGAGGATGCAACTAGTAGCGTGGATAGGGGAGAACCAGTGGATGTGGTGTATCTGGACTTCCAGAAGGCTTTCGACAAGGTCCCACATAAGAGATTAGTATACAAACTTAAAGCACATGGCATTGGGGGTTCAGTATTGATGTGGATAGACAACTGGCTGGCAAACAGGAAGCAAAGAGTAGGAGTAAACGGGTCCTTTTCACAATGGCAGGCAGTGACTAGTGGGGTACCGCAAGGCTCAGTGCTGGGACCCCAGCTATTTACAATATATATTAATGACCTGGATGAGGGAATTGAAGGCAATATCTCCAAGTTTGCGGATGACACTAAGCTGGGGGGCAGCGTTAGCTGTGAGCAGGATGCTAGGAGACTGCAAGGTGACTTGGATAGGCTGGGTGAGTGGGCAAATGTTTGGCAGATGCAGTATAATGTGGATAAATGTGAGGTTATCCATTTTGGTGGCAAAAACAGGAAAGCAGACTATTTTCTAAATGGTGGCCGACTAGGAAAAGGGGAGATGCAGCGAGACCTGGGTGTCATGGTACACCAGTCATTGAAAGTAGGCATGCAGGTGCAGCAGGCAGTGAAGAAAGCGAATGGTATGTTAGCTTTCATAGCAAAAGGATTTGAGTATAGGTGCAGGGAGGTTCTACTGCAGTTGCACAGGGTCTTGGTGAGACCACACCTGGAGTATTGCGTACAGTTTTGGTCTCCAAATCTGAGGAAGGACATTATTGCCATAGAGGGAGTGCAGAGAAGGTTCACCAGACTGATTCCTGGGATGTCAGGACTGTCTTATGAAGAAAGACTGGATAGACTTGGTTTATACTCTCTAGAATTTAGGAGATTGAGAGGGGATCTTATAGAAACTTACAAAATTCTTAAGGGGTTGGACAGGCTAGATGCAGGAAGATTGCTCCCGATGTTGGGGAAGTCCAGGACAAGGGGTCACAGCTTAAGGATAAGGGGGAAATCCTTTAAAACCGAGATGAGAAAAACTTTTTTCACACAGAGAGTGGTGAATCTCTGGAACTCTCTGCCACAGAGGGTAGTCGAGGCCAGTTCATTGGCTATATTTAAGAGGGAGTTAGATGTGGCCCTTGTGGCTAAAGGGATCAGAGGGTATGGAGAGAAGGCAGGTACGGGATACTGAGTTGGATGATCAGCCATGATCATATTGAATGGCGGTGCAGGCTCGAAGGGCCGAATGGCCTACTCCTGCACCTAATTTCTATGTTTCTATGTTTCTATTGTAACCCTGAATATTCGGATGAATTCTTATACTTTCAGCCAAGGGCTCTATCATAAGGGCAAATAGCAGGGGTGATAACGCACATCCCTGCCTATTGCCCCTTGATAATTGAAATTTTGGAGATAACATATTATTGGTTAATATTCTTGCCATCGGTTTATCATATAATAATTTTACCCATGCAATAAAATTCTCTCCCATATTAAATTTTTGCAGCACTTTATATAAATACTGCCACTCTACCTGGTCAAATGCTTTCTCTGCATCCAGAGAAACAATTGATATATCTTCTTCCTCCATTTTATGTGAGTAAATTATATTAAACAGGCGTCTCAAATGATTAAATGAATATCTTTTGGGTATAAACCCCGTTTGATCAGGATTTATCAATTTACTAATATATTTACTTAATCTTCTTGCTAAAGTCTTTGCTAAAATGTTCTGGTCTGCATTTAAAAGTGATATACCTCTATATGACACCGGATCGTCTAAATCCTTATCTTTTTTTGGAATAAGCGTAATAGTTGATTCTGCTAATGTTTCAGGTAGTTTATTTTCTTTAAAAGCGTGAGTATATAAATTAAATATATATGGAGTCGTTATCTCATGAAATGTTTTATAAAATTCATTACTAAAACCATCTGGTCCCGGTGTCTTACCATTTTTCAACGATTTTATTGTTTCACCTATTTCTTCGAGTGTAATTTGAGCTCCAAGTTCCTCTTGTTCCAAAAGATCAAGTTTTGGAAGATTACAGTTATCTAAAAAAAAAAAAATTTTACTATCTTCTATTTTAGTTTTAGATGTATATAAACTTTGATAAAATTGAGCAAATCTATTGTTAATATATTTAGGTAATATTAGTAATTCACCTTTCTCTGATTTAATTTTAGTTATAGTATTTTCCTTTTCTTGTTTTTTCAATTGACGAGCTAAAAGCTTATGTGGTTTGTCACCAAATTCAAAATGTTCCTGTTTTGTAATTTGGAATAATCTTATAACTCTTGCCGATAAAATTCGATTAAGTTTAAATTTCAGTAGTATTATCTTATTATGTTTATCTGTAGTAGAATCTTTGGCATCATCTAACTCTAACTGTTTAATTTCTTGTTCTAGCAACATTTGTTCTGTCTTATTCTTTTATTTTGAAAAATTTGATATGAAATTATAATTCCTCTAATAAATGCCTTGAAAGTTTCTCATAATAAAGAAGGCGAAATACCTGGTGTATCATTAGTTTCAAAAAAAGTTTCATTTGTTGTTTTAAATATTGATAACCTTGTAAGTCGTTTAAAATATGTGTGTTAAACCTCCAAAAAGATTTTTTACCCGGCATTCCCTCGAATTTTACTAAAAATGTCAACGGGGAGTGATCAAAAATACTACTGATGTGGTATGTTGGATTAATTGTATATGGCATTAATTTCATATCCACTAAAAAAGAATCAATTCGTGAATAAGTTTTATGTACCGATGAGTAAAACGAGTATTCCCTTCCAACTGGATTAGCAGATCTCCATACATCTGTTATATTAGTATTTTTTATATATGTATTTAGAAGTTCACTAGTCTTAGATTTTAAATTACACCTCCTTTGTTTTGTTGATTTGTCTAAATATGGATCTAAAACACAATTGAAGTCCCCCCCTATTATTACATTTTTGTAATTAAACTCTGATATTATATCTATAATTTTATTTAAAAATTGGGGGTTGTCAAAGTTCGGAGCGTAAATATTTATCATAGTTAGTGGGGTTGCATAAATTTCCCCCAAAACTATAATATACCTTCCCTCTTTATCTGATATAGTATTCTTTAATTTAAAAGGTATACCTTTTCAAATAAGAATAGCCGTACCTCTAGATTCAGAAGTAAATGACGAATAGTATGTTTGACCTATCCACTTCACCTTTAATCTCATCTGTGTTTGTTGTTTCATGTGGGTTTCCTGTAAAAACATTATGTCGCTTTTCAAAGATTTTAGTTGAGCAAAAATTTCACCCCTCTTAATTGGTTCATTGGCACCCCTTATATTCCAACTACAAAATGTAATTCCTCCATTCTTTATTTGTCTATCGTCTTGCATTATATATCAATATAGTGTTCTTGAATCATATGGTGCAACCAAATACCTCAGAATTCTGGGTGTTGGGTGGTCATCCCGAGTTTTTAGATTTATATTACATCTCCTTCCTGTATAGTGCCTTAGAAAAAGAAAGAAAAAATGTGATATAAAATTGATTACAAAAAAAAGAAGCAAATAGAAGTCTTTATAGTGATTTTAAAAAAAAGTGATGATAAGGTATCTAAGAAAAGATACCTTAAAGACGAATAGCCACCTAAGGTGGCGAAAAATTTATGGACTTCCATTGATGTTGTTGTACATTGAGCTCCAACCCCTTAGCAGAGCCTCATGAAAAGCTATGGACCGTTTCATACGTTGTCTTTTCTTATATAAATTTATCAAACCAGCACCAGTAAAAACCGAAAGAGTTCAGAAAAATAAATAAAAAATAAAAAACCAAATATAAAACACAACGTATGTTCAGTTCTATAAGTATATATGCCTTTCCAATTTATCTAACCTTAATCTAGTCTAAACTTTACCATATATATCCACCCAAAATTCTTACATAATATCCCATTCTTTAACTACCATACAAGCAAGTACCAAGGGGTTAAACAAAACCACACTTCTAGATCTTTTCCAGGTGTATGCTGCGCCCAACTCCTTCCCACACATTATTAGTTTGTTTGTATTGTTATAAACATTTTAGTTAGTTACTATTTATAAGTATATATCATTAATATTAGTTCATTTCCCTTAACTATTTTAAATATATAAAATCAAAATTATGTACACTCCCATTATCTCCTTCCCCGCCTCATGGTTTATTCATGATTTATTCATATTTGCCACATACATTCACAAATAATTAGTATTATTAAATTTGTTAAAATAATTGGTTATTTATAATTAAAATATAATGATTAGAGATTTTCTTAAATCAACAGTTTTTATATTCCAATTAGTATTATCTTGTTCCATGTCCATTATACATCCCCTCATTAATTCTGTATCTTCAACGTCCTTTTGTTTATCTTTAAGCTTTTCATTCAAGGTGAAACATGGACAGTACTCTCGAAAACACATTCCAGACAGATAAGCATATCTAGTAACTGTCTGGAAAGTTCCGCCATCTTAACCAGTTCAAAACTCTGTCTTAAAAGTTAAAAAGTTCAATCTTCTTCCTTGTCGACATCTTCCCCCGATGTTTTCTTTACGATATCCTCTGCGTGCTTAAAAGCTTTTTCGGGATCTGTAAATGAGCGTTCAGTGCCCTTATAAGTAATCTTCATTTTTGCTGGATAGACCACCCCATATCTCACACGGGGCACTCCTTTCAGAATGTTTCTTGTCTGTGTAAACAAGTTCCTTTTCTGGACGACCTCCGAGGGATAATCACGGAAAAATCGAATATTATCCCCATGATATGTCAGATTCTCCCCATGGGTAATCTTATTCAATATAAATTCCACTGAAGAGATGTCGAGGAATTTCACAATTATCTGTCTTGGAGGAGCACTTGTCCCTCTTGAAACACGTCCAACTCGGTGAACGATATCTATTCTTGGGTATTCCGGCAGTTCAAAAACATCTTTAAGTAAGTCAGCAACGAAAGTACGTGTTTGAGGTCCACGACCCTCTCGTCCTTCTCTTACTCCAACAATTCTCAAATTCTGCCTTCTCGATCTCGCTTCCAAGTAAACACTTGTCAGTCATTCTCACAAGCTTCTCCTCCTCAGATTTCTGTGATTTTTTCAAACTCTTTATTTCCGTGATCATCTCTTTCATTCCATTTTCCATTTCTTCCATTCGCTCATCAAACTTTCCCATATTATCATGTATATCAGTAAATTTCTTATTTTAGTCTTTTTCCATTTTAGCACATTCTGACAATTTTTTTATCAAACTCCTTATACTGCTTCTTCAGCTCCTTTAACTCACCACAAGCACTATCAATTTTTTGAGAGATTGTGTCCATACTCTGCATATTAATCTCCATATTAGTCTCCATACTCTGCAATTTGGTCTCCATATTAGACTCCATACTCTGCATCTTTTCCAGTGTAGTATTGATTGTAGCAGTCATATCTAAAAGCATTTGTTTCACCTCCTTCTCCTTCTTGTCTCCTTTTGCAGCCATTTCAAGCACAGATCCTTGGCTGTAAGACTCTTCTTCTGAGCCTTCTTCTGTCGTTTGCAGAGTATCCAAAACTTTCTCAAGCAGGAGACTTATAGTGATCTTCTTAGGTGCTCGTGAGCTTTTCTCTTTGCTCATTTAAAACTCCCGTTAAACTCCCGATTTTCGCATCACTTTCTGATGACGTCACTCTTACGCGACGCCAAGCAGCTCCGGTGAGTTTTTAAAAATCGGTCCTGACTGAAAACGGCCTTTTAGCGATTTTTACGGGAGAGGAGCTCAATGCAGCGCCCTTAGTGTTCCATGGCGCCACCGGAAGTCCACGTTATTTCATACTATCTAAGAAGTTCCCCTTTCTCCCCTCATTGCCCTCTCTCGACCTATTCTGCTGCTTGGACTACCTTGTTTCTCTCTTTCGTAGTTCTATTAAAACTGTCTATTCAACTGTCTAAACTGTCTGTCTATTAACTCTCTCTCTTCCCATGGGTGCTGCCTTGCCACCTGTGTTTTCCCAGCATCTTCTATTTTATTGCATGAGTGCAGTAGTTACCTCATGTTTGAGAGAGTACCATGTACCAGCTGAACCCTGGTTTCAAACTTATCCAGAGCTCCATGAACACCAGTGTTGGGTTCATGGTCCCTCAGAGGTCCAAATCGGAATCAACCAGCTCAAGATTTGCACCAAATGCCACCCCATCAGCAAATAGTTCACTCCAACATCAGAAGAACGGGAAATGAGAAATATTGAATCCTGTCTTGGATATAAAGCATAAACAATTGGAGAAAGAAAAAGAGCAATAGACATTGCAATTATATTGTCTCTTTCATGGCCTTTATAAGGTGAGGTCCTTTATTCAGTTGATGATGCAAATAGTGGTAAAATACGTGGAAAATCCTCATATAATTAAACAGAATTCAGGTTCACGAAAATTGAAATCATACCCACCAAATTTGTTAGAGGTCCTTAAGAAGCAGGATGGACAAAGGGGAACCAGTAGATGTAACATATTTAGACTTCCAAAAGGTTAACCCAAAATATAACTACACAAGATAACAGTTGATTGTGTGGATAAAGGATTGGATAATTAAAAGAAAGCAGAGTATGAGGACAAAAAGGTCAATTTCAGGTTGACAATCTATAGGAATGCCACAATAAATAATTCTGCATTTACAATCCATATTAGGGATTCAGGTGTTGTTGATTCACGTTTTTCTCTCACATCGGTTGTTTCGACAATAATCGACCGGACGTTTGCTTTAAACGTGCGTTTATTCAGCACTGAGTCTTCACACAGGTTAACAACCTAGCAAAGAGTCAAGCTCTCTGCCCTTAATTGCAATGCCTTTTATAATGCCACTGTTTAGCACCTCCCACATTCCCCAATCAAAGAACCGACACGTACGCAAAATACAGGACAACAGGTATGTACATATAAGGAGATGTTAGTTAGAGGAACCACACTAGAGCTCAGACCGGTACATTCCTTAGTCTTTCCGGCAAGGGGGATTGTATATTCCTCAATCTTGTCAGACAGGGCGGGACATCCCCTATTCATGCCTATGCAGTAACTGCAAGACATTGTGTATTCCCTTCCTGAAACCTGCAGCCTCAGCTCCAGCAAGCCTGGTCAGCAGCCATTTTATGCTCTTTATTTCAGTCTACCTGGCCAACCATTTTACCTTTACAGAACAATCTTACAGCGTTGATTCAGGATTTCCATTCACATTCCCCCCTTTTGCCATTCTTATGGCAACACTCATAGTCCATTTAAAAGTCCCATTCGCCGAATCTCGTAACCTTCTAGTTCCCTGGCCAAGGCTTCTTGGACCGTCCGACCCTTGTCCCCCAATTCTCCTTCCTCACTCACTTCATCGTTTTCGCTGTCATTGGGGAATGGTAACAGTCTCTCCTGCTCACGCTGTAAGATCATCATTCGTACAGAATTTTTAGTTTCCTCGGGGGTGGTCCCCAAACCCAATAAGGCCACCATTAATCGGGCTATGATACATTTCACAATGGCAATCCCCACAAATAAGCAAGTAACTACTATAGCAGCATAGATGGCCATGCTGATAATCCAGTTGTTTAATCCCCCAAATCTCCAATTCCCCCATCCCTGGTTTTCATTTATTCCATGCAAAAAGGTGGTAATCTCTTTCTGGTGTTGGGTGATGTTGCTAGTCGTGTCTTGAACCCCCATCACACATTTCCCTTTTATGACGGTACAGGTCCCCCCTTCTCTAGCCAATAAGTAATCGAGCGCATATCTATTTTGTAGGGAAAACATCCTCATTTCGGCCATCTGGGTTTTTACTGCCTCCAAGGCTCCAGTTGTTGCATTGTCAGGCCGCAAACAAGTTAATTTCGGTTTTTGGCTGCTTCACCTCCACCCACTCCTCCCATGGTTAGCATGCTTAATAATCCCCATCCGATGGCATGTCCGTGGGTAGCTCCCCTGACCCCTGGATTTCTCCATTGCGCGCAAAACTCGGCCGACACCGCCCTTCGATGAACCCGAGCCATGGGTTTAGTCCATTGCTCAGGACAAGGTACCGTGGTTGCCACCAATGCTCCAACTGCCACGTTCTTGGGGAAAGGGTTTTTTAGGACATTGGTTCCTTTCCCATTAAAGAAGAATATCCTTCCTCCGTATATAATGATCCATTACAGCCCCTTCGGGTATTAATGACTTTCCCCCCTCCAGACCAGTCCCTCCACGCTTCACTGATCCCATTGCTATAACTGGGGATTGGCAGGTGATGGGATCCTACCGTCAGATGGGTCCCATTAGCCCATCCACACAACAGCTGAAATCCAGCATTTACAGGAATACAGTCCTTAGACACCTTACATTGGACTCCTTTATAGGTAAGGTTACATGTGGAGCCGTGAACGGGCCCTTGCAGAGCGCAAGTGAGGTTATTTTTAATATTTATGACTATACACCCGTGTCCTTGGTTACTAAAACAATTTTCATATTGCCTGTTGTCATTATTGGTGGTGAAGTTACATGGCCTAGTCGGTGCTCTTGACGCCATCCTAGATCCATTATAGCAAATGTCGTAGGAGTGGTTATTGTTCTTAGGGAGCGGTAAGCAGTTGGCCGGTGGAGCAAGAAGCCTATCATAGCCGATGATAACGGGCTTGACAGGGACCGGTTCTTTGTCCTGGCACTTCACCAGTCGTTCAGTTCTGCCCCATGCAGGGGATGGGGTAAACAGGGAGGTAACTGATGTCATTCGTGGATAACAAACCACCTGCCCCTTCCCGAATAGCTCGTTGTGTGCCTGGATGAATAAATTGGAGTTTTCTCGTTCCCCTCTCTTTCCTCGTTTGTTCCGTCCGTATTCAGGCTTTCTCCATTTCCAACCAAAACCGATTAACCCTGCTGTGGTCGCCACACATATTAATGCCACGGAGACCCTCATCTTAGCGATTTATTTCGTATCTGCGAACACAAGGGAGGGAAAAAGAAATAGAACGTGCAATTTCATAGCAAAATTAATTCGTACCCTGCTTTTCGTGGACCGGATCCCCCTCCCTGACCTCGACGTCCCCCCTTTGCTTGGTGTCACCAACCACTTTACAATGGTGCAAATGCACCCATGCCGATCGTCCTTCTACCTTTACCGCGCTGGGGGTGGTGAGGAGAACCTGGAAGGGGCCCAACCATCGAGGAGAAAGGGTGTCCTTACGAACCCAATTCTTAATCAACACATAAGAACCCGGGGTGATCCGTCCATCAACGGGAAAATCTATGTCGCCCACATAAGCGGCCTTGACCTCCCCATGAATCTCATGCAGGGCCCTTGTAAGGGGAAGGACGTAAGAGACCATCTCCTCCGTCATATGATGCAATGTCGTTGTGGCCAGGATAATGTCTGTCCAGGGGGTGCACAGGGGTCGGCCATAGATGATCTCTGCAGGAGACAACCTTGTCTTCCCTGCTGGAAGGACTCTGATCTGAAACAAAGCAACAGGTAACATTTTAACCCAGGTGGAGCCCGATTGGTCCACCAGCTTGGCAAGCTTGGTCTTCAGGGTCTGGTTCAAGCGTTCCACCATTCCTGCAGCCTGTGGGCGATAAGCACAATGTAGCCGCTGGGTTACGCCCAGCTGTCGGTACAATTCTTTATTGATAGCGGCAATAAAGTGAGGGCCGTTATCCGAACTGATGGTGTTTGGAACCCCAAAGCGAGGAACAAACTGCCGTAATAAAATAGACACCACCGTAGAAGCAGTGCAATCAGTGGTTGGAAAGGCTTCAATCCACCTAGAAAACACATCAACAATAACAAGCACATGTTTATAACACTGACACTTAGGCAAATCAATAAAATCCACCTGTAAGGTTTCAAACGGAGCAGTAGGTAATGGAGTACGACCCGTCTGGCAGACAATTCCTTTACCAGGGTTGTGTGTAGCACAGGTGAGGCACCGTGCACTAGTTTGGGCTGCCAAAACCTTAAGTCGAGGATGCCAACATGCCTGTAAGAGAGCGTCTACTAGCAAGGTGGCCCCACAGTGAGTGGCTAGATGTAGGCAATCAACAACCCAGGTCGCTAACTGGTCTGTCACAATCCGGGATCAGCCTTCCGACAGCCCAGCTGCTCCCATTCCATTGTAACATCAACAGAGGCGTCCCCCTGTAAGTGCAATACATCATTCATGGTTGGCATAGGTTTCTCAGATTCAGACGAGCCCATATAAAGGCTTTTCACCTGCCTCATCATACTACCCACCACTTTAGATCTACCACGTGAAGCACGCTTAGCCGCTTCGTCAGCCAACCTGTTACCGATTTGGACCGGGGAATCCTGTCGTGTGGGCCGCACATTTGATTACGGCTACCGCAGAGGGCAGAAGGATAGCATTCAACAGGTCAGAGACCAGGATCTGATTGGCAATCTTATGGCCCGTCGAGGTGAGGAATCCCCTATTTTTCCTTAACTGTCCGAAATCGTGAACGACTCCAAATGCGTATCGGGAGTCGGTGTAAATATTGACGGAGAGCCCCTCTGCGAGGACACAGGCTCGGGTGAGGGCAAACAACTCAGCCTGCTGAGCTGAAAACGGTGGGTCAAAACTGCCACAATCCAGCAAGGTTCCATCTTGCTTAACTACCGCAAAGCCTGACAGACGGCGTCCCTGCTCGTCGATGGACGAACTTCCATCGGTATAGAGGATCAAATCTGGAGAGGCTAGAGGTTGATCGCTAAGGTCAGGGCGTGGACTGGTATCCGCGAGAATAGCCTCCAAGCAATTATGGTCGCATGGAGCGAGGGGATCAGGAGGAGAGCAGAGAAACGCAGCAGGGTTGATAGTGGTTCAGTGCCGGAACTGTAGCTTGGGATTATTCAACAGGTAGATCTCATACTTATTTTGTCTGGCCGAAGTCAAATGCTGGGTCTGGAGCTGTCCCAGTAGGGTGGTCACGGCGTGGGAGGAATATACGGTAATGTCCTGCTGAAGAGTCAGGTTGGCGGCCGACTGAAGACTATTGTATACCGCTGTCAAAATCTGTGTACAATGGGGATACCCCAGTGCCACAGGGTCTAACTTGGATGAATAATACGCCACTGGTCGGTGCTTATCCCCATGCAGCTGGGTCAAAACCGCAGTGGCACATTCGCCCAGGATGGTACAATAGAGCTGAAAAGGTCTATCATACAGGGGTCGCCCCAGCGCAGGAGCCTTCTGCAGGGCCTCTCGTAGATTATTGAAGGCGGTCAAGGCTTCATCTGACAATACAAAGGTACCTTCCTGGCTGGTGTAAGGGGTCAGGTGCTTTATGTTCAGGGCCACATTTGGAATCCACTGACGGCAGTAGTTGATCATTCCCAACCACTGTCGCATTCCCCTGGCTGTCGTGGGGGGTGGTGTCCTGTAAATGGAGTCCGTGCGGCTCTCGTCCAACCGACGGCCATCTGCTGAGATTATGACTCCGAGGAATTTCACCTCCTTTTGTCCGACATGTACTTTGGAGGGGGACACAACGTACCCCAATGCCTTTACAAAGTTCAACAACAAAATTATAGCCTCCCTATTCTGCTCCTCCGTTTCACTGGCCACTAAAAGTTCATCGATGTACTGGATCAATGCAGACCACTCAGGTAACTGCAGGTTTTGTAATTGCTGTTGCAGACAACGAGAAAATAGGGTCGGCGAGTTTACAAAGCCCTGTGGCAATCTGGTCCATGTATACTGTAGGGGAGGGATTGAGTTCGCCGCTGTGCCTTATTCTTTCTGGTTTTGGTCCGGGGGTTCAGCTTAGTTCTGCCTCCCACGGAGTCGGTAGATTGTAGGGCAGCAGGAGAATACGGAGGAGGTCGGTCTGCTGGAGGGGCACTAGGGGCAACTGTCTTCCCTGTGGTCCCTCCTGAATGGGACCGTCTTCTGGGGTTCAGCGAGGGTACGGGAGATTTGGAAACTGGTATCTGTGAAGGGCGAGTTTTAATCTTGGATCGGGTAGCGGGAATTGGAGGAGCGGACACAGGACTGGCAACGGGGGCAGAGGGACTGGCAACCGGGGCAGGCTGGTTCAGCAGGGGTGCTCCACGGACTCCCCAATGATAATCCTCTACCTCCTCCTCCTCGTCACCTCCCAAATCTATGCCAGCCACCGACTTACGTAAGTCTTTATCTACCTCGGCCTTATTTTGTCTCTCTCTCTCCTGACGATCCTTACTTTCCTTAGCATGCCTACATTCCTGTTTTAATACGGTCACCGACTTCTCCTGACCCCCCTCGGTCAGGGGTATTCCTAGTTTCAAGGCATTACTCTGCCAACTGGCCGTTAAAGACCGTGCCTTTTCTCCGTTACAATGATCGATCCACAACTGAATGGCCTTTTTATAATCTCTTTTTTAATCCTTTTTCCATATTACACTCTGGGCCCTTGATACCACACCCATATCCTTGGAACCCCCTACAGGCCATTCATCCTTCCCCAGTTTATGAATGAGTCCTCCCGACATACGCCTGAAGGTCTCCTCCATTTCTGGATGCAAGAAGCATAGCTGATGTAATGGCCGGTCCGGGTGACAACTGGTGTCCATACCATTGCCCATTTTTTTATACTTATACTATCACACACCAATATTTCAGGGTTAACCGTGAGTCCTTGGTTCTGCCGTATCTCACTCTTTGTCACTTCAACTCCTGACCTTCACCAGTCTAAGGCGGACTTTCTGTGAGATACGGGGGTACCTTGGTCTCGGTTAACGTCTCAATACTTGTTAATCCGACGATTCAATAACCATCACATTCCCATCCTATCCCCAATGCACTCCTCTTATATACCGTCTACGGTCCGCCTTTACGGGGTGTTTTATCCGCTCGATCAGACTAGGACAATCCTCGAGACGGCCCTATCCCCGTGCCCACAACCGGAACGTTCGGATATCGTCCCACCGACTGACGCAAGCCAGAGAATTACCCTGCTACGCCGGGATACGAGGAAGGACCAAGAGGTGATTTAACTAAATCTGCTCATTTGGCGGTACCTCCTTCACATCGATCCCATCGCCCAGTGGATTCACTCGCCGGCTCGATCAGTCGCTGGTTGACATCCCACTTCTGACACCAAATGTTGATTCACGTTTTTCTCTCACATCGGTTGTTTCAACAATAATCGACCGGACACCGGGGTTGCTTTAAACGTACGTTTATTCAGCACTGAGTCTTCACACAGGTTAACAACCTAGCAAAGAGTCAAGCTCTCTTCCCTTAATTGCAATGCCTTTTACATTTTAATGCCACTGTTTAGCACCTCCCACATTCCCCAATCAAAGAACCGACACGTACGCAAAATACAGGACAACAGGTATGTACATATAAGGAGATGTTAGTTACAGGAACCACACTAGAGCTCAGACATTCCTTAGTCTTCCCGGCGAGGGGGATTGTATATTCTTCAATCTTGTCAGATGGGGCGGGTGATCCCCTATTCATGTCTATGCAGTAACTGCAAGACATTGTGTATTCCCTTCCTGAAACCTGCAGCCTCAGCTCCAGCAGCCATTTTATGCTCTTTATTTCAGTCTACTTGGCCAACCATTTTACCTTTACAGAACAATCTTACAGCGTTGATTCAGGATTTCCATTCACAGTGTCACCAAAGTTACTAGCACAATGTTCGGTGGGAAGGCAACTTGTGAGGAGGGGGTGGGTGTAGGGGGTGCTTGTAGGTAGGTAATTCTGTCAGGCAAAATCTAATGATTAGAGCGAAATGCGGGAAATAGTGACTGATGAAAAAGGGATAAAAAAGGATAATATTGTTTTTAGTGTAGAGAGGCCTCAATGTACAGAGGCTTTATCCACAAATCAGCATGGAAAATTCTGGAAATATCCTGCTTTAGTGGAGAGAGGAAAAAAGCTAAAAATTAAAACTGAGAGGTTGTGCATTCAAAACATTAATGCTGTTTGTGTATTTCCAGCATTCCCCGTTTTTATTTCAGATGGCCAGCATCTGCGCTATATTGCGTTGATGCTCTTGATTTGCCTGCTTGTATTTGCATACGAATGATCAAATTTGTATTCCTCATGTTGATGCGTCACACACAGGGTCATCCTGAGGGTGTAGCGCTAATGATTGATGTGGAGTGAGATAATTAATCTTCAGCAACCACAGATACTCCCACATCAGTCTGGGAGCTCATCAATCAATTCCACAGGCCCACAGTCTGTCTGCTGGCAATTGGAGAGGAGCATTTCTATCTGGCTCTTTCGGAAAATGAGGGTCCGGATTTTCACATCTCCGTCATTGTTATCAATGCAACTTCTGACATAACAAAGCACTGGGAGCGGTCACTCGCATCTACATTTAGTCGTTTCTCCTGAACCGCCTATGTTCTTCACCAACACTACAGCAGTAAATCATGGTGTAATGGATGATCGATGGTCGGCATGGACTCGGTGGGCCAAAGGGCCTGTTTCCATGCTGTATCTCTAAACTAAACTAAAATTATTGTGGGATTCAATAACAATAATTTAAAATCCATGTAATGGCACCCAAATACATAAAAACCTTTGCAGTTGACTGTCTTTATAATTGTAAAGAGGACATTTGGAGATTATAATAACTTGATATTAACTATAAAAAACAATGGAATAAATGTTGTATTTAGTTTAGTGGGGATGTAAAACATATTTGTTTATTTTCACAAACAGGTGATTTTTATTTTTGCAAACCAAAATGGTTCATATGAATGTCTACCTCTTGCTTTCCAGAAAACAATACCTGATCTCACTGCAAACACAGATTTAATTCCAATACATTAAAGCTGCAAATTACTTGCTTTGAAAGTAGCTTTGGATCCTGAAATTGCAGCATGCAGATTACCAGGCATTGAGACAGGAGTGACTGTACAAGTCAATCACAGATTTGATAACAAGATTTACCAAGATCTGTTCCTGCACATTTATTCACTTTCCTGAAAAATGCTTTGATTTTTTTTTAATGTTTTCACCGATCATTTTGGTGTCAAACCAGCCACATGTAGTGAGAATATATGGAGTTGAGATGCAATAAACGGCTACTTCAATAGCAAACTGGAAATTTAAAGTTTAAATGAGTGGGGCAATTTAATTTGCATGCTAACTGGTAAAAATGCTAATGTCTTTATCCTAATCTGAGTAATCTGACATTTAAACTGTGACTATTTTTTTGAATAAATAGATATTCAACTGTTGACACCTAATTAACGACCTATCTGTGTGACTCACAGTGTGGGAAGACACCTGAGATTGGACATCAGATTTACAAGAATATTATAACCAATTTATTAAATATGCGGTTTACAGTGCCAGAGACCTAGGTTCGACCCTGACAACAGGTACTGTCTGTACAGAGTTTGTACGTTCCCCCTGTGACAGTGTGGGTTTTCTCTGGGTGCTCCGGTTTCCTCCCATACTCCAAAGACGTACAGATTTGTAGGTTAATTGTCTTCTGCAAAGTGTAAAATTGTCTCTAGTGAGTAAGATAGTGCTAGTGTGCGGGGCGGTCGCTGGTCAGCATGTACTCGTTGAGCCAAAGGGCTTGTTTCCATGCTGTATCTCTAAAGTTTAAAGTCTAAATATACTTACATGTTTTTTTCAAATCTTGCTCACAAAAAAGTCAATTAACTTTAATATTATTGTCCCTGATTGTTTGGAGTTAGGTGCAGAATTGAACAAATGCAACTCAGTCCCAGTTTTTATATTTGTATATTCAATTCTTCTCTTCCTATACTGTTTGTGTTTCCAACATTAGTTGTTTGGTTTATATTTTTGCTTACAGTGAAATGGTAAAATGGAAACAAATGTTCTGTAAGGCAGGGAGGATTACTCAGGCAGTGCCAACAATAACAGATGGAGTTTCCATCAATATTCTCCCAACTCTGATGTCAGAATAAAGAACAAAATAGCTAATTAAATCTTTAAGGTGAAAAATAAGGGGAATCTTGATGGGAATTATACCCCCTTGTCCTTTAACATAGAAAAGCACCTCAGGGGACCTCATTGAAACTTACAGTATACTGAAAGGCCTGGATAGAGTGGATTTGGAAAGGATGTTTCCACTCATAGGAGAGTCTATGACCAGAGGACACAGCCTCAGAATAAAAGGACATATCTTTAGAAAGATGAGGAGGAATTTCTTTAGTCAGCAAGTGGTGAGTCTGCGGAATTCATTGCCACAGACGGCTGTGGAGGCCGTCATTGGGTATTTTTAAAGCAGAGATTGACAGATTCTTGATTAGTAAGTGTGTCAAAAGTTATGGGAAAAATGCAGGAGAATGGGGTTGAGAGGAAAAGATAGATCAGCCATGATTGAATGGCGGTGTAGACTCAGTATGCTGAATGGATTAATTCTGCTTCCATGACTTATGAATTGATGAACTTTACTCAGGCGTAATCCAAAGATTTCAATCAAACTGAAAAAAGTGAGGATTGGGATCAGACCACATTTCAGGATGAAGGGCTATTGGGTACCGATATTGCAGTGGTTAAATTACTGGACTTGTAAAGCAGAGGTTTGACTATTTGACTCTGGTTGGCTCTGAAACAATCCAGCAAGTGACATGATCGGTATCAATTAGGGATGGGCAATGGACCCTGAAAAGTGAATTAATTCAAAAAAGGAAATACATGATGAATCATTTGATTGAGTCAGGAATGAAATACAGAACAGGGATTGAAATCGATGTGGTAATGCAGTGTTTCTGAAAGGGCTAAAACAGTGACCCAAATTTGGCTGAATTAAAGGAGATCTTATCCGTGGTTTGACATCAGAGTTTGAGGGAGCGGGGTAACTCTGTGTGTGCAATGTGTTTGGCTGTAACAGAGGGAAGGGACTGGGGGAAGATCCATGGAGGCAACATCTCTGGCTGGGAAGAGAAATCATTGCTTGTATTTTATTTTTATGGGAAACCCTGACACAAAAATATGGTAATAGAACTGAAGCGTTCGATACAAGAGGTGCACACGTACGTGCACATGGACACACACAAAAACGCACACATGTGTATACATAAGCACACACAAACACGCACACACACACACACACACACAAAGGTTTAGAGCGTATATGTTTCAATATTACATATAAGCAACAAGAAAACTCAGAAAACAATTCATCGAAAAACCCCGGCCCATTTCCCTGGAGCAGGCTGCTGTGTTTTGAGACTCTCTTTCACATACTGAAGAGACAAAATTGATGTAAACATTTTAAAAAACAAGCATTTTTCAGGAAAGTGAATAAATGTGCAGGAACAGATCTTGGTAAATTTTGTTAGCATTCTGATTCTGTCAAGGTAAGGACTTGGCCCCAAAAAATTAAAATTGTTCTCCCTGTTTCTAGTTCCCAGCCCAGGTTTGTTGAATCAGTAATAGGAATGTTCATCAGAATAGTTTAGTTTAGTTTATTATCATTATTTTCATGTGTACCAAGGTATAGTGAAAAGCTTTTTTGTTGCATGTTATCCAGTCAGCAAAAAGACTAAATATGATTACAAACAAACAGTCCATAGTGTACAGGTACAGGTTAAAGGAAATAACATTCAGTGCAATATAATGTCCAGTAAAGTCCGATTAAAGAAAGATCAAAGGTTTCCAATGAGGTAGATGGTAGGTCAGGACCGTTCTCTGGTTGGTGGTTATTTGGAGACATCTTTCTGTTGTGACCCCTCAACTCAGCATCCACCATTGTGGTTTCAGACCACTGGGAGCAAGGCATAAAGCCAACTTGCCGTGAAGGCAATTTGGAATCCATTGAAGGATTTTGATGGCCCCTTTATCTGATATTGAGTGCATCTTTGTCTGTGTCATTCCCATCAGATCAAGAGTGTGGCCTTACTTTCTGCAGGCAAGTAAAAAAAAGAATATTCCTGATCAGCAAGGAAATTGGAATTTCTGGCGCTTTGGATTTTCTCTCTCTCCATGAGACCCTCAGAGCAACCCTGGCCCTGATGCACACGTGCTATTGTCAACAGCACACTCTGAGAAGCAGAGGTTACAGGCTTCCAGTCCTCTAGTCTTTGGTTCCATGTGAACCAGCTATCACTTGGCCATTAAGGACATGTATGTCAGGCTATTGTTCATCAACTATAGCTCAGAGTTCAGCACTATCACACTCTCCAAACTTACTAACAAACTCAGAGAACTGGGGTTCTGCTCATCGTATGTAATTGGATCCTTGACTTCCTCAATGGCAGACCTCAATCGGTACGAATTGGCACCAGCACTTCCTTCTCTAACCATTATCACAGGAGCACCTCAAGACGATGTGCTCAGTCCCCTGCTCTATTCACTCTATACCCATGGCTGTGTAGCACGTCACAGTTCCAACTCCATCTTTAAATTCGCCTACGGTACTATGCCGAAGGAGGGTAATGACAAGAATCAACAAACTTATCTTCATCAACAGGACTGTCTTAGAGGGAGTCAACAGCTTCACGTTCCTGGGCATCCATATCCCTGAAGGCCTGCCCTAGGAACACTGGAATCAGAAGGAAAGCTCATCAATGCAGTGCTTCCACCTCAAAAGAAAATTTCCTGAAATAGAATTCCAAACTACCCGGTATTTCCCGGCCCAGTAAGCCTTCCCCAACTGCGAATGTGCGACTGCCGCCCCAACTGCGCAGGCGCGGACAGTCGTAAATATACAGGTACATAATTTTTTCTTCGCAAATCATCCCACGGGCCTGATTGGACCCCTTCGCGTTTCCCCGCGCGTGCACCGTGGGCCCGGTATCCGCGCGTGCGCAGTTGGGGCGGCAGTCGCACATGCGTAGTTGGGGAAGGTTTACCGAGCCGGGAAATTTCCCGAAATTATTTAATTTCCCGAAATTATTTAATTTCCCTAAAATTACCCGAAGACAAGCAGAATTTCCAGAATTTCGGGTAATTTCCTTCAAAGTGGAAACACTGCATCAATGCCTCTACTTCTGAAGACTGAAGTAGAGGCATACTCTGTTGAACCTCTGTCGATGAATACTCTGTTGAACCTTGCGAATAGTACAGTAGAGAGCATTCTGCCAGGTTCGGCAACTCGAATGGCCAGGAACGAAGGAGTTTATGGAGAGTGGTAGACACTGACAGGTCCATCACAGTTACTGACCTCACCAGCAACGAAGGGATCTATAGGAGAAACTGCTCAAAAAAGCAGCCAATATCATCAAAGACTAATACAATCCTGGCAATGCTCTCATTTCGCTCCTACCCTCAGGAAGAAGGTACAGGAGCCTAAATGCCGTGACCATCAGGTTCAAGAATAGCTTCTTCCCAACAACAATCAGGCTTTTGAACATTACATAACACAAACCTCAGCAACTACGAACTTATATGGACTGCCTTTGGTTACACTGAGGACTTTGGTTTTGGTACTAATATTACAGTTACAAATGTTATTACATTTTTAAATCATATATTATTTATATGTATTGCTTTTATGGGTCTGTGTAGGTTTACGTTTAGGTTTATTATTGTCATGTTTACTGAGGAAAGGTGAAAAGCTTTTGGTTGGGTGCTATCCAATGAAATCAGATAATATAGTACATGAATACAATCAAGCCAAATAAAAGTACAACACGTAGAACAAAGTGATAAATATCAGAGTGCGGAACATACTTAGCATTGTAATGTAACAGTTCCATGGAAAAGGTCCAATGTCTGCATTGAGGTAAGTTGGAAAAACGGTCCTGTTCCCAAGCTTATGTAAGGACTATTCAGGATTTTGATAGCGGAGGGAAAGAAGCTGGTCCTAAGTTTGGTAGTATGCGCTTTCAATTTTTGTATCTTCAGAGAGACGGAATTGGGAGAAGAAGGAATGACTGGGGTGAGAAAAGTTGTTGATTATGTTGGCTGCTTTTTCGAGGTAGCAAGCAGAATAGTTGTGGAGTCTGATCTCTGAGAAGGACTGGGTTACATCTACAACTCACTGCAATTTCTTATGATCTTGGGCAAAGCTATTAAAAAAAAAAGCTATGATGCAACCTGACAGTATGCTTTCTCTGGGGCATCTGTGGAAATTGGCTAGAACTGTCGGAAACCAGAATCAACTGAGATGTTTAGATGAACACTTGAATTGCATAGGCATTAAATGCTACAGACCAAGAACTGGAAATTGGAATTCATGTAGATAGGTGTCCACGTTAGGCATAAATAAATTGGGCGAAATGGCCTGATTTCATTCTGTGTGGTTTGATAACCTGATAACTTTAATAGGAGGAATTTGAATTAGAAAGGATGCACTAGCATTCAACACAGTTCTAAATAGATTATTGGGCTAACTCCTGGATGTGGGCAGTAGTCTTATCATGAGCTGCTGAGGAAACTGGGTTTCTATTTTTTGGAGGAGGAATGAGGAATAATCTTATTAAAACACAAAAGATAAGAAGGGGCATGACAGAGTGGATATTGAGATGATTTTACTTGAAGGAAACTCTTGAACGAGGGACGTAGCAACAATGTTTTAAATGGAGAAATATCTTCTCACAGTAAGTGATGAATCTTTGGTACTCTCTGCCCAAGAGAATTGTGGAGGTTGGATCCTTGGCAATATTTAAAGAGGTGGTAGAAACAGTTTTGAAAGATTGGAGGTTAGAAGGTTGTGTGATCTGGCACCGAAGAGGAGATAAGGCCTGGGGTAGATCAGCCATGATCACATTGAATAGTGGGGCAGGCCTGAGGGGCTGAGTGGCCTACTCAAGCTCTCTTGTATTTTACAACATAATTTATTGGCTTTTGAGCTTGTGCAAGATGCCAAACAGATGCAAATCATTCTTTATTATTATTGTTCCTCATTGTTGGGTATAGTTCACAGAAACATTTACTGTAACATCAAGACAGTAGATCCACACTGCTGGAACATGCATGGAAAGAAAATCTCTGCTGAAAGGTTAAACCATATTTACATGATAATTGCAACTGTTTGTGTGAATGAGGAAATGAAAATAAAAATGATGAAATTTATAACAAGCTCTTTTGCAGATCAATTATACCCCTGAAGGAGTTGAATATCTGAATAATTACCTTGGCCTGTCATCAACACTTATGCAAACTGATGCCAGATTCTGGAATATTCAGCAACCAGGCTCTGTTGACTGAACATTGAGCCGGGCATCTATCTCAATTACTGCATTAAATTCTTGAATTACCATCTAATTGATCAATTTCCAGCAAATGAATGCAGCCACGTCACCAGCTCAGAGCTGCATCCAACGTCTCCATCTTTTCTTGCATTTCATTAGGTTTTTTTCACTGTGGAGATGATCTTGCTTCCTGCGCGGACCAAGGGGTGCAGCCTGCTCCTTGACATTAGCAAGCTGTGCTGCGCTGATTGATCAGGGGGGGGAAAGCAGAGAGTAGAATTAATTCAGTCACATGGGCAATTGGTTTTTTTTCCCTCACCATTGCTTGGTTTTTGATGCAATTACTGGAGCAATTTGCATAGCTTTCATAAACAACACACAAAGTTAAATAGGATGCAGTTAATTTTTTTACAATCCTCCATTTAGTACTGAGTAATAGAAAATTAAATAGTGCGCAGTTATTTTTTACAATCCTACATTCAGCCCTCGGTAACATAAAAATTCCTTTCTACCATTTGGAATCAATTAAGCCCGCGTCAGAAATATTTAGGTTTAAGATCAGAAAATGCAATCAAATCTGTTTCATTCTGGAATGAAACAGAAAATGCTATAAATACTCAGCAGGTCAGGTAACATTTGTGAAAAGAGAAACACGGGGCACAATGGCACAGCTAGCGGAACAGATGCCTCAACAGCGATTAGGTTCAATCCTGACCGAGGGTGCTATCTCTGTGGAGTTTTCATGTTCTCCCCATGACACATGAGTTGGTAGGTTAATTGGCCACTGTGAATTGCCCCCAACGTGATTGGTAGAATCTGGGGGAATGTGAGGAGAATAGAAAAAAACAGGTTTGATGTAGGACTGGTGTTAATAGATGGTTGAAAGTCAGCACAGTTAATGAACCGAGGGGCCTTTTTCTGCGCTATATAATTCTACAATTTTATGTTTTAAGAAATATAACGTTTTCAATTTGTGCTCTCTTTGCTGAATGGGTACTCAGTAGTGATCTGGAGAATAATAGTCAATTGCAAGGGGCTGAAGACAATTTTATATGGAGAGTCTATGTGGAAGCGATTTCTCTATAAAAGGAAAATCCAGGATCTACAGGCTGGAAATCCAGACAGCCGGTGATAGACTCAGCAGAATGTTAATACCGCCCAACTATCTAAAAAAACGTAGGCTTGCCAATAATATTCGAAAATCAAGGGAGCCTGAAAGTATGGAGAGAGAAAGGATCAGGATGTGATTTGATGGATTACATCCAATAAGATGGGAGGAAAACAAAAATGGAGTAATTTAAGAGTGACCTGCTGAGTTCCTCCAGTAGTTTTCTGCTCACAACTCTAGCAATTGCAGTCTCTTGTGTCTCCTTAAAATGGAGTCATAGATGGACAGGCAAATTATGCAGCATGGGAACGGGTTTTCCAACCTGTAGATTGGCTAGCATGCAAGCATAGTGTTTGTTAGTAGTAGCTCCGCCTAGTATGTGCTTTATATTATCAAGAGCTCGCATACGCCAGTCAGTAGATGTAGCAGCTCAGAGCTGTAATATATTGCAGATCCTATGCTGTAAGTGATTCAATAAATATGTGTTGTATCTTAATGTGTGTTCGGGTCACATCATTACACAGCCCATTGACTCCCTCTTGATCATTAAACACCGATGTACACTAAGCCTTCACTAATTCCATTTTATTCTTCAAACATTGCCATCAGCTCCCCCCAGACCAGATTCTATCGTTCAGCCATCCATTTACACCAATGCTATATTAATCCCCTTTCCCCTTATCCTACCACTCACCTGTGATTTATGGAAGTAATTTACAGCAGCCAGTTAACCTACCAACCTGTGGATCTGTGAGATGCGTGAGGAAGGAAACTGGAGCATGGATGTGAATCTCATGTGGTCAAAAGGAGAACATGCAAACTTCTTCAAGATGAACCGGAAGTCAGCATTTAACTCACCTTGCTAGAAGAGTGAGGCAGAAAGTTAAATCAAGTTTATTGTCATATACTTGTGAGGTACAAGCACAATGAAAATCTTGTACAAGCACAGTGAGCATCACTGGATAGAAGGAATGGGTGACATTTCGGGTCAAGACCAGACAGTCTGAAGAAGGGTCTCGACCTAATTCCTTCTATCCAGAGATACTGAATGTCTCGCTGAAGAAAACTGCAAAACAAGAAGACATTATTATAAAAACATAATTTAAAATATCAAGTTCATGTTACTGCGAGAGGTGGCCTGCAGTGTTCTGTTGCAAAGGTTGGATTAGGAATGTGCGGGTTGATTCAAGAATCAACAATTCGTTGTAGATAAGTAGTTGTTTCTGACCTGGTGTGGGACTTCAAGCTCCTGCAAGACGGTAGGAGCTAAAAGAGGGTTTGGCTCAGATGGCAGGGATGCTTGATAATAGATACTGCCTATTTGAGGCAGGCGCTTCATGTAGATGGTGGGGAGTGCCGATGGACAGGGCTGAGTTGACCATTCTCTGCAGAAGGGTCTCGAACCGAAACGTCACCCATTCCTTCTCTCAAGAGATGCTGCCTGTCCCGCTGAGTTACTCCAGTTTTTTGCGTCTATCTTCGGTTTAAACCAGCATCTGCAGTTCCTTCTTACACATTCTCTGCAACCTCTTGTGTTCCTCTGTTTTGGAATTGCCGTGCACACCACGATGCAACCAGTCAGGATACTTTCTACAGTACATCGGCAGAAGTTTGGCAGAGAATCCAAAGACATGTCAAATCTCTTTAAACTTCTCAGCAAGTAAAGGGGCTGGTGCACTTTCTTCATAATTACAGTACATCTATGTGCTGGGCCCAGGACAGGTCATCAGAGATGTTAATGCCCAAGAATTTGTAACTGTTACTCATACTCATAATTAATTTATTAGCCAAGTATGTTTTGCAACATTCACGTCGGGGCAATCAAGCTCCTGCATTGGGGGGATGTCAGTTCCCCGCGCTGGGCGATCGGACCCCGGGTCGGGGCTTGTCGAACGACGTGCGGTTTTGGAGCATCCGACAGTCTCTCCCGAGGCTGCAAGCCCTTGATAATAATAATAATAATAATGGATTGGATTTATATAGCGCCTTTCTAATACCCAAGGCGCTTTACATCGCATTATTCATTCACTCCTCAGTCACACTCGGTGGTGGTGAGCTACTTCTGTAGCCACAGCTGCCCTGGGGAAGACTGACGGAAGCGTGGCTGCTAATCTGCGCCTACGGCCCCTCCGACCACCACCAATCACTCACACGCATTCACACACATTCACACGCAGGCAAAGGTGGGTGAAGTGTCTTGCCCAAGGACACAACGACAGTATGCACTCCAAGCGGGATTCGAACCGGCTACCTTCCGGTTGCCAGCCGAACACTTAGCCCATTGCGCCATCTGTCGTCCCTTGATGTTAAAGTCCGCAGGACGCGGTTGGAATCGGCAAGGAATCGGCTCCGATGGTAAGGCTACGCCCCGCGGTGGGGCTCAAGGTCAGTCCAGAGCAAGGCCTCCAGTTCCACGATGTTAGGCCGCAGAGCGACCGGAGATACGACCTGGAAAACAATTCCATCTCCGGCAAGGTAAGAGATTGCAAAAAAGTCCCCCCCCCCCACCCACCACATAAAACAAACCAGAGAACATTAACACAACTTTTAAAACACTCTAAAAAATTGTAAAAAGACAAAAGGACAGACAGACTGTTGGCGAGGCTGCCATCGCGGCGCCACCCGTTGGTCACTCTCCCGACACAACGATAAAAGCTGACACATGGTCTCGTGACTTCCCCTTTCTGGTCAATGATTAGTTGGTTGGTTTCGTTGACATTGAGCATGTGGTTGTTGCCACTGCACTACTCAAACAGCTCTGTCTCTCTCCTGCACACTGATTCATCTAACAATCAGCAGCTCTGCTAGCTGTGCCACTGTGCCCACAATGTCTATCCTGACCACGATTGCAGGTTAAACTAATCTCTTCTGCCTGCATGTAACCTTATCCCTCAATTCCCTGCATATCCATGTGCCTCTGTAAATGCCACTATTGTATCTATTTCACCCACCACCCCTGGCAGTACGTTCCAGGCGCCCACACATCCTGTGTAAAAACTTGCCCTGCTCATCTCCTTTAAACCTTTTGCCTCCAACTTTAAAGCCATGCCCTCTGAAGTTTGCCATTTTCACCCTGTTAAAACGATTGCGACATATATCTGTACTTCTCATAATTTTAAACAGTTCTATCAAGTCTCGCCTCAGCGTTTGAGGCTCCAGAAACAACACCAAGTTTCTCTTGCTAGCCCAGGAGTTAACCTGGTGAATCTGGAAGGATGCTGGTCCCATGCCGGTTCCGTCTTGCACCATTGAGAGTCTTGCTCTACTTGCATCAGCAGGCGCTCCTCATTCGACAATCCACATCCCTCAAGAATCTTCAGCATACCTGGACCTCTGAGCAGCGGAAGGCCACAGACCATGTGAGACCTCAACGGTGGTGTTTAAGAAGTTGTTAGATAGACAATTGGACATGCAGTGGGATATGAATCATGTCCAGGCAGATGAAATTATTTTGCTGCGCTTCATGTTCAGCACAGACATTGTGGGTCTAAGGTACCGTACTTTCTATATTACATAGAACATAGAAACATAGAAAATAGGTGCAGGAGGAGGCCATTCGGCCCTTCGAGCCAGCACCACCATTCATTGTGATCATGGCTGATCGTCCCCTATCAATAACCCGTGCCTGCCTTCTCCCCATATCCCTCGACTCCACTAGCCCCTGGAGATCTATCTAACTCTCTCTTAAATCCATCCAGTGATTTGGCCTCCACTGCCCTCTGTGGCAGGGAATTCCATAAATTCACAACTCTCTGGGTGAAAAAGTTTTTTCTCACAGTCTTAAATGACATCCCCTTTATTCTAAGACTGTGGCCCGTGGTTCTGAACTCGCCCAACATTGGGAACATTTTTCCTGCATCTAGCTTGTCCAGTCCTTTTATAATTTTAAATGTCTCTATAAGATTCCCCCTCATCCTTCTAAACTCCAGTGAATACAAGCCTAGTCTTTTCAATCTTTCCTCATATGACAGTCCCGCCATCCCAGGGATCAATCTCGTGAACCTACGCTGCACTGCCTCAATCACAAGGATGTCCTTCCTCAAATTAGGAGACCAAAACGGTACACAATACTCCAGATGTGGTCTCACCAGAGCCCTATACAACTGCAGAAGAACCTCTTTACTCCTATACTGAAATCCTCTTGTTATGAAGGCCAACATTCCATTAGCTTTCTTCACTGCCTGCTGTACATGCACGCCAACTTTCGGTGACCGGTGTACAAGGATACCCAAGTCTCGCTGTACCTCCCCCTTACCTAACCTAACCCCATTGAGATAATAATCTGCCCCCTTGTTTTTGCCGCCAAAGTGGATAACCTCACATTTATCTATATTATACTGCATCTGCCACACACCTGCCCACTCACTCAACCTGTCCAGGTCACCCTGCAACCTCCTAACATCCTCTTCACAGTTCACACTGCCACCCAGCTTTGTGTCATCTGCAAACTTGCTACTGTTGCTCCTAATTCCCTCTTCCAAATCATTAATATATATGGTAAACAGTTGCGGCCCCAACACCGAGCGTTGCGGCACTCCACTCGCCACTGCCTGCCATTCTGAAAAGGACCCGTTCACTCCTACTCTTTGCTTCTGGTCTGCCAACCAATTTTCTATCCATGTCAACACCCTACCCCCAATACCATGTACTCTAATTTTAGTCACCAGTCTCCCATGCGGGACCTTATCAAAGGCTTTCTGAAAGTCTAGATACACTACATCCACTGGCACCCCTTCCTCCATTTTACTTGTCACATCCTCAAAAAATTCCAGAAGGTCATATTCTATGACCTTGAGAAGGGATAAACACATTGGATCTGCATGGGGCTGAATAGTGTGTACGGAGAGAGGAGAGGTGGATGGGAGAAACTACTGATTTTTCTTACGAAGAATAATGGCAAATGCAGTTTCCTGAGCCATCAATGGAAAACAAGCATTTCGTACAAAATCAGTTAAAAACATCAACTAGTAGCCACTGTTCCAGAAACATCTCAGTTTTTCATTATTGATTGTATTATTGGCTTTATTATTGGTTTACTATTGTCAGGTGAACTGAGATACAGTTAAAAACGTTGTTTTGAATGCTAGCCAGGCAAATCATGTCATACATAAGTACAATCAAACCAATGGTACCCAAATAGAGTCATAGAGTCATAGAGCTGTTCAGCATGGAAACAGGCCTTTCGCCCAAATTGTTCATGCTGACCTAATGGCGTAATGGGCTAATACCATTTGCCTGCATTTGGCCTTTATCCCTGTAAACCTTTTCTATCCATATATCTGTCCAAATGTCTTTTCAAAGATGTAATTGTATCCACTTCTACAGTTTCCTCTGGCATTACATTCCAGATATGGACTACCCTCCGAGTAAAATGTTGCCCCTGAGGTCTCTCTCCAATCTCTCCCCTCTGCTGCTGCCTCACAGCGCCAGAGACTGGATTTGATCCTGACCTCAGGTGCTGTATGTATGGAGTTTTCACGTTCTCCTTGTGACGGCGTGGGTTTCCTCCAGGTGATCCAGTTTCCTCCCACATCCTTAAGACGTGCGGGTTCGTGGGTTAATTGGCTTCTCTAAATTGTTCCAATTGCATCGGGAGTGGATGACAAAGTGGGATACAATAGAACCAGTATGAATTGGTGATTGATTGATGGCATGGAGTCAGTGGGCCAAAGAACCTGTTTCACATTGTATCTCTAAACTTAACAAAATTTTCCTACCACATTGCCAGATTCACGGGCCTGTAGTTACCTGGCTTGTCCTTACTGCCCAGCTGAATTAACAGTACAAAATTAGCTACCCTTCAGTCTTCCTGAATGTCACCAGAACATACCGTACATCTTTAATACATTTGTTGGGGTGGGAGATTGCAACCTTCAGGTGTTCTACCCTGTTTCGACGAATACAATCAACCTGGCGTGCACAAACAGAAGATCAAACAGAACAAGTTGTCTTACAACTTTAGGCTGTGCACGGCATATGTAGAAGTATTCATTTGTTATATGCACTATATCTCTTGTTTCCCTTGCCCTTGACTCTCAGTCTGATGAAGTGTCTCGACCCAAAACGTCACCTATTCCTTTTGTCCAGAGATGCTGCCTGACCCACTGATTTACTCCAGCTTTTTGTGTCTATATACCATATATAATATGATTATGTCATCCTGTTACGCAAACATAAAAGTGGAAGATAAAACCGAGGAAAAGTTGTTGGCATTTCATCAGACACATGCCTTCTAAACCTAGTATTGCTTGCTCTAATGTGGAAAATCAGAAACTAATCAAAAGCAAACTAAATAAGCCAAGTGTAACATTAGATGTTGGCATCATATTTAATTGTTTCTTTACTGCAAGCTGTTCTAAGGACATGAGAGATGCATTTACTGGTCATTCCGTGTTGAAGCAACATCTTTGAACACATGTAGCAATAAAGAACGGCAGATGCTAGTTAATGCACAAAAGAACACAAAATGCTGGAGTGTCTCAGTGGGTCAGGCAGCATCTCTGGAGAACATAGATAGGTGACATTTTGGATCGAGACCCTTCTTCAGTCTGAAGAAGGATCCCGACCTGATACATCATCTATCCATGTTCTCCAGAGATGCTGCCTGGCCTGCTGAGGTACTCCAGCATGTTGTGTCCATCTTTGTACACATTATCAGGGAATGTCTACAAAACAGCTTTAGCAGAATGCTGACTCAGCATAGGCCATGGAGCCACAAGAGATTGCTAATGCTGGAATCTGGAGCAAAATAAACTGCTGGTGGAACTCAACAGCTGGAACAGCATTTGTGGAGGCAATGGGATAGTCGGCATTTCAGGTGGAAACCCAACATCTGGTCTAGAGAGTATAGTGGGGATATTGGTTCCAAAGAGGTGAGAGGGAGGCTGGGGTAGGGGCTGGTAAGTGATAGGTTACAATTGTGTGAGGTGGTGAAAAATGGTTGGATGAAGCAAAGATGGGGAGGAAGGGAAAAGTTTCGAGGACAGAGGGTGAAGGGTGATAGGTGGAAATATATAGGGAAAAAATAGCAATGGGCAGATGGAATCAGTTGGAGGGAGGAGAGTGGAAGGTAGGATTTAGATTCATAGACCACTGGGATCTGCTTTAGGGTAAGGGTGAATTGTACAAAAGGGACTGGTTGCACCTTAACAGGTGGGGGACCAGCATTCGGGCAGGTAGGTTTTCCACTGCTACACGGGTGGGGTTAAACTAAATAGTGGTGGGGGGGGGGGAGACAAATTGGAAATACAAGGATGGAGTTAAAGGGGAAGAGAGCATAGGAAAAGTTAAGAAAAAACTGAATTAATGGGACAGAAAGCTCACGAAGGGATAGGAGAGTATGGTCAAGTGAAATAGGAATCGATGTGAAAGGTGAGGTGAATAATGGATTAAAAGTATTATATACGAATGCGCGAAGTATAAGAAGCAAAGTGGATGAGGCTCAGTTAGATATTGGTAGATATGACATTATGGGGATTACAGAGACATGGCTGCAGGTGGATCAGGACTGGGATCTGACTATTCAGGGTTATACGTCAAATAGAAAAGACAGGCAGGTGGGCAGAGGAGGTGGGGTAGCTCTGTTGGTGAGGGATGAAATTCAGTCCCTTGCGAGAGGTGACATAGGGACTGACGATGTAGAGTCGTTGTGGATAGAATTGAGGAATTGTAATGGTAAGAAGACACTAATGGGAGTTATCTGCAGGCCCCCAAACAGTAGCCTGGATGTCAGTTCAATTCAGTTCAGTTCAGTTTTATTTGTCATATGTTGGTTAACACAGGGTCAACGGTACAATGAAATGTGTTTGACAAGACAACGGGTCACCTCAGCAAGGACAGCTCGGCATTCAACACTATCATTCCCTCACTATCATTCCTTACAAGGATAAAATTAAGGTTAAAAAAAAGATAAAATAAAAGTGACAATGGTAGGTAAAAGACAATAATAAATAAAATAATTAACATATATGATGTGTTTATGAGTTCAGAAGCCTGATGGCATGATGATAAAAACTGTTCTTAAGTCTGGTGGTACCTGCATCGTCTGCCTGACGGCAACAAGGAGAACAGTCTTTGTGCTGGGTGGCTGTGGTCCTTGATGATGTTGTGTGCCTTCCGCAGGCACCGTCCGGGTGGTGAGTAGATAAACGGCGCGGGGCTTTGCTTTCCAGACGCCCAGGGACCGTTGCAGAAGGAGGAGCAGCGTCCGGGTGGTGAGTAGATAAACAGCGCGGGGCTTTGCTTTCCAGACGCCCAGGGACCGTTGCAGAAGGACCAAAACTGCAACGTTCCATTCAAGTTTCCTATAAGTGAGGAAGCCGCTGATTGGTGGAAGAGGACCAAGAGAAAGCAGCTGATTGGGAGTCAGATCCCTGCTGATTTCCTCCACCAGTTTTTGTATTGTATCCAGGGTAAGGGGGGAGTATGAGGGCCAGGGCAGTTTACTGTTCTGGATGTCAGATGTGGGAGGTCATGGAGTCTGATACCACTACAGACGTTCACATCTGTGTCAGGTGCGTAGAGATGGGGTTCCTAAGGGACCGTGTTAGGAACCTGGAGCAGCAGCTCGATGACCTCTGTCTGATCAGGGAGAGTGAGGAGGTCATAGAAAAGAGTTATAGGGAGGTGGCCACTCCAAGACCACGGGAGGCAGACAAGTGGGTCACGGTTAGGAAGGTCAAGGGGCAGAGGCAGGGACTAGTGAGTACCCCGGTGGCTGTACACCTTGAAAATAAGTACTCCTGTTTGAGTACTGTTGAGGGGGACAGCCTTCCTGCGGGTAGCAACAGCGGCCGGGCCTCCGGCACAGAGACCAGCCCTATTGCTCAGAAGGGTAGGGAAAAGAAGAGGAGGGCAATAGTAATAGGGGACTCTATGGTTAGGGGGTCGGATAGGCGATTCTGTGGACGCAGTCAGGAGATCCGAATGGTAGTTTGCCTCCCTGGTGCCAGGGTCAGGGATGTGTCTGAACGCGTCCAAGATATCCTGAAATCGGAGGGAGAGGAGCCTGAGGTTGTGGTACATATAGGTACCAATGACATAGGTAGAAAAAGAGAAGAGGTCTTGAAAGGAGAATTTAAGGAGTTGGGAGGAGAGTTAAGGAGAAGGTCTACAAAGGTAACAATCTCAGGATTACTACCTGTGCCACGTGACGGTGAGAGTAGGAATGGAGTGAGGTGGAGGATAAATGCGTGGCTGAGGAACTGGTGCAGCGGGCAGGGATTCAAATTTCTGGATCATTGGGACTTCTTTTGGGGAAGGAGTGACCTGTACAGAAAGGACGGGTTGCACTTGAACCCGAGGGGGACCAATATCCTGGTGGGGAGATTTGCAAAGGCTACTGGGGAGACTTTAAACTAGAACGGTTGGGGGGAGGGACTCAAATAGAGAAAGCTAGTGGAAAATGTGGGAGACTGGAGGCAGCGAAGGGAAGCACTCGGACCCAAAATGTAGGGGAGAAAGAAGAAAAAGATAATAAACAGAGAATAAGTGGTGGTGGGTTTCTTAAATGTGTATATTTTAATGCTAGGAGCATTGTAAGAAAGGTGGATGAGCTTAGAGCCTGGATTGACACCTGGAAGTATGATGTTGTGGCGATCAGTGAAACATGGTTGCAGGAGGGCTGTGATTGGCAAATAAATATTCCAGGATTTCGTTGCTTCAGGGGTGATAGAATTGGAGGGGCAAGAGGTGGGGGTGTTGCATTGCTTGTCAAGGAAGATATTACAGCAGTGCTTTGGCAGGATAGATTAGAGGGCTCGTCTAGGGAGGCTATTTGGGTGGAACTGAGAAATGGGAAAGGTGTAGCAACACTTATAGGGGTGTATTATAGACCGCCAAATGGGGAGCGAGAATTGGAAGAGCAAATATGTAAGGAGATAGCAGATATTAGTAGTAAGCACAAGGTAGTGATTGTGGGAGATTTCAATTTTCCACACATAGACTGGGAAACACATTCTGTAAAAGGGCTGGATGGTTTGGAGTTTGTAAAATGTGTGCAAGATAGTTTTTTACAGCAATACATAGAGGTACCTACTAGAGAAGGGGCAGTGCTGGACCTCCTGTTAGGAAATGAGACAGGGCAGGTGGCGGAGGTATGCGTCGGGGAGCACTTCGGGTCCAGTGATCACAATACCATTAGTTTCAATATAATTATGGAGAGGGTCAGAACTGGACCTAGGGTTGAGATTTTTGTTTGGAGAAAGGGTAACTTTGAGGAGATGCGAAAGGATTTAAAAGGAGTGAATTGGGACATGTTGTTTTATGGGAAGGATGTAGAAGAAAAATGGAGGACATTTAAGGGTGAAATTTTAAGAGTACAGAATCTTTATGTCCCTGTTCGGTTGAAAGGAAATAGTAAAAAATCGAAAGAGCCATGGTTTTCAAGGGAAATTGGACACTTGGTTCGGAAAAAGAGAGAGATCTACAATAATTATAGGCAGCATGGAGTAAATGAGGTGCTTGAGGAGTATAAAGAATGTAAAAAGAATATTAAGAAAGAAATTAGAAAAGCTAAAAGAAGATATGAGGTTGCTTTGGCAAGTAAGGTGAAAGTAAATCCAAAGGGTTTCTACAGCTATATTAATAGCAAAAGGATAACAAGGAATAAAATCGGTCCATTAGAGAGTCAGAGTGGACAGCTATCTGCAGAGCCAAAAGAGATGGGGGAGATATTGAACAATTTCTTTTCTTCGGTATTCACGAAGGAGAAGGATATGGAAGGATATGGAATTATGTGAGGTAAGGGAAACGAGCAGAGTAGCAATGGAAACTGTGAGATTCAAAGAAGAGGAGGTGCGGACACTTTTGAAAGATATGAAAACGGATAAGTCTCCAGGTCCTGACAGGATATTCCCTAGGACATTGAGGAAGTTAGTGTAGAAATAGCAGGGCTATGACAGAAATATTTCAAATGTCATAGAAACGGGAATAGTGCCGGAGGATTGGCGTACTGCGCATGTTGTTCCGTTGTTTAAAAAGGGTTCGAAGAGTAAACCTAGCAATTATAGACCTGTTAGTTTGACGTCAGTTGTGGGCAAATTAATGGAAAGGATACTTAAAGATAATATATATAAGCATCTGGATAAGCAGGGTCTGATTAGGAACAGTCAACATGGATTTGTGCCTGGAAGGTCATGCTTGACTAATCTTCTTGAATTTTTCGAAGAGGTTACTAGGGAAATTGATGAGGGTAAAGCAGTGGATGTTGTCTATATGGACTTCAGTAAGGCCTTTGACAAGGTTCCTCATGGAAGGTTCGTTAAGAAGATTCAATTGTTGGGTATTAATGGTGGAGTAGCAAGATGGATTCAACAGTGGCTGAATGGGAGATGCCAGAGAGTAATGGTGGATGGCTGTTTGTCAGGTTGGAGGCCGGTGACTAGTGGGGTGCCTCAGGGGTCTGTGTTGGGTCCACTGTTGTTTGTCATGTACATCAATGATCTGGATGAAGGTGTGGAAAATTGGATTAGTAAGTATGCAGATGATACTAAGATAGGTGGTGTTGTGGATAATGAAGTAGATTTCAAAGTCTACAGAGAGATTTAGGCCATTATACTCAGAAATTAGCATTTTGATCCCTATTGCTTTTCCATTGACTTAACACAAAAGCTGTGATCGAGGACAGTCAAAAGCTCATAACTTTCTTAAAAATCAAGAGAACTGAAAGAAATTTTCAGTTATTATAGAATGAAGCATTCTGAAACAAATATGAAACAATCTTACTTAGATGACATGAAATTAAAGCATATAATTAGTTAGTTACCTAATTGTAGCTAATTACAAAAATTCAATTACTAGATCTAAACATCTATCAAATTTCTTAAGAATAGATTAACATTTTTAAACAGCCTAAGTGTCCAAATAACATTCACACAAGATTCACAATATAACATAATTTTTAAATCTCATTGTCATGGATTTACAGCCAAATGGAAGGAATTGAATGTTTAATACCTGTAAATTAATGGCCATTTAAATCATCTTGCGAGTGAGGTTTTCTGGAACGCGATCATTTGGAACGTTGATTTGCGGTGAATTTAATGGCATGAAAAATTCTGCCGTTAGTTCGGGGGAAAAGAATCACCGTTTCGCATTAAAAAAATATGAATTAAAGGCTTCTTAAGAAGCACTTTTATACAAAAAAATAAACTACTTTCGTTTACCTGTCCCGTGTGTGAAATCCGTCGCCGTTGTCGGCGTTGACGGCTTTCAAAGCTGATTTTAAAATAACTCCAGCGCTGACAGTTGTCGATTTAATAAAAATAAAAAATACACAAAAACGCCCGTAGGAAAGATTTTTCAGCAAACGCTTGTACTCCACGAAATATAATACAGGACAAGGTAGGAGAAACTCGCGTTTTAACCCCGCCCCCCCCTTAAAGGGCCAAAATCACGCACACGGCCAGTGGCAGAATTACAGCGCCGCTGAAGGTAAGTATTGTAACATACCTAGGAAGAGGTGAGGCTGCCAATTCTCACAACCTGGGGCCTGCCCGTCAGGAAGTTGAATATCCAGCCACAGATGGAGGGTCTCCAGTCCAAGATCAAGGAGCTTGGGGATGAGTTTTGAGGGAATGATAGTGTTGAATGCCGAGCTGTAGTCAATGAAGAGCATTCTCACATATGTATTCCCTTTGTCCAGGTGGGTGAGAGCAGTGTGAGGTTGCCATGGCAATGGCATAGTCCGTGGCCCTGTATGGTCTAGACGCAAACTGAAGAGGCCAAGGTGTCAGGGAGAGAGGAGCAGATGTTGAGTTTTGACTGCCGCTCGAAGCACTTCATGATGACTGATGTCAGTACGACAGGGACGGTAGTCATTTAAACAGGAGATTAATGGTTTCTTTGGAACAGGAACAATGATGGGTGCTTTGAAGTGAGTGGGAATCACAGAATGACTCAGGGAGAGGTTGAAGATGTTGGTGAACACCTCTGCCAGTTGATCAGCGCACGCCCTGAGAGCCCGCCCTGGATACCATCCGGCCCTGGAGCTTCGCGGTCATTGACCTTTTTGAAGGACCGCCTCACATCTGCCGTTTGTAGGGTCAGTGAGGTAGTCCCCCTGCATACCTGTGGACTCATGGTGGGCGCTGTGTTGTCTGCATCGAACCGGGCATAGAAGGTGTTCAGCTCGTCCGGGAGCGAGGTGGTAGGCTGGACGGGTACTCCTGTTTTTCCCATTGTAATCCATGATGCAACGTAATCCACTCCACATGCATCTGGGGTCAGAGCTGTATTAGTTAGATTCCACTTTGTCCCAGTAGAATCTCTTGGCTTTCCTGATGGAGAACATCCGGAGGTCATATCGAGCTGCTTTGTAGGCGTTGGTGTCCCCTGAGTTGAAGGCAGTGGTCTTCAGTTTTGGCACGAATTTCCCCTTTGACCCAGGGTTTCTGATTTGGGTAAGTGCAGATGGTGGCTTTTGGAACAATGGCATCGATGCACTTACTTATGTAACCTAAGACAGAGACTGTGTATTCGTCGATGCTGGCCGTCTGCTGCATCCTCAAACATCTGCCAGTCAGTTTTGTCAAAGCAGTCCTGCAAGACCTCAATCAGCCTCATTGTTCTATTTGTAAATGTCCCTGGAAACCGTTTTTCCTGTTTAGTTTCTGCTTGTATGCAGGCAGCAGTAGGATGGAACAGTGCTCTGCCTTCCCAAAAGAGGGCGGGGGGTGGCATGTAGCAGTCTCTGAATGGGGTGTAACAACGATCTAGGGTCTGCTCTCCCCTGGTGGGAAAAGTGATATGTAGGTAATATTTTGGGAGAACCTTCTTGTGACGGTTGATATGCAATGGAAGGCATTTAAAGACTGCATGGATGAACTACAACAATTGTTCATCCCAGTTTGGCAAAAGAATAAATCAGGGAAGGTAGTGCATCCGTGGATAACAAGGGAAATCAGGGATAGTGTAAAGAAGTGTTATTGACACATTGTTACTTTACTTCATTTATTCATACTGCAGCATTACAGAAAGCACTAGCTGTACGTGGTCTATCACAGGAACCAGAGAGCCGTATGTGGGGAGGTTGTAATTATACTTGTGATATGGGGAGTGGTTAGTAGTGATGAGGTCACTATATTAAAGGCACATGCATATATCATCTACATCCTTCCCCTTGGAAACGAAAGGCAAACACAATAGTGACAGGGCGACCACGTCTCATGCGCTAGAATCAGTTAAGCAAAATCACCATATCGGACAGGCGGCTTGACAACACGTCCCGACCGGGTTCGCATCTCGCCATCCTCCCTTCCGGCAGGAAGAAGTGGCACATGTGAGGACTGACGAACTGGAAAGGGGGAACCGGGAGGGGACGGAGAAGACAAGGGCAGAAAGGCAGGAGGAGATGAGGGTTCAGCAGCGGGCAACGCGCAGGCAGGCGAGTGAGGACTGGCCGGAGAAGGATGGGACGGAAGGAGAGGAGAGGGTAGAGATCGTGGCATGCCAGCGGGCAGAGCATCGCCCGGGTACTGAAACTGCAGCGGGGGAGCAAAAGGATCCACGGGAGGCGGTCGCGGCTCATTGACGAGCCGCAGGTGTTGGCGGGACCGGCGGTTAATGGTTCCCGCATGGTCGACGAGATAGGACCTGGGCGACCCAGCAGAGCCGACGACGGTAGCGAGTTTAAAGTGCCCAGAGAGGGTCTGCATGCGGACGACCTGTCCGGGGAAGAGGTGCGGCAGTGGGTGGCAGGACCTGTCATGGGAACGCTTCTGAACATCGTGCCTAAAGGCAATGCGTTCCTGGACAGCAGCAGGCTTGAGGTCAGAGGGGATGAGGGAGCGCTGGGTCACCGGGATCGGGGGTCTGGTAGCGCGAGACATGCGCCGCTGAGCAGGGGAGCCCATGTTAGGGTCGCGGGAGATGTTGCGGAGGTTGAGGAGGGCCAGATAGAAGTCGGAGTTGGACAAGCGACATTGTTCCAGCAAGTTCTTTGCACTACGGACGGCGCGCTCGGCCAGACCGTTGCTTTGCGGGTACGCAGGGCTACTGGTGAAGTGGCGGAAGTTCCATCTGGAAGCGAAAGCTTTAAACTCGGAGCTCGTGAATTGGCTGCCATTGTCCGACTGCAGGCTGGCCGGGGGGCCAAAAGTGCAAAAATGATGGCCCAACTTGTCGACAACGGCCGAAGAGATGAGGGAGTGCAGCTGGTCGACCTCGAACCAGCTGAAGTAGGAGACGACGACGACCAGGAAGTGCTTGCCCCGCCACTCGAAAATGTCAACGGCAACCGCCATCCAGGGCAGTTCGGGGGCAGGCTGTTGCAGGAGTGGCTGTCGCTGCTGGTGGGGGGTGAGACTGTTGCATGTGGAACACGAGGAGACCCTCTCCCGGATGTATTGAGCCATACCAGGCCAGTAGAACTGGCTCTGGGCGTGAGACAAGGTGGCTTCGGCCCCAGGATGACCGCGGTGAGCGACCTGAAAATAGTGGTCGTGCAGCGCAGCAGGCACGACAACCTTGTGACCCTTCACCACCACGCCGTCGTGTAGTACGAGCTCATCGCGGACCAGGAAGTAGGGCACGGCGCCAGCCGGCAAAGCGGAACGGCGGTCGGGCCAGCCCTGCTGGATGATAGCAGAAAGCTGTTGCAGGGCAGGATCATTGGCAGTGTGTTCAACCAGGGACTTCATCTGCTGTGAAGGGACAATATTCACATGGAGCACCAACAGGTCAAACATTTCATAGGGGTGGCGATCGGTGGATGTTAGCGGGGCACGGGACAACGTGTCGGCCACAAACATGTCCTTGCCCTTACGATAAACCACTTCGAAAGTGAAGCGCTGGAGCTGCAGCATCATGCGCTGCAGGCGGGATGAGGCAACATGGGTCGATTTGTTGAGAATGGTGACAAGTGGCTGGTGATCAGTTTCGATGGTGAAAGTGTTGCCCAGGGTGTAGTCCTTGAATTTGGAGCAGGCAAACATCACGGCCAGTAGCTCCTTCTCGATCTGCGTGTAGTGTTGTTCGGCAGCGGTCATGGTGCGGGACGCGAAGGAGACAGGCAGCTGCAGGCCGTCATGGAGCTGTAGGCAAGCGGCACCGAGCCCAAACTGAGAGGCGTCGCAGGTGAGGACAATGCGACGCTGCAGGTCAAAAAACTTGAGTGTGGGGGTACTGATTAGCTTGGATTTAAGGATGTCGAAGGCTTTCTGGTGTTGGGGGAACCAAGCCCAGGCCGTGTCCTTCTTTATCAACTCCCTCAGGGGTGCGCTGAGCTCGCTGAGGTCGGGGATGAACTTCCCCAGGTAGTTTACCATGCTTAGGAAGCGTTGCAGGCTGGGCACATCAGTTGGAGAAGACATCCCGGAGATGGCAGCCATTTTCTGCGGGTCGGGTTTCAGCCCCGAGGCAGTGAATACATGCCCAACATACGTGACCTCCGGGACGCGGAATCGGCACTTCTGGGGTTCAGTTTCAAGTTGATTTTCCGGTCCCGGTCTAGGACTTGGCGGAGGTGGAAGTCGTGTTCGGCGACATCCTTACCGTAGACCAGGATGTCGTCAATGATGATGGCGCACGGTAGACCGGTAAACAGCTGCTCCATTATCCGTTGGAACACCTCGCTTGCAGAGTTGATTCCGAATGGCATTCGGAGGAACCGAAATCTGCCGAAGGGGGTGCTGAAAGTTGTCAAGATGGAGGACTGCTCGTCAAGCGGTATCTGCCAGAAGAAGCTCTTGGCATCGAGGACAGAAAAGATTGTGGCCGGACCAACCTGTGCAGCGACGTCCTCTACTGTTCTCATAGGGTAGTGCGGGCGTTTAATGGCCAGGTTGAGATCTTTGGGTTGATGCAAATGCATATTTCACTTTTGTCCTTTTTCGCGGCAACAACCATGGTGGAGACCCACCTGGTGGGAGCGATGACCGCCTTTAGGATGCCCATTTTTACCATGCTGTGCAGCGTTGATTCTACTTTGTCCTTCATGGCGAAGGAGACACGGTGTGGAGCACGGACCACTGGCTCGACCTTGCGGTCAACTACTATCTTGTAGTTGCAGGGCAGCTTGCCCAGCTCGTCATCAAAGCGGTCAGGGTATTCAGTCAACGGGTCCATGAGGGCCTGCACCTTGTGGATGTCACGGTGGAAGGAGACCAGGCCCAAGTCCTGGCATGCTTGGATGCCCAACAGGGTAATGCATTTGCGATCGAGGAGATAGAAAGTGAGGGGCCGAGAGGTATCCAGTATCTTGCAGCGCAGAGTTGCCCTTCCCACAGGAATAAGCACCCCTCCCCCGTAAGCATGCAAAGATCAGCCATCAGAAAGAACCTTCTCATTAGTCCATATCTTTTTGAAGAGGCTTGTTGACATAACATTCGCAACAGCTCCGGTATCAATCTTAGCAGTGAAGGTCGAGTTGTTCACAGTTACACGAACTGAAGGGTCTGTTATCACAGCAGGTGCATCGAAGACAGAAAACAGGCTGGTCTCCCCCTGAGAGGAGCCAGATTCAGTCACAGACTGTTCATCGAAATAGCACTGAGAGCTGAGCTCGCTATCAGCTTGTACCAAGTTGTTTAAAATACACATCGAAGCAGCAAAAGACTTCCCACGGGAACGGCATGCCGCAGCAAAGTGATTGAGTTTCTTGCAGTTGTTGCACGTTTTACCCAAAGCAGGGCATACATTGTATTGATGAGTGGCAAAGTTACAATTGGGGCACCTTTGCCGGGCACGTCCCCCGGGTGCAGTGCCGGACCCCGGGGCGCGTCCCCTTTGAGCAGTGCCGGACCCCGTGGGCCGTGGCGGGGTCGTGTTCAGCCGACGGCTAGTAGCACTGGCAAAGTTAATGTCGTGATCAGCTGGTGACACCGCCGAGGTGACAGCTTCGGCTAAACGACAGGAGTGCATTGCCTCGTTAAAAGTCAGCTCAGCCCGGCGCAAAAGTTCAGCCCTTAGCTTTGCATCGCGGAGACCGTAAACCAGAAGGTCCCTGGTCAGCTCCTCGGGGGTCAGCATGTCAAGGCGGCACCGCCAGGCCAGGTGTCGCAGCGCAGCGACATAGTTCTCGGTGGATTCCCCGGGGTTCTGCCGCCGCCCGAACAGTTTAAAACGCTCTAAAATGCAGTTTGATGGAATGTCACAAATTGCGGTAAACTTAGCCAACAAACATACCGGGTCCTGAGCAGATTCACCCGCAGCGTAGACGAAGAAGTCTGACCGAGCCAGGGCATCTGGACCAGCCAAGTTGAGAAGCAGAGATGCTTTAGGCTCTGGGGTGGCGGCAGGATGAGCGATAGTGACATAGTGGTCAAAGTCACATCTGAAAACATCCCATCGATGGGCAATGTCAGAATCGAAAACGAGCATATCGGGCTTTCGGCCAGAAGTGGCCATCACGAGAAAATACGAGGGTGGTGAGAACAGAAAAACTGGGAGAAAAATAAACTAAATCACTGATAAACAGGAGGCGCAAGGGTAAGGGGGCTGACACCATGTAAAGAAGTGTTATCGACACATCGTTACTTTACTTCTTTTATTTATACTGCAGCATTACAGAAAGCACTAGCTGTACGTGGTCTATCACAGGAACCAGAGAGCCGTATGTGGGTGGGGAGGTTGTAATTATACTTGTGATATGGGGAGTGGTTAGTAGTGATGAGGTCACTATATTAAAGGCACATGCATATATCATCTACCGATAGTATCAAAACAAAAGATGAAGCATTCAAATTAGCCAGAAAAAGCAGCCTACCAGGGGACTGGGAGAAATTCAGAATCAAGCAGAGGAGGACAAGGGGCTTAATTAGGAAAGGGAAAATAGATTATGAAAGAAAACTGGCAGGGAACATAAAAGCTGACTACAAACGTTTTTATAGCTATGTGAATAGAAAAAGATTAATTAAAACAAATGTAGGTCCCTTGCAGTCAGAAACAGGCAGATTGATCATGGGGAATAAGGACATGGCAGACCAATTGAATAACTACTTTGGTTCTGTCTTCACTAGGGGAAGAAATAAATAAACTGCCGGAAATAGTAGGAGACCGGGGGTCAAATGAGATGGAGGAACTGAATGAAATCCAGGTTAACCGGGAAGTTGTGTTAGGTAAATTGAATGAATTAAAGGCCGATAAATCCCAAGGGCCAGATAAATTGCATCCCAGAGTACTTAAGGAAGTAGCCCCAGAAATAGTGGATGCATTAGTGATAATTTTTCAAAACTCTTTAGATTCTGGAGTAGTTCCTGATGATTGGAGGATAGCTAATGTAACCCCACTTTTTAAAAAGGGAGGGAGAGAGAAAACGGGGAATTACAGACCAGTTAGTCTAACATCGGTAGTGGGGAAAATTCTAGAGTCAGTTGTTAAAGATGGGATTGCAGCACATTTGGAAAGTGGTGAATTCATTGGACAAAGTCAGCATGGATTTATGAAAGGTAAATCATGTCTGACGAATCTTATAGAATTTTTCGAGGATGTAGCTAGTAGAGTGGATAAGGGAGAACCAGTGGATGTGTTATATCTGGACTTTCAGAAGGCTTTCGACAAGGTCCCACATAAGAGATTAATATGCAAACTTAAAGCACACGGTATTGGGGGTTCAGTATTGATGTGGATAGAGAACTGGCTGGCAGACAGGAAGCAAAGAGTAGGAGTAAACGGGTCCTTTTCAGAATGGCAGGCAGTGACTAGTGGGGTACCTCAAGGCTCAGTGCTGGGACCCCAGCTATTTACTATATATATTAATGAACTGGATGAGGGAATTGAATGCAACATCTCCAGGTTTGCGGATGACACGAAGCTGGGGGCAGTGTTAGCTGTGAGGAGGATGCTAGGAGGCTGCAAGGTGACTTGGATAGGCTGGGTGAGTGGGCAAATGCATGGCAGATGCAGTATAATGTGGATAAATGTGAGGTTATCCACTTTGGTGGCAAAAACAGGAAAGTAGACTACTAATCTGAATGGTGGCCGATTAGGAAAAGGGGAAATGCAACGAGATCTGAGTGTCATGGTACACCAGTCATTGAAAGTAGGCATGCAGGTGCAGCAGGCAGTGAAGAAAGCGAATGGTATGTTAGCATTCATAGCAAAAGGATTTGAGTATAAGAGCAGGGAGGTTCTACTGCAGTTGTACGGGGTCTTGGTGAGACCACACCTGGAGTATTGCGTACAGTTTTGGTCTCCTAATCTGAGGAAAGACATTCTTGCCATAGAGGGAGTACAGAGAAGGTTCACCAGACTGATTCCTGGGATGGCAGGACTTTCATATGAAGAAAGACTGGATAGACTCGGCTTGTACTCGTTAGAATTTAGAAGATTGGGGGGGGATCTTATAGAAACTTACAAAATACTTAAGGGGTTGGACAGGCTAGATGCAGGAAGATTATTCCCGATGTTGGGGAAGTCCAGAACAAGTGGTCACAGCTTAAGGATAAGGGGGAAGTCTTTTAGGACCGAGATGAGAAAATCATTTTTTACACAGAGAGTGGTGAATCTGTGGAATTCTCTGCCACAGAAGGTAGTTGAGGCCAGTTCATTGGCTATATTTAAGAGGGAGTTAGATGTGGTCCTTGTGGCTAAAGGGATCAGGGGGTATGGAGAGAAGGCTGGTACAGGATACTGAGTTGGATGATCAGCCATGATCATATTGAATGGCGATGCAGGCTCGAAGGGCCGAATGGCCTACTCCTGTACCTATTTTCTATGTTTCTATGTTAGCTCTGTTGAAGTCTCCCAGAACAATGACCGCAGACTCAGGGTGGGAGTTCTCCAGCTCATTTACAATCCTATACAGTTCGTCCAGGGCTAGGGATTTATCAGCCTGTGGGGGGATGTAAACAGCTGTAAGGAGGACTGAGCTGAACTCTCTCGGGAGGTAGAAAGGTCTAGCTTTAATGGTCAGTAGCTCCAGAACCGGGGAGCAGTGTGTAGTGAACTAGAGTGCAAGTTGCAGCAGGAGTTAAAATTGGCATTTAACAAATGTAATGCCACTGTGGTTATGGGAGATTTCAATATGCAGGTAGACTGGGAAAATCAGGTTGGTTCTGGACCCCAAGAAAGGGAGTTTGTAGAGTGCTTCCGAGATGGATTCTTAGAGCAGCTTGTATTGGAGTCTACCAGAGAGAAGTCAATTCTGGATTTAGTGTTTAATGAACCAGATTTAAAAAGGGAACTCAAGTTAAAGGAACTGCTAGCAGGTAGTGACCATAATATGGTGTTTTAATCTGCAATTTGAGAGGGAGAAGGTTAAATCAGAAGTGTCAATGTTGCAGTTGAACAAAGGGGACTATGAAGGCATGAGAGAGGAGCTGGCCAAGGTTGACTGGAAAAGGATCCTAGCAGGAATGATGGTGGAACAGCAATGACAGGAATTTCTGGGGATAATCCAGAAGATGCAGGATCATTCCATTTCAAAGAGGAAGAAAGATTCTAAGGGGAGTAACAGGTAGCCGTGGCTGACAAGGGAAGTTAGGGATGGAATAAAACTAAAAGAAAAGGTGTATAACATAGCAAAGAGTAGCGAGAAGCCAGAGGATTGGGAAACTTTCAAAGGACATCAGAAAGTAACTAAAAGTGCAATACAGGTGAAATGATGAAGTACGAAGGTAAGCTCGCTAAGAATATAAAGAAGGATAGTAAAAGCTTCTTTAGGTATGTTAAGAGAAAAAGATTAGCAAACCCAAATATGGGTCTCTTGAAGGCAGAAACAGGTGAAATTATTATAGGGAACAAGGAAATGGCAGAAGAATAGTAAGATTAAACGAGAACTTACCAGTTTGAAGTTTGATCTTTATTTTATGAGGAGTTACGTTGGTGATTACGTGAAGAACCCCGTCAGGGCGCATGCGCGTCAATCTTCAAAGCAGCGGTATGAAATCACAGACAACACCATAATTGAAGTAACATATTAAGATGATCAACATGAGAACTACCATTATGACCTTTTTTCTATGAGAGAGGGTTGGGCGTGGCGGGCACGTAATCACCAACGTAACTCCTCATAAAATAAAGATCAAACTTCAAACTGGTAAGTTCTCGTTTAATCTTACTATTTTACTTCGGAGTCACGTGAGTGACTACGTGAAGATTTTAAAGCTCTGTGATTTTTATGCCGCAGATCAAAATCCCGGCTTCTCACTGCATCGATTGACTCTGAGTATCATCAATAATGCTGTAAACATGACATTGCATATCATGCAAAAACAAAAGAGTTTTATTTTTGGTCATAAAACAACCAATAAACCCTCTTAATGTAGGGCAACTAACGAAACAGAATGAAACAGTATTGAAAACAGACTTTAAACAATAGCAACAGCACTCAATATTGAGTTGGCAAACAGCCCTCCATCGGCAATCGGCCGATGGTAGTATTGCTGAAACACAAGTTCATTTTTCCAACCTGCGGCTTTTAATATATGATCGATGGGAACGTCCATCGCCCTGGCCGCGGATGTTGCTACTGCGCTAGTGGAATGAGATGTAAACACATAAATGTTAATTCCTGCCTGAACCAAGTCTTGCTTTAACCACCTTGAGATAGTCTGAACTGCCACTCTTTTATGTTGGCTTCTTGTAACTGACAAATAATCCTGTTTCTTCTTGTCTTAAAGCCCTTGCGGCTTCAATGTAATGTAACAAATGTGTCCTTACACATAAACATGGAGCTGTAGGATATGCTGAGAACACAATCTTAAGACCTGTCACACCTGGCCTGCTTTGTTTGAGCAGGTCAGAAATATAAAACAGAACATTCTCTGTATTCACTTCCATTCTCTCGAACTGAAGTTTTTGGAAAGTCTGCACTCTCTGTACTGACACTAATGCCGACCAAGCACTTCTAGCTGTATTGATAGCAGTATAGCTAAGACCCTCATCATAATAAAGTGTAGATAAACTCTAACACATTTTCAATAACTACAGTATCATATTGAATATTCTTTTGAACACAATATTGTTCCCATTTTTAAATTTTTTTTTTTTCATAAGTCAGAATGGTGGGAAAATGTACACAAACATATCATCCCAATTTAGTGAAAAGGCATCAATTGGACACAAACTGATGGCTTTGGTAAACTGCCTTAGCAATTACACCTTTATTACAAAAGCTTGCAAGTTCCAGCTGAACTTCCAATTGTTCAGTGATACTGAAGTCAAACTCCTTTTTTGGAACATGTTGCATGGGTAAATCAGAATTTGCATTAAGCTTTATTCGATGCCCTTGAATAACCTTCAGTATAAACATATCTGAGGTAAACATTTAATTGTATCACATTAGATCTGTCTACATGAGAACCAGACCCTCTTACCTCCTTACCACCTGGCATTCTTCCCCGGCCTTGAGCTGGATATCTCACCTCCGTGGCGGTGCTACAGCCGAACGCCAACTGCGCTGCATCGTAGCTGGACTCGTCCCTTGCCCGGACCAGTCTGCTCCCTTATAGGGATACTTCCGCTTTGGTGAATATGTGGCTGCCGTCTTAGCCTCCTCCTCCAGCTCCTTCACCTGCTGTGCGAAATCCTCGCCAAACAGCTGTGCCGGTTGCCCTGTGCCAGGCTGGCAGAGTGAAGCATATTTAGCATTGATGGTTGGTCTAATCGCATCTTGCGGAGGCAGTTGATCTCAAAGTGGGCACTCCACAATAGCGCCTTTTGTTGTAATTTGTCATGGCCTCTCCATCCACCATCCTGGCAAAGCTCGTTATACCAGATGCCAGCTCCTGGGCTTTCATTAGTATGCCCATCTTGCCCCAATTCTTCCTGTTCCCAACAGGAACGTTTAACAGTCCACAGTTGATTGGGGCTTCATACTTCGTTACTGTCTCATCCATTGTCAGCTCCTGTAGCTGATGTGAGACTTGGTAATTTATGCTGGTGGCAAGTTCCTCACCCAGAGGCTCACCAGCATTCGACGACATGGCAAACCGTGCTGCACACGGTGTCAGCTCTGACAGCTGCCTGCCCTCCCTTTGGAAGTCGTCGGACTCAGGGTCAGAGCGTATCTGCCCTTCTGCACTCACCTCTTGCAAAGAGGGTGCTTTCAAGCAGGCCTCTACTAGGCACTGCCAGCGGAGCCGTCCCCACGGCCTCCCGCCTGCACAACTCCTCCTGGAGTGTGGCTTTATGAAGCAGACCTCTCCTAGGCACTGCCAGCGGAGCCTTCTCTGTGGCTTCCCTCCAGCACTACTCCTCTTGGAGCGTCTCTGTGGAGCAGCCCCTGTATGAGCTGCTCCTTTTGGATAACCGCTGGGGAACGGTATCCTGTCCCCGACGGGACTCTCGTGGCCCGACTCTGCGGAGTCTATAGCCCTGACAGACTTGGCTTATGCCTACCGCCCGACTGGCGTTGGCTGTGTACCCGGCTGGGCACTTTGCCAAGTCTGTCGCCGCACCGCTACCGGCTTGCGACTCCCCCGAGGTGACAGGCTGCCTTTCAGAGACTGCGTCCCGCAGCTCTCTCTCTCCTTGTCGGCAGCAGCCTGCACCTTTTCCTTGTTCCTGTATGTGGGGGAAAACACACAGAAACAATATCTTTACTTTTCTCTAACTCCTCCAAAGTCTCCCCGACTTTGGTGGAGCTGTATTTACTCACCTGCAACAGGAGGTCCGAGCTCCTGCTGCCGTTGTCGCCAATGCGTCAGACGTAATGACGCGCATGCGCCCTGACGGGGTTCTTCACGTAGTCACTCCGAAGTAAAATTGAACAGGTACTTTGGTTCTGTCTTAACTAAGAAAGTCACAAACAATCTCCCAGATGTACTAGAGGGCAGAGGATATAGGGAGACAGAGAAACTGGAAGAAATTTGCATTAGGCGAAAAATAGTATTGGGTAGACTGAAAGGACTAAATCCCCAGGGCCTGATGGTCTGCATCCCAGGGTACTCAAGGAGGTGGCTCTAGAAATCGTGGACGCATTGGTGATCATTTTCCAATGTTCTATAGATTAGGATCAGTTCCTGTGGATTGGAGGGTAGCTAATGTTATCCCACTTTTCAAGAAAGGAGCAAGAGAAAAAACTGGGAATTATAGACCAGTTAGCCTGACATCGGTGGTGGGGAAGATGCTAGAGTCAATTATTAAAGAAGTAATAACAGCGCATTTGGATAGAAATAAATTGAGAGGGAATCTTATAGAAATAAATAAATTTATAAAATGACTAGACAAGCTAGATGCAGGAAAAATGTTCCCAATGTTGGGGGAGTCCAGAACCAGAGGCCACAGAATAAAAGGGCCCTGTGAACGGTAATTACTGCTCAATCCAGCACTAAATGCAGCTCAACTCTGCATGTCTCGCTGGGTTAACCTACAGCCCTGCCTGGACTGACTGAATACCAGTCCGGAGCCGTGGAGCTAGTGCTGCTTCTCCACACTGGCTGTAAGCCTGGACCATATTTCCCTTAAGTCCAGGCAGGGCTGTAGGTTAACCTGGCGGGAGAGGCAGTGTTGAGCTGGGTTTAGCGTTGCTTCTCTGCGCTGGCTGTGGGCGTGGGGGGACTGCGCCCGTCTGACTCCCGACGTCTCTGGCCACCCCCGGGCGTGGGGGGGTGGGGGCACTCGGGTGGGGATGGGGATGGTCCAGTTGTGGGTCGGCAGCGATTGCACTGCTGGAGAGCCGGCCAGGATCAATCCTGGCTGCGGATGAGGCACAGGTCTGTGTCCTTGGCTGCCGTTGTGACCCTATGACCTGGGCATGTCTCCCTCCTCCAATCACCGCACTCTATCCTCAGTCCCACCCCCCTACTTCCGCCTCTGACCGACACCTTTCTCGTCCAATCATCACGCTGAATCATCATGTCCCGCCTCCATTGCCTGCTGACCGACGTCTCTCTCGTCCAATCGGCACCCTCGTTCAGCAGTCCCACCCCCACTCGCGGAAAGCAGAGATTTCACCGGGTTTTAAAATCCGGATTACAAAAAATGGGGGGGGGATTGTCCCCCACCTCTCAAAACAGAGGGGGGGACATCCCTCCTGCACCCCCCCCCCCCCGGTTCAAAGGGCCGAATGGCCTCCTCCTGCACCTATTTTCTATGTTTCTAGTAGGGTAGGGGAGAACAAAACCAGGTGGACAGGTGTGTGGGTGATGGGCAGATGGAAATGCGTAAGATGAACTAAGGTATAGAAATCCTAAGTGGACCAGTAGGAGTGGGAAGGGAATGCAGGGGGAGTGGATTATCTGAAATTGGAAATTTCTATGTTTCTATCACTGGCTACTCAAGTGGAATATGAGATGCTGTTATTCTAGTTTGTGTTTGGTCTCACCCTGGCAGTGGAGATGGCTGAGGACAGACAGGGAGGTATGGGAAGGAGGAGAGCAGTTGACATGACATGCAACTGGAGGATCAAAATGGAATTAAAATGGCTTGCAACCAGGAGCTCCAGATGGCCGTGATGCACAGAATGAAGTGCTTTGCAAAATGATTGCCTTGTCTACACTTGGTCTAATCAATATAACGGAGGCCATATCGTAGCATTGCATATACTACACGAAGTACTCATGAACCTTCTCTTCACCTTGTAAGGTTGCATCCGTCCCCCTGGATGGTGCTGAAGGAGGAGGTATCAAGAAAGATGTTACGCCTCCCATGTTTGAAAAAGCCAAGTCCCACAGCTGGTGGTCTCAGCTGTCGGGACTTCTCTGCGAGATCGGGAGCAATTGAGAAAGGCAAGTCTCACAGGTTGGCTAAATGGCTAATTAACAACTCCCACTAAAAGTAAGGCAAGCCCAAGTGAAGCGGCCATTTTGGAATTAGCCCAAGCGGGAGTGGACCTGGACTCAGTCTGAAGAAAGGTTTCAAACTGAAACATCACCTATTCCTTTTCTCTGGAGATGCTGCCTGACCCGCTGAGTTATTCCAGCATTTCGTGTCTGACTTATCTTTGATACTTGATAGTAGCCACTGAGAAATTTACTGTTGCCAATTAACCCATCTTATGATGTGGGAGTAATCCGAAGCTCTCAGGAGAAACCCTCACAAACAATGAACGTGCTAATTCCATACGGTCAGTAAAGTTGATTGCAATATTTAAAAGAAAAATGTAATTGCCATGCTACATTGTTATTAAAAATCTTGTAAATATGAACCACTTAAAATTAACCACTACATTTATTACTGTTTATAACGTTCATTGTTCGAAGATTAATAGCGGTGAACATGCCATAATGTTCATGCATGCTTGACGTCACTGGGTACAGGAGTTGGGACCTTGTGTTGCAACTCGACAAGCCATTGGTGAGACCACACTTGGAGTATTGAGTGCATTTTTCATTGCCCAACTACAGGAAGTATTTCATTATATTGGAGAGCACGCAGAAATGATTCATGATGATATCACCAGAACTGAAGGCCTTGAGTCATAAGGAGAGGTTGGGAAGGCTGGGACTTTTTTCGCTGGAGCGTGGGAGGCTGAGGGGTGACCTTATAAATAAATCCTGAGAGGGATAGATAAGGTCACAGTCTTTTTCCCAGGATAGGGGAGTCTAAAACTAAAGGGCATATGTTTAAGTTGCAAGGGAAATGGTTTAAAAGGGACCTGAGGAGCAAGTATTCTACACAGAGGGTAGTGGGTATATGGAGAGTGATAGAGAGGTACAATAACAACATTTAAAAAATGTTTGGAGAGGTACAAAGATATAAAATGTTTAGAGGAACACGGGCCAAGTGCAGGCAGATCGGGCTGCTTAAGTAGGATTATTGGTTGCCATGGACATATTTGGCTGAAGGTCCTGTTTTCAGTTTTATCACTGCAATTTTCCAATAAGTGGACACAGTAAAAACAAGTCAGAGCAGTTCAGTGTTAAAAAGCATCATCAATCCTTGAAAGGGAAGAGCAATTATTTATACATGACATATTATCTTTCAGAAATATAGCCGCCGCGGTTATTCATTGCTTGACGTTTCTCCCTTCAGGAAAATTCCTCAGCCATACTCTGTCAATGTGGGGTTAGTCTTCAGACTGAAATGTCGCTAATCAGAGTTGCACTGAAACTAGATCAGCAAGGAAAAGGAGCTTTCTTCTCTGAAGAACCCTTCAGTTTTAATTTTATTCTCAAATGCTGACGGTATATTTGCTGGATTATTACTTCCTGTCACTTCGTCAACTAGCCCAGTGAAGTACAATGAAACATCAAAAGAAAAGACAACAACAAAAGTGAAAGAACATCAGAAGTACTTGCTTTGTTCTAAAGCATTTAAAGTAGAAGGGGGATTTGCAATTAGACATTCTGAAACAATGAACATCACAGCCAGTAAAGCCATCTCACAGCTCCAGAGACCCAGTACAATCCTGACCTCCTGGCACTATCTGTACAGATTTCTCCCAGTGACCTTGTGGGTTTCCTCCAGGTGCTCTGGTTAACTCCCTCATCTTAAAAGACATGTTAATTGGTGGCTGTACACCACCCCTAGTGTGTAGGACAGTGATAGAATCTGGGGAGAGTTCATGGGACTGTGGGAAGAATAACATTGGTTAGGGTAGGTTTAGTGTAATAAAGAGTGCACTCTCAGTTGTTTGATGGGCTTGTGTCCAGATTCCAGATGGGCATGTGTCCAGATTCTACCCCTCACCCTCACACTAGTGATCGATTAAGCTATCAACCTGCACGTGCTGGGGAGGAAATCTGAACACCTGGAAGGAACCCACGTCATCTCAGAAAGATAATGCAAATTCCACCCAGACAGCACCCAAGGTGAGGATTGAACCCAAGTCGCTGGTTTTGTGAGGCCCTGGTAGTACTAACCTGCCAACTGTTTCCTTTTTCTTGGACAGGGCAGGTCAGAGTGAGTGGCCAGACAGATGTATGAGGATTGCGTGCTTCATATCCTGGACTGATGGCACTGGCTGTGACAAATGTTTTTGCCACGGTCCACGTCAGGTGTCCAGGATGTCCACCTGGATCTTTTATGCTTGGGTAGCCTGTGACATATGTCCTTTTCCTGCCCCAGGACCAACCTGAGGGCCGATTCTGGGGGGATACGAAGGACAACATCTTACCTTGGTGACTGTGCTCAGTCACATCATTGATTACTGTAGCATGGCACCTTGACATTGACAGCCTGGGGAGCCAAGGAATCATTCAGGCATTGGGAGATAGAGCATGGAAGCAAACCTTTAGCCCACCAGGACCATGCCAACCATCAACCACTCACTTAGATCAATCCAACCCCAACACATTTTATTTTCATAACATTACCATCAGGTACGCTTAGATTCTGCTGCTCACCAACACAATGGACCAATCTTCTGTGGCCAATTAACCTGCTGACCCGCACAGTTTTGAGTTGTGATTGGAATCCCACCTGGTCAAATGTGCAAACTTTGCACAGGGAACACCAAAGGTCAGGATCAAAGCCGTGAGGCAGCAGCACTATGATCTGCCAATGAGCCAGGCTCCCAGCAGAAATTGTTGTAAGTCTGTAGTCGTGAGAGCTGAGGAAACTGAGTCATTGACAATATTCAAGGCAGTGTTCAATTTCTTCTCCGTGGATTGTCACCTTGTCGTGATGGAGAAGCTTGTGTGGTCCTGAGATCCTGAGAGCGATGCCGTCTGGAGCTATGCTCCTGGTAGGGCCAACCATGGCGGTAAGGTCGAGGGGGAGGTCTCTGACAAAGAGCAATCCAACCAAGACCTCAATGGTGGAACAGGCGGAGAATGATGGCACACATTAGTGGAGCCTCACAACAGCTGGGAAGGCGGATGAAGGCTGCAGCAGAAAAGGGTCTCCGGTCGTCTTGGACTCCATGCCACTGGATCCTGACCCAGATCTGTCAAGAACCGTGTGGTGGCTGTCTGTGCACCAGTCTCCCCGCGTTAAACAAAGTCACGCACATGCGTCCTCCATATAGGGAATCCACCTAACACCCTCACATCAAGAACAGTCTGAAGAAATTCCACATCACAGGCAACTGGGAGCACATTGCACTGGACACGCGCTCCTGGAGGAAATCCGTGCAGGAAGGAGCTGCACTTCACAAAATGGAACTACGCTGTGTCGCAGAGACAAAGCGACAGCACTGTAAGGAGAGAGAGAAGGGGGCTCGACGACTACCAACCACCGCCAGTCTCCACTGCCCACATTGCACCAAGGTGTGTGGATCACGGATCGGCCTCCACAGACATCTGCAGATCCACAAGTAGACGACCCTATGGAGATGAGAGGACAGTCATACTCGTTTCGAGTGACCGCCGATGATGATGATGATAATGATTCAAGGCAGAGATGGGGAGATTTTGGTATATCAGATTCGATGGTTACAGGAATCAGATGGGGTTAGATCAGACGAGATCTATCAAAACAGCTTCAAGGGGTCTCGCAGTCATCCTCGGCTCCTATGCTCTGAATTGTTGTATCTTCATAATACAGAGGTCTGTGCTTGCAAAGTAGGAGATAGACTCCCTCTCCTTCATTCCCTCAATGCAGCCACCTTAGTTGAACAGTGCTCTGATTCAGTGCAAAGTTGCCGAACCCACGAATGAGTCAAGAAATGGGTAATAAGGCAGGACTAACTTCAAAATAACAAGTGAGGTGTTGCATTCTCAAAGACCTGCACTTACCGGGATTGTGGTTAAATATATTGTCCTGACATGAACTGGCGAACAAAGCACTGAGGTTTAATGCACCTATTTACGGGAAAATTAATTTTGGGATGTGTGGGAGACTGTTAACATAATAACCTTCCTATGATCAACAAATTGGTTGGAAGTACAACAGCTCTGATATCTTTCCAGGAGAAATGTTATTGTCTTGTTCAACATTTCTCTTGATGGTTCAGCAATCAGCAAAATTAAATTTGTCTATTCCACAGTCAAATCAATATACTTACCCTAACATTTCAGATTGCAGAGAGTAATTGAAACTGTAATCTTGCCTTGAGTGGTTGAAATGCAATTTAATTTTCAATTGAAATCTTCAAGGCAGATTGATGGATTTCTGTTAGGTTAAGGAGTCAGGGAATACGGAACACAGCCAGGTAAATGGAGTTTAGGCGCAAATCAGGCATTATGTAATTGAATGGTGAAATAGGCTTGAAGTTTACATTCTTTTGATGCATCCCCACTATTGGTCTTTCAGAGATTTACCTGGCACATCTAACCATCCTGGCATGTGCCCAATCTCTTCAGAAACCTTAGTTCATGTTCTGATTTTTGATTAACATTTGCATTTGTGATAATATTTATCACAATTTCCCTTTCCACTCAATTCCTCCTTTGGATGAGCTGTTAACAGCAGGCCTGTCTGCTGTGTCAGGTGGACTCAAACGATCCCAAGGCTTAAATAGATATACATGGGAGTTCACTTTAGTGTCCTGTTTAATATGTATCCTTAAGCAACACCTTAACTCAGAGGATCTGGGGAAGGGGGTATGGGGATTGTCTGATTATTATCACAGTAATATTGGCAGGAGTTCACGGCAAGCAAATTACTTGTTATATTTCCTGACTACTACTCAAAATTGCTTTATCAGCTGCAAGATGCTTCTGAATGTCCTAAGGGTAGGGAAGGCACTGCTGGCTTGTAAATTCTTCTTCTAATTTATTAGACTGATCAAAGTGCCAATCACTGAATTCTTCTTCTTGATGCACAGTGCTGCCGGTGCTGTTAACAAGAACAGCTGCTAATTCGTGTTGTTGGCCCGGGTTGTCAGCCCTCCAGGAGTTGACGATTAATCCCCAGGACACTGCTACAAGAAATGTCACTGAGCTATAGATCGACATTTATTAGTCATTATGTTATGAAGATATCAATAGAGTAAAGGTGGTTTCATTGTTAAGTCTTATCCAATCAAACAACTCTCATTTGGTGGGGGATGCGGTTCCTGTGATGATGGACATATTGGGTGATGGTTGGATTTGGGAAAGGGAAGGGTATAGGAGAAGAGGTCATGCAATGAAAGTGTTAGGTCACACCATAGGGGTGGCACGGTGGCGCAGCAGTAGAATTGCCACCTTACAGCGCTTACAGCATCAGAGACCCGGGTTCGATCCCGACTATGGGTGCTGTCTGTACGGAGTTTGCATGTTCTCCCCGTGACCTGCATGGGTTTTCTCAGAGAATTTCGGTTTCCTCCCACACTCCAAAGACGTACAGATTTGTAGGTTAATTTGCTTGGTATAAGTGTAAATTGTCCCGAGTGTGTTAATAGGATAGTGTTAATGTGCGGGGATCGCTGGTCAGTGTGGACTCGGTGGGCCGAAGGGCCTGTTTCCATGCTGTATCTTTAAAACTAAACTAAAACTAAAACCTGGACAGGGTTGGCCACAATAAGATTTAATTGCTGCCTTTTCTGTATTGATATCTTAATACCTCAGTTGCTTTAAATGGTGCTATTCACAAAGTCTGTACCTACATGTATTTTGCTGGTCGCCCTCTAATATCCGCATCAGGGTTCATCCAATGTTTCCAAGGACCGGTTTCTAAATGTATATTTTTACACTAATGTATTATATTTTTGTACAGTGTTTTACAGTATTTCATAGTCTTGTAGAATTTATGTGTAATGATGCATTATTTATGTTCCAGTGAGTTACCTGAGTCTATGTTCCTGTGACACTGCTACAAGCAAGGTATTCATTGTACCTGTACCTTGCCGTAGTCGTGGATCCAGCAATAACCTTGATTTGACTTGACCTGACTGATATTAACCTTGGAAACAAATCTCAAACTCTAAGCTGCTTCAGAGTTCCAACAGCTGTCACCTCCAGACTGAAACACACTGTTGAACATTTCACAATATCCTAAGTTGGCCAACTAAGACTCTGGCAACAGCTTCACTTAAGACCATAAGAAATGTCAAAGAGTTGCGGATGTAGCCCAATCCATCACAAAATTAGCCCCCCTCGTCATTTACTTCATCTATGCCTCATGTGGCCTTGAGAAAGCACCCAACATAATCAAGGGATTTTCTTTCTCCCCTGTCATTATCTCGGGCAGAAGATACAAAAGCTTGAAAGCACATACTACCAGATTCAGGAACTGCTTCTTCCCCGCTTTGTCCTCTTCGGATCTTCCTCTTCGGATCGTTTACCTTGTCGTGGTGAAGAGGCTTGCGTGTCCCCATGATTCCGAGAGCGATACCATCGGAAGCACCAGCTTCTGGTAGAGACACCAATGGCGGTAGGGTCAAGGATGAGGGTTCAGACTAAGAATTATCCAACCTACAAGAACTCAACGGCGGACCAGGCGGACGAAGTTGTCTTGAACTCAATGGCTGTGAAGGCGGATGAAGGCTGCAACAGATCTATCAGCTCCAATCGTCTTGGTTCCCTTGCCATTGGAATTAGTTGATTGATTTCTGAAGGATCTTGTGCTTCTTGGAGTGCTTCAAGGAGGAGGAGCCATCTTGAGGAACGGCTGCCAAACAGCAGCCGTCCGTTAATTGTACTTTTTTTTCCAAGTTTTTTAGTTTTCTTTAAGTCTTTGTTTTTATTTAGTTTGCCTTTTGATGTGGGGGGATCTAGGAGAAATCACTTCCTGGTCCCTACCTGGTCGGTGAGGCAGCCTTCTCTCTGGCTGCCCAGTTGACCCGTCCTCGTGGCCTACCAGTGGGCGTGGAGCGGCGTGGAGCACAGCACCCTCAGCTTCGGTGGCGGCACGGCGCTGGAGCGCATTGTGCAGCGGAGCGGGCGATGCCTTGCCTGGGTCGCCGCGCTGGACCAACGCGCTGGAGCTCCGGTGAGCTGGACCGCCGAGCTCAACACCTCCGGGCTGCGGGACTGGAGCGACCATCCGCGGGCGGCGGCGCCGACTCCAACATCGGGAGCCTTGAGCTCCAAATCGGCGCGGCCCTGTCGGGTGCTGCGGACGCCTGCGGGAAATTTGCCGTTCCAGCCGTAGTTGCGGCATCCGGTGAGGGATGCGGCCGTTCCAGGTGGCCCAGCTGCTGGAGGACTCTCCCGACGCCGGGGCTACATCACCCGGCGAGAACGGCCAGGATCATCGGGCCTCCGTAGAGGCAATAGCGGGGGCTTCATTTGGCCTGACTTTTTTGGGTGAACTGGGGCTGGGGACTGGACATTGTGCCTTCCCCCACAGTGGAAATCATTGTGGGGGGATGATTTTTGTATGTAATTGTTTGTAATTGTATTTGTTAGTCTGTGTTCAAGATGGCGGTCGGAGGGGAGAGTGGACGCTGGCGCTGCTCTCTCCTCAAATTGTGCTTCTGATTTTATTTTTTGTGTTTTTGGAAGGAATTCTGTCCCTGATTTGTGTATTGGTCTTTATAACTTATTTTTTTAATTCTGATTATATGTTTCCTATAAATCTCTGTATGGTGTCCTTGAGACCTCGGTATAAGGCGCCCGTAAATAAAATTCATTATTATTATTAATATCAAGTACACGTTAAACAAACACACGTATAGGCGTTGTCGTCGTCGTCGTCCCCGCTGTTATTTGACTAATGAATGGTGTAGTCCTGATCTTCCAATCTATCTCATTATCTCTATCACATACCTTGGATGGAACGTAATGTAACGCTGTAACTATATTCAGCCTGTGATATTTTCCTCTTTGCACAACCCGTTCCACTTATGAATGGCTAGATTGCTCTCATTATAGGATGATTTGACTGAATAGTCAAGGGTCAAGAGAATCAAGAGTATTTAATTGTCATATGTATCGTTAACAGAACAGTGAAATCCTTACTTGTGGCAACTTAACAGGCCTGTAAACATAATATGCACCGATAAATATAATAATCAAAACATTCAATAACTTAATAACCATAATATTAGTGGAAACAAAACAACAACCATAGTGCAACCAAAGACACAATCCATAGAAGTTCATAGTTGCTGAAGTTCTCGTGTAGTATTCAAGAGCCTGATGATTGCCGGGGGGTGAAGTTATTGTTGAAACTGGTGGACATGGCTTTCAGAGTCCTGTACATACTTCCCAATGGTGGGGGCAAAGTAGGATTGGAGCTAGTTATGATATGGGTCTTTGATGATGATACTGTCTGACTTTTTGAGGCAGCTTCTCCTATAGATCCCTTCGATGGTGGAGATATCACCCATCAGTGTCTACCAGTTTGTGTAATCCCTTTTGCTCCTGAATGTTTGAGTTGTCGAACCCAGCCATGTTGCAACAAGTTAGTGTGCTCTCAAGCCTACACCCATAGAACTTCAATAGAATATTCGTTGACATACCAAATATCCTCAATCTTTTGTGGAAATAAAGGTAATAAACAAAGCTTTCTTTGTAATTAGGGAAACTCAGTGGGTCAGGCAACATCTGTGGAGGAAATGGACAGAACGTTTTGGATTGGGACACGTCTTCGGACTATTTGATCTTGCAGACCTTGAGAGCAAGATTGTTACACTGGCACCATTCAACCAGATTTTCAATCTCTCTCTTGCACTCTGACATTATTACCCATTATTCATTCACAATGGTAGTATCGTTGGTGAATTTAAAGATGGCATTGGAACTGTCCCTGGCTACACAGTCATGAGTACAGAGAGAGTAGAGCGGAGGACTGAGCACACAGCCTTAAGTTGCTTTTGTATTGATGATAATTGAATAGGAAGTAGAAACAAGGATCTGCAGATGTTGGTTTACAAAAAAGGACAGAAAGTGCTGGAATAACCAATCTAGTTATTGTAGATGGGATCTATAGATGGTAAGGATATGACATGTAGTTTCAAGCTCTCTAATATAGAAAATAATATTGAAAGCAGGTCTGCTCACTGTACATTCATCAATATGGTGTCAGGGTGCAAAGTTATTATTCATCTGCTAGTTTTGATAATATTGTTAGATCCTGTTACAAAACGTTCATTATCTTATTATTTTATTAACACCTTATTTTAGGGTGGCACAACGGTAGAATTGCTGCCTTATCACTGACTTTGGGCGCTTTCTGTACGGAATTTGTACGTTCTCCCCGCAAGCCATGTGGGTTATCTCCGGGAAGCTCCGGTTTCCTGTCATATTCCAGAGACGTACGGGTTTGTAGGTTAATTAGCTTGGTATAAATGTAAAAATGAGCCTAGGTGTGTAGGATGGTGTTAGTGTGCGGGGATCGTTGGTCACCACAGACTCGATGTGCCGCTGCAACCTCATTTGTGTTAGTGGATATTGATGATGGGCAACTCAAAAGGTCTTCAATCGGATTGTGACTGATTCAATTCTCAGAGGGTGTGAATCTTCTTGTGTAGCTAACTTAGAACAACATAAATACAAAATCAGTCTTGAGGTAGTGGGAATTCGTCAAGTTATTGGCTTATGCACGTACGGTGAGGTAAAGCTCCAATGAAAAACTTGCTTGGAACAATATCACAGGTACCTGGGCAGGCAGCACACAAAAAGATAAGTTATATATAAATTACACGTAAAATTCTGCAAGACAGTAAAAAGAAAAAAATACTCCAAAAAAAAGATAATAGCGCAAAACACGGTTAGAAAAATATCACCATCAAATTTCTAGACATTTTATTCTCCCTACATTCTCATCAACCATGATGTGATGGGCCGGATGGCTTGTCTCCATGCTGTATAACTCTATGACTCTATAGTTCTACCACTCACCTGCACAGTAACGACAATTTGCTGTGACCAATCAACTTAGGAATTTAGAAGGAAGGTGGGGGGAGACACATCATGGTAACTTACTGAATAATGGAAGGCCTGGTTAGAGTGAATCTAGAGAGGATGTTTTCACTAGTGGGGGAGTCTAGAACCAGAGGGCATTGCCTCAGAATAAAAGGATATACTTATAGAAAGATGAGGAGGAATTTATTTCATCAGAGGGTGGTGAATCTGTGGAATTCATTAAAACAGACGGCCAAGTCAATGGATATTTTTAAGGTGGAGATTTACAGATTCTTGATAAGTAGTGATGTCAGGGGTTATGGGGAGAAGGCAGGAGAAAGGGGTTGAGTGGAAAAGATAGATAAGATAAATCAGCCATGATTGAATGATGGAGTAGACTTGATGGGCCGAATGGCCTACTTCTGCTCCTAGAACTTATGAACTTGCCAACCAACATGTCTTTGAGATGTGGGAGGAAACCGGAGCACCTGGAGGAAACCCAGGCAGTCACAAGGAGGATACGCAAACTCCACACAGACAGCACCAGAGATCAAACCTAGGTCACTGAAACTATTAGGTTACAGTTCGACCTGCTACACCACTGTTACTCCTTCAGATATGTAGAGGAAACTATTCAATGTTGCCAATCAGAAGTTTAAGGTAATGAATTACATTGTTAAGTGAAAAAAAACAACATAATAAATATGGAGAATAGCAAATATTAAGAAGTTAAGAGGAAACACGAGACTACAGATGCTGGAATCTTGAACAAACTTCTGGAGAAACTCAGCAGGTCAGGCAGCATCTGTGGAGGGAAATGAACAAATGAGGTTCCAGGTTGGGACCCTTCTTCAGAAGCCAATACTAAGAAATTAAGGAAAGTTTACTGACAAACAACTGAATGGTAAGAAGAAACTTGCTAACAAAATCACATGTGAAAATTATTACAAAATTGAAACTAAACAAAATAGCATGAACAAAGTACATATGACAAGCAATTAGATAATAGTAAATAAATGTTTAAAAAAGGTCAAAAACAGTTTTGTTTTAAATCAAAGAGAAGATATAAAATTGAATAATAAAATTGAATATAAATGAAAAACTGGATGAGGAATAGAGCCTCAGAGATATACTGTACATCATAAGCTCACAGTTATTGATGACAAAATGGGAACAATATCATATAATTATCAACCATTTCATCAGAGAAGTAGGTCTGAGAATAAGAGGGATCAAAAATAATGTAAAGCAATTTAAGAAAAAAATGGGAGATCATTGATGCACTTAGAGAGGATGAAGCCTAGGAAAATATATAGATAACACATTCATTACAAATGGGAGAAGTGCCAGAGAACTAGAGAACAGTTAATGTGATTCCATTACATAAAGATGGGATCTATAGACCAATTAGCTTAATGTTGCCGGTGAGAAGGATAATGGAACCTTTACTCAAAGATGCGTTAGGAAAAAAGAAATCTAGAAATTGAAAACATAATAAAGAATATTTGATGGGATCCAAAGGGAAGGTCATGCTTGGCTAATCTCATTGATTTCTCCACAGAAATAATATCAAGGACAGATAAGAGTAATACCATGAATGTAATGTATTTGGATTACCAAAAAGCTGTTGATAACCATTTCTGAACCAAGGTCAGAACATGTGGAGGCAGAGCAAGTACCAGACTGGAGAGAAAGTTAGCCACAAAGTTAGCCACAAAACTCAGATAAGCAAAAAGACAGGATGTAGTTTGCTTTAACCTAGATCGATATTGGCACCATTGTTACTTACCTTTATGATAAACTAAGTGGTCCCCCAACACAATCTTCCACCTCTCCACCAATTCCAATATTGGTGGCCAGTGGGGGGGGGGGGGTGCTTTCTGGAGCGCTAGTATGGTTGTTGTGGGCCAAAGGGACTGGTTTCCAGAGGGCTAGTATGGATATTGTGGGCCAAATGGATTCTTGGGCTGGCAGCACAGTCACTGAGGCCTGGTGGGCTGGGAGCTCAGTCACTCAGGCCTGGTGGGCTGGCAGCTCAGTCACTCAAGCCTGGTGGGCTGGCAGCTCAGTCACTCAGGCCTGGTGTGCTGGCAGCTTAGAAACTGCCAGAAATTCTGCCCAAAACAGGTGAGAGACTCTGTGAGAGAGAAGGAGGAGAGAGAGGGTGGAGAAAATAGAAAATTTTCATCTTTTTCTGCAGATCACAGCAATGAAGGAGGAAAGTCTATTCTGGCCTGGATCTCACAGGGAACCAATGAAGGGAAGGAGAAAAATAGTGGAGTGAGATTTAATACTTGCAGGGGGAATACTTACTGTTGGGCCAATGGGACTCCTACTGGGCTAGTACAGGCCTGATGGACCGAAGGGATTCTTAAAAAAAAATTCTGAGTAAAATCTCAGTGAAAGGCAATTTTTCTGGACTTTTCCTGGCCTGGCACAGGCCTTTTGGGCCAAAATGCTTCTCCTGGGCTAATACAGGCATTTTGGGCAAAAGGGACTGGTTTCTCTGCTAATAAGGGCCTTGGGGGCCGAAAGTTGTGGTTTCAGGCAGGCTAAACAACTCATTTCATTTCATTTCCATTTTCATTTCAAGCACAGGGCAGGCCAAACAACTCATTGCCTTTTCATTTCATTTCCATTTTGCATTGCAGTTTCAAGCATGGGCAGGGCAAGCCAAACAACTCATTGCATTCTCATTTCATTTCCATTTTGCATTACAGTTTCAAGCATAGGCAGGGCAGGCTAAACAACTCATTGCATCGCCATTTCATTTCCATTTTGCATTGCAGTTTCAAGCACAGACAGGGCAGGCCAAACAACTCATTGCATTGTCATTTCATTTCCATTTTGCATTGCAGTTTGAAGCACAGGCAAGGCAGGCCAAACAACTCATTGCATTGTCATTTCATTTCCATTTTGCATTGCAGTTTGAAGCACAGGCAGGGCAGGCCAAACAACTCATTGCATTCTCATTTAATTTCCATTTTGCATTGCAGTTTCGAGCACAGGGCAGGCCAAACAACTCATTGCATTGTCATTAAGGGCCAACAAATCATTTATTGCAAGTACATTGCAGACTCACAGTTCAGTTGATTCACAGCTTAGAATCACAGTTGTGGCCTCTCTCTCACGATCTTCTAGAGGGACTGACTGATGTCCAGGTAACCAGGGCTGTAGTCCTTCTCCCCCCCCCCTTGACTTCATCATAGTGATTGACATGCGAGAGGACCAATCAGCTGATCTCAAGATTTTTTTAACATTCATAACTTTTTTATTTTTAATCGATCGGAAAAATCCTCAGGGCTGCCTCAACGGAGGAGGACTGTGAGTAAGATGGCCAAAAATCATAGCGATATAGGGTAGCGTTTTTTTCTAAAATCAATATACAGCGGAGACAGGAAGTGGTCAAGATGAGACTTTTCGTTATATATAGATAATTTGAACGCGATATTCAGAAGTACAATTTCAAGACTTGTGCTTGCCACTGAGTTAGGTGTGTGGTTAAGGGAAAAGTTAACTACAACAATATACAGGAAGATAATAACATACTCGTTGATCGGGCGTGTAATTGGCAAGTTAACCTCAGTGTAAAATAAATGTAAGGTAGTTCTTGAAGACCATAAACTGCTTGGAACATGAGTTTCAGTGAGGTTGACACTGTGATTGGGAGCAAAAGGCACATGGTTCATTAAAAGTAACATCACTGTTTAATAATGGTATTAAACATAAATAAACCACTGGGGTTAAATTCCACATGGATGTTAATTAAAAAAAACTTTGTTAAATATACAGAATCTTGGAGAGTGCATATTTGGAGTAATGTGAGCACTTGAAAAAATAACATGTTGTTTGGAAGCTAGGCTCTTATAGTATTCAGTCAGGTTTGCCCGGTTACTACAGATGTCCAGGACATACAGGGGTCTGGGACGCTGTGACAGCCACTTTCTGAATCACCTTCTCTCTGAAACGGTGTCTCTTTGTCACCATCTTTCTCTCTCTGACCCTCACTCTTTCTTTTCCCCTCTTTGTAAAAAATGTATTCGAAAGTAGCTTAGGTCGATTTTAAATCCCTTTCGTTGTGGATAATTGCATTCGCCTGTTCCTGGCTTTCTTACTTGGAGTAGATGCGACAATGGGTTTTGGAATACAGCGATGGCAAATATACTCAGCACAAGTTCAGACACAATGTCAGAAGCATGTTAAACCATGCTTTATTAAAATTTTAATAAAGCGTATTAAAATACAAACCCGAGTTTATTTCGAGTGCAAATTAATTCAAAATAACAGTATTAAACTTACATACAGATGTGACTGGTTGACCCCTTGACCTTTGACAAAGAACAAGGGAGGCAGGTGCAGGGGAGCACCACTACTTGCCGGTTCCCCTCTAAGTACAACACCACCATCCGTCCTGGAAATATATTGTATGTCCAGCATCACTGCCTCTAATTCCTGGCTATCACTTCTAGGAATTTCTTACCTCTGCAATTGTGTTGCAAATATCATGTTGCTACGGTAACCCATTCCTGCTTTCTCCCAGGCTATTTTTATAACATTTCTTCCCAGTTTGCCCTCCAAATGTCAAATTTATTTCCATTATTGTGATATCATTTCAGTAAGGATTTTCTTCATTAATTTTCAGAATCACTAGCAAACGATACGTTAATTGCCCATGCCTAATTGCCATTGAGAAGTTGGGGGTGAGCTGCAGCACTCCTTCTGGTGAATATGCTCCCACTTTTCTGTTGCAGTGGACTTCAAGATTTAGACCCAGCGATGTTGAAGCAACGCTGATATTCAAGTTTAATTAAACAAACTAAATTTCAAAGTTAGGGTGATGCGCAATTGGAAGGGAACATAGAAACATAGAAACATAGAAAATAGGTGCAGGAGTAGACAATTCGGCCCTTTGAGCCTGCACCGCCATACAATATGATCATGGCTGATCAACCAACTCAGTATCGTGTACCTGCCTTCTCTCCATACCCTCCGATCGCCTTAGCCACAAGGGCCACATCTAACTCCCTCTTAAATATAGCCAATGAACTGGCCTCAACTACCTTCTGTGGCAGAGAATTCCAGAGATTCACCACTCTCTGTGTGAAAAATGTTTTTCTCATCTCGGTCCTAAAAGATTTCCCCTTTATCCTTAAACTGTGACCCCTTGTCCTGGACTTCCCCAACATCGCGAACAATCTTCCTGCATCTAGCCTGTCCAACCCCTTAAGTATTTTGTAAGTTTCTATAAGATCCCCCCACAATCTTCTAAATTCTAGCGAGTACAAGTCGAGTCTATCCAGTCTTTCTTCATATGAAAGTCCTGACATCCCAGGAATCAGTCTGGTGAACCTTCTCTGTACTCCCTCTATGGCAAGAATGTCTTTCCTCAGTTTTGGAAACGAAAACTGTACGCAATACTCCAGGTGTGGTCTCACCAAGACCCTGTACAACTGCAGTAGAACCTCCCTGCTCCTATACTCAAATCCTTTTGCTATGAATGCTAACATACCATTCGCTTTCTTCACTGCCTGCTGCACCTGCATGCCTACTTTCAATGACTGGTGTACCATGGCACCCAGGTCTCGTTGCATCTCCCCTCTTCCTAATCAGCCACCATTCAGATAATAGTCTACTATCCTGTTTTTTGCCACCAAAGTGGATAACCTCACATTTATCCACATTATACTGCATCTGCCATGCATTTGCCCACTCACCCAGCCTATCCAAGTCACCTTGCAGCCTCCTAGCATCCTCCTCACAGCTAACACTGCCCCCCAGCTTCGTGTCATCCGCAAACTTGGAGATGTTGCATTCAATTCCCTCGTCCAAATCATTAATATATATGGTAAATAGCTGGGGTCCCAGCACTGAGCCTTGCGGTACCCCAGTAGTCACTGCTTGCCATTCTGAAAAGGACCCGTTTACTCCTACTCTTTGCTTCCTGTTTGCCAGCCAGTTCTCTATCCACATCAATACTGAACCCCCAATACCGTGTGCTTTAAGTTTGTACACTAATCTCTTATGTGGGACCTTGTCGAAAGCCTTCGAAAGTCCAGATATAACACATCCACTGGTTCTCCCTTATCCACTCTACTAGTTACATCCTCGAAAAATTCTATAAGATTCGTCAGACATGATTTACCTTTCGTAAATCCATGCTGACTTTGTCCAATGATTTCACCACTTTCCAAATGTGCTGCTATCCCATCTTTAATAACTGACTCTAGCAGTTTCCCCACTACCGATGTTAGACTAACTGGTCTGTAATTCCCCGTTTTCTCTCTCCCTCCCTTTTTAAAAAGCGGGGTTACATTAGCTACCCTCCAATCCTCAGGAACTACTCCAGAATCTAAGGAGTTTTCAAAATTTATCACTAATGCATCCACTATTTCTGGGGCTACTTCCTTAAGTACTCTGGGATGCAGCCTATCTGGCCCTGGGGATGTATCGGCCTTTAATCCATTCAATTTACCTAACACCACTTCCCGGCTAACCTGGATTTCACTCAGTTCCTCCATCTCATTTGACCCGCGGTCCCCTTCTATTTCCGGCAGATTATTTATGTCTTCCTTAGTGAAGACAGAACCAAAGTAGTTATTCAATTGGTCTGCCTTGTCCTTGTTCCCCATGATCAATTCGCCTGTTTCTGACTGCAAGGGACCTACATTTGTTTTAACTAATCTTTTTCTCTTCACATATCTATAAAAACTTTTGCAGTCAGTTTTTATGTTCCCTGCCAGTTTTCTTTCACAATCTATTTTCCCTTTCCTAATTAAGCCCTTTGTCCTCCTCTGCGGGACTCTGAATTTCTCCCAGTCCTCTGGTAGGCTGCTTTTTCTGGCTAATTTGTACGCTTCATCTTTTGTTTTGATACTATCACTGATTTCCCTTGTTATCCACCGATGCACTACCTTCCCTGATTTATTCTTTTGCCAAACTGGGATGAACAATTGTTGTAGTTCATCCATGCAGTCTTTAAATGCCTTCCATTGCATATCCACCGTCAACCCTTTAAGAATCAATTGCCAGTCAATCTTGGCCAATTCACATTTCATACCCTCAAAGTTACCTTTCTTTAAGTTCAGCACCCTTGTTTCTGAATTAACAATGTCACTCTCCATCCTAATGAAGAACTCAACCATATTATGGTCACTCTTGCCCAAGGGGCCACTCACAAAAAGACTGCTAACTAACCCTTCCTCATTACTCAATACCCAGTCTAGGATAGCCTGCTCTGTCGTTGGTTCCTCTACATGTTGGTTTAGAAAACTATCCCGCATACATTCCAAGAAATACTCTTCCTCAGCACCCCTGCCAATTTTTGATTCACCCAATCTATATGTAGATTGAAGTCAACCATTATAACTGTTTTACCTTTGTTGCACGCATTTCTAATTTCCTGTTTGATGCCATCCCCAACTCCACTACTATTGTTAGGTGGCCTGTACACAACACCCACTAGTGTTTTCTGCCCCTTAGTGCTTCGCAGCTCTACCCATATCGATTCCACATCCTCCAAGCTAATGTCCTTCCTTTTTATTGCGTTAATCCCCTCTCTAACCAGCAACACTACCCCACCTCCTTTTCCTTTCTGTCTATCCCTCCTGAAAATTTGAATATCCCTGGATGTTCAGCTCCCAGCCTTGGTCACCCTGGAACCATGTCTCCGTGATCCCAACTATATCATAATCATTAATAGCTATTTGCACATTCAACATCCACCTTATTACGAATGCTCCTTGCATTGAGACACAAAGCCTTCAGGCTTGTTTTTACAACGCTCTTACCCCTTTTACAATTATGTTGAAAAGTGGACCTTTTTGATTTTTGCCCTGGATTTGTCTGCCTGCCACTTTTACTTTTCACCTTGCTACCTATTGCTTCTACCCTCATTTTACACCCCTCTGTCTCTCTGCTCACACATTTAAGAAATACACCACCTCTTATTCTCTGTTTATTATTTTTTTCTTCTTTCGCCCCTACATGTTGGGTCTGAGTGCTCCTCTTCTCTGCCTCCTGCCTCACACACTGTCTACTAGCTTTCTCTATTTGAGTCCCTCCTCCCAACCATTCTAGTTTAAAGTCTCCGCCGTAGCCTTTGCAAATCTCCCCGCCAGGATATTGGTCCCCCTCGGGTTCAAGTGCAACCCGTCCTTTTTGTACAGGTCACACCTTCCACAAAAGAGGTCCCAATGATCCAGAAATTTGAATCCCTGCCCTCTGCACCAGTTCTTCAGCCACGCATTTATCCTCCACCTCGCTCCATTCCTACTCTCACTGTCGTGTGGCACAGGCAGTAATCCCTAGATTGTTACCTTTGCGGTCCTTCTCCTTAACTCTCCTCCTAACTCCCTAAATTCTCCTTTCAGGATCTCTTCTCTATTTCTACCTATGTCATTGGTACCTATATGTACCACGACCTCAGGCTCCTCTCCTTCCCATTTCAGGATATCTTGGACACGTTCAGACACATCCCAGACCCTGGCACTAGGGAGGCAAACTACCATCCGGGTCTCCTGACTGCGTCCACAGAATCGCCTATCTGACCCCATAACTATAGAGTCCCCTATTACTACTGCCCTCCTCTTCTTTTCCTTACCCTTCTGAGCAACAGGGCCGGTCTCTGTACCGGAGGCCCGGCCGCTGTTGCTACCCCCAGGTAGGCTGTCCCCCCCAACAGTACTCAAACAGGAGTACTTATTGTCAAGGTGTACAGGGAACCTGCAGGTGATAGTGTGTGCAGGGAAGTGCTGTCCCAGCTGATGGAGGACATGGTCTGGGGAGGGGATATTGGAAGGGCCCAGGCAGCAACTGCAATGCTTTTGTAGATTAGACTTTACTTTAGATTTGAGAGATACAGAGCAGAAACAGGTCATTCGGCCCACCAAGTTTGCGCCGACCAGCAATCACCTGTACATTAGCACTACCCTACACACTAGGGACAATTTACAATTTCACCAAAGCCAAAATAATCAAAACAAACCTGTATGTCTTTGGAGTGTGGCAGGAAAATGGAGTGCCCAGAGAAAATCTACATGGTCACAGGGAGAATGTACAAACTCCATACAGACAGCGCCCATATTCAGGAACGAAGCCGGGTCTCTGGCACTGTAAGGCAGCAACTTTACCACTGCACCACTGTGCCTGCCCTCAATGGTACACATTACTGCCACTCTAAAGTGGAATTGTGGAATCATGTAATATAAAAACAAGCTCTTCCACACACCGCATCCACCCCAACCATAAACACTGTACACATTTCATTTTTCCTTTCACAACCCCTAAATTAGCCTTTAATGAGTGTTAACATGATTAATATTTGCCGACACTGGGCTGTACTCGCTGGAGCTTAGAAGAATGAGCGGGGACCTCATTGAAATGTACAGAATAGTGAAAGGCTTGGATAGAATGGATATGGAGAGGATGTTTCAACTAGTGGGAGAATCTAGGACTAGAGAGCATCAGAATTAAAGAACTTTCTTTTAGGAAGGAGATGAGGTGGAATTTCTTTGGTCAGAGGGTGCTGAAACTGTGGAATTCTTTGCCACAGAAGGCTGTAGAGGCCAAGTCAGTGGATATTTTTACGGCAGAGATTCTTGATTGGTACGCATGTCAAAGGTTATGGGAAGAAGGCAGGAAAATGGGGTTGGGAGGGAGAGATAGATCAGCCAGGATTGAATGGCAAAGTAGACTTCATGGGCCGAATGGCCTAATTCTGCTCCTATCACTTATGATCTTATATGTAGATACACAAGAACAAAACCGGAGATCAGGATTGTACCCAGATCATGCAAGGCAACGGCTCAAATGGCTGTACCACTCTTTCTAAATGTTCGATGCCTGCATCACTGAAAAGAAGATTAAGCCACTCAATTAAGGAAAGGAAGCCCCCACCATCCCCCCAAAAAACAATTCCATTGTAGCAAACTGAGTGAACAATGCCATTATGAATGGATTAGCACCAAACTCAGCCTGCTAACAAGGTAGAGACTTCTGGAGTAATCTGAGTTTAGCATTTTCTGCCTTGATTGTCATAAAGGTGTTGCTCACATGGTGCATTCTTGAGTTGTGCAAAACAACTAAAAGTACAATGACTGAATGTCTGAGTGAGTAGGATTTAAGAGTAAAATAATGTGGCACCATTTCTGGGAAGGAGATGAGGAGATGTGAAAGAAGTGATTGGTTCAGGAGTCTGACAGCAGTGAGGAAGAAACTGTTCTTAAATCTGGATGTCTGAGTTCACAAGCTGCTCTATCTTCTAGAAGGTAGAAGAGTGAAAATGGAGTGGTCAGGGTGGCCGACATTCTTGATAATACTTCCAACCTTCCTGATGCAACATACCACGAAGGTGGGCTGGTTGGTAAGAAGTGACAAGCCTGTGATGGACTGGGCTACATTCACCACACTGCAAGAGCAGTTGCCATCCCTTCAGAAACCTTGCCCTCAAGTTTCAAGTGGACTATTCAATGCAAGGTAGGTCATGTGCAAAACTCGCTGTTGAGCAACAAGGCAATGAGATTAAACCCATGCAGGTAGGATATACTGCAATGATCTGAAGGCAATCACTGCATCAATAATGAGTGCAACATGTCTATCATTGACAATTCCAAGATGGGTAAAGTATTTCGAAACCCTCAATCGATCATCATTCACCTATTTGTGAGAAGAAGATTGTTTCAGGTTAGAGTATTCTCCAGTGATTGTTGCAGGATTTTCTGTTGCCTTTCTACTTGTACAAGGAGGTGATGGATGCATTTTACAAATCCTGGCTTCAATATCCTATTGATGTTCCAGTTCTGATTGAAGGCAGTTAAATTGTGTCGCACCTGGAGCAGATGCGATACAATCTAATGTTGGCTGGAGGCTCACACAAGGTTCTGAAACTGGCTGGATTTACCAGTCAAGGAACTGCAATACAGTAGTTCAAGGCTGCATCTATCATTTACTTGTACAAACAGATCCTCCTACATCAGGAAGGAGTGATGGGGTTAATATTATAGGAGTGAGTGATTGAGGAGTCATAGTGTCATAGAATCATAGAGTCATACAGTGTGGAAACAGGCCCTTCTGCCCACACTGACAAACATGTCCCATCTACACTAGTCCCACCTGCCTGCATCTGGCCTGTATCCCTATAAACCTATCTTATCTGTCTAATTGTTTCTTAAACATTGCATTAGTCCCTTCCTCAGCTACCTCCTCAGGCAGCTTGTTCCAAACACCCACCACCCTTTGTGTGAAAAAGTTACCCCTCAGATTCCTATTAAATCCTTCCCCCCTCACATCAAACCCAAGTTCTCTGGTTTGTTCCATATATGCACCACCCTCTGTGTGAAAACGTTGCCCCTCAGTCTTTCCACTCACACCTTAAACATGTCCTCTGCTTTAATACTCGCCTACCCTGAAGAAAATACTGTTGTAAATTCATCTTATCTATGCCCTTATGATTTTATAAAACTCCATAAGGCCACCTCCTATGCTCCAGGGGGGAAAAAAAAGTCTATCCAGCCTCTCATTATAACTCAAATCCTCCAGACCTAGTAACATCCTCATAAATCTTTTTTTCACCCTTTCCAATTTAATGACATCTTTCCTGTAGCAGGTTGACCGAAACTGTGCACAGCTCTACAAATGTGACCTTATCATCATCTTGTACGTCTGTAACATGACATCGCAACTCTCATACTCAATACCTTGACTGATGGAGATAAGTGTATCAAATGCCTTCTTCACCACTCTGTCCACTAGTCGCCACTTTCATAGAATGCTGCACTTGCACCTTAAAGTTTTTCCACTCTACAACAATTTTCAGGGCCCTACTGTTTACTGGGTAAGACCTGCCCTGGTTTGTCCTACCAAAATGAAACACATCACATTTATCTGAACTAAACTACATCAGCTATTCCTTGGCCCATTGGCTCATTGGCCAAACTTGGCAAGTAAATCTTTCTCCAATTTGCAAATTGGACTGGAGCACAGGAGAGTTGCCCATTTTAAATTTCTCCCAAAAGATTAAAGATAGACAAGGACTTCCTACGAGTACAGAGAATAGGAGAGCCATGCAAGTTCTTTATTTTCTTTCAAATGCTGATCTTTTGGTAGATTTTCCAACTTTCTGCTATATCTCTGCATTGCAATGAATTTAGGCCAAATTGCCAAGGTAAAAGCTGCAGGAGAAGTAATTTTCTGAAACAGAAGTAAGATAAAACAACTTCTAATGCAACATAAACCAGCATTGGACTACAGAGCTGGATTGTAAGAACCATTACATTGTCACGAGGGATAAAGAAAAATGTGGCTGAATTACAGAGTAAATTAGAGGCTGCATAAAGCCAACCACAACATTCCTCTTTACTTCTGGCTGGACTGATTGGTAATGGTTCATGATCACTTGAGGTCCCAAATCACTCATGCTCCAAGCATTCCACTCAGTTGGCAAACTGGCTCTGACAATGCTGCCTAATTAAAGAAATGTGTGCACTAAAGATTAGTTTCTCCATAAAGATTGATTCCGTTTAAGCAGTGGATTTTTATGGAGTTTGTCAGACGTGAGATGGTTACCAGCACACTTTTATCAAGCCAGAAGGTCATGTGTTCAAACACCACTACCATAAGCTGCATGACTGGAAGTGTCCTTCAGGTGAAAACTTAAACAGAGACTTTGTTGATAGAACATCAAAGTGGTTCCCTGGCCAGTATTTATTCCTTAACCAGATCCTAAAATAGACAAGCTGGTGGTATATTGCCTTGCTGTTTAGGGGAGATTGCAGTGTACAATCTGACTGCTGAGATTTGCAAGTTGAATACATGTAGAATGGAACCATCTTGAAGGAGACCATTTGGCCCATTGCATCCACCATCATGAACATTTGCTTTCTCCACTCCTGACTCACAGTGGTTACAGTATACACCATCTACAACCAGCACCTGCAATTGCTTACGTCAATCAACATCTGCTGTTCCTGTGTCACCTATCCATGTGCTCCAGAGATGATTCTTGACCGCTGAGCTACTCCAGGACTTTATGTCTTATTTTTTGTGAACCAGTATCTGTAGTTCCTTGTGTCACCATCTACTAAGTGCATTGCAGCAATTTCTTTGATGACAGCTCTAAGGCCCATGACCTCTATCATCAAAACTGTTCAGGGCAGCAGGAACCCTACCAATTGCAGGATCCCTTCTGAGTTATCATCCTTCCTGACTTGCATCTATTGTCACTCATACATTATCACTGGATCAGAAGCCTGGAATTCTTGTCTAACAGCATTAAGGGAATTGTTCCACCAGAGGAACTTAGCAGTGTAAGAGCTCCCATTAATTTGGCTATTATTGTGAAGACTTGCTGTGTATCCTGGGCCTGACTGCCTCAAATTAGTCTGCAGCCATCATTTGGAGCATAATATCTGCTATTTAATGGCTCCCTTTTATTGCTTGTGTGCACTGGAGACGGTGCAATCTAACGACACTCTATTGGTTTCAATGGCATAATTGGCACAATTATTAAATGATTTTACAAATTACTGCAACTAGATCCATACAAAACTCTTGGACCGATCTTCAGTCTCACGCATCTATCAAGGCAAGCTGAAAGCGGTGTTCTAATGAGTGATCAGAAAATCAATCATGCAACTGATAAAGCCACGAAGAAGAGGTATTGATCAGCAGCTTGAATATCTACGGACAGTTCTGTGAGAAAAGGTATTGAAGAGAGTAATTGTATTGGGGCTATTCTGTTTCTGATTCTGACACTATAGATTGAACAACACTAAAGATAAGCATAGTTTCTGCAATTTGTAAACCGGTCTTCAGTTAGGCTTTCAGATGTATGCCCTGATGTCAATTATTTTTCAGCACTGTTGGACACTATTTTCAATTGAGCATTTGGTGGCTGTATTCTGTTTCAGTGGGATTAACACAGCAAAAGAGGATGATCAGAAAGGAATTAATTACAGTCAGTTGCAATGAAATGCTCCCTTATAAATTGCCTCACAGCCACTTTAACATAACTGGACTTATGAAGATAATAAGGAAAGAGGCAACTGGGAAATAAATAGTTTCTGGAATAACTTGATAGTCAGTAACTTGGAATTGAACACACTTCCTTTACTTAAAATGGCAGTGTCCTCATTACAATATGGATGTAAACTGCTTTGACATTTTGCGAGAGGTGGAATTTCTGTGTGTGAATTCCTCTGATGCTATTGCAATGTAGCAGTGACTTTGTATCATGAAATGCAATAGATTACTGCACATTTTGCAATGAAAACAATGGGCATGAAGTATTTTGTTTTGGCTTCTGATATTTTCAATATATCTGTTATTCCCGCTCAGTCAATGACTTATCTCTCAGTCAGATCTTTGTAGGTGAATTCTCACTCCAGAGATCCTTACAGAATACAGCCAATAATACCAAGGAAGTCCTGTACAGCTGTAGTTAGAAGAGCCATCTTTATGCTGAGTGTAAGTTTTGAGGATATGGATCAATGATGATGAAAGAACATTTCAAAGCCACAAAGAAACAATGTTTATTAAAGTACAATCTCTATACCTATAAAAGTCTCATTTTGTATGTGTGTGTGTATGTGTATTTATATTTTTGCAAAAGTGCCACGTGGTGACGCTTAAATTTTTATATATTCTGACACATTTTCCCCCTCTACGCAGTGATCAGGTTCACTTAAGATTTGATGCTATATTTCACAACTTATTGATGATTAAAGTTTTTAAAAAAAGACAAAACTGTATTTTAATCTGACTTTCACACACAGATTTTTCAACCAGCTTCAACTGATGACATCACAATGAGGTGGGCGGTCACAATGGCTTGGGTCGGTGCCCGTTTCACACACAGAATATTCCACGAGCTTCGATCTTTAAAGATAAGACTTTGCGATTTTTGTACTAATTCTTTAAATAATACTTTGCCATTTTTAATTCACTTTCTCGGCACCGCTCGCTCGGCTCCGCACCGCTCGCTGGCCTCGGCCCCGCACGCTTGCCTCTACCTTGCTCGCTGGCTTTTACCCCGCTCGCTGGCCTCGCCTAAGCCCCACTCGCTCGCTTGGCTGGGCCCACTCGCTGGCCTTGGCCCCGCTCGCTGGCTCGGTCGGCTCCGCCCCGTTCGCTGGCCTCGCTCCGCCCCGCTCGCTGGCCTCGCTCGCTCTACTTGTGGAAGTGAAGAGTCTAAAAAAGACTAACATTGCTTTTATTCCGTTCGGGAGCAAGAGACACAACAAGAAAGAACTTAACTGAATAAATCTCATCCTTAATGTTTAAATTATTGTTATATTTTAAAAGTTTTTCACATTTTAAGCTTTAATAAACCACTTTTCCACTTGCCATGCCCGTCTGCTGTGTAATGCCTCCATCTTCTATGTCACAACAGGAACCCGTCAGCCGCGCCTGGCAGTTGAGAATTATGGGTGAGTGGTGGAATATTGCGTTCAGGGACCAGCCCTCCCGTGTGACGCTGCACCACCCCCCACACCCCCACCATGGGTTTCACTTGGTCTAGTGAAACAATAAAAAGGACCAGTAAAGGATGAATAAAGCCACAAGTCTCTCAGACTTCTGACCATCGTGGACTCCATTGATACAAGTGGCAGCCGGTGGCCAATGAGTCTCTCATCTTTCTGCCCAAGACTCTTAACAAGACTCCCAGTTTATACACCAAGACGATGCCAACATAAACAATTTGTGACAATCGCAAATACTATATCAGCACTTTTATAAGAAAAAAGATAAAAGGAAATAAAATTCATGCACCTGTACATGCCACTCTGCACATGCCAATATATTATTTCTGAAATAAAGGGAGCAGAACAGTACAAAGTTCTCCAGGTATAGCATAACAAACATCCTGAATAATAGAATAATACTTCTCTATTTCTAAACTCCGACCCTCTTCCAATGAAGGCCAATAGTGGCAATTAAGTGGCATGAACTCAGGAGCTTGTGATTGTTTATCCAGGCCCAGAACTATGAGACTACTGGAGAGAAGGAATGGGTGATGTTTCAGTTTGTCGACCAGAAATATCACCCATTCCTTCTCTACAGAGATGCTGCCTGTCCCGCAGAGTTACTCCAGCATGTCTATCTTCGGTGTATCCCAGCATCTGTAGTTCTTGGGCCTCCTCCATTGTCATAGTGAGGCCCAGCCCAAATTGGAGGAACAGCACCTCATACTTTGCTTGGGCAGCTTACAACTTCAATTAACCCTTGCTTTCACCTTCTCTCTATCCCTTCCCCTTCCCAGTTCTCCGATGAGTCTGACTGTCTCCAAGTACATTTTATCTCTGTTTGCTTTGTTGTTACCTTATCCCAGCTAACAATGATCTAATCTACATTTTCCTTGATCTCCATTCCCTTTGTCATGTTTTCACACCTACACTTCCTTATCTATGTAATTCCCTCTCCCCTGATATCAGTCTGAAGAAGGGTCTCGACTTGAAACGTCACCCATTCCTTCTCTCCCGAGATGCTGCCTGTCCCGCTGAGCTAGTCCAGCATTTTGTGTCTTTCTGCAGTTCCTTCCTACACTATGGGATTACTGTACCTTTAGAAACATACTTGTCAAGAAAAAAGTGGGATACAAGTTGATTCAGTTCCATCATCGAAAGTAGAACTCGACCTATAATGAAAACCAAAAAAAAATGCAGGCTACTGGGAATGAGCTGGAAAATGAGACTAATTGAAAAGCTCTTTCAGCATGCTGTCAGGGGCGAAATGTTCTCCTTTTATGTTCCATGATTTTTTAATACCCACCACTTTACAGAAACATAATTTTTATTGTCTGCTTCATTTGAAACAATGTTATTCCTGTGTCTTCAAGTTGTGCGCTGACAATCAAAGTGACGGAGGTGATCTTTAACAGCTTGAAGCATATTTGTAAACAATTATGCGACTGATGAAAGAAAAATCCTAACAGCCGCCCTCATAAATGAGAACAGTGTAAGGGCAAGTGAAATTCTAAATATTGCTTCTGCGAATTATTCTTTTATTGCTGAATGCATTTATCTTATAAAATTAATTGTCACTGAAGACAGAAGTAATAAAAGCAAATCTTTATATTATCCAAGTCAATATTAATTCTGCAACCTGCAGCAGTAAAACATAATGCATAGGAAGGAACTGCAGATGCTGGTTTACACCAAATATAGACACAAAATACTGGTGTAACTCAGTGGATCAGGCAGCATCTCTGGAGAAAAGGAAGAGGTGATGTTTTGGACCATAACCTGACACTGATTTGTATTTTAGAGTCTTGCTTGCAAGATTTAGCTGCCGCGTTTCCTAAATTCGGATATTTCCAAGTATTTCATTGTCTCCAAAGCTATTTCTAACATCATGAAATTGGATAAGAATAAGAGAATCCCAAGTTTATTCTTCTTTTCAAAGACACCTCTACAAAGCAGCAGATTTACAGCTGGGCATTATGGGCAGGCATTGCATCCGCGGGCATCTTTCCCTTTTGAAGGGATGTTAGCAGGATGCAGTTTATCAACACTCCAGCCACTTGGTTTGAAACTACAATGCCCATCTGAGTTCCATGATCGAAGAGAAACAAAATGAATTCTAGACAAGGCATCCAAAGCAATTAAAAACATCAGTCTGCTGCAATGTGACATTGTGAAGGTTAGAACAGGGATTTACATTATTAACTTCCATCAACTGCGTGTAATTTCAACCAACGTGCTTAACATAATCCTGTGAGAGTGCAGCTGCCGTTCTCACAATTATTCAACAAATTCCCTGAAACATGACTTAAATTCATGATCAACAATATATTGTACGACTTTAACTGTTTCTATTCTCATGGGGATTACGTTGCCATCTGTGATCACATTGTTCCATCAAGGACCTTGTGGATTGGCACTCGCTGAGCTGGGGTACAGATGTGATTGCATACGGGTATTTGAGTGTCCAGAGACTTCTTGTCCAAAACCTTAACTTCTAGGTTCCAGTGCTCCTTTTGCTCAAGGACTGTAGCAGTTCACCAGCAACTTCTCATGGGCAATTAGATTGCAAATTGAAATTCCTGCATGGGAAGTTATGCAGCTGGATTCAATAAATCTGGTGATTTGTGGATTATATGAAAAGATATGACTATTGTAAAAAAAAAGTCTACTGATTCTTAAATGGCATTTGGAAGGGAATCTACCAGCCTTTCCTAATCTATGCCAATGACCATTAACACTTTCATTGCGATCAGAAAAAACCCCACCTAATGTGAGTCATCTAAGAATAAACATATAAAAATGTTGAATATTTTAGAATTACCAAAAGCTGGCAGATTCTTAGTAATCTTCCTTAAAAGCTTTCAAATACATAACTTGCAGAAACAGCGTCTTTATCAATGGATGTACGTCAGTTAGTATGGAGTTCTGAAAGAGATATCTGCCACATCATGGAGTCGGGTTTGGTGCAGAGATACATTCCCCAGTCCAGCAAAACATGTTTGTCAATCTATCAACCACTGTCAATATTTAAATAGACATGTTATGTATACTACACATGTAATTACCTTACAAAATTTGGCATTGTTCTGGATTACTGTGTCTGCCATAGAACATAGAGCATAGAACGTAGGGGACTCTAGCACAGGAACAGGCTCTTCAGCCCATAATGTTCACGACAAATATGATGTCAAGCTAAATGAATCACTGCCTGCACATGATCCATATCCCTCCAATCTCTGCATATCTACATGCCTATCCAAAGGTTTCTTAAATACTATTATCATATCTGCCTCGACCACTACCACTGGCATCGTGTTCCAGACAACCAACGTTCTCTGTAAAAAAACTTACCCTGCACATCTCCTTTAAACTGCCTCTCTCACTGGAAAGCTATGACCTCTAGTCTTTGATATCTTATCTATATCTATATTTATATCTTATCTTTTTATATCTATACCTTTCATAATTTTAGAAACTTCTATCAGGTCTCCTCTCAACCTCCAATGTTCCAGAGAAAACAATTTAAATTCATCCAACCACTCCCGATTGCAAATACCCTCTAATCCAGGCAGCATTCTGGTAAACCTCTTCTGTACCCTCCCCAAATCCTTCACATCTTTCCAGCAATGTGTTGACCAATGTGCTGAGCACCAAATACAGCCTAACCAAAATCCTATTAAACTCTAATATGACTTCCTAACTCTTATACTCAAAATCCTCTCCAATGAATGTAAGTATACCATACACCTTCTTTACCACTCTATCTCCTTGTGTTGCCACTTTCAGCGAGCTGTGGACCAAGATCCCTCTGCACATCAATGCAGTTAGTGGTCTTGTCATTACTTGTCATATACTTTCCCCTGACATTTGACCTCCCAAGTGCAACACCGCACACTTGTAGGGATCAACTGCGTCTGCCATTTCTCCGCCATTTCTGTAGTCGATCTATATCTCACTATATACTTTGACAACCTTACTCAGTGTCAGTTGCTCCAACAATTTTAATGTTGTCTGCAAACTTACTAACCAACCCTTCTACATTTATTTCCAAGTCATTCATATATATTTATATAAATAACAAGGCCCAACACAGATCTCTATGGAACCCTACTGGTTACTGACCTCCGGCCAGAGTAACACCCTTCCACCACAACCCTCAGTCTTCTATGCGTAACCCTCTGTCTTCTATGAATTCTACTTTAAGTTAAAGTGTACTTTGGCCCAACTATTCTTTGTCGACCATCAACCACCTATTTACACTCATCCTACCCTAACCGTTTTTAATCTCCCACACTCCCATCAACTCCTCCTGGATTCTACCACTCATTCTACCATTCTATCTTGGGGTTTTCAAAGTGGTCAATTAAACTATCAACCCGTATGTCTTTGAGATATGGGAGCAATCATAATGGTCACAGGGAGATGTGCAAACTCCACAGTTTCCATTGGATATCAAGATTGAACCCAGGTCATTGAAGTTGTGAAGCAGTAGCACTATTGGTTGCACCTCTGTACTACCCATGTATCTGAAGACAAAACCAAAGCTAGCTTCTCCATCATTCACATATGTAGCCCATGATGCATGACTCTAAGATTTTATGAGTCTATGACTTCAAAACATAGTGGGTGCTAGATCATGTGATATAGAAGGTATACAGCATTCTTGCCTTCTCAAATAGATATGAAATCATATTGCAGCCGTATAAAGCTCTGGGTCAGCCACATATTGAGCCATTGCTTCCAGTTCCGCTCACGGTCCTGCAGGGTGGTTGTAGAAGGTTTGGAGAGGGTGCAGAATGTTGCCTGGATTAAATGTTATTAACTATGAGGTGATTTGGACAAACTTGGATGCTTTTCTCCAAAGCATTGGAGGGTGAGGGAAGACCTGATGTAAGTTTATGTCATTATGAGGCATAGATAGGGCAGACAGTCAGGATCTTCTTCCCTGGGTGGGAAGGTCTAATCTGGAGGGCATAGGTTTAAGGTGAGAATGGGAAAGTTTAAAGGTGATGTGTGGGGCAAATTTCCACAGAGAGTGGTGCATGTCTGGAATGCACAGCCAGGAGTGGTATGGACACGTTTAGACAGGCACATGAACTGGTAGGGGATAGTAGGATATAGACCATAGGCAGGCAGATGGGATTAGTTTAATTTAGCACCATGGTCAGAACAGACATCATGGCTCAAATGGTCTGTTCCTGTGCTACACTGTTCAATATTCAAATTTTCTGTAAACAAAAACTATTTAAAAAAGTATGCCGACCATAGAGACCTGGGTGTTTGTATACAGATTTCTTTAGATGTAACAGGACATGTTGAAAAACTGGTTAAGAATTTATGATACTGTGATTTAAAAAATAGCAGCAAAACCAGTAGGTTAAACCTGTGCAAAGTACAACTTCAGCCAAAGTTGGAGCGGTGTGTGCTATTCTGATCTCAACTCTTTATGTGAGGAAGGATAAAAGATTTACTAGAATGCTCCAGGAAGAAAATATTCCAGTTGTAAGGTTAGAGTGGAGAAGCTGGAAGCATTTTCCATTTGTGTGAAGGTTGAAGGGAGGTGGACAATGTCAGGGCTGATAGAGGGAACCTGTTCCATTAGCAGATGGTCCTAGGATCAGAAGACATAAGTCTAAAATTGTGGCTAAAAGATGCAAGGGGAAATGTGAGGAAAAGCTATAAATTTGTTTAAAAACGTAACTTCTGAACATTACATCAATGCTGTAAGGTTGGTGGAAATAGAATTTGTGCTGTCAAAAGTGAATTAGATAAGTACGTGAAAGAGAATAATTTTGGAAGAATCTGGGAAATTTGGGAAAGATTGAAGGAATGTGTGATTCTAACTCCCAGAAAACTAGCCCACTGTCCACCTACACATCACAGAATGCATACAATGATCAACATTTCTTGTGTGCTATTCTTAATGCAATGGTTAACCGTGAAATTCCCATGGGCCATATTTAACTAGCTATTGACCTAGTATTGTAATGTGTGAATTGCCTTAATAAAACAGCAAAGTACCAAGACTTGAAATTGAGACAGGAAAGGGAGATTTGGCCTAAGGTTTGTTGGTGTGAACAACGATAAGTTAGTGTTAAAGAAGGAACTGCAGATGCTGGAAAATTGAAGGTACACAAAAATGCTGGAGAAACTCAGCGGGTGCAGCAGCATCTATGGAGCGAAGGAAATAGGCAACGTTTCGGGCCGAAACCCTTCTTCAGACTAGTGATGTGTCTGGGTTTCCATTATATTCTCCTGACGTGCAATGCTGTTCCCTAAATTAATTAATTCTACTGTGTTGTGTTTTGTTCAAACTCCCCCAGTGGTCCCAACACCCTTACTTAATGTTAAGTTTTAGGTTTACTCCTCCCTTAGTTTGTGCCATGGTTATCAGTCAGCCTTCTGTCCTCAAATACTGTTAAATACCCAAACATTTGTTAATCTACATCTAACCTGCCCAGGTTATGAAAAAATACTATTCCCTCGTTTTACCTGTTGAAACTTGCTCCAAAGATAAACACCACGAAGACTGCAAATTGGAAAGAAAACAAAAGTTGTTGGGGGCACTAGGCAGGTCAGGCAGCGTTTGTGGAGAAACCAAATTCACATTTGTATTGGGCCTCCTCCATGACCAGAGTGAGCACCACCGGAAATTGGAGGAGCAGCACCTCATATTCCGCCTGGGCAGTCTGCACCCCAGCGGCTTGAACATTGACCTCCAATTTCCGGTAGCCCTTGCTGTCTCCTCCCCTACTCAGCTCTCCCTCAGCCCTCTGGCTCCTCTTCTTCCTTTCTTCTTCCCCCTCCCCCCCCCCCACCCTACATCAGTCTGAAGAAGGGTTTCGGCCCGAAACGTTGCCTATTTCCTTCGCTCCATAGATGCTGCTGCACCCGCTGAGTTTCTCCAGCACTTTTGTCCACCTTCGATTTTCCAGCATCTGCAGTTCCTTCTTGAACATCACATTTGTATTCAATGTTTCCAACATTATCTGTATAATTTCAGTTTAACCTTGGTGATCAGGATGCTTTTCAATACAATATTTTGAGAACATATTAAAGTGCAAATATGCTCAATTAATACAAATCAGGATGCATTTGTAAAAAGCGGTTCAGTTTTAACCCGACAGATTGAGTTTTCATTCTATGAACTAACAGGAAGAGATTCATTAGTACACTGCGATAGACATCCAAAAAATTGATTGATGATGAATCACATGTTGAGCTTTCCATAAAAGGTTTGACATGGAAGGGATAGAAATGACAATGGATAGGAAATTGGCTTTGTGGTGGGAAAGAGAGTTTCAGTGACCTTTTGATTATTGGAGTGGACAATAGGAGCCAGTGGTGTTCCCTAGAAGTTTCTCTTGTGCTTTCCCTTGTGTATATAAATAACATGGTTTTCAGCATGTAATAGACAAACTCAAAGCTTGTAGACACAAAATATTTGGAAGCATAATGAACAGTAATCATTTTTGTGACAGAGTTTAAACAGGATGCTAAATGGCAGGTAGAATAGGCAAACTCATGGAAGATTGAAGTGAACACAGAGAAGTATAATGATGCATCTTGATAGGAAGAACAATACAAAGCAATAAAATGGAAAGGGTAGACACAAGATGGAGTAACTCAGTGGGACAGGCAGCATTTCTGGAGAGAAGGAATAGGTGATGTTTCGGGTTGATACCCTTCTTCAGACTGATGTCAGGGGAGAGGGAGATACATAGATAAGGAAGTGAAAGGTGTGAAACCAGGACAAAGGAGGTGGAGATCAAGGAAAATGTAGAATAGATCAGTGTTAGCTGTGAGAAGGTAACAACAAAGCAAACAGAGATAAAATGTACTCAGAGACAGTCAGACTGATCGGAGAACTGGGATGGGGGAGGGATGGAGAGAGGGATGAAGGGTTACTTGAAGTTAGAGGTCAATGTTCTTACCGCTGGGGTGTAAGCTGCCCAAGCGAAAGATGAGGTGCTGTTCCTCCAATTTGTGCTGGGCCTCACTCTGACAATGGTGGAGGCCCAGGACAGAAAGGTAAGTGTGGGAGTTAAAGTGTTTAGCAACTGGGAGATCAGATAGGTTTAGATGGACTGAGCGGAGGTGTTCAGCGAAACGATCGTCTGAGCCAGCGCTTGATATAGAGTGCACACCTGGGACAGCGGATGCAGTAGATGAGATTAGGGGAGGTGCAAGTGAACCTCTGCCTCACCTAAAAAGACTGTTTAGGTCCTTGGACGGAAAGGGTACCGCCCTAAAGGTAGTTCTTGAAGAAAATGAACAGGGTCTGTATCTATATAAATCCTTGAAAAGAAGAGGATAAATTGAGAAAGTGGTTAAAAAATATATGGGATTACAACCTTCAAATGTAGTTGTGCAGGGTAGAAGAAGAAGAAGATGTGAAGTGTTTCTATGAAACATAGAAAAGATAGTTGAATACCCAGTGCTAATGCAGGCAAATGAGATTAACAAAGGCAGCCAAATATTGGTGGGCCGAATGGCCCATTTCCCTGCTGTGCAATTATATTCCAAAACTGCAACTGGAGTATTACAACCAGTCGGATTACTATGTCATAGGTGAGAATTGAGGGTTTTGAAAGTGCAGCAGAATAGATATTAAACAAAAACTTGTTTAACAATACTTTAAACTATAAATAAAGGGGTGGAATAGAGAAAACAAGGGGAATGTTTGTGACAGGATGGTAACCGAGAGAGACTGAAGGGCAAGGACTATGGTGATGCTGGCTGAGAGAGGGGCTTGTTTATCCCAACTGATCCACCTGGGTGAGATATAAACAGGTGGAGATGAATTAGAAGAGAAGGTGGTAAAAAAAAGTTCAGGTAGCATGGGATGCAAAGGATTGCAGTAGCTGGAAATCTAAAATAAAACAGGAATGGTGGAAGTTCCCAGCACATCCCACAAGAATTATAGACAGAAGAGAAACTAAGTCACTGTAAAGCTGCAGCAAGTAAGAATTTCATTGTTATGATCCTGGACCTTATGACAATTAAACACTCTTAACTTGCCAATGTGATTGATTCTTAACAGTCTCATTAGTCCACCAGTACTGGAAGTACCAGCTACAACTGTCAAAAAGCTTCGCAAACAAAACTGCCACATTTTCTTGGTGTCGGACAAGGGAAAATATTAGTCAGTAAGTCCAAGGGCTCCTTTATGGATACCACAACAAGAGGATGGGATCTTGGTCTGTGGAAGGTAGACAAAAGTGCTGGAGAAACTCAGCGGGTGCAGCAGCATCTATGGAGCGAAGGAAATAGGCAACGTTTCGACCCAAAACGTTGCCTATTTCCTTCGCTCCATAGATGCTGCTGCACCCGCAGAGTTTCTCCAGCACTTTTGTCTACCTTTGATTTTCCAGCATCTGCAGTTCCTTCTTAAACTCTTGGTCTGTGGATCTCAGTCATCTAGCCACAGTCTCCACTCAATGGTGCAGGGAATATAAATTTCCAGGCTTCTAAGTCAGACATATGAGGCCTACAATTAAACCTTACACCCACTGGTAACAGAAGGCGTTTTATTTTTCTCTTCCCTACATCACAAAGGCTGGTTGCAACCTTTATTATTTTCTCCTGACGGATCAGTGCTTTCTAGAGTTTCAATAATTCTTGTCCAGCAGGCTGAGGCTGGGCACTGTATCAAGTAGGTCCATAAATCTTGATCCATCTCCTTCCCAAGCAACTCTGGGTGGAAGTTTCTTACAGCTTTTTACACATCACGTCTCTTCGCTCTCATCAATTTATCTTCACACTTCAAGGTCCTTTTTAACCGATAGCTTCCAGCTCACTGAATTCTCGGCTGCCCTTATTTTCTAACCAATGCTATTGGAATTGATAAACAACAGCATTAAAAGAACATGAAATAACACACATTAAAGATTCTTAAGGGCCTGTTCCACTTGGGTGACCTAATCCGCGAGTTCTGGCGAGTTTGCCCTCAACTCATACTCGCAGCATGGTCCACACGAGGTCGTAGGAGGTCTTCGTAACTCTCCTTCATGCTCGAGAGTGGTCTCCGCGTATGCGATGCCTCAGCTAGGTCACTGCGGTTTTTTCAATATGGTAAAAAATGCCCGTGAGTTAAAAAACGGTTGCCATGGAAAAAATCGCATGTTAGTTGTAGGTAATCAAGGTTAGTCGAAGGTAGTCGTAGATAGTCTTCATCATAGTCGAAGGGAGGTCGAAGGAGATCGAAGGAAGTCGTCTTCACTCTCCACTATTTGGTGTCCAATTTTCCCGAAGTTAGTCGTAGCTAGTCATAGCTAGTCTTCAACATCGTCGAAGGAGGTCTTCTACATAGTCGAAGGAGGTCTTCAACATGTCATTTTTTCAAACTCTGCTAAACTCGCCAATTAGGTCGCCCAAGTGTGACAGCCCCATAAGATTTATTTGTCCCTAAAGTGCTATTCACAGAATCGTTTCAGAGATGGCCCGTGAACTCTGGTGCTGTCTGCATGGAGTTTACCTGTTCTTCTATTGAGCAGGCATGTTTCCTGCCAGTGCTCCGGTTTCCTCTCACATTCCAAAGACGTGCGGGTTGGTAGGTAAATTGCCCTCTAGCCTTTAATAATAATAATAATAATAATAACCATTTTATTTACTGGTGCCTTTCTAAAACCCAAGGACACCTTACAATGCATAGAATCACAAAAAAATACAAAACACATAATCGGAATAAATTAAATATAGAAACACCACAGTACACAAATCAAGGACAGAATTCAATTTCAAGAGCACCAAAAGAAAATAAGAAACACAATTTGAGGAGATTCTACCACTGTAGACAAGTGGTAGAATCTGGAGGAATTGATGGGAATGTGGGCAGAATAAAGATAAATGGAACTAATGCTGGACAGCGTGACTCATTGGGTCGAAGGTTTTGTTTCCATGCATATGACTCTGATTCTGTGATTTGCGTTCAATCCTGCAGTTTCCAGGGTGAACAAAGAGGATTGGTAGTTCTGTGTAAAAGCATTCCAAATGGAATTGCTGCTTTTGAAACTACACCAATTTCAGAGCGAGTAGTCATTGTGTAGCAAGGCAAAAAATTTGGGTGTGTGACCTTTCTCTGATGATATTTGCCTCCCACAGTATCATTTGTATGCGGCTGTTTGTTTTTCCGATTGCAGTGTAATTACAGCCCAAAGGAAATCTAATTGCAGTCAATAGTTGGAAATTGCAAGTCCGCCACATTGCTGCCTCTTGTGCAGGGCAGTTAATGAATTCTAAGCTCACACCAGGCATCCAGAGCAGCCAGCTTTTACTCTTCCCTGAGCAGAGCGTATTTACCTCTCTGAAACCTTTCCTGGGGCTAAATATTGGCAAGAATAGAGGAGAGGTAGGATTCTGAAAGATGAGGGAAGGGGAACTGGAGGGCATATGGGTGTAAGACCATTGTCACAAGTTCCACAGATGAGTTGAGTCTGCAGTGCCAATGAGTAGAATGTTGCATTTGAGTCAAGGCAGACCTCTTGAAGTATGTGCATGCATAAACATACACACCAACACACCCACAGCCCCCCAACACACACACACCCACACACACGAAAAAACACACATACACACGGAAAAAAAACCCACACACAAACACACACATACACACGGAAATAAAACCACACACACACACACACACACACACATTGTTCCCCAGACCCTCTCTCAACCTCCTACCGATTCTCTCCCTCCTTCAGTTCCTCCTGACCTTGTTCCCTTAGTCACCCACCCTCTGTTTCTCTCATTTTCTTCCCCTTACCTTACCTCCCTCTCCTCATGTCTTCTGAAAATCCAGATGTTTGTAGTCCACTTGTTCCTTTGCCAACATTACTAGCTCTATGTTCAGAAGTTCTGTTAGCTTTCAGGACGGTTGGGTCAGATTGCATTCTCGCCAGCTTGCAGTTCTGTGGAGAACCACCAGCCAGCACTGCTGAGGCAGGTCCTTGGAATCTGGCACCACAGCCCTACATATGCAGAGAAACCAGTCACATTAACTTGAATTGGAAAAGTAAATGGTTTCTTTCCCTCCTTTAGAAGAAGGCTATGGACCAAGTGGGATAGTGTAGCTGTGTACTTGGTGGTCGGCATGGACGTGATATTCTGAAGAGTTTACTTCAGTGTTGCTTGACTTTATAACTTTATATCTTTAATTTATTTTAACATAGTGATAGTCATAACTTAAGTTCACATCAAAATTTATGTCTTCTTTTTAACTTGTCAAAGACATTTATGAGCAGTTCTTTGTTTGTTAAAGACATTTAAAAGCAGATCAATGGTCTTTAGCAACAATGACGTGTTATTCAGATATGAGGCATCCTCTGATACATCGGCTGAAGACATTCATTAGCCACGGTCTTGCTAAGGCAGCAACATAGGGTGCATGATTAGGCCCTTAGACTGGCAAAGGAGCAGCTGCAAGAATAAGATGGGCAGTGAAGATGGACAAGATTGTGCACATTGTTTCTCTTTGGTAAAATTCTGTCTGATATGTTTCATATGCCATTGGGGCAAAGAGGTCCTACTGCAGAAGGGTTTCGGCCCGAAACATTGCCTATTTCCTTCGCTCCATTGATGCTGCTGCACCCTTTGAGTTTCTCCAGCATTTTTGTGTACCTGAGGTCCTACTGCAGTTGTACAGGACCCTGATGAGACCACACCTGGAATATTGTGTGCAGTTCTGGTCTCCTAATTTGAGGAAGGACGTTCTTGCTATTGAGGGAGTGCAGTGTAGGTTCACCCCGGGTTAATTCCCAGGACGGCGGGACTGACATATGATAAAAGAATGGATCGATTGGGCTTCTTTTCACCGGAATTTAGAAGGACGAGAGGGGGTCTTATAGGAAGATACAAAATTCTTAAGGGATTGGACAGGCTAGATACAGGAAAAATGTTCCCGTTGTTGGGGGAGTCGAGAATAAGAATAAGGTGTAAGAATAAGTCTGTCCATTTAGGACTGAGATGAGGAAAAACTTCTTCACCCAGAGAGTTGTGAATCTGTGCAATTAACTGCCACAGAAGGCAGTGCAGGCCAATTCACTGGATGTTTTCAAAAGAGAGTTAGATATAGCTCTTAGGGCTAACAGAATCAAGGGATATGGGGAGAAAGCAGGAACGGGGTATTGATTTTGGATGATCAGCCATGATCATATTGAATGGCGGTGCTGACTCGAAGGACCGAATGGCTTCCTCCTGCACTTATTTTCTATGTTTATATGTTTCTATTCCTTAATAAAGGATTCCAGTAATGGTGATACAGTTGATTTGAGATATATAGCCTTTCCTTCGGGAAGATACTCTAGAGAATTCAGAAAGATTAAAATCCAGGAACTCCCTACTTCACAACACTGTGGAAGGAATTTTATCAAACAGACACAGCAGTTCATTAAGGTGGGGAGTACCACTTGCTCAATGTTCCTTAGAGAAGCAGCATAAACGCTGGCCATAACAGCAATGTCTGTATCCTGTGGATGGGTGAATTAAAAAATCTTCACAACAGGTCTGAGATCAGGAGCATTGCATTTTTCTTAATTTTTTTTCAAAACCATCTTAATTAAAAGAGCAATGTTGCCAATTGTTATTTCCTGCATCAGCAGTGTTTTAGAATACCATAATTAAAGCGTCCATAGTTTTGCATCACATTCATACTACGGATGGATGCCTTCATATCCTGGAAACATGCCAATCTTCAGTCTCATTATTTTGTCCATTACCATTTTTTTTTCATAATAAATCTAGTTTCTCTCGATTAATTTTTATTACCACACCTCTGACACTTTCTCCTCATCCTTGACTATTCAAACCATTATATAGCAATTAGGCAACAAGTCTACCATTTCCTTATTCTCAGTTACAATATCACTTGGGTGAGTTGTCTTATGTATCCTGGTCCTCTTAATATATCTGTAAAAGCCTTCAGTTTTAGCTTTCATTGCCCTTGCATGACATTTTCTCATAACTTCTCCATGCAGCATGCTTGACGTCTCATTTACCGAACTGACTATGAGAAAATGCTTCACACTTTTCCGGCAGAGTGGCCATTCATTAAGCTTGCTACGTCCAAGTTCTTTCACAAACCAAGTGTAACCTATGCAGAAGGCATTTTGGTTAAACATTGTCTGTCATTGTTTCTAGACAAATGCATAGAGTGCTACAGTGGCCTGTGTTGCCTTTTCACATTTATAGGCCTCCCTGCTTTGGTAACATGAATAAATTTAACCAGTTTAGTGATTGTTTCACTTTCCGATTTCCTAGCCACGGATATAAATTAGATCTAGTTGTCCTTCACGGGGGCATTCTATTCCTTCAGCTATGGAATTCCTCTTTTAATTTAAAAAAGAGTGTCTTTTGATTCTTGGTAAACGATGACTGAAAAAAAAAAAAGACTTTTTAGTAACAACTGATTTCGGTAGGGACTTGGTAATTGTGTTAGTGTTGCCATTGCCATGGAAACCATTGTCCTCCTTGAAGCTGTACCCTTAAATGAATTAAACCTTCAGCACAATAAGGACATTTTCCTCCAATTGATAGAAAGACAGCATTCACTTCCAAGCTATTCTGTGGCTGCAACTATGTTGATCTTTGCACTTAATCTTCGGCATTTGCTTTGATAATATTTTGCTGTTGTCGTAAGAACATTAAAAATAAAAAGCAAGAGTAGGCTATTCAGTCACTTCTGCTTCATTCAATAACAATGATTTTTTGATATGCCAGCTTATATCCCTGCTCTAACATCAAATTATCTGAATATCTAGAAATCTATTCAACTGAAACTTGTATGTTCTCAGTGACTGAGCCTCTGCAGTGATTATCATCATTTTAACCCGCATTCTCAACATCAGCTGGTGTAGTATTTCTGTGGCAGATCAAGAGGCAGAGCATCGTGCAATTAATGATTCTTAGACTCTAAAATACACTTGGACCAGTGCATCAATAAGAACGTTTTGGAGAGATATGAATCAGGCAGAAGCAAGTGGGACCAGCTCAACTAGGCAACAGTCAGCATGGATGAGTTGGGCCGAAGGACCTATCCGTGATGTATTGCTTTATGAATCTGTTTCTGATTCACTTCGTAATTCCTCAAAGCCTTTCCACCATGCACAAGGAATTTGACAAGGGATGGCAGAGCGACACAGCTGGTAGAGTCGCTACTTTACAGCACGAAAAAATTTGGTTGCATACTGGATATGTGGAGTTTACGTGTTTTTCCTGCATGGGTTGGTAGGTTAATTGGCCACAGTCAATTACCCTTATGTGAGTAGTAGACTCTGGGGTAGATTTAATGGGAATACGGAGAGAATAAAATGCCATTGGTGTAAATGGGTGTGATAGTTGGCATGGATTCACTGAGCAGAAGGACCTGTTTCTGTGTTGTATGACCCTATAACCCATTGGTTTGGATGAGTATAGCTTCAGAAACTCTCAAATATATCCACAGCAGGGGATATGGGGAGAAGGCAGGAACGGGGTACTGATTGGGGATGATCAGCCATGATCACATTGAATGGCGGTGCTGGCTCGAAGGGCCGAATGGCCTACTCCTGCACCTATTGTCTATTGTCTATTGTCATCCTGCTTAGTTTTCACTCCAAATATCAATTTCCTTTATTGCTGTGCACAGTGATGCAGTGCATACCATTTACAGAATATACTGCAATTAGGTGATGCATTTTGGGTGCACTAACATGGGCAGAACCTACACGGTGAACGGTAGGGCTCCGGGGAGTGTTGTAGAGCAGATGGATCTAGGAGTACAGGTACATCGTTGATTGAAAGTGGCATCACAGGTAGATAGGGGTGGTCAAAAAAGCTTTTTACGCATTGGCTTTCATCAGTCAGAGCATTGAATATAGAAGTTAGGAGGTTATGTTGCTGTTGTATAAGACATTAGTGAGGCTGCATTTGAGTACTGTGTTCAGTTTTGGGCACCATGTTATAGGAAAGATGTTGTCAAGCTGGAAAGGATGCAGAGAAGATCTACAAGGATGTTACCAGGACTGGAGGGCCTGAGCGATAGGGAGAGATTGAGAAGGCTAGGACTCTAATCCTTGAAGTGCAGGAGGATGAGGTGTGATCTTATAGATCTCTCAAATTCATGAGAGGAATAGATTGGTTAGATGCACAGAATCTTTTGCCCAGAATTGGGGAATTGAGAACCAGAGGACAGGTTTAAGGTGAAGGGGGAAAGATTTAATAGGAATCTGAGGGGTAACTTTTTCACACAAAGGATGGTATATGTATGGGATCAAGCTGCCGAAAGAGGTAGTTGAAGCAGGTATTATCGCAATGTTTAAGAAACATTTAAACAGATACAGGACAGGTTTAGTGGAATATGGGCCAAATGCAGCCAGGTGGGAGTAGTGTAGATGGAATATGTTGGCCGATGTGGGCAAGTTGGGCGAAAGGCCCTATTTCCACGCTGTAAAACTCAAAGATTCCCCGAAGTGCTCACCCATTTATCTCACTATCATGCTTCACCTTTCCCCTTTCTTTATTTCTGGTGAAACTGCTCCATCTTCTACTTTCCCCTCCATATCAATGTCTTAGTCGTCCTTTGATGAATTCTGAAATTTCCCCACTCCTTATAATATCCTTATAATGTTGATCTTTAAGGCAATGTTATAACCTTATCTTTGACTATCTTTAACTTATTTTATTTACATGGCTGCATCACACATTCCCTGGTGCATTTCTATGCATTGCATGGACATATATTTGTAGTAATCTGAAGTTATTGAAAGTTAGCCATTGCTAATATATCCCTCAATAAAGTTTCCCAATCTACTATGGCCAATTTATCTCACATCTTCCCAGTATTTTTTAGTTAAGATCCTTGATTCAGATGCAATCTTGACATAAACATAATTTTGATGATCCCCATTTGCACCATTCATTCATCAACCTGCCTGAATTCAGATCAGTTCCCCTGTCTTCGTATCATATTCTTTGCTCTGATTAAAATTGAAGAGCTGCCTGTCTGTTTGTATACTCTGTCCCTTCTTGACTGACTCTGCCTAGTGTTACTGCTTTCACTACTCTACACTATTACCTTATTCTTTCTCTTTGACAGTCTCAATCTTTCCCTCATCCCCACTATTTACTTTAAGCCATATCGACAACTCTAGTTTTTTTTTATTTTCCAGGACACTCTTGATTCAAGTGATACCATTCCTAATGGAGTCCTTGTCCCATAAATTGAAACCCATTCCTCCTTTACCAAGTTACTAGGCAAGCACCTTATTGACCCGCATCCATTTTGCATGTGAGTCAGGTGATAAACCAGAGGTTTACAATTCTATCTCTCTATTTCTGCTTTTCAATATGGACATTGTCATACGCACAAGCACTGTGAGGCAATGGCTCAATGACAATCTTGCTTGCAGCAGCATCACAGACCCAGACAACAAACAAAAACATAAATTACATATAAATTACTCATAAATTCTCCATGCAGTGAAAAGAAAAAGACTGCAAAAACACATTAGTTCAAAAATACCCAATTAGAAAACAAGTCCATGGTAGAGCAAGATATGGTCAGGTGTCCTGTGCCAAGGTAGGATTAGCATTGTGTGCTTCTAAAGTACTTAACCCAGAGAATACGACCACCTCTTGAACAAAGCATCTAGGTAAAGGTAAGGTAACTTCAATCCTTTTGTTTTACACTTTCTCTTTTATTATCTGGCCTTTAGACAACCATCTGACCTTCAAAAGCCCCTTTGCCTGTGCTCACCTATTACCTGCCATGGTTTGCCCTTCTTCCTCTCCCTCATCTTTATTCACTCCCATACAATAAATCTAAAGCACATCTTGGTTTCTTCTTGGTTTCTTGGTCCTCCAAAATATTCCAAATGGAATTTAAACTGGAGGTGGTGGAGGGAGGACTTAAGCCAGAAAGGGTTTTTGGGAAGAAAGAGCTACCTTAAATTTAGTTGCATCTGGTTGGGTAACTATAGTAGGGTGGAGATTATTCCATGCTTTAATTGTGCAGGGGAAGAATGAATTGCTGTACACATCTGTCTTGGTAGCTGGAATCACAAATTGGATCGAATGCCCTCGTCTGCTCCTAATTGGTTTGGGTTTGGTGTAGGTCTTGTAATCTATGTCGAGCTGACCATTTAACATTATGTAAAAACAGGTCAAACGGTGAGCGTCACGTCTGTCTTGGAGAGGGTTCCACCCCAGAGAATTCAGAAGTTTGGTAACACTCGCTTCTCTCTCATAGGTGTTAGTAACAAATCGAGCTGCCTGTCTTTGGACACGTTCGATGGAAGAAATGTTTTTATTTGTGTATGGGTCCCATGCTGCAACTGCGTAGTCCAAATGAGGTCTAACGAGGGTGAAGTATAGCTTCTCCTTGACAGAAGTTGAACAATGATGAAAGTTGCGCCTCAGAAAATTTAGGACACCTGTTGCTTTCACCGTTGCATGATGAGTCTGACCATTCCAACGCAGATCATTCTGCAATTTGATGCCAAGATATTGGTTTGTTTGGATTCTTCAAGGGTGGTACCAAGTATATTGTACGATGTTTCGCCTGGATTCCTCTTTCTGGTGGTTTCACATTTGGAAGGGTTGAACTGCATGCCCCATTGGTGTGACCACTCAACCATTGTATCGAGGTCCTTTTGGAGAGCATCTTCATCATCAGCTGACTTAATTGGACGGTACAGCAAACAATCATCAGCGAATAGTCTGGTCATGCTTGCGACTTTTTCATGGATGTCGTTTATGTAACAGATGTGGGCCAAGTACTGTGCCCTGAGGTGTACCACTCAACACTGGATGCCAATTGGAGCTCTTTCCATTCACACACACATGCTGAAGATGTTTTGTTAGGAAACTGGAAATCCATCGTTTCGTGTTGGAACGAATACCATAGAAGTCAAGCTTCCGAAGTAGTCTCTGGTGTGGGATGACATCAAATGCTTTAGAAAAGTCCAGCACTACTAAATCCGTGATGACATTACCATCAAGATGTTTGGCCAGGTCATTTGTCGTCAGGATAAGCTGAGACTCACATGATCTATGCCTCCTAAATGCATGTTGGTTGTCAGCAAGAATATTATGTTTGCTCACGTGTCGCATCAGATTACTATCAATTACATGCTCCAGTAATTTGCAGCAAGTACTTGTTAATGAAACAGGACGATAATTCGCTGGGTTGGTGGTTGAACCTTTCTTAAAGAGAGGAGTGATGTTAGCCTTCCTCCAATCCAGCGGAACATCACCTGGGTCAAGCGATTATTGGAAAATGAACTGCAAAACTGGAGCCAGTTCTTCGGCTGCGATCTTGAGGGCTTGATTCTGTATCTGATCTGGTCCAATTGCTTTTGTGGTATTGATGTTGAGCAATAACTTCTTGGCACCTTCAACCTCAATTTTAATAGCAGGCATATCAGCATACGGTCTGGGCGGTAGAACTGGAAATGATGAAGGCTTCATATCTTCCCGGGTGAAAACGTGTTGGAATTGGTTTGCAAGAGCTTCTGCTTTCGCCTGGTCCTCAGTGATCAGACAGTTGTTCACTTTAAGCATCTGGACACCAGTGTTGTCTGTCTGTCTGGATTTCACATATCTCCAAAAAGCCTTGGGTTGCTCTCCCCCAAGAATAGAAGAAACATGTTGTCTATGAGCACTCCTAATAGCACGATCGACTTGCTTTCGCATTCTAGTAAAATTGTCCCAGTCCTGTTTTGTACCCCTTTTTTTGGTACGGATATAAGACTTCTCTTTCTTACTGCAGAGACGTTTCAGTTTTGCCGAAAACCAAGAAGGACGCATACGGCCCTTAATGAGTTTTTGAGGAACATGATTTGTAACAACATCACCTATCAATGTTTTTCAGAGATGCTGCCTGACCCGCTGAGTTACTCCAGCATTTTGTGTCCTATTTTTTAAGTAACTTTACCCCTCCCTGATGCAATGTGTCCTCAACTCAGAATCCAGATCATCAACTCTCAAGTTTTCTTGGGCTGCAGAGCGTTATAGCAGATGAGGTCACACTGGATCCCCATGGTTTCCTTTAACTTTCACATATATTATCTCCAACACATCACCTGGCTACATTGATTTCTTTCCAGCCTAAAGGGCCTGTCCCACTGTATGAGGTAATTCAAGAGTTCTCCCGAGTTTCTCCTGATTCAAACTCGGAGAATTACGGTAATAGCCGCTCGTAGGTACTTGGGACTCTCGTGGACATTTTTCAACATGTTGAAAAAACTTCACGAGCTTACCGCGTTTCCCGAGTACCTGCCGTTAGCGTTACGAGCCGCTAAGAGACGTCCCGAGCTCCGACGTACCCGCTACGTACATTCTACGTACTTTCCACGAGTTTGATTTTTTTTAACTCGGGAGACCTCTTGGGTAAACTCGTATAGTGGGACAGGCCCTTTAGCCTATCAATCACTAGGCCCAACTATGGAGACACTGCTCTCACAACATGTTTCATGCTGTATCATAGCAAGACCCACAGAATTATATCCCCAAGGTTCACAACTTCTGAAGCTGCAGACTTTTGGTAATCAATTCTAGTTAGTTATCTAATTACTTGGCAGGCTATAGGTTAGTTGTTTTTACTATTTTATATTCCTTGAATACCACAAGTTTAAAAATTCACAAAGTTAATAGAGTATATCAGTTCAAGTATATTAAACAACTAGATATTTAAATTGAATTTATCTTCTGACTCAGCAAAGCCCCCACTTTGTGGAAACTGTACACTGGGGAATGTATTTCCCCACTGTTTTATATTTCATATTTCAAAAATTGTGATTTTGATGTCGCTAATGATTCTCTCCACTTAGAACTAAAAAACAAAGGCCACCGAACAATAACCTTTAACTGGCACCATCTCGTTAATAGCACCCTTATCTTAGTAATTACTTAATTTACAAGTTTCCTACTTACCACAGATTAATTAAAATCAATAAACCTTTTAAATATGTCTGGGCAACATTTGTCTCCTTACAGAATAATGAAGTCTTGTTTCTTTCCAGAGACCTTTTCACCAGTGTGAACTTGTGTCGTTTCCACCCCCCTCCCCCTTATTTTATCAATAAATCATGCCCCTACCAATCTTAAGTGAGTGAGTGTGAGAAGCAGAAAGATGTGAGAATTGAGCATTGTATGGATCGTTCAGGTAACAATATGAGAGAGGGACAAATGTTCTGATGAGCAAAAAGCAATGTTGACATCGCTAGTGGCCTTTTCAGACAAAGGGAGAAGTGGATGAAGTTCTAGATAGAGATATAGATGCAAAAATCCTGGAACTGGGTTTGAGTGAGCCCAGTGCTGTCATGGGTCACAGAAGTGTATTTAAATGTGTGACATAGAAGAAGCTAAAATGCTTCTGTCAACTGAATCTATCATTACCATCGAAATACCTGAAACGCTGATGCTGAGATCTGGAGCAAAAAATAAACTCAAAATGAAAATACACTGCTGGAGGAACTCAGGAGTCAGGCAGCATCTGTTGATGCAGAGGGATAGTTATCATTGCAGGCCTATTTTCTCTTTCTTTTATTTTTCAACCCTGCATCAGACCTCTAAGACCTTTAGGATCACTTGAACAAGAACAGTGAATCACCACACAGTGGATCACCACACAGCCGCTGTAGATGTATCTAGATGGGGAATCTTTATCATCTTATAACTGCCATTGAGCCAGTAGGTTGTAACTTTTCTATAAGATGGACCACCGGGTGGTGCCAGCAATGGCTGCCTCGCCAACAATCTGTCTCATCCCTTCCTTCTTTGGGGTTTTTTTTTAGTATGTGTTAAATGTATGTTTTAGTGTTCTTTAACTTGTCTTATGTGAGGGGTGGGATGGAAATGGCAGGACTGGGCAATGACAATTGTGAGAGAGCTTCTTTCACTGCTGACGTCAAATTCAGGTCAGGTCATGGGGATGTCAGAGTACAGAAGAGAGATCGAGCAACTGTCCATATGGTGCCAGCACAATAACCTTGCCCTCAACACCAGCAAAACCAAGGAACTGATTGTGGACTTTGGAAGGAGTAGGATGGGGACCCACAGTCTTGTTTATATCAATGGGTCGATGGTTGAAAGGGTCAAGAGCTTTAAATTCCTGGGCGTGCACATCTCTGAAGATCTTTCCTGGTCCGAGAACACTGATGCTACTATTCAGAAAGCACATCAGCGTCTCTACTTCCTGAGAAGATTACGGAGAGTCGGTTTGTCAAGGAGGACTCTCTCTAACTTCTACAGGTGCACAGTAGAGAGCATGCTGACCAGTTGCATCATAGCTTGGTTCGGCAACTTGAGTGCCCTGGAGACTACAAAGAGTAGTAAACACTGCCCAGTCCATCATCGGCTCTGACCTCCCTTCCATCGAGGGGATCTATCGCAGTCGCTGCCTCAAAAAGGCTGGCAGTGTCATCAAGGACCCACACCATCCTGGCCACACACTCATCTCCCTGCTACCTTCAGGTAGAAGGTACAGGAGCCTGAAGACTGCAACGGCCAGGTTCAGGAATAGCTACTTCCCCACAGCCATCAGGCTATTAAACTTGGCTCGGTCAAAACTATGAACATTAATAGCCCATTATCTGTTATTTGCACTTGATCAGTTTATTTATTTATTCATGTGTGTATATATTTATATAATGATATATGGACACACTGATCTGTTTTGTAGTCAATGCCTTCTATGTTCTGTTGTGCTGAAGCAAAGCAAGAATTTCATTGTCCTATCAGGGACACATGACAATAAACTCACTTGAACTTGAGGTCGAGTCTGCTTTCAATGTCCATGGCCAGTCGGAACTCCAAAACTAAAAAAATAGGGTATAAATAAAGTGTTTAAATTTAATTTTTATTTTGAAAATCCAAATTGTTCCAGTGAAGTCATACTGCTATGGTAATTTTATCAAACATTAGCTGATGTTTGTGGCAGTGCAAGTGAGCCAAAAGTTTGGTCAATGGAACTGATTGTCTGATGGAAAGTGCTACAAGGGTGAAAGAGCCTTGAATACATCAGAAAAAACTGAAATATTTTTTTCCAGTTTAGAACTTAATCACCACCATTATTTTTTACCTTTGATTTCACACACAGTGATAGCACAAAATGTACTTTTATCTCCAATGACTTAGCATTTTCTGGTCTCCCTCTATTTCAGTTGTTTTTACTTTCCAAACTAATCAATACTCTTATTTCAGGCTCAGAGATTATCCTGGTTGCAGAGCATCAATGAAGGAAATGAGACAGCGAGGTCAGCAGACATTCAGCTTTCCAGTATTACGTGCCTCTGCACTTGTCTAAGCCATGTCATGTTAAAACCATTTTACGTACTGCTCAGCTCCATAGCCCACTACCCCTTACTTGTTCATAGTCATGAAGCAAGGTAACAGGCCCTTCTGCCCACCATGTCCATGCCAACTGTAAAATACCTATCTGAACCAATCCCATTGCCATTCCTGCCTTGGCGATTCATGCTCATCTAGATATTTCTTACATGTGTAAGACTCTCTGCTTCTACCACACACTCAGGCAGCGCATTTCAGATTCCAACCATCCTCTGAGTGAAAGAGAACTCTTCCACAGACCCCACCTCTTAATTTGTTCTTTGCCCTTCACTCATGCCCTCTAGTTTTAGATAATTCTAGTATTATCAAAAATCTTCTACTGTCTACCCTATCCATACCCAACCTTATCCACTCCAAAGAAAGCAAATCCACACGTCCTGTTTCTCCTCATAACTGAAACACTCAATTCTCCTGACTAAACTCCATTCTTCACACTTCCATATACTTTAGCCATTTAAAACAATGCTGTCTATTCCTTCATTCAACTATCCTGTCCAACTACCCAACCAGTCGGGAGCGCGCAGGTCACAGGCTGGTGACCTGTTTTTCTGGAGCTCCCGCAACTACAGCTGCGTCCGCTGGACTGGAGGGCGGCAGCTTCGGCAGCTTCGACCACCCCGGGCCGCGGAGTTTGAGCCGGCCCGTCGCGGAGCACGGATTCGGCCGCGGTACTGACTTACCGTCGCCCGGCGGGGTCACAGCATCAGAAGCCTGGATCGCCTCAGCGCAGAGGGAGAACAAAGAGGGAAAAGACAGAGACTTTAAGACTTTTGCCTCCATCACAGTGAGGAGGTGCCTGGTGAACTCACTGTGGTGGATGTTAATTTGTGTTTATTGTGTGTTTATTATATGTATGACTGCAGGCAACGAAATTTTGTTCAGACCGAAAGGTCTGAATGACAAATAAAGGAATCTCTCTCTCTCTCTAATCAGTCTTGGTGTTCTTGTTGATCAGCATTTTTCTGTCATTGCACAATGCCTTGGTTTAAAATTCTAATATTACCTTTGTCAGTAGCCTCCTCACGTCTTATAAAACTTCAGCTCTGCATTCTTCTCACTCCAGTTCCTTGTGACCCCCCTTACTTCCCTTTGTTTATAATACAACATTTATAATATAGTGCTGAGGCCGCAACAAATTTGCATGTTGTAAGTCCAAAAACATCACATGATACATGCAAAATTTGGTCACGTTTTACGGATGAGAAAACTAGGTCAGAAAAATGGGAGATTGCTCACTGATGAGAGCATATGAAATCCTATTCAATGCCTTATCTAAAGATAACATCTCTGACAATGCAGCACTCCATCACTACAGCACCACAGGGACAACCAAAGATCCTATAGCAAGCAAGATAGTCCACTCGATGAAAAAGACATAGTAGGGTCATGGGCAGACTCATGGGTAACCTTCAGCCCCATTTCCGTAACTGGCTTCCGTCTCCACACCAAAGATTCCAAAGATACTAGTGCAGAGATGGAAGCCGGTTACGGAAACATCCTCGTAAAAATCAAAGATCTTTGGTAAAAATCGTCTCATTTTCTTTCTGCCTCTCTGCCTCACAATAAAAAGCAAAAAGATGCCTATGTTTCTTCCACAGCGTGTGGGAAGTCTGGCCCGGATCAGCACGGCTGGGACGCCAGGGTAAAGTTGCCGGGAGGTTTGCAATGTATTTTTATGTAATGTTGTCCTTTGTCTGGGCCTTGAGTCCGAAACAAAGTTTATCATTATATATAAAAATCTGGAGAAATATATATGTGTGTGTTATATGATTATATACATCTATATCACATTCATATATGTGTGTATGTGTGTTCTTTCCTACACAATCTAATCAGTTCTATGGTCGCTGAATAAAATCATCCTTAAAATCATTTGTTAATCTTGCTCAAAACAAATTTTAATTTGTTAAATACTTCATTTAGATAACCCCACCATTACAGACAGATCTCATCCACTCTCTGGCTATTGGGAAGACCAGCCCCATTTTATTGTTGAAAAGCAATTCCATAGAAACAAAAAAAACATTAAAGAGCAACTGGAATCTTCATATTGCTATTATTTTACCAAATACCGCAGTTGTGAACAGTGTGATTAGATGAATTACAGAGTGCAAGTTTAATACAAACATCAACTCAAACACAGCACATGAGCCATTTAAAAATAAATGTTTAAAAAAACATTAAAAAAAATAAATTAAAAAAAAACATTAAAAAAAGAAAATTAACAGAATTATAATTTATTAACACAAACTGTTCCCCCGCAACGTGGATTACACTGCGAGAGGGATAACCAAAGTCGGGTCGGGATAACCGAAATGGCCGCAGAAATGACCGATGTTCCGCTCCGTTGCGTACTACGCGTCAGCCCATTGGATTTAGCGGGAGTGGACTATCTTGCTCCGCTATAGGATCTTTGGTGACAACTCCCTAAAGTAAGGTTTGAAGTTCAAAGGTTCAAAGGTCAGTTTATTGTCACGTGTACCTATTAAGGTACAGTGAAACTCGAATTGCCATACTTAAAAAAAGCAACAAGCCACACTACTACATAAAAGTTAACATAAACATCCACCACAGCGGATTCCCCACATTCCTCACTGTGATGGAAGGCAATAAAGTCTAATCTCCTTCCTCTTTATTCTCCCGCAGTCGGGCCTGTCGAACCATCCGCAGTCGGGGCGATCGAAGCTCCCGCAGCCGGCGATCAAAGCCCCCGCGTTGGGACGATCGAAACTCCGCGTCGGGGCGATCGAAGCTCCTGCGGCCTGGAGCTCCCGAAGTCGGTCTTTAACCAGGGACCATGAGCTCCACGATGTTAAGTCCGCAGGCTCCCATGGATGGAGCTCGGAGGTAGATCCCCGACAGGGATCGCCAGCTACGCGATGTTGAGTCCTGCAGTCTCCCGCAGTTGGAGCTCCCGAAGTCGGTCTCCAGCAGAGGCCGCCAGCTCTTCGATGTTAGGCCACAGTGCGGATGGAGATACGATACGGAAAAAAATCACATCTCCGTCGAGGTAAGAGTTCTGCCATTTCCAAAACCTGCTGCCATTAATACCAACCAAACAAATTCCCACAGTCAAGATACCAGGTGCATTTTGACGTCACCATTCAGAGTATAATGTGGGAAATATTGATGAGATTGTGGGGTGTATAAAGTAAAAGTTGTTCCTGGTGCAAACGGGTGCTTGATGGTCAGTGCTGAAGGGTCCGTTTCCATTCGGCATCACCATCACTCGTTGGTTGAAAGAGAAAGTAAAATATCAGTAAATATTTCAACCCCATTGTTCTGGTGGCGAGGTGGTGCAGAGGCAACAGTTGCAATGGCCTCTTTATGAGCTGCAACCAGCTTGGGAAACATGAAATGTTCTTATGAGGCGATTATTGTGCACAGGCACTATTGCGACCAGATAGTCTACAGAGCAGTAATTTGTTTTTAGAGTTTGGAGTTTAGAAATTCAGCGTGGAATCAGGCCCTTTGGCCCACCGGGGCCGCACCGACTAGCGTTCCCAGCACATTAACACTATCCTATATACACAAGGGACAATTTACATTTATACCAAGCCAATTAACCTACAAAGCTGTGTGGCTTTGAAGTGCGGGAGGAAACCGAAGATCTCGGAGAAAACCCACGTAGTCACGGGGAGAACATACAAACTTAATTCAGACAGCACCCATAGCTGGGATCAAACTTGGGTCTTTGATGCTGTGAGTACTGTAAGGCAGCAACTCTACCAATGCGCCACCATTTGTCTTAGTATGTGATTAAAAACTCACTGACCTTATGTAAGTAAGGGTAAATTTCATATGATATTTAATGGGCTGGAATAGCTTGTAACTGTCTGAAGCAATTATCGTCAGTGCATATGATTTAAGCTTGATTGCAGGCAGGAGATGCATCGAGTGCAATGTGGAATGCTGGCACAAACATCAGGATCTCCACATTAAAGCACCCATGTGAAATTCCCCAAAGAAGGACTAATGATGGTGAACATTCATAATGATGGTGAGAAATAAATAATGGACAAGACCAAGACGAATGCTTCTGTTCTCTGAAAAAAGCTGTTATAGGATCTTTTACATTTGCCTGAAGGAGCATTGGGAATACCACCATGTGTATGGTTCCCTGCAGGTCACAACCCATCTTGATATGGAAGTACTGGGTGTAAATTCGTGAAATCCTAATCCAACATCACTGGGTGTAAATTTGAGAAATCCTAATCCAATAATACCATGCAAGAACCTTCATCAGAAGGATTGTAGCAGTTAGAAAAGGTGATTCCTCACCACCTTTGGAAGAGCATTAGGGATGGGCGATAAGGCTTCTGCCGGGCCGCAGTTGCGGACCGGGAAATGCCAGAGGCCTCTGTCGAGGCGCGGCAGTCTCGATACCCACCCAGAAGGCACTGAAGGTTCATTCGGAAGGCTGAATCCGCCCGGTGCTCGTTCGATGCGGAACCGCCGGAAGCTCCGTCGGAAGGACGAAGGCCAGGGGCTTCGTCAAAAGACCAAAACCAGCGGAGAAGCTTTACTGGGCGGCCAAAGTCACTTGGAGGATCGTCGGATGCTCGACAGAAATGGAATGGAGTCACTGGAGATATCGGTCGTGGAGAGCAAGGGCCGGTAGGAGGGTGAACCAGTGTATGCCTCCAGCGCCTTCAGGTAGGCCAGCGAGGAGAAGAGAGGGACGATGATTCGTGGGCCAAGTCGGTCGCAGGCAACGGAGCGGATCGGGACCCCCTGCGGTAGAACGAAAACGCGGGAATTCGGACTTTGAACTCGATAAAATGGTGCCAGCATTATTATATGCAAAATGAATTTCACTGTGTAATGTTTAATAGTAAGATTAAATGAGAACTTACCAGTTTCAAGTTTGATCTTGATTTTATGAGGAGTTACGATGAGCGATTACGTGAAGAAGTGCCATTAGCCCGCCTGCGCGTCAATCTTCAAAGCAGCGGTGTGAAATCACAGATAAGAGTAGTTGACCTGAAGAAAGTAAGATTTGGAGAACTAGAAACCTTGATAATAATATGAGGGTTGGGAGCGGTGGGCACGTAATCGCTCATCGTAACTCCTCATAAAATCAAGATCAAACTTCAAACTGGTAAGTTCTCGTTTAATCTTACTATTTTACTTCGGAGTCACGTGAGTGACTACGTGAAGATTTCAAAGCTCTGTGATTGCATGCCGTGAGAACGAGTCCAGGCGTTACACACTGCATGAAGTGACCATGGATGAGTGAAAAAGATTAATGCATTCACACATGACAGTCTGTTATGCTGATGCTTTAATCATCAAAAGAAAATAATAGTGACCCCTTTCATCCAGGGAGAAACTATAAAACAGAATCTAAAATGGAGTTGACAAATACCCCCGGTTTGGCAATGGGTTATATAATATGTTGGTAAAGTATGTTCGTCTGACCATCCTGCAGCTGCTAGGATGTGGTCCAGTGGAACGTACATAATCCTTGGAGCTGATGTGGTAGCAGCCCTGGTGGAGTGAGTGTTGAAAATATTAGTATCGACTCATGCATTAGCCAAAACCCCGTTTGAACCACCTGGAGATGGTAGAACTAATACTTTTTATGAAGTTTTTTGTAACTAACAAACGTTGCTTAGTTTGGAGCCTTTGAGGCTCTAGGTGACCTAGACGTATTGTTGTAAATGTGTGACCACACATTACCAAAGGTCCATAGGATATGCCATGAAACTAGTTTGAGACCTAACGCCCCTCGTTAGTTCTGGTTGATTAAATCAAAACATAAAATATTATGTTATTAGCAGATGTAACCACCCTGTCCAGTCGCAATTTATGTAGTGACTGGACCCATTGCACTGAGGCCAGTGCCATGAGGATTACTACCTTATGAGAGCCGGTTATAGATAAGGATGTAGCTGGAGCCCCCGGGTGAAGTAATGTTAACATAACGTCAATGTCCCATACTTCCGTGTAACTGGGCCTGAGAGAACTTGTGTTAAAGATATCCTATATAATTCTGGATATCAGAGGGTGAGACCCGACAGTGTGGGTCCCACTTGCTGCAGCAAATATGATGAGAAGGCACGTTGGCACAGTTAATGGCACTGTAACGTAATTATTGTCAAAGACCCATTTGAAAATGAACTCTAAGACGTCAGTTATCCGTGCTGTCCAGTATGTAACATGTGTATTTAAACAAAAATATTTCCCATTATGCTGAAGTGGAAATGTACTGCCTTTTGGTGCTTTCCGTGCACTCTGCAGTGAGCACTACATGGATCGGTCTGACAACCCCAGCCGCAGGAATAGTCGTCTCAGAGTCTGCAAGTCAATGATTTGATGTATCATGCAGAGGCTGGTTCCCCGAGTCACAGGCTGAACCAGCAACGTTTTATGTTTAGAATAACCATATAACGTTCAATATAATTCCTAACATTAGCGGGAATCATGGCTGCGTATGCCAGTCAGGCAGTTCGAAAAGCCTGAAGCAGTATCTTGCTGGATTATTGCAAGACCCAACTGATCAGGCAGAATGGAGGAAAGACATGCAAGAACATTCCTCCCCAGTGTGGCGATAATGTATCTCTCGCCACTGTATGCCACATATTTTGCAACTGGTAAATGAGCCTGGATGTAAACATATCGATATTTGGTGTTCCATCGAGCCAAAATGACATGAAATACTTTGTGATCCAACATCCATTCTGTGTTGTCATTGACTTCACGTGATGATACAATAGCATCAAATGAGGTTAGGTAAATATCACAGGATACTTTAAATTGATTGCACCCATGTGACTAACATATGCCACCACCATAGTGTATCAACTTGGAGTTGAGCATGCAGTTTATGCACATTCTCACAATAACCTTTAACCTATAGAATGCACCTAGTGTTTATAGGTAGTTGATACCAATAACTGAAAAAATTGGTAACTCATGCAACCCGCATCCGCCTCCGTAACTGGAGATGACATTCGTAACTTCTCATCTTTGAGCACAAGCATCAGTTTGTAATTACTGAAGATTACTGACTAAAAATAGTGGAGCAATGCTGAATACTGCCACCATTGTGACTTTGGTAGCTTCAGCTGGTAATAGCATAGGTCTATTAATAATGACCTATATGGTACTTGAGAGGTTAATTCTTTGCACGTTGTAAGTTCTGGTAATGCAAAGGCCCAATTTGCACCGCTGAAACACAGCTGCTATATTGCCAATTATACTTGATGAGTAGAAGGCTGCTTCATAACAACGAGGTTGTTACAGGCTTCTGTTAATTGCATCTCTTGCTCCAGGGCGGAGTCCCTGTTAAGTTGATAGTTAAATGTAAATCCCAATAACCAATAGTTCTGATTGGTATCAACTTAAATTTAATTGGATGGACGAGGGACCCCAATTTCTCAACTATAGTTTGGGGCTGCAACAGTTAATTTCAGTAAAATACAGCATTTAAAACATCATCCAGATAGGCGATAACAAATGTTCTTAAGCTCTGAGCAGCCCAAGCACCGGTTTTAGTAAGTTGGTAAATAAACCTGGGTGCTGAAGTTAGCCCATTTTGCAATGCTTTAACTGTTATCATTGACCCATCCAGATAAATTTCAAATATCTCCGGTGATCCCTGTGAATGGGAACTGAATAGCATGCATCTTTGAGATCGATGCTTGCCATATAGCTCCTATAGAAATCAATTGTTAGACAGTAACAAAGTTTACTATTCTGAAAGTCTATACTGCACATACATTATCTGGATGAAGTGACATCCTCCATCTGTCAACCTGTCCTAAAAGGCAATGCTGCCCATAATACTGGGCCTGCCTTGAAAGACAACTCCGGCCACAATTCCAAGCCTGCTTGGAACCTATGTATATTGTGCAGTAAAAAGTAATCCCATGTTATCATCAGTTTTTTTTTATTTTTTAAACCCAGATCTGAATCTCATGTTATCATTGTCACTTGTACAAAAAACACAAGTGTAAATATTACCAGCATGTAAATGGTCCACAACCCCATGTTTCGGAAGACCCAGACCTACCTACCTCCATGGCTACCGGTGGTCTAAGGTAAGCCCAAAGGCCACTGATGCGGGTTCTTTTTCCCTTCCTTGATTGGAGAGTAGGACTGGTAGGGTGCGTGGATTCCATATTTCCCTGAGACCGGCTTGGCCTTGGTCTGAAAACCTCATCATACTGAGCCTGCCTCGTAAGACAACTCTGGTCATAATTATGAGCCTGCCTTGAAAGACAACTCTGGCCATATTCCCGTGCCCAGCTTTCAAGCTGCCACCGGCTTCAATGAACCGCTTACCCCTGATGGGGGCGTGGGGCGTGTCGTCGTCTACCGATAAAGCTTTGCTCGTCGTCGGTACCTTGATTAGTCTGACCGCTTTGCTTCCTCCTCCTGGTCTTACCTGTGGGATAAGTCTTACCTGAAGAGAGGATTCGGCGGCTGGTTTCATTTCCTGGATTTCATGCCCTCCAATGTCACCCTGATAGCACTGTTCACTTGCCGGCACTTGTAGCATGAGAGAACTCTGGACCCTTGCGGGTATTCTGCCAACGGCTGGTGACCAACTCTTCCGGCAGCAACACCTTCGTTTGCGAGTATCTCTTGAAGCCATATGCATGTGCTCCAGTATGTTCCACGGACATACTTCGAATTTGAAGTCAGTTACATACTGACCACTCGCACTCCCCTCCACGGAGAGGGAGATTCGTAGGCAGCCCTGAAAATAGGTGCTGCCGAAGACCCCTGAGGATACCTGCGCTGACATGGCCCCTCCAGCGGTCCTATATCAGGTTTTTTTCTCTGGATCCGACTAAAACTGACCCTGAATGCTCCCCTCCTCAGAGAGGGAGACATTGTGCAGCCCTGAGACAGGTGCTGCTGCCTGCAGGTTCTCCATAATACCCGGGCTGATAACTCCCTCCTTTGGAGTTTATCATTTTCTCAGAGAGGGAGATATAATATCGTGGCTACCCTCCAAGTGGGGTTGCCTAGGTGCTCCTGGCCCGACTATTTTGAATGAACGGGCCTCTTTCCTATGCTCCCCTCTGCAGAGAGGGAGATATAATTTAGTGGCTAACCCTCCAAACGGGGTTGCCTAGGTGCTACCGGCACCAGTCTGACGCCGCTGGCTCCACCGCCAGCGACTCGAAAGGCAAATTTCGACCGCCGCCCGCTACTCGCACTTCCGCGGACTCCGTTTCCGGGATTCCCCGAGGTCATGACCGGGATTCCTTATGGCCCGTGACTGGGGTTCCCCGCGGTCCATAAAGGTTCCCCCGCGGCCCATCCGGACTTCGCCCTGAATCCAGCAGGCAAACTCTGTAAAGAGCTTCCTGCAATACAAAAAAACAACCCTAGAAGTAAGTTTAAAACTTACCTTGTAGGTTTAAACTTACCGCTGGACAGAGCAAACGCTGCCGCCAGTCGGCTCGTTTGTGCAAGGCGAGTGAACGTAATGATGCGCAGGCGGGCTAATGGCCCTTCTTCACGTAGTCACTCACGTGACTCCGAAGTAAAATTGCATATATGACAATAAATATCCATCGATAAATTCCTGCTCCGCCAACCCTGCCTAGATCCAGAAAAATGAATCAGACACGCTCAATTTGTCACTCCAAAAAAAAGGAGTCTTAGTCATAGTCCTTGACAGCACGGAAAAATGGCCCTGTAGCCCACCAAGTACTTGCCAACCTGCAGCCACCCATTTAGACTAATCCCATTTTTATAGTAGCCAATTAACCTACCAACCTGCACATCTTTGTGATGTGGGAGGAAACCAGTGTACCTAAGGGAAATCAATGTGGTCACAATGTGTAAATTCTGCACAGATGGCAGCTGAGATTAGGATTGAATAGGGGTCTCTGCCCCTTTGAATTAGTGCCTCTATGAACTGTGCTACTGTGCTGCCCAATTTGATTGAAGGGTAGGGTGGTAAGTCTTTCAGGAGAGGTATTGCAACTCTGAGAAGGTGAATGAGATCTCCTTCCGATTATTCAGATCTTAATGGTTAATTTACTCCACATTCCTGCATCCTCCACAGTTCCCTTGCATTACATTGCCTTAGCAGGCTGGCTGGTATGTAGTCCAAAGAAAGTTTAAGGCAAATGGGCTGGCCTTCTCTGAAATTTGGGAGAATAAAAGGTAATCTCACTACAACATGCCAAATTATTACAAGCTTGATGATTCACATTCAGGGTTGCACTTGCAGGCAGAGGAGATTAGTTTAACTTGGCATCATGTTCGGCACAGACATAACTGTGGTTTTTCAAACCTGGATTAAAGTCTCAGAATTAGGGTTAGTCATTTGGGACAGATATGAAAAGAAATGTCTTCATTCAGAGGGTGCCGAATCCTTGGATTTCTGGGTAGATTAGCAGAGGGCTGCAGAGGCCCAGGTACACAATATATTTAAGAGATTTCAAGTATGTTCAAGGGCACCACAGTGATGCAGCTGGTAGAGCTGCTGCCTCACAGTGCTAGAGACTCGGTTCAATCCTGACCTTCGGTGCTGTCTGTGTGGAGATTTTGCATTCTCCCTGTGATCGTGTGAGTTTCCTCCCACATCCCATCGACATGCGGGTTTGTAGGTTAATTGGTCCCTGCAAAATTGACCCTAGTGTGCAGGGTGTTGATGGGAAAATGGGATAATCAATGGTGCTCAATGGTTGTGTAGACTCAGTGGACCGAAGGGCCTGTTTCCATGCTGTATCAATGGTTATGTGAACTCACTGGACTAAAGGGCCTTTTTCCATGCTGTATCTCAAAACTAAACTAAACAAAGAGTAATAGATTCTTAAATATTGAAGGAATCATGGGATGTGGGTTGAATACATGAAAGTTGTGCTGAGGTAATAAATAAGGTCTGATCTTAATGAAGTAGAGCAGGCAATAGAGGGGTGGGAGCTGGTCAAGTGCCTTATCCTGCTGTATTATTTAATCATCTTACATTCCTCAAATTCTGCATAATATAGTTACAATTTCCATTTAGACCCCTCACTGCTGTAAAATGGCAAGAGAAAAGGTCAGTCCCTCATGGAAATCTCACTGGCTGAACCTTAGGTTCAACAATGCCTCATTAGCAGAGTGTGTGAATAAGCAGGAGCATGGTAAAAAGCTTTTACAAAATTAGAGGCAATCAATACTTTGGCTGATAGAGAATGCTTTATTTTCAAGCAAGTGAGGGTATATTAGAAGGGATTAGTTGGGAACCAAGGGAACCATATCCTGTTATGTCAAGGATGTCTAACATCGCCCCGCGTGGCTAAATGGCCTCAGGACTTACCATCGTCCGCCGGGGGCTTTAACATCGGAGCCCCAGTTCGCCTCGATGCTGCAGTTGGACTGCTGGACCGCGGGTGAAGAATAAAGGGAAGAGATAAGACTTTGCCTTCCATCACAGTGAGGAGGTGTTGGAGACTCACTGTGATAGATGTTTATGTAAACTGTGTTAAGTGTGGGTCTTGGGGTTTTTTGTAATGTAAAAAACTGTAGTAAATGATATTTCGTTCAAACCTAGGTTTGAATGAAAATAAATAGCATTCCATTCCAGGATGTGGGAGCTTTGAAAAGGGTGAAGAAGTTTTCCAGAATGCAGGCTGGGTGAGAATCTATTAGCTATAAAGATAGATAGACACAAAATGCTGGAGTAACTCCATTGAGTTACACATTTTATGTCTCGCTGAGTTACTCCAGCATTTTGTGTCTATCTTCGGTTTAAACCAGCATCTGCAGTTCTTTCCCACACACAGCTATGTATAAAGAGAGGTTGGATAAGAGAGATTGTTTTCTCTGGAATGTCAGAGGTTGAGGAGTGGCTTCATATATGTATATCAAATTATGATAAATAGGATAGACAGTCAAAACCTTTTTCCTCAGGTGGAAATTTCAAAGTCTAGAGTGCATGGCTTTCAGATCTAAAGGTGAAAGTTTAAAGGAATTGTGCAGGAGTAGTTTCTTACACAGAGTGGTTGGTGCTTGGATCATGCTACCAGTGGTGGTGATGGAAGCAGATACAATAATGACATTTAAGAGGCTATTAGATAGGCACATGGATTATACAGGGAACAGAGTGATATGGATCACTTGCAGGCAGAGGGGATTAGTTTAACTTGGCATCATGTTCAGCACAGGCATTGTGGGCCGAATGGTCAGTTCCTGTGGCTAATTTCTATATTCCATGTAAACACAGTTTCATCAGCAAAGGCTCAGACAAATGTGCTCTGCAGTGAATACTGACTCTCAGGGCTTATTTATACACCCATGTAGAGGTCCCCAAGCTTTTAGCAAGTAGAAAGGAACAAGATTCAACAGGGGACCAAGCACCAATCGCTGCAGCACATCACTGGTCACAGGTCTCCACTGTGCAAAGTAACCTTCTACCACCCTACTACCGAGCCTCCTATCACCAAGCCAGTTGGAAAATAAAATTAGACATGTGTGTAAAGAGTAGCAAAATGCAAATCTAAACCTTTCTGAAGGCACGTCCCACCATGCCAATATCTCAAGTTCATAAGTTGATAAGTGATAAGAGCAGAGTTAGGCTATCAAGACTATCCACACATTCAATCATGGCTGATCTATCTTCCCCTCTTAATCCCATTCTCATGTCTTCTCCTATAACTCCTGACACCTATACTAATCAAAAATCTATCTATCTCTGCCTTAAAAATACCCTTTCACTTGGCCTCCGCAGCCTTCTGTAACAATGAATTCCACAGATTCACCATTGACTGAAGAAATTCCTCCTCATCTCCTTCCTAAAGGAATGTCCTTTTATTCTGAGTCTATGACCTCTGGTCCTGGACTATCCCACTCGTGGAAACATCCTCTCCACATTCACTCTATCCAGGCCTTTCATCTATTCACTAATTTGGGAATAAAGAAACTATGAAGTTAGCCACTGTTCAGGATGAACTGTGACTTTCAACCCCTCCCCCCACCTCCCCATCACCTGTGTAGGAAGATGGTTCATTCACAGAGAGAAAACTCAGCTGATAATTCAGACTGTAGTTTTGTTAGCACGTTTTGCCAGTGTCCGATCTTCTGGGTGTTGGGACTGTCCTCTCCAATGGGATAAAGGAAATCAGGTTTGAATGACTGTTGTATTTTCTACATTCCAGCAATTGCTACACATCCAAAGAACATCATGAGCTGTAAGATCATAGGCAATTCAAAGTTTACTACGTGAATTTGCGACCTTGTTTTCACGCACTGTGCTGATTTCGGGTTGAACTATTCGACATGGGATATTCTCTCTCCGGGCGATCAAAGTAATTTAAAGAGACAGTCATTATAGGTGAGGTTGTCTAATACTGAGAAGATGATCCCTGATGCAGCCTCTCATGTATCCAGTGTACATCACCATCAATCAATTAATTTGAATAGTTCTAAGCTCATATCTCAGGATCATTTAGGATATTTATCATACCACCCTCTGCCTCCTACTACCAAGCCAATAGGAAACAAATAAGATTAGACACATGTGTAAAGAGTAGCAAAAAGCAAATTGCTGGAGGAACCCAGCAGGTAGAGCAGCATCATCTCTGGAGGGAAAGGAGTTATTGACATTATGGAGCAAGATCCTGCAGCAAGACCTGGCTTCCAGTATCTGCAGAGTCTTGTGTCGGTGTGTAAAGAGTAAGATTGGCTAATGCATTTGATTAGTGTAAACGGCCTCCCTGTAAGAACAGAACAAAAGACAAAGGCCTTCGGTTCAGAGGTCAACCGACTCATAACATGACATTTTATACAAATTGACTCAGACAAGGCTTGCTCGAGCAAATACCTGTTTCCATGACAATTACACTTTTAGCTCAAGATCATGGTGGCAATGCGACACAGTGTAACATGGCCAGGGGTAACAGGGGGTGGTTGGTAGCACGGCACAAGTGAGATTGTTATTTATGACACAGATAATGTGCACTATAGATGGTGCTGGTCTCTGATGTACATGTTACATGAAGATAAGTGCCTACTTTGGGAGAGATGGCTGGCTGTATATTTTAAGGCATGCATGAAAATATTGTTTGCCAGTGGGCAGTAAGTCTATTTTAGAGGAAAAAAAAGATTTCTCTGCCCAGTTGCAGTTTAATTGAACTTTACAGAATAAAATTAGCTTCATGCTTTCAGTAAAAAATAATGATTGAAGCTGAGAAACACCCACTGTGGGGGAGCTCCAGCAGATACTTGCAACAAAAGCAGTGTCCACAATAACCCTTTCCTTTGTTTCGAGTCGCACAGCTCATGCCGCTAAACTAATCTTAAGTACCTAATGTTTAAGAAGGAACTGCAGATGCTGGAAAAATCAAAGGTAGATAAAAACGCTGGAGAAACTCAGCGGGTGAAGCAGCATCTATGGAGCGAAGGAATAGTTGACGCTTTGGGTCGAGACACTTCTTCAGACTGATGTGGGGATGGTGGGGCAGGAAGAAGAAAGGAAGAGGCGGAGACAGTGGGCTGTGGGAGAGCTGGGAAGGGGAGTGGAAAGAGGGAGAAAGCAAGAACTACATGAAATTGGAGGCCAATGTTCATACCGCAGGGGTGTAAACTACCCAAGCAAATATGAGGTGCTACTCCTCCAATTTATGGTGGGACTCACTCTGGCCATGGAGGAGACCCAGGACAGAAAGGTCGGATTTGGAATGGGAGGGGTAGTTGAAGTGCTGAGCCACCGGGAGATCAGGTTGGTTATTTGCGAACTGAGCGAAGGTGTTGGGCGAAGCGATCGCCAAGTCTACTACTAATGGTCATTTTATACACTGCAGTGTTGTACAAGAACCAACGTAATAAAATAACATTGCAATCGTGTCAATGGGGAATATTGGTCAGAATATTAGTGATAACTCCCCAATTTTCCTGCTAAATATCGGATGCAAATTGGTGAAAAGCTTTTCAGCTGTTATTTCCAGAAACCTTTCCAGCAAAGAGACCATGATTTCCTTGTGCAGGCAGGGAGACCAAGAGCAAGAGAGACCCACACCATTTATAGCGCTCATAATCTGATTCATAAATAACAAGCATTGAGCCAGGTACACAAAGCACTCCATGTTACCCCTGGCCATGTTACACTGTGTCCCACTGCCAACAACCTTCCCAACATGATCCTGAACAAATAATGAACAAATAATAACAAATAAAGAATGGTTTTAAACAGGCATAGGAAACCTGAATGTCCTATTTCCTTTCCGATTTCTCCTATTATTTTGGGGTAGCAAAGCAGTGCAGCTGTTAGTGCAACTACCTCATAGCTCCAGGGACCCAGGTGCAATCCTAACCTCAGGTAATGTCTGCGTGCACTTTGCATGTTCTTTCAGTAACCAACTGGCTTCACGGACTCTGGTTTTCTCCCGGGTCCCCAAAATGTGCTGAGAGGTTAATTTGCCATCGTGAGGTACTCTATAGTGCAGGTAACTGTCAAAAGAGCACCAAATGGTATTGATCAAATGGTACATTCTCCTCCTCTACGAGTCTGAGGTTTCCAGCATTCTTTTTATTTACTGTCTGCTTTTGAAAATGGAGCAACCCAAACAAAAGTCTGAACCTTTCTAACTGTGTGATTCATCATGCCAATATCTCAAATTGAAACTGAAGAACCTATGAAGGTTGCAGGTGTCGAGGATGAACTGTGACTGTCACTCCTCCCCCCCCCCCCCCCCCCCCCCCCCCCCCCCCCCTCAATTCACATCCTTCCCTCCCTGTCAGAAAGTTGTTCATTTATGGAGAGAGACCTCAGCCCACATTTCAGACTGAAGTTTTGTGAGCACATCTTGCCATAGGGTCTGTTCTTCTGGGTGCTGGGACTGTCCACTCCAGTGGGATAAAGGAGAAAGAAGGCTTGAATGACTATTACACTTTCTACATTCCAGTAATTGCCACAAAATCCAAAAGACACCATGACCTGTAGGATCTTAATCTAGGCAATGCAAAGTGTGCTGTGAGAATTCAAGTGTTTTCACGCACTGTGCAGATCTTGGTAATTTAAAGAGACAGCTGAGGCTGTCTGATAGGTGAGGCTGTCTAATATTGAGAAGGCGATTCCTGATACAGCCTCTCATGTGTCCAGTGTACATCACCATCAGTCAATTAATTTGAATAGTTCTAAGCTTCATAACTCAGGATCACGATGCAGCCAAATATTACCAGTTCCTTGCTTCATTGCACCACAGGACAGGCAGTTCTGCTGGGGTTTTGATTAATAAACTCTTCCAGTGCTGAGGAGAGGCTGTTCAGTCTTGTTCATCCACACACTGACCAGTGAAACAATTCATTTGTGCAAAGGGCTGCAATATTATCCTTTTCCTGTACCTTCCAAGTTGGTATGCTTAAAAGCTTATATATCTGCCACCTAGATCTTGGGGAATGTCTACTCTGATCTAACCATCCACAGTTGTTGCTATAGTGGCCAGAGCCAGCATTGATAAGCTGGGGCTGGAAGAGAGCTGTCTTTTTGATTACTTTATTCGTAAAAATATTCTTTCCGTTCATTGTGCTGTCAAATTAACTTACAAGGTGTCAATGCCACACTTGTTTCCTTCTTAAACAGTACACCTGTGAAGTGTTTGAGAGGTTGTCTCAGCCCCTCAGTGTTCAGTGGCAGCAGGACTGTAGTCCTTCCACACAGAGCCTTTGTTGAATGCACTGAGCTTCAGTACGTCCCTCAGCACTGACTCCTGCAGCCTGGAATATGCCAGTCGGCAGCATTCGCTTGCAGCATCTCCTCACACTGAAAGACCAACAAGTTTCAAACAAACCAAAGTGGTTCTATCACTGAGTCAATGACCTTCCAGTAGCGGTTGATGTCTGTCTCAGTGTGCCTCCCCGGAAGCAGCCCGTAGATCAGAGAGGTATCTGATATAGAATTGGGCAGATGGCACCTTCTAGTGGTGAGTTGTTGCTGCATACGCTCACAGCAATGTGCCAGAGCAAGATCCTCCTTCAAGATAAGGAAGATGGCGCTTCAACAAGAAATGTTGCGTGTGATTTTGTGCTGACGCTTTTATTTTCCCGACACAAAGCCCTTAGAAATGTATAAAGTGCCTCAAGCAGTCTCATCTGCTTTCTGTCATGACATATTGAATAATGCTTAGAGTACAGTATTGTTCATCTCTAATGTTGCCTTTGGGAATGATATGTAAAACATATTAAGAGCTACATCAGAGACAAGATATTTTAGAAGGGCCTTTTATTAATGAGGGAGACCTAAACAATAAATGCTAGTGTAGTCAAAGTAGGTGTACATCACTCAGAGTGTCTTGCGACCTAGTCCAAGAGATTTCAATGTTAAACTAGGAGCAGGTCTGAAAAGGCTAGCCCAATGTGACAGAAGCCCTAGTTGATATATTGTTACTTAGCAATAAGCGTCTGTCATACAGACACCAAAGGTCAAAGGAAAGTTTATTGCAGCTTCTAGGGCTCTATTTCTTCTCTTTCACGATTAGATAGAAAAGCTAAATCATTGCAGTCTCCAGGTCATTGTGTGCAGAGAACAATTGCTTTCCAGAGTGTGAGCTGTGGGACTCTAACAAAAGGTTCAAGCAATTTCACAAGCTTTAATAGCCAAGCACAATTTGGTGCCTCAATTGCCCCACAATTGCACAAATTCCCCTGATGAAGGATCTCAGATCTTGCTTTGAGGTCCCTTGCTCTGTGCTCTGAGGAAGGGTCTCAACCCTTAACAGGTGAGTCTTAGTTTAGTTTATGCTTAGTTTAGAAATACAGTGTGGAAACAGGCCCATATCCACGTCAACCATCGATCACCCGTACACTGGTTCTGTTATCCCACATGCACAACCTACACACTAGGGGTAATTTACAGAAGCCTATTAACATACAAACCTACACATCTTTGGAATATGGGAGGAATCCGAGGCACCCAGAGAAAACTCACTCAATCTCAGGGAGAATGTACAAATTTGTGCAGACGGCACCCATAGTCAGGATTGAACCCGGGTCTCTGGTGCTGTAAGGCAACAACTCTACCACTGCTTTTTTCCCCCTTTTTCTTTCTACAGTTGCTGCTCATTCCCATGCATGAGTGTTCAAGACACTTTCTGTTTTTATTAATTCAAATGCCTGTTAAGAAAACATGTAAGTGTCATACCCATCTCCTACTTTTAGGAGTTTATATATTGTACTTACAGACACACTTTGATGCATATCCATGTATCTTCTTTCTCATGGCTTGTATTTTTCTAGTTTGAAATTGCAAACATCCAATGTACTATTGAAGTGCAGTCCCCATTGTTAAATAACCAGTTCAACAGACAAGCATTATACAGCAAAATCTCATAACTCCTGCTTATTGACCATTTTGAAGCTGTATTTATTAGGCCACATATTGTGTCCAGTTCCGGTCATCGCATTACACAATGGATGTGGAAGCATTGGAGGGGGTGCAGAAGGGGTTCGCCAGGATGTTGACACAAGGAACTGCATGTGGTGGAATCCTCCATAGTGCTGGAGTAAATCAGCGGGTCAGGCAGCATCTCTGGAGTACAGGGAAGCATCGTATATCGATGTCCTCCAGAGATGCTGCCTGACCTGCTGAGTTGCTCCAGTACTTTGTGATCTTCAACAGGATGTTGTCTGGGTTAGATATTATTAGCAATAAGGAGAGGTTGGACAAACTTTGAATTTTTTGCTCCGGAGCATCAGAGGCTGAGAATCGACCTGATCGGAGATTATAGCATGTGTGTTTTCTGTGAATTCCTAACATCTAATAAAGTATTTATAGAATGTGCATTCAAATTTAAAGGGCTGTCTCACTGTGCGAGTTGACCCACGAGTGACCCCGAGTTTAAAACAAATTTAACTCGTGGTAATCACGTACAATTAACGTAGCGGGAACGTCGGAACTCGTGGACGCAACTTAGCGACTCTTGGCGCTAACGGGAGGTACACGTGAAACTTGTTAACTCTTGCAAAAGTTCAAACATGTTTGAACTTTTCCACGAGTAAAATGTACTCTTGTGGTTAAAAATTGAAACATTTAAACTCGTTGTAAGAACGCAGTGGCCCGTGCGTTTAACTTTGTGACTCGTGATTCTACCGTGGGAACTCTTTTTAGAAACAATAATCAGGGACAGAAATATCAGTTACTTAGACTTTTTAAAGACAAATTCTGCTTAACAAAGTTAAGCAAGTTATTGATAAGGTGACAGAGTGGGTTGAAAAGAAAAAATTGCTTGAAGTTTATATATAAATTTGTGTTGTGTTGTGTTGTGTTGAAAAGCTTTTTGCTGATCCGTTTGATTCTCACTGTTTGTTTACTTCATTACACAATAAAAGAGAGTTCTTTGCTATCAAGATCAAATTGATGTCTGGAAGTCTTCATTTTAATATCACTACAAAGTCTCATGACTTGAATGTAATATTCCTTTCATCATAAAACACAAAATAGAGGAAGGCAAAATATATTCACATCTTGATTCTCACAATCATTTGTGAGATTTAAGGACTCAGCTGCCTCATATGCTGTGCTTTTTAAATGTTTAAAATTGTCACCTCTCAGTAGATCAGAAAATAAGACAAAGTCTTATGTGAAACAAATGTCTTGAATGTGAAACAAAGTCTTTATTCTTGTTCAATATAAAAAACGCTTTTTTGCGCATATTGAGAAAAGTAGCACCACAGCAAACAACACGGTGGTCTGAAAAAAGGCTTCTCATACATGAAAATCAACAAATGAAGCACAAATAAAAGTATTTCCATTATATACTAATTCAGCTGAGAAATGCACTAGTCTAAATTCAGGCAATAAAAGATACAATGCAATGCGCTAAATGACGTTTTGAGATCTACAATCAGATAAGCAGATGCATGATAACCACGTTTTAAAGGAAAGACAGATGCAATAAAATTACTTTTACACCACAATAAAAAATAAAATCCACACTTAAAGTTAAACAATGAAAAGTCAGCAGGATTTAAACTAAACATGAAATTAACTGGATTTTTCTGCATGTGGGCTCTCCTCATGCAGTGATGTACCTGTGGTCGGCAGCCGCTCAAAATAAGCTGTCCTGCCATGGCACACTGCCCAATTCTGAATTATAGTAGGAGCAGAGATGGTCTCTCTGCTCTTTTGCACTGTTGGTCCCCGTGTTACCTCGAAAACACTGCAGTGGCACCAAAGTCTCGTCGTTTGTACCACTCCTCCACGCACCTAGTGTTATTCTCCCTGTTTGACTGTCCACTAATTCACCGTCCTGCATGGCTGTTGCTGATCCTGAAGCTGCACCTCTGATACGGATCAGGTTGTGCAGAACACATGCAGCAAACACAATAGTCTCTACGTTCTTTGGCTGGCATGACATCATTTTTTTAACATGTGATGATTTTTCAACACTTCGATATACATTGTTGCCTCAAGATTAACGGGAGAGGAACTTGGTACACTCGGGAGATGAACTTGGAACATTGCAGAAATGAGAAGTAAACGGGAAACTTAGACATACCCGTGGGAACTCGGTTAAACTCTGGATCATAAACTTGTAGTCTCGTACGCAACCACGAGTCTTTCACTCGGGGTCACTCGTGGGTCAACTCGCACAGTGAGACAGACCTTTTACCATTATACACAAGGACCAACAACCATGTGTCCTCTTTATTCAAGAGCTCTTCTCTCCTTGGGATTTCCTACAAGCATTACTGCAGCCCAGAGAACAATTTGTCATCTAACTTAATACTTAAATAAATTATAGTCCTAAACCAACATGTATTGTCTAAAACCGTATCATTGGCACTGCTGAGAATTTTTTAATTCCAAAATAAACTTTATTTAGAATAGAAAATATATACAAAACAAAAGCCATGCAAAACTCACAATACATTCATAGTGTCTATATATTCAATGTTGCTAGTGTTATTACTTAGTACTGTTAGCACCTCTCTTTACATAAAACATCCTTGCCACTCATGTGGCCCCCTGGGGCAATATCACTTCCAATATTTGTGGGGTGTTCCCACTGAATGCAGCCCCTCAATGTCTAGCAGCACAAGGACACTAGCCAATGGTGTTAGCTTCACCAAGCTTCAGTCATCCATCTATTATTATTATTATTATTATCAGCATGTACTCTTGTAGTCTGGAATGGGACAGTCACCAATGGATATCTCAGTGTGCTCCGAGACAAACTAGTTTTGGACAGTCCAAAGGCCAACTGATGGTCTTCTAGCAACACTTGATGTCCGTCTCTGAATGTAATACTGTAAACAGCTCATGGACGGGCCACACCAGCTCCAAGAACAGCAGCCCCGAGAGTGCCTCGTCACTGATGACCAGGTTTTTACAGGTTATCGAGAGGGAGCGCTGCTTCCACAGCCTGACTCCAGACTTGATGGCGAAGCTATCCATTTCCACCCAGTGATTTTTACTGCACAACCGATGTCACTATACCGCTGACAGATCCAGTTCCTGATACCCTCCCCAAAGCCCATTTTGGAGTGCGTATCCTATATATAATATCCTGTGGAAGACCTTCTCCTGGTTAAAGCTGACCAGGCAGTTGTCTGCCTCTCTATCCCGCATGTAGGCAATGGTATCCCTGAACAGCACGAGACTGTTAGAGACTTTCTAGTCAGTCGTGTTCTGTTCTGTGTCATATTCTAAAAACCTGTGCGGACCAACTGGCTGGAGTTTTTACAGACATTTTCAACCTCTCGCTTCTGAGGTCTGAGGTTCCCACCTGCTTCAAAAGGGCATCAATCATACCAGTGCCCAAGAAGAGCAAGGTGACGTGCCTCAATGACTATCGACCTGTGACACTAATGCCTGTGGTGATGATGTGCTTTGAGAGGTTGATCATGGTGCAAATCAACTCCTACCTCGACAAAAACCTGGACCCACTGCAGTTCGCTTACCGCCACAACAGATCAATGGTGGATGCGATCTCGCTGGCCCTCTACTCCGCTCTAGACCACTTGGACAACAAACACTCATATGTCAGGCTGTTATTCGTTGATTACAGCTCGGCATTTAATATAATCATCCCCTCCAAGCTGGTTACCAAACTCGCAGAACTGGGTATCTGCGCATCCCTCTGCAATTGGATCCTCGACTTCCTCATTCTCAGACCACAGTCTGTTCATATTGGTGGAAATGTGTCAGACTCGATAACAATCAGCACGGGAGCACCTCAAGGCTGCGTGCTCAGCCCCCTGCTATACTCACTCTATACTCATGACTGCGTAGCCGGTCATAGTGCGAACTCCATCATCAAATTCGCTGATGACACCACTGTTGTGGGATGTATCACTGATGGGGATGAGTCAGAGTACAGAAGAGAGATCGAGCAACTGTCCATATGGTGCCAGCACAATAACCTGGCCCTCAACACCAGCAAAATCAAGGAACTGATTGTGGACTTTGGAAGGAGTAGGATGGGGACCCACAGTCCTGTTTATTTCGATGGGTCGATGGTTGAAAGGTTCAAGAGCTTTAAATTCATGGGCGTGCACATCTCTGAAGATCTTTCCTGGTCTGAGAACACTGATGCTACTATTAAGAAAGCACATCAGCGCCTCTACTTCCTGAGAAGATTACGGAGAGTCTGTTTGTCAAGGAGGACTCTCTCTAACTTCTACAGGTTCACAGTAGAGAGCATGCTGACCGGTTGCATCGTGGCTTGGTTCGGCAACTTGAGCGCCCTAGCGAGGAAAAGACTACAAAGAGTAGTAAACACTGCCCAGTCCATCATCGGCTCTGACCTCCCTTCCATCGAGGGGATCTATCGCAGTCGCTGCCTCAAAAAGGCTGGCAGTATCATCAAGGACCCACACCATCCTGGCCACACACTCATCTCCCTGCTACCTTCAGGTAGAAGGTACAGGAGCCTGAAGACTGCAACGACCAGGTTCAGGAATAGCTACTTCCCCACAGCCATCAGGCTATTAAACTTGGCTCGGTCAAAACTATGAACATTAATAGCCCATTATCTGTTATTTGCACTTGATCAGTTTATTTATTCATGTGTGTATATATTTATATAATGATATATGGACACACTGATCTGTTTTGTAGTCAATGTCTTCTATGTTCTGTTGTGCTGAAGCAAAGCAAGAATTTCATTGTCCTAACAGGGACACATGACAATAAACTCACTTGAACTTGAACTTGAGTTAACGCACAGGTCTGGTCTGGGAGGATCACCTGTCCCTGAGCTCACTTGACCGAGTTGGCAATGGCCTTGGACATGATCTCATAGTCCACATTTAACAGTGAAATGTGTGTCCATTTCCCGATGTTATCAAAGTTTGGCAAAAGAGTGGGAGCAGGAAGCACATTGTCTGCCTGAGATGGGACTTCTGTTCCAATGTAAGATATCAAACTAGACATTACATCAAAGGCTAATGTTGGAAATCTGAAATAAAAACAAAATGCTGGAAATACTCAGGAAGTCAGGCGGCATCTGTGGTAAGAGGAATTATCAATGTTTGGGTCTGAAAATCTGCTTCAGAACTGCTTTTAATTTCACAGATGTTACCTGACCTGCTGAATGTTTCCAGAATTCCCTGTTTTTATTACCAATGGATGACAAGCCTCAAGAGCTTGAGTCAGCATAAAATATTACTGTAATCATTCATTGTAGAGCCTGACAATTACAAATTATGGCATCTAAGTAACCAACTTGCATGTAGACAATGTAGTGAGTTTGACACTACAGCAAAATTAAATTGCTTGTACATAGTACTTTTAACCAGGTAGGATATCCTAAGGCACTTACATGGAACACGAGAAAATATAAGAACATTTGAAATAGGAGCAGCATCAGGGCATCTGGCCTTTCGAACCTGCTACAGCAATCATTAAAATAACAGCTGATCTTCCACCTCAGCACGTTTTCTGCGCTAACCCCTTATCCGCCAATCCACCTAATGTACAGGGATCCACAGTATCAATCTCTATTTTAAATTAAATCAATAGTTATGTCTCCACACACCTCCAAGTCAGAGAATTTGAAAAGTGTACCACACTCTGACTGACGAAATTTCACTTCATCTCAGTCATACTGACAACCCTTTATTCTGACCGGTTGTGGACACTCAAGTTAGGAGAGGCATCATTCCTGCAATATACTGTCAGGCAATGACAATGGTCTGTACATTTCAATGAGATCTCCTCTCATCTACTAAACTCCAGAGAATACAATCCCTGCCAGTGCAGTCTTTGCTCGCGCAGTAAAGTTGCCGTTCTGAGAGTTGTCCACTGAATCTTAATCACCTTCCCTCTACACCAAATACATGCTTTCCTTAGTAAGGCAAGCAAAGCTGTACATAGTAGTCCAAGTGTCTCACTCAGCTCCCATACAATTGCAAGCAGACTTCCTAAATCCTGTATTCCAATAAAATCTAATGTCACTTGCCCTTCTAGAGTCATAGAGTCATACAGTGTGCAAACAGGCCCTTCGGCCCAACTGGCCCACACCAACCAACATGTCCCATCAGCACTAGTCCCATGTGCCTGCATTTGGCCCATATTCCTCCAAACCTGACCGATCCATGTACCAATTTAATTGTTTCTTGAGTTGCAATAGTCCGTGTCTCAACTACCTCCTCTGGCAGCTTGATCCATATACCCACCACCCTTTGTGTGAAAAAGTTACTCCTCAGATTCCTATTAAATCTTTCCCCCTTCACATCAAACCCATGATCTCTGGGTCTCGATTGTCCTACTCTGGACAAGAGACTTTGTGCGTCTACCTGATCTATTCCTCTCATGATTTTATACACCTCTATAAGATCGTCCTTCATCCTCCTGTGCTCCAAGGAATACATTCTCAGTCTGCTCAACCCCTCCCTATAGCTCAGACCCTGGCAACATCCTCATGAAGCTTCCCTGTACTCTTTTCCAATTTGACAACATCTTTCCTGTAACATGGTGCCCTAAACTGAGCACAATAATCTAAATGCGGCCTCACTTATCTCTTATATAACTGCAACACAACCTCCCAACCTCCACACAATACTCTGACCGATGATGGCCAATGTGTCAAAAGCCTTTTTACCCACCCTATCTCCTGAGAAACCACCTTCAAGGAACTATGTACCTGCACTCCTAGATCCCTCTGCTCTACAATGTTCCCCAGAGCCCTACCATTCACTGTGTATGTCCTACCCATGTTAGACTTTCCAAAGTGCAACACCTCACCTTTCTCTGTATTAAATTCCATTGACCATTCCTCAGCCCACCTGGCCAACTGATCATAATCCTGCTGTAATTTTTGACATCCATCTTCACTATCTGCAGTACCACCTTCTTTTGTATCATCTGTGTCATCATTGATCCTCATCACCTTTTTCATTTTCACGTTGGTCTTTAGTGAATTGTGTAAAAAGCACTTTGAATATCAGTGCTACTCAATTACTCACCATTCAAAAAAAAATCTGCTTTTATTCACCAAAGTGAATTCACCAGATTTTTCCACATTGAGATGTTTCTTCTCACCCACTCACTCAACTTGCCAATAACCCTCAAAAGTCTCTTCAATCTATTTTCATGGCTCCTTCCTTACCTGATGCAGCTTATTCCCACTCGCAAGAAGGAAAAAGCCATTAACAAGCACAAAGCTTCATCAGCTTCGCTCCATAGATGCTGCCTCACCCGCTGAGTTTCTCCAGCATTTTTGTCTACCTTCGATTTTTCCAGCATCTGTAGTTCTTTCTAAAACAAAGCTTCATCAGGGTTGTGGGTCATGATGCTGGTGCCACTCTTGGTGATTTGCGTGTATTGTGCATCAAGGTGCAAATGGAAGAGATTCCACTCCCTCTAGTGGAGCCCACACAGTCCATGCTCCTTCATTTACACACACCTCAATTTTAATCTCCCCACATTCCCATCAATTCCCCCCAGTTACTACCACTTACCTACACACAAAGAGCATTTAACCAACCAACTAAAACGCATGTCTTTGGGATGTGGGAGGATTGGCAGGGGAAGATAGGGAACAGTTTGCTGGAGGGCCTTTCATCTTGTGGGAGTCAGGCCCGTCCACTTGTATCCTGACCCACGAAGATAACAGCCTTATCTTCCAGATGTTGAGATGTTATGATGGAGCTGAAGCTAAGACACAGGCTGCCAGATACGTACATCAACTGCCTTCTACTTTGAAGGACAAGTGCTGAGCTCTGTTCATTCCGTATGCCAACTATCTTTCTGAAATAGTATAACAGACCTGCCAATGACCATGTCTGTTAACTGAGCCACATTACTAAATTCTGGAAGTGGACTCACAATCTGTTGCTTGTTCTATTTGAGTTTTGAGTGCTGATCTGTGCAGGAGGTGTATGGAACTACTTCCAGGCTGAGGCACTCTGACGACAGTAGGAGTTTACTAGTGGCAGATGCTGCAAGGCTTTAGGTGGACACTGTACGGGGGAAGGGGAGCGGGCGATAGGGGGCATGTTTCACTGAACAAGATAAATACGGGTCCTGGCATCACCAGTAGATGTAAGCAGTTAGCTGGGGGTCAGAGCCTAATGAGGACTGTGGATCAGTACATCTCACTGCAGTGCAGCACATCTGTCTGTGAGCAGCCCTGAACAGTGGGGTAGACTCGGCAGTTAGACTGGACTTAAAGAACAGCAGTATGATTTGGAAAATTGATTGCCATAGCTCTGCCAACTCATGCAGGAAAGGAGGCTTTACCCTGTGTTCATTGGCATTACCCATTAACCAACTACAGAATCCATTGAAGTTGTGGCAGGTAACACATGCTAATTGGTCACCATAAATTAATCCAAGCTGTGTTAGAACAACAAGCTCATTATTTGCCAGGAAAAATACACTTCTGAGTTTCTCCATGGAATCAGCCCTCAATTGGACAGGGTACAGAATTACATAGAATTACTGAGTGTGACTCACTGCTGAGTTATATAATTATCTTGTACTTATCTGGTGTATACAGGGAGAATAAAATAGGATTGGTGTAAATGGGCGGATGATGGTCAGCATTGATTCCATGGACTGAAGGGTCTGTTTCCGTGCTCTCTGACTTTATGTAGAAACAAGGCATCGCAGACAGTGCAAGGCACTAGTTTACAAAAAAAGAGCGCAAAGTGCTGGAGTAACTCAGCGGGTCAGGCAGAATCTCTGGAGAACATGGAGGGTGACGTTTCAGATTGGGACCCTTGTTCAGACTGATTGTAGGGAAGAGGGAAGAAAGCTGGGAGCGGAAGAATGGTCTGGCAGGTAAGAGGTTGCTACAGGTGAGGGGGGTGAGTGTTGACTGGCAGGTGGTTGGACAAGAAGGTGTGAGACAAAAGGATTGAAGAGTTATGAATTGTGCAGCTAGAGGAAGGAATGTGGATGGAAGGGGAGGGGGTGCAGATAAATAGATGCAAGTCCAGGTGGTGCACAGGGGAGGTGGAGGGGATAAAAGGGAAGCTGTGAGGGAACAATGGAGACGGGACGGCTTTATAGTTACCTAAATTTGGAGAATTCAATGTTCATACTGTAAGCTGTCCAAGCGGAATAGGTGGTGCTGCTCTTCCAGTTTGATGGGGTCTCACTCTGGCAATGGAGAAGGCCCAAGACAGAAAGGTCAGGGGAATGGGAAGCGGAGTTAAAATGGTTAACAACCGAGAGAACCATGGAGGACCAAGTTCAAGTGTTCGACAAAACAGTCGCCGAGTCTACGCTTGGACTTGCCAAGATGCAGAAGGCCACATGAAATAGATGAAGTAAGAGGAGGTGTACGTGAACCTCTGTCACAACTGGAAGGACTGCTGAAATCCCTGGATAAAGTTGAAGGAAGAGGTACAGGGACAGGTGTTACATCTCCTCTGGTACCAGGGGAGGGGTGGTTTGCATCCGAAGGGATGAGTGAACCAAGTAGTTGTGGAGGGAGTGGTCTCTGTGAAAGACTGAAAAGGTAGGAACAGGAAAATGTGACTTGTGGTGAGATCACATTGGAGTTGACAGAAATGTTGGAGAATGATATGTTGGACGTGGTGGCTGATGGGGTGGAAGGTGACCAAGGGAACTCTCTCCTTGTTCTGTCAGGTGGGAGGGGGGAAGGGATGAGAGCAGAACTACAGAATGCAGCGGAGATGCTGATTAGGGCTGACAGCTGGGCGGGGGGCGGGGAGGGGGAGAGGAGTTTACTAAAGAACAACATCTTGGATGACCTAGAAAGGAAAACCTCATCTTTGGGAGCAGATGTGGTAGAGACGGAGAAATAGAGAGTAGGAGATAACATCTTTGCAAGAGGCAGGGTGGAAGAAAGTGTAGTCCAGATAACTGTGAGAGTCGAAGGTTTGTAGTAGACATCAGTTGATAGTCTGTCCCCTGTGATGAAGACAGAGAGGTCAAGGGGGACAGATAGTCCAGGTATGCAGGTACAGCTGACAATGAATAAAGCAAATGGTATGTTGGCCTTCATAGCAAGAAGATTTGAGTATAGGAGCAAGGAGGTCCTATTGAAGTTGTTCAGGGCCCAGGTGACACCACACCTCAAGTATTGAGTGCAGTTTTTGGTCTTCTAATTTGAGGAAGGAAATTCTTGCTATAGAGGGAGTGCAGCATAAGTTCACCAGGTTAATTCCCGGGATGGCGGGACTGACATATGATTAAATAATGGGTCGACTGGGCTTATATTCACTGGAAATTAGAATGATGAGAGGGGATCTTATAGAAACATATAAAATTCAGGGTGCGCAAAGATATGACGCAGCTATATCCCTTTTATCTTTTTTTTTTTTTTAATCTTTTGTTTTCTCTTTTCTCTTCTCTCTCTTTTTACTGCACTTTTTCACAATCTATTACTTTCACCACCTTATCTAACTTTCTTTTTCTCTCTTTTTGCTTCTACTACTTTTTTATTATTAAATTTAAAAACAAGAAGTTGTACCTGAAATTATTATATTATTCTTGGTTTATACTACTGTGTATGACTTCTAATAAAAATATTATAAGTGTTCTAAAGTAAGACTCCAGATGACACTGAGGGACTCTAGAGACAAGATCATCAGTGCTGTTGCGCCGCCCCTAGCAACTGGCCGGAAGTGGACACCATCTGATGCAGTACAGCAAGCTTCATCAGCCCTGAGGCACAAAGACATAGTGGGGCAAGTCCAGCAGGGAAGAGGAGGCTTTGGCCTTACGACAAGTAAACCAACTTGGCGAAAGGCCACAACATCAGAGCGGAGGACGTTGGTGGTTGAGGAGGTGCGGCGACAGGAGGAGGCCGCAAGAAGTGCAAAGGCGGTCTCTCTTGCCAAGCAGGGGCAATGGATGCAGTGGGAAGGTGTGGAGCGGAGGAAGATCAGCTGGAAAGAACTATGGGAAATGGAAGCAAGCAAGATCAGCTTCATCATCAGAGCGACATATGACGTGCTTCCATCACCAAAGAACCTCCATCAGTGGTACGGCGAGGATCCAACCTGTGCCATCTGCCCAACTCCAGCGACCCTCAAACACATCATGGTAGGCTGCAAGACCAGCCTCACGCAAGGGAGATACACGTGGCGGCATAATCAGGTACTAAAAAGCCTGGCATCAGCCCTTGATAACAGGCGGTGTGCGACCAACTCCTTGCCTCCGAGAGCAAGCAACCCTCCCCTAAGGGTAATAACCTTTGTCCGAGAAGGACAGAAAACTTCTAAACTTCCTTCCACCAGATCAGAAGAAGGAAGCCAATGCAGGGCCCGTGACTGGAGGATGCTGGCAGACATCGGCCGACAACTAATTTTTCCACCTGAAATTGCTTCCACCACCCTCAGGCCAGATTTGGTGTTCTGGTCCCCTTCACAGAAGACTGCTTACATCATAGAGCTCACAGTTCCATGGGAGAACTCTGTTGAGGAGGCCTATGAGCGTAAGAAGCTGCGCTACGCAGAGCTTGCAGCAGAGGCAACGCAGCGTGGCTGGAACACCAAAGTCTATCCAGTTGAAGTGGGATGCAGAGGATTTGTTGCGTCATCTACCATCAGACTGCTGAAGGAGCTTGGAATCCACGGTCAGGCTCTGCGGAAGACCATAAGATCACTCTCAGAGGCGGCTGAAAGAAGCAGCCGGTGGATTTGGCTCAAGCGGAAAGACCCATGCTGGGCCCCAAGTATGTCGGGGTGAATCTTTGGGACGGTTTGACACGGGACATGCGCTGAGGGTTGATCATCCTGCAGCGGGCCGCCCTTGTGGAGGGTGTATAGTGTTAAAAGGCCGAAACACCCAGTGATGCAAGGGTACACTACTGATGATGTGTCCTGTGCCCAAATGTCCTGAAGGTTACACGCCCCCACCCCCACCCCCCGATGTTGAGCGTCTACCACTCTCAACAATCAACGAATGTCGTGAAATGCTCCCCACCTATTGGCACAAGGGACTTCTTAACATCTTGTCCTGTGTATTTGATTCTGTGTATGACTTCTAATAAAATTATTATAAAAAAGTAAAAATAAAAAAATAAATTAAAAAAAGAAACAAATAAAATTCTTAAGGGCAGGCTAGATACAGGAAAAATGTTCCCGATATTGGGGGAGTTCAGAACCAGGGGTCACAGTTTAAGAATAAGGGGTAGGCCATTTAGGACTGAGATGAGGAAAATTGTTTTCACCCAGAAAGTTGTGAATCTGTGGAATTCTCTGCCACAGAGGGCAGTGGAGATTAATTTACTGGATGTTTTCTAGATTTACGAGAATGTTACCAGGACTTGAGGATGTGAGCTACAGGGAGAGGATGTGAAGGCTGGGTCTCTATTCCATGAAGCGCAGGAGGATGAGGGGGGATCTTATGGAGGTGTACAAAATCATGAGAGGAATAGATCGGGTAGATGCACAGTCTCTTGCCCAGAGTAGGGGAATCGAGGACCAGAGGACATAGGTTCAAGGTGAATGGTGAAAAGATTTAATAAGAATCCAAGGGGTAACTTTTTCACACAAAGGGCGGTGGGTGTAAGGAACAAGCTTCCAGAGTAGGTAGTAGAGGGTGGGACTATCCCATCGTTTAAGAGACGGTTAGACAGGTACATAGATAGGACAGGTTAGAGGGATATGGACAAAGCGCAGGCAAGTGGGACTAGTGTAGCTGGGACAATGTTGGCCGATGCGGGCCGACGGGCATTCCACACTGTATCACTCTATGACTCTATGACTATGAGAGAGTTAGAGATAGCTCTTGGGGCTTAAGAGATATGGGGAGAAGTAGTAACGGGGTACTCATTTTGGATGATCAGCCATAATCATATTGAATGGCGCAGGTGGCTCGAAGGGTCGATGGTCTACTCCTGCACCTATTTTTCTGCTTCTATGTTTCTGTTAATTTGGGGGCAGGGTGGAAGTTAGCGGTGTAGTTAATGAAATGAAATGAAATGAATGAGTTCCGCATGGATGGAGGAGGCAGCCCCAATGTAGCTGTTGTTGATGTAGTGGAGAAAGAGTTGGGGGTTGGTGCCAGTGTATGTTAGGAACAAGGACTGTTCAACGTAACCGATAAAAAGTCCTATTTTATGAGGGCTCCCTGGATACTATTAACAATGCACTCACCAGCAGACTTCACCCCCCCCCCCCTCTCGTGAAACTGATGACAAAACCAGCTTCTAGTTTTTCCACATGTCAAATCTGACTGCTCCATCTAACAGATACTGTAAAAACTAACTAAATAAAGTAAATAAACCATCAAATCAGCAAACAGATTCCCCGGGGTTAATGCTGAGGAATCTCAACAAGTTCCACATGGACCCCGGCAGCAGAGCAAAGTGACAGATTTGCCATCAAGAACTCTTTGGCAGGTCAGGAACCTCTGCATTGGAATGGATAGACCCTGAGGCTGTGCATTTTATGGCATTTTTTGTAAAGCTGTCAGCATTTACCAGCCAATTCCAGACTAATGTGGCAAGTCTCAAAGTTACGGAATAAAGTAGATGGCACCTGACTTCTGTGCATCTCATTTAAATCTGCAGTTGTTAGTGCAAGTATCATTCTCTCTGAATCTTAACCCAGTGGTGTTATGGACACAATGCATGTTTAGATTTGGCAATAATGCGGACAATAACTAAGCATTTGGTAACAGAGGCACATTCAGCTCTCAGCAGTGTGGTATACACACTAGTATTAGACATTGGTGGCTACTGCCTTGGGGAGAAAATAATTGGTTTACCGGGTGCTGATTGTTAAACTGGTGTAGAAGTGTGAAAGTTTGTTTCTTAAAAGCAGGTAGCAACAAACGTTGAAGGTAGACCATGGCAATCTTTAATTAAATCGTCAGTCGGGAGTGGCAAAAGATCTACAAAGAGCACAAATATTGTTCAGTGCTTCTCGGGCTCCCACTCACAAAACAAAGGACAGTTAGCACAATTATACATTTTTCTTATCAGTAAAACACTCCTACCAAGTCTGAATATGGCATGACTGAAAGATTCTGTAGCCTTTCACAATATAAGAAAGCTGGGTCCAAATCGAGTTCATCCAATAACAAGTTATTATTTATCTCAGGAGCATCAGCTATTTTTTCAATCTTGGCTTCTTTATGGGCTTGAAGAAGCACATGTTATTACTGCAGGATTCCATCTTAATTTCTTTTTTGAAAAGACAACCTGTCCTCCATATTGTGTTACATATAATTTACAATGTCATTCAGATATGGCACCGAGCCATTCTTTTGTTCTACTAGTCCATGCTTTTGTAGAAGAATGACTCCATTTTAGATTTGACTATTAGCTCTTTCAGAAGGAGATGGAAGAGAAGCTCTTTAATCGGTGGTTTGCCAGCATGTGCACTGTCCCCTGTAATCTATCAGGATCTCTTTCTCATTCCAGCGGTGGCTATTGACCAGGTCAATGTTATTCAACATCTGCCTGTCCAGCTAAAGGTACACCTTTATATAATAACACCTGGGATTATTCCTGACTAGAATACAGGTGACTGGGTAAGCACACTTGGAGACCACAACTCCAAGAGTAGATAGCATTTTACTAACAGTCTGTGCCTCATAACTATCCTCCACCCACTGCACTTTTCTGGAAAATGAACACACCTTATATCAGGTCATTGCAGTATAGTTTTATGTAGGATGGAACTATAGATGCTGGTTTACACCAAAGATAGGCACAAATCTTGGAGTATCTCAGCAGTCTGAAGAAGGATTTTGACCCAAAACATCACCCATTCCTTCGCCCCAGAGATGCTGCCTGTCCCGCTGAGTTACTCCAGCATTTTGTGTCTATCTTGGACATAGTTTTGGCCAGGAATTTTACTTGTTGTCCACTGAACTTCCGTTGAGGTTATCTGAGTGAAAAGACTGTTTTCCATGTTATGAAAGAGGCAACCACAAACTCCGTTATAAATTCTATCCCAGCTGCAGCTCACTGGCTGACCCAGAGAGAGTTCTGGAGAAAGCAGGTCCATAGTCTTTATACATGTTAACAATCTTCCCTGGTCTTTTGTCTTTGCAGATGTAAATTCGGTTGCTCAAGATGTGAACTGCCAACTGAAACAAATGTCACTTGAAGTTTGTGGAGTGGAGCTGCAGGCAGCTGCTGTAATTGGAAGAGCCTGGGATTTATCTCAAAGCCTGCTTTGGCTTGATTACCTACACAAGGAAAATACGCAAACATTTCTGCCTCAAACACGCGAGCTTCTGACATTGTTTACTGAATAATGAATACAATAAACAGGATCAGCAGACCCTGGATAGCTATCAATTACATCATGTCACAAAACAGATTCTGCTCCTAATAAACTGAAAAGCAGTCATAAATATTAACAAAATCTCCTGACAGACCTCACAATCTAGTTTGTGCAGTGCAGGGCCAGAAAGAATCCAGAGAAAACTGCATTAGAGCAATATTACTATTCAACATGAAACAAGCTGGAAAATTACCATGCATGGTTTTCTTTTTCAAGACTTGAAATTGGTGTGTCAGGTATTAAAACCACTTAAAGGGACAATATCTTTTGTCAGAGAGTATTTTTTATATAACTGGGTGAGAGTGAAATCTGCACTCTGCATGCAGTCAACTAAAACGGAATGCCTGGCTTGCTTGGCTAGAAAGTCAATTTGATGAGAGCCAAATGTTTATCAGACTGTAGAAAGCAGACTATATATGTTTTAGGGAGAGATATGTGGGCTGTGGCAATACTCCTCATGTGTTCTTCTACACACATATCATGAGTCAAAAATGTTTAATTGTCACATGCATCAAGAACGCACAATACATTTCCTGCAGCTTCATGCGCATATTAACACCACAACACAACAAATAAATATACAATAATCAATAGTACAATAAATTATCAGCACAGGTAACTGGACCATAATAGTGCACAATATCCAGTGCAAGCACTTGCATGCTTCGAAGGCTGAGACTAATGTTATTTTTTTCCTATTAGCTTGCTTTTAACACGTGATTTTGGCATTTCCATGCACCTGCTGATTACAACCAGCACTAACTGACATTCATCTTCATCTCTATTTAAAGGAGAGATCCAACCTCTGCTGCAACTACTTTTGAGCTTGCAACCATTCAATGCATCCTCAGGATACCAGGCATAAGAGTCAGTGCTACATTTCATGGCTACAGACCAGAGATCTGCCGGTTGATCCAATAACATATGATTCCACTGAAGTCTTCAAAAATCTGAACTAAAGCAACATAGGATAATATGGTGCGAGATACCTGTGTTTTAAAGATCCGGTCCTTATGCTACAAGAAGTTTAATAGCATTAAGCATGTGTCTAGGTTGCTCTCAGCAATAATGACCTTCTCTGTCAATAAATCCACTGCTGCCGTGTTATAGGGGTGGAACAGCAATTAAAACCACTGTCTACAGCTCCATTCAGATTAATCTAAGTGAGGGCCTGATAGTCAGCAAGGACTCAGTGGGCCAAGGGCCCTGTTTCTGTCCTTTATTTCTCTATGACTAATAACCTGCTGATTGTATTAGCGGTTCCGTATAAACTTCAAGGTCCTCCTCCATGTCTACAAAGCCCTCAATGGGCTTGCCCCCACCTACATAAAAAGTCTTCTCACCCGCCACTCCACCTCCAGGCCCCTCAGCTCGGCCGACTTGAGGTTGCTGAATATCCCACGGTCTAGGCATAAGCTCAGGGGCGACCGCGCCTTTGCGGTTGCAGCCCCTAGACTGTGGAACAGCATCCCCTTTCCCATCAGAACTGCCCCCTCCATCGACTCTTTTAAGTCAAGACTAAAAACTTATCTATACTCCCAAGCCTTTCCTGACGTCCTCTGAGTGAGGGCTACATGTATATATGTATGTAGTTTGTTTTGTTTATGCTATTCTTATAACCAATGTAAAGCACTTTGGCCAACGAGAGTTGTTTTTTAACTGTGCTATATAAATAAATGTGACTTGACTTGACTTCTCTAAGAAGGTGAAATCACATTCCCACCAGCACAGTAACTGCCTCCAATCAGTAATAAACTCAAAACTCTGACTGACATCCACTTTCTACTAATCCTGGTCTCCCAGATCCAATGAGCTGAACACAAAGCCCAATCATCCATCTTCGTATCCACCCACAATGTTCCATCTGGTGACGAATACTTACCTCCTCCCCCCCCCCCACCCCCCATGCTATATCCTGATTTACCATCTCCCCAATTTCCCATCCCCAACCTCCCCTAACTCATCACCCATTCCCCAAATATTTGCCCCACTCACCTCTCCATAGAAACATAGAAAATAGGTGCAGGAGTAGGCCATTCGGCCCTTCTAGCCTGCACTGCCATTCAATATGATCATGGCTGATCATCCAACTCAGTATCCTGTACCTGCCTTCCCTCCATACCCCCTGATCCCTTTAGCCACAAGGGCCACATCTAACTCCCTATTAAATATAGCCAATGAACTGGCTTCAACTACCTTCTGTGGCAGAGAATTCCACAGATTCACCACTCTCTGTGTGAAAAATGTTTTTCTCATCTCGGTCCTAAAAGATTTCCCCCTTATCCTTAAACTGTGACCCCTTGTTCTGGACATCCCCTACATCGGTAACAATCTTCCTGCATCTATCCTGTCCAACCCCTTAAGAATTTTGTAAGTTTCTATAAGATCCCCCCTCAATCTTCTAAATTCTAGCGAGTACAAGCCGAGTCTATCCAGTCTTACTTCATATGAAAGTCCTGACATCCCAGGAATCAGTCTGGTGAACCTTCTCTGTACTCCCTCTATGGCAAGAATGTCTTTCCTCAGATTAGGAAATCCAGCAGGTGACAAAGTTTGCCTCCAGATTGCCTCCAGCAGGCAACAAAGTTTGCCAACTCATCACCTTAAAAATCCATCAAAGAAACCACTTCTCCAGCCTTTGGGGTACATCACTTTCTAATCCACATACCGAATGCTTCCGTCCCTCACCCCTCCCCTCTGTGACTGGGTAGTGCAGTAGCCAGGATTGAACCATCTGTATGAAGTTTGCATGTTCTCCCTGAGATTGGGTGCTCCAGATTCTTCCCAGATCTGAAAGATGCGTGGATCGGTAGGTTAATTGGCCACTGTACATTACCCCTAGCATGTAGGTGAGTGGTAGAATCATGAGGGAATTGATGGAATGGTTGTAGATTTTGTGTAAGTGTGTGGTTGATGGCCAGCAGAGACTCGGTGGGCTGAAGGGCCTATTTCTGTGCTGTATCTCCCTGTGACTTAATACAAACACAAAGCAGCACTAGTAAAAGACATTGTCCTCTCTTCAGTTATCACAGATGCTCTGTGCAGAGTTGACCCATTTACATTCAGGACAGTAACATCGCCATTGAACAATGATTTCTGACTGCTGAGGCAGACATTGTACAGCAGAATGAGAGAATGCGATGGCTGTAATCGAGAACATAACAGGAGTTAGATCAGGTCTCCAACTGCTCTTTGTACTCTAATGACTTGTCTGAATTGCTAATAGTAAAATCCAATTCCTGAGCTGTATATCTTTTCCACTGGCCCCATATAAAATGCACACATCGGTAAAAATATATTTGACAGCAGAGACTGCATTCCTGACATGATGATGTGCAATGTATGATCATGTCATCAGTACACACAGGAGCTTCTCTGCTTCTATGTGTTAGCACAAAATGGTCTGTCGATAATAGATTTTTGAGATCAAATTGACTGAAACAGCAATCAGAATTCAGGAAATGCAAAAGGTTTACTCAGTGAGGGAAGGCTCCAAAACCCAATGAACTTGAATTACTTTGACAATTTATTTAAGTTGACAAAATGATTGTTTTTGTTCTCTTCTTTTCTGTCCCTTACAAAGACATGCACAGATAAAAGAGACAATTGTCCCCAGTGAGCCCTTTCTTCTATAAAACAGAATAATCCTCTCCCATTGCTGTCTTTTGAATTATTTTACAGATCGGCCAATTCAGCACACACAGCAGTTCAAAGCATTGACCTTCCTGGCCTATCTGACTCCACTGATCCCTGCATAAAATCACCAAGCCATTGAAGGGTTCCCTGGGAAACTAATTCCCCCAGATGACTGATATTTCTGACTGCACCAATTTTATGTGTGTTAAAAATGAAGAGCCTATTTCCTCATTAATGTGCTTTCCAGGCACTGAAAACTGTCATCCAAGTATGTTCTGGTGAGCCAGCTGAGAAATTCGCTTTACCTCTACAACATGTAGTTGGGTAGGTTACTTGGCTGCAGTAAATTGTCCCTGGTGTGTAGGTAAATGGTAGAATCTGAGCAGAGTTGATGAGAATATGGGAAGATTAAAATGGGACTAATATTAGTGTAAATTAGGATTAATGTAAATGGGTACTTGAAGGTTAAGTGCCGACTCAGTGATCTGAAGCGCCTTTTGTCATGTTAGAGCTATCCAGAACTCTATGACTCTGCAGCTAAAATAATGCCAATTCAGAAAGCATATTTGATGAGCCTTTAACCCAAGCAAAGCGAAGTATGAGGCGTGATTGAGTGAGTCATTCAGCAACAGAGAGGAGGCTTCCAACCTGGCAATATGGTCAGGAATACCTGTTGGTCAGCAATGATTTACCACCTCACGTCCTCCTCTCCAATATCCCCAGTATTGAGGTCCAAAACACTCAGAAAATGGCCTTGGCAGATCATGTTGTCCCCAAGCCTGAAATCGGACTCCCAAATCAGACAATATATTCTATACTTACGTATAAGAAAAAATTAACAGACTGACAGCAGGAAAGAGTAAAGGATGTTCACAAAGCCTCCTTGATGAAATCCATTAGCTCCCTGACTCCTGAGAATCTCTGGCCCATGGCACTCAAAGTGGAAAATGGCCATCTAAGACGGTATTGATAACCTTGAGGCCAAGCGTTGGGGAGCACAGAAATGCCCCATGTAAATGATGGAAAGCGTGCAACACCTGCCCCATCTATCAGTCATCCCCGATCCCATGTGGGGAAGGGGTTGCAGTTCTGCCCTCATTACCCATCTCAGGACCAACAGAACCAGAGTGGACTCAAGTCATCCTGGATCTCGAAGGACAGATTTTACGGCAGTCAATTCATGTGCCAGCACTGAAGTGTAGCTTTGTGCAGTCAAAGATTCACCTGTTCTTTAACTCAAGAGTCGACCCTAGGTTCTGTGTGCCATCTGGCCCATCACTCTTGAGACAAGTTCCCTCAAGGTGCCGCTCATTCTCCTGGTGCTCTGAAGTTCTCAGCTGAAGGATCCTTCGCTGTTGACTCTCTACGGTTTCATCCGTCCAGCCTCACTGAGTCAGGAGCAGCTATGACGCACACTTGTAACAACGTTGAACCTTGTGTGGTGCAGGTTCTAACCGTCAAAACTGGCAGCAACCCAAAACCACTGGGAAATAAAGGCAGATGTTCAAAGTGGGTTTCCTCTCAAAATCGTCACACTCAATTACAATAGATAAAGTAAAGGGGAAGATACAGAGCGCAGAATATAGTTCTCAGCATTATAGCGCATCAGTTCCATCGGCAAGGTCCAATGTCCTCAATGGGGTAAGACAGCTGCCTAGATGATGAAAAGACCTTTGAGAAGCTTGATAGAGGGGAAGAAGCTGTTCCTGAGTCTGATGGTGCACACTCTCAAGCTTCTGTATCCTCTGTCAGACGGGGGCAAGGACAGGAAAGATCGAGGTGGAACAGATCTTTAATTCTATTGGATGCTTTCCTCAGACAGCTTGAAAGGTAGATAGAAACATAGAAAATAGGTGCAGGAGTAGGCCATTCAGCCCTTCGAGCCAGTACCACCATTCAATATGATCGTGGCTGATCATCCAAAATCAATACCCCGTTCCTGCTTTCTCCCCATATCCCTTGATTCCGTTAGCCCTAAGAGCTATATCCAACTCTCTCTTGAAAACATCCAGTGAATTGGCCTCCACTGCATTCTGTGGCAGAGAATTCCACAGATTCACAACTCTCTGGGTGAAAAAGTGTTTCCTCATCTCAATCCTAATTGGCCTACCCCTTATTCGTACACTGTGACACCTCGTTCTAGACACCCCCAACATCGGGAACATTTTTGCTGCCATCTAGGCTATCCAATCCCTTAAGAATTGTATATGGTTCTATAAGATTTCCGCTCATCCTTCTAAATTTCAGTGAATATAAGCCCAGTCGATCCATTCTTTCATCATATGTCAGTCCCGACATCCCGAGAATTAACCTGGTGAACTTATGCTGCACACCCTCAATAGCAAAAATGTCCTTCCTCAAATTAGGAGACCAAAACAGCACATAATACTCTAGGTGTGGTCTCACCAGGACCCTGTACAACTGCAGTAGGACCGCCTTGCTCCTATACTCAAATTCTCTTGCTATGAAGGCCAACATGCCATTTGCTTTCTTCACTGCCTGCTGTGCCTGCATGCTTACTTTCAGTGTTTGATGTACACCCAGGTCTCCTTGCATATCCCCATTTCCTAATCTGACACTATTCAGATAATAATCTGACCACTCACCCAACCTATCCAAGTCACCCTGCAGCCTCAAAGCATCCTCCTCGCAGCTTACCCTGCCACCCAGCTTTGTGTCATCCGCAAACTTGGAGATGAAGTCAGTAGTGGGATATCTGGTCTGTTGATGGACTGGGCTACATCTACAACTCTCTGCAATTTCTTGCAGTTGTGGCCATAGCTGTTCCCAAGCCAAGCTGCGATGCACACTGACAGTATGCCTTCTATGGTGCATCTGAGGAAGTTTGTTAGAGTCACTGGAAACATATCAAATTTCCTCAGTCACCTCATGCCTTCTTGGCTGTTGCATCAATGTAGCTGGTCCACAACAGATCATTGGTATTTCCCAGGAACTTGGAGCTGCCAGTCTACCCACAATGTTATAAACCAGGATTGCAGTTCCTTGTATTTACAACTAATATGGCAACTAATCTTGGTACTGATTTGGAGTGCCCACCCATGATTAAGTCAAACATATCACAATGAGATAGTTGATAATAATGATCCATGATTGGCATTGTAAACAGAATCATATTTGAAAGACTTCTCCTTTGATCTTTTCTTCCAGGTTTACAACCACTGTCAAGTCTTCTAATGTTTTTGTGCAGATTCCCCGCTTGAAAGGGATCTGATCCATCCACCCCGAAATGATGAACTGGATTTCACTCAATGACCAAACCACTTCTTTTCCTCTTTTTTTTCTCCTTTTATTTTGGCAGATTCAGCAATTAATTGACAGTTTCACTTGATTTATTGCTTCAGCCATTACTTTGAAGGCATTTGGATGTTGTAGGTCTTAAGGTATTTAACAGTTTAGTCTTTTAGCAGGTGAAAAACTGGCTGCCAATCGGGTGCTGTAGATAATCAGTCCTGCATGCCTTCGCTGGCGATCGCGGCAGTTTTTAGGACAGTCTCTTAGATTATACTGTTCAAGTTTTTAGCCGCAAGTCAACTTCCGTCTTTTCCTCGCTTCCAGTGCTGTGTGCCCTTTTTTAAAGCCCCGGGCGGAACTCTGCTTATCTCCGCTTCTCTGTTCACGGTCGGGCTGACTCTGCTCCTGACCGGGCTTTCTCTGCTTTCTCCCCCCACCGGGTTGACTGTTCCCAGTTGGGCTGAAGACTCAGCCTCTTGTCGGTGGCTTTTCTGGACCTGTCCGTGGCCTTCATGGTACTAGGCCCCCACCCGACGTCTGTGGCTGCTGCTTGGGCTTGGCTGTGGGCTGCACAGCCCTGGATACATTCCAGGTAAGCTGACACCGTGCTTGGTGACCCTTACTGCCCCTGCTTGATTTCCTAGCTCTTCCCTGAGCTATTGCTTCCCGTTCCTACCTTTTTTCTTTTTGGCGCCAATTCAAAACCATTTGGCTTGGTGCTGTTCCACTTGTTTCCAAATACTACTTCTATTTTTAACTTTTGTTTTCGATTCTTCTTGCTGGCCTTGTTCTTATCTTCGTTCTTTTATCCTCGTCGCCAATTGTTGTGTATTCGGATGCATTGAACAGTCTTGAATAAAGGCTCGGACACGGGAGGAATCATACAAGCTTCTTTACTGCAGGACGCCAGCTTGTCTTTTTTGCTCCCGACCTTGCCCCAGACATCACAAGACACCAATTACTTATCCTAATTATCCCATACCTAACACTCCTCCCCCTTTAACTTGGAGCCCGGTAACACCAATTATATTACATACATAATACTCCTCCCCCTTCAACTTGGAGGCAGGTAATACCTTTCATTACAGTTTAACTTGACAACCACTGAAGGTGGAATATTTGGAATCAGGTGATGTCTTACTTGGGAAAACATTACTTCCAATCATCCAGATAATGGACCTGGCTCCTGGCCTCTAACCCTTGCCTTCTTGTCATTGATCTAGCCTTATAACATGAACTTCAGAAGGAATGATATTCCAAGGTATCTGTCTTCAATAATTCTTTCCTTCTTCACATTACCCGAGGCAGTGAACTCACTTTTCTGAAGTTATCATCATTCATGCCCAGTCTCTTTGCTTTCCCATCAATTATTTAACTGTTTTGTCCAATTTGTGTTCCATTCCCTTTTCCTGTAGAGCCAAGCTTCATTGTTGCTTGTGCTGCTGTGCTATCTGCACCAGCCTGCCTTTGATCAGTTACAGCGATGTGTTCTCCAATTCACACCAAAGCGTATTGTGAGTTTTCAAAGGCCCGAACAACCAGCTCAATAACGAATTACAACCAAATCATAAACAGACCTTGCGACCTTCGCAGGCATCTGCAGCAAAAGCAATGCTGTGGTCTCAGTTCATTCATGTTCAAAATGAGCGGATGGCAAAGGTCATGCTCTCTATTTCTTGCAGCAGAGTTGAGCAGGGAGCGTATAATATGAATAGCTGATTACAGCAATGCAGAACGGCTCATTGGAGCTTAGATCCAGTGTGGAATTTCTATTAGCGCACACCTGGACATTGTGAAGACATACGGTTGAGGGTTCCTTCTTGTCACCCTTGAAAATGGTGTTGGCACTCTCAACTCTGTGTCTAAAGGCTTTAGGTCATGTCCTGCTCTTGAGATCTGTGCTGATAATCAAGGCAGACTCTCCAAATAATTGATTAAATACTTCATCATGGAACAGTGAAAGGGAATCAAACCACTGGGATAATGTTTAAGTGGTCGGGGGAAATTTGTAAGCTTTTTTTGGACCAAGGTTTTTTTTTTACACATAGAGTATTTATGCTTGGAATGTGCTGTCAGGGGTGGTGGAGACAGCAGATATGATAGTACCATTCATGAGGCTGTTGGATAGGCACATAGATGTGCAGGAAATTTAGTATGAGAAGGTGCATAATATTGCAAAGAATAGTGAGAAGCTGAAGGATTGGGAAGCTTTTAAAAACAAACAGAAAGTAACTAAAAAGGCAATAAGGGGAGAAAATATAAGATATGAAGATAAGCTAGCCAACAATATAAAAGAGGATACCAAAAGTTTCTTCAGATATATAAAGTGTAAAAGAGAAGCAAAAATGGACATTGGATCACTGGAAAATGACAATAGAGAAATAGTAATAAAGAATAAAGAAATGGCAGACTATTGAATACGGGTTTTTTTTGGATCAGTCTTCACAGCGGAAGACACCAGCAAAGTGCCAGAAATTCAAGCGAGTCAGGGGGAAAATGTTAGTTGAGTTGTTAAGGGGAAGGTACTTGGGTAGCTGAAAGGTCTGAGGTGAATAAGTCAAATGGACTAGATGGACAATACTCCAGGGTTCTGAAAGAGGTGGCTTTAGAGATTGTGGTGGCATTAGTAGTGATCTTTCAAGAATCACTAGTCAGGAGTGGTCCCAGAGGACTGGAAAATTGCAAATGTTACTCTACTGTTCAAGAAGGAAGTGAGGGAAATAGGGGAACATATAGGCAGCTTTGCCCGACTTCAGTGGTCGGTAAGCTTTTAGAGTCCGTTATTAAGGATGATGTTTCTGAGTACTTAGAAGCACATGATAAAATAGGCCAAAATTAACATGTTTTGTGAATTGATCTTGGCTGACAAATCTTTTGTAATTCTTTGAGGAAGTAAATAGCAGGACAGACAAAGAAGAGTCAGTGGACGTTGTTTACTTGGAATTTTAGAAGGCCTTTGATAAAGTCTGCACGTGAGGCTGCTAGACAAGATGAGAGCACATGGTATCACAGGGAAGGTACTAGCATGGATAGAAGATTGGATGAATGGTAGAAGGCAAAGAGTGGCAATAAAGGAGGCTTTCTCTGATTGGCTGCGGCGACTAGTGGTGTTCCTCAAGGCTTAGTGTTAAGTCCGCTATTTTTGCACATTGTAAATTAATGATTTGGACGATGGAATTGATGACTTTGTGGCCAGGTTTGCAGATGATACGAGGATAGGTGGATGGGCAGGTAGTGTAGAGGAAACAGGGAGTCTGCAAAAGGACTTGGACAGTTGGGAAAGTGGGCAAAGAAGTGGCAGATGGCGGAGTAGACTCGATGGATCGAATGGCCTAATTCTGCTTCTATGACGCATGAACTAAGAATGGAGGGACATGGATCACATGTAGGAAGAGAAGATTAGTTTAACCCAGCCTTATGTTCGACTTGGGGTGTTGTGGGCCAAAGAGCCTGTTCCTGTGCTGTACTGTTCTCTATCATCAACGCATGCTATCAGAGATATCTGTTCTGGTGGAATGGTCCTGAAGCTGAAATTTTAATTGTTTCTGTTTCCACAGATGCTGAGAGTTTTCATCATTTTCTGTTTTTGCTATTAACACACACGTGTTTGGGATGTGGGATGTAAACAGAGCAGCCAGAGGAAATGCATACAGTCACAGGAAAAATGTGCAAACTCCACACAGATACTACAGTAGCCGAGGTCAGGATTAGCAAGAACAAGATGGAGCAAAAATGATAACAGGCAAAAATAGCCAGTCAGTACAGCAAGAAAGAGAGAGTTACCTGAAGTTGGAGCATTTGATTTTGGATTCTGTAGGCCACAGTGTGCAGACAGAACATGGGGTGTTGTCCCTCAAGTTCATGTTGGGTATTATTGTAACAGTGCAGGAGGCCACCAACAGAGATGTCAGTCTGGGAGTGAGATAGGGAATTCAAATAACAAGCAACAGAAACTCAGGGTTACCCCTGTAGATTGAATAATGGTGCTTCACAAAGCTCAATTTTTCTCTTTCTCTAAGTACAGTTCTAGCCGGTTGGACATGTTCCACAGCCTAGTTATTAACAACACATGACACAGGCAAAGAAGAATAATCTAATTCTAATTGATATCTTAAGTCATTTGGTCTCACCCTGAAAGAGTTATTCCCTTTGTTCTACGCATCCCATTTCATCTTGTCTGCTACTGGTTTCATTTCAGGTTTCCAGCCTCTGCAGGGTTTTTTAATATTCATATACTATTGAACTCTATCATTTCACCTTGTTTTTCACAAGTCCGGGCTCATGCATTGTGTTGCATGCAAAACTCCTTTAATACTCAAGTTGATTCCTGTGGGTCGTTAGCTTAATGATGGGGAAACTGTCCAATGATATCCAGGATTAAAAACTCAGTGGCAAAGGTACTGCAAGAGTATTCACATTTTCCTCACCTTACTGCTGCCAGCACATCAGTAAATTAAAATTCTGTCAATGAAATGTGTGCTTGCGCCAGCTCTTTGATGTGATGAAAATTGTATTTCAGCAGGTTTCTGGCTTTTCTTTTATCAGGACGAAACACGTAAAAATACAATGTTTAATTCAAGGCTTTTACAATTCATAATTGACAGCGTCTGCCATAGTTTTAAGTGTTTTAAGTAGGATTTCTGTTTGTAAAGAGGGAGGAAAAGAGACTAGTGTAATATTCCAGTTGGGTTTAAGTGAACGTGGAGTGTACGTGTTGATGGATGTTGAAAATTGCCTTGAGGAACAATTGCCTTATGGTCAGTGGTAATCAGTTAGTTAATAAGCACCGTAAGCTTTCATTGTTCCCCTCCCTATATGCATGGGTCTACACAGAGCATTTTTCACACAGCTATCATCAGCATTGGCCTATGTTCATGTGGAAGCAGATGTAATAAATACATAACCACATTGTGTGATGTGGTATATTAAAATATGAATGAATGGCACAATATTGTGGCAGCAACAGAATCCCCATTGAGGCGAATCCCTGGAGTCGTTCTCAATGCGGGATGTCTCCGATAATAGTGTTTCTGTGTACATGATGTATTCTCCAAGAAACAGTTATTGGGGAAGGATGGGAGGGAGATTAGAATGGAAGCAACTGCTGGACCATTATTATAATACAATGCTTGCAGATTCTCATCATCTGAAGTGAAAAAGAGCCACGATATTCTGTGACTGAGCTTTCTCAGACGTTGTGGGACTAGGCAGGGAATGGTGTTGGAAAGGACCACCCACTGCCTGTATTGCAGGTGGAGCTGCTGCTTCACTGCTCTAGCAACACATATCCAATCATAACCTCTGGAACTATCTGTGGAGAGCGTGCACGTTCTCCCCGTGACCACGGGGTTTCCCCTGGATACACAGGTTTATTTCCACGCACCAAAGATATGCAGATTGGTGGGTTCATTGGCCACTGGAAATTGCTCCCAGAGTAGTGGATGACAGGGTAATCAGGGTGGACTCAAGTCAAGTCAAGATAGACACAAAATGCTGGAGTAACTCAACAGGTCAGACAGCATTTCTGGAGAAAAGGAATAGGTGACATTTTGGGTTAGAACCCTTCTTGAGCGAGAGTTCTTCAAGTCAAGTTAACCCTTCTTCAAGTCAAGTCAAGGGTGTTTAATTGCTGAAGCAAAGCAATAATTTCATTGTCCTATCAGGGACACATGACAATAAACTCTCTTGAACTCTTGAACTCTTGAACTCTTGAACTTGTACGAACCGGAACAATGACATGTTTACTTGCTGCAGTTTTATAGTCACAATTAATATACAATAGATCAAAGTTATTCTAGCTAAACTAGACCATAGTAGTGTAAGGCATATAGAGCAACCATAGTGATACAGTTGATGATCATATGTAAGGGAATAGGTTACAGGGAAATAAGTTGAGAAAACACATTGATAGAATTTCTCTGAGAACTGGCATAGTCTCGATGAACTGAATAGCCTAACTCTGTTGTAAGAGATATTAAAAAATAAAATATTACTGGTGCTTGAGCAGACACTTATATTTAGTTTAGTTTAGTTTAGAGATACAGCACGGAAACAGGCCCTTCGACCCACCGAGTCGGCACCGACCAGCAATCCCCACACAGTAACGCTATCTACACACACTAGGGTCAATTTACATTTATACCAAGCCAATTAACCTACAAACCTGTAGATCTCTGGGGTGTGGGAGGAAACCAGAGCGCCTGGAGAAAACCCACGCAGGTCACGGGGAGAATGTACAAACTCCATATAGACAGCACCCATAGTCAGGATCGTACCCGGGTCTCTGGCGCTGTAAGGCAGCAATTCTATTGCTGCGCCAGCATGCCGCCCAGTATTTAGTGTCCATTGTTAGCTACAGGTAAGGGTGATGGGAGCCATCTACATGTTTGTCCATAGCAATGATTTCAAGACTTTCCCTCATCGTTTGCAAACGGTGTTTGGAGAAGTTGTAGAAGGATCAGCAAAATATTTCCATGCCTTTTACCACTGTCGCATTGCAGTCATACTCAAAGGATTCGAAGGCATAGCAATATACCAACATCTCCACAGTAATTAAATAATCTTGTTCATGAAGGAATCCAATGTTGAATTGTACATCTTAAAATAAATGTTGTAACTATCAACCAAGGATTAAGGCACAACATACTAAATTCCAGGACAAATAACACAGATATAAGAATACACTACTAAATAAAGCATGTGCAAGAGTGGCTGCCTCATGGCGATAGAGACTATAGGCTCTGTCTTACGTGTTTGCGGTCATCGGCGGTGAAGCGCGGCTTCGCCTGTAGAGTGGACCGCACGGCAACGGCGAGAGCGCCGAGCCTACCACGGTAGCGCCGCACAGATGCTGCGCGGGGGCGGAGTGATTCAAATACGGCTGGTCCCACGTGCTTGCGGTAAGTAAAAAGAAGGGCGAGCCGACTGCGATGACGTCGGCCCGCCGCCCGTGACTCACGAGCGGCGGCTGTGGCGGCGGCCGTCCTGCTCGCAGCGCTGTAGCAGTGGCTGTGCCTGCGGCCGTGCCGCACACGTGCCTCACTGGCGGAGGCTGTGGCAGTGCAAGTTTGACGCACGGCGCTCGAGCCACACTGGCGGCGGCCTGTGCGGGCGGCCGTGCCGCACTCGTGCATCACTGGTGGAGGTTGTGTGGTAGGAAAATATTTTTCAACAGTGTAGGTTTTATTTTAGCACCATGCGGTGTTGGGAACACCGCCGCACGGCCCCGGAATTGTGCGTTCTCACGAGTGCGCGGTCTATGGCGGCAAATTCTTCCCGTTTCGCCGCCAATGACCGCAGACTCGTGAGACAGGCCTTTTAGGCTCAAGCCTGACCTTAGGTACCACCTGTGTAGGAAGGAACTGCAGATGCTGGTTTAAATCGAAGATAGACACAAAAAGCTGGAGTAACTCAGTCGGACAGGCAGCATCTCTGGAGAGAAGGAATGTGTGACGTTTCGGGTCGAGATCGTTCTTCAAACTGGCTGGACACTCCAGCGTTTTGTGACTATCTGTTTGGAGCATGCACTTTCTACCTGTAACATTGTAGGTTTCTCTGGGTGCTCTTGGTCCCTCCTACATTCCAAAGTAGATTAATTGGCCACTGTAAACTGTCCCTGGTGTGTAGATGACTGCTAAAATGTGGGATGGAATTGATGGGAATGTGGAGGGATTAAAAAATAGGAATAATGTAGGATTAATGTAAATGGTTACACTTGCCATGATGTACATCATCTGCCATGTTTTGTCCTGCCCCTCCACTCTTCTAGCTTTCTTTTCCCCCTTCCCTGCAATCAGTCTGTTCTCCAAGGAATCACCTATCCATGTTCTCCAGGGATGCCTCACCAGCTGACTTACTCCAGAATTTTGTCTCTTTCCTTAATGGTTGTTTGATTTCCAGTACAAATTTGATGGGTCCACGGGTTTGTTTCCATTTCTTATCTTTCTCGATAACTATGACTCATAAAAAGATCTTGCAGTTATAAGTTATTTAAGAGATCGATGGACTTTGAAGTGAGCTTTGTAAATATTACTTATTGCAATTAATACTCTGTCTTTCACTGACTTTTGCTCCATTGCATTTTTTATGAGCAGTTGGTGGAGTTGATTGTATTCCAGGATGAATTCCTGCCCATTCAAGTGAACTTATTAACTTCCTCACAGCACACCCTCAGGGTTAGCACCTGACATTGGACCTCATGAATAAATGATCCCACAGGTCTATGTATCTATTCCCCAGTCCATTGACACTGGGTATCTCTCCGCCTTTCCACCTCCACCATCCAAGCCACCTGGAAATCTATATCCTGTGTGGTCTCATTCCCCTTGAGCAGTTTAATTCCCAAAGATGAGTATGGATGGATTACCGATTAGCATGGACATGGTGTGCTGAAGTGCCTCTTTGTGTGCTCTATGTCTCTATGACACAACTCACAACATTTGTTTTGGCTGCAACCCACTTTAAGAGGAGACCCTGGTTCGATCCCTTCTACGGGTGCTTGTCTATACGGAGTTTGTACGTTCTCCCCGTGACCGTATAGGTTTTCTCTGAGATCTTCGGTTTCCTCCCACACTCCAAAGACGTACAGGTATGTAAGTTAATTGGCTTGGTGTATGTGTAAATTGTCCCTAGTGTGTGTAGGAAAGTGTTAATGTGTGGGGATCGCTGGTTGGCACGGACTCGGTGGGCTGAAGGGCCTGTTTCTGCACTGTATCTCTAAACTAAACTAAACTAATCAGCAGATGGCTGAAGGTTGGCTTGCTTTATTATTTATATTCAATGGGCTCCTTGTTAGTACTGCACAATGATCCCCACATCCAATTTTGGGAGCCTTATACCAACAGCTAGGTTCCCCCTTCTTGTCTAGACCTGTGTGTCCCTCTCCATTCTCAGTGCCAGCTGGAAAACCTATAGGTTCCCAAGATCTGGAATCAACTGGGTTTGTGCATGAGTCTTAAATTGAACAAAGAAAGGTACTTTATCGCAAGCCAGACCTCCCCCAGTAGACCACTGAAAGTTTTGTTTAACAAGAATGAAAAAAGCACATAAATCACATAGAACTGCAGCGAGAGCCAGAAATAATAATTTAACTTCCAACCCCCAAGGAGTGCATGCTGGAAATAGTGGTGGTGAGGATGGTGGGAGTCAGAGAAGGGGGTGAACCTGCATGCCATTAAACATGAATGCAGTTGGAAGTGGTTGAGCATTTCCACAGAAAGAGGCCATTTGGGCTCAAAGTCTATGCTGGTTCACAGAACAATCCCATTCAATTCTTCCAAGAATCTATTAGCTCTGCACAAGCAGAGCAAGTTACAGTGGTAAATCAACCCATCAACCCACAACTCCTTTGGGTGCAGGAGGTAATCCGGGGAAAACCAACGGGATTTTTTTTTCTTCCAAACTTAAACTTGAGTCAGAATTTAAAAATATATACAAAACAAATGTCTATACATTCATTAGTGTCATACTCAGTAGTGTTATATTCATTAGTGTCATACTTAGTAGTGTTTGCATCCATCTTTAAACAAAACAAAATACCTTTGCATTCATGCCGTCCCGGGTGATGATATCCCTCCTGTGTTTGAGGGGTTTCCCCACCAGGCTCTGCCCCAGCAGTGGAAGGACTCTGGACTGTGGTCCTCCCCCATAGAGCCTTGGTGTTGGCTGCAGCAAGCTTCAGTGAGTCCCTCAGCACGTACTCCTGCTGTCTGGAATGGCCAGTTGGCAACATTTGCTCCATCTCACCGTGCTGGAAGGCCAACAAGCTTCGGGCAGACCAAAGACCATATTTCACCGAGTTATGTTCTTCCAGCAACACTTGATGTCCAACTCCAAACATGTCCCTGGAAACAGCCCGTAAGTCAGAGAGTCCTGTGTTAAGGAGCTGTTCGGGGTGAACTACCACAAGGACCATTGCACTGTTCTCCAGACCTGTTTCACAATCCACACTGGGCGAAGAGGTGGGCAACCGTCTCCTCTCTGTAGCAGCTGTCCCGAGGGCAGCATGAATCAGTGGTAAGGTTGCGACCAAAGATCATGGAACTCCGCTCTATGATCTTTGGTTGCGAAGGTACAGGAAGGATCTGTTCCCAGGGACATGTTCCCTCGATCAAGCTCTCGATCATCTCCACTTTCAACACCATTGATATATACTCCACCCTGCATTCTGAAGTTGGTGACCAGCTCCTTCAATTTGCTTACATTGAGGGTGAATCTTGACACCATGCCACTAACCTCTCTATCTCCTTCCTGTGCTGCATCACATCATTATTTGAGGTCTAAGAGGAAACTGCAGATGCTGGAAAATCGAAGGTAGAAAAAAATGCTGAAGAAACTCAGCGGGTGAGGCAGCATCTATGGAGCGAAGGAAATAGGCAATATTTCGGGTCGAGACCCTTCTTCAGACTGATGTGAGGGTGGGGGGGGGGGCGGGAAGAAGAAATGAAGAGGTGGAGACAGTAGGCTGAGGGAGAGCTGAGAAGGGGAGGAGAAAGTAAGGAATACCTGAAATTAGAGAAGTCAATGTTCATACCGCTGGGGTGCAAACTGCCCAAGCGAAATATGAGGTGCTGCTCCTCCAATTTATGGTGGTCCTCACTCTGGCCAAGGAGGAGGCCCAGGACAGAAAGGTCGGATTCAGAATGGGAGGGGGAGTTGAAGTGCTGAGCCACCGGGAGCTCATGTTGGTTATTGCGAACCAAGTTGGGCGAAGTGATCGGCAAGCCTCGCTTGGTCTCACCGATGTAGAGCAGCTGACATCTAGAACAGTGGATGCAATAGATGAGATTGGAGGAGGTGCAGGTGAACCTCTGCCGCACCTGGAAAGACTGCTTGGGTCCTTGAATGGAGTCAAGGGGGGAGGTAAAGCGACAAGTGTAGCATTTCCTGCGGTTTGATGTCTGGTCATCTACGTTGGTGTAATTTGCTAACTTGTAAATGGAGTTTGAGCAGAATCTGCCATAGAGTCATGAGTGTATAGGGAGTGTAGTAAGAGATTGAGAACACATAACCTTGCAGGCCACCGGCATTGAGAAGTATCCTGAAGGATGTTTTGTCCCCTCTCCTTACTTACTATATTTTCAAGGCAGAAGTAAAACTTGATAAGCAAGGGGGTTAAATCAATCCATCTCTAGAATATCATATCGTCTGACTAAACAAAAGAAAATGAAAAACCTTGCTTGCATACTATCCAGTCAAATCATACTGCACATGAGTACAATCGAGACATATACAAGTACAACAGGTAATGCAAAGAGAAAAATAGCAGCGTGAAGAATATTGTGTTACAGGGGTATACAGTGTTAGAGAAAACATGCAGATTAAAAAATAAGTGCAAGGCCCACAACAAGGTGGTTGGAAGATCACGACTATACCCTTGTCAAGTACAATTATAAAGAGAAATACAGGGGATAGAATACAAGTACAATCATAAAACATGTAAGTGCCCAAAACAATAGATTATGATCGTCCTCTATTACCTGTAAATGGCTGCAAAACCTTTCACATTGTCATTGCAATGGATGTTAACTGAGTCATTGAAATTCATCAGCTGGATCAGGAATGTAATTACTCTCAGCTCTTAAATGCTGCTAATCAAAACTACTGCGGCACTTTCATTTATGTTTCACTTCAGTTTCTTGTTTTATTTCAGATTTCTCGCAATTGCATTTTTTATTTAATTTTCAGTGTAGGAAGGTCTCGAGGCTACAAATAATCAATGGCAGGCAAGATTATGAAAAATCCCAAAGCATTGTATAAGGATGTATGGCAAGAGTGTACCCAGGGAAAGAGTAGAGACCATTAAGGGCAATCTGTCCATGGTCATAAGCGAGGTCTTAAATGAATAGCTCTCAGTATTCACAAGGAATTTGCAGGACACTGTAGGAAGAGAATTCAGGGAAAGGGTTAGGTGAAATTTTCAAACATGTAATCAATAAAAATAAGGATGTTTTAGACACCACATAGGGCTTAAACATGGATGGATTCTCACTGCCTGAAGAGTTGCATAAGGTGCTGCTACTTTGGGATGCTGGAAAATAGATTGCTGAGCCTGACAGTTTTGTAAATCTTCACTGAGCAGAGATGACTGGAGGATAGGAAATATGGTTCCTTTGTTCAAAGAGACTGCAGGGATAAGCCTTACTGCAAGCCAACGAGTTTAATGCCAGTGGTGTGGAAATAGCTGAGAAGAATCATGAGGGATAAGATTAAACTACACCTGGAAAGGCAGGGATTGATCAAAGATAGGCAACATGGTTTTGTTTGGGGGAGATCCTGCCTGTTTGGCTTTATGATTCAAAGAACTAACGAAATACATCAAAGGATAATGTAATCAATGCACTCAACATCGACTCAACACTTACTCACTCTTTGACTACACTCATTTGGTAGTTTAGGGGTTCTATTCTTACACATTCACTTTCTTTTTCACCTTCTTTCTTTCTAGCTCTTTCTCTCTTTTTCTATTTCATCTTTGTTAAAAATTAAAGTAGAAGCTGTACAATAAATGTATTATATCATATGCCGCGGTTTATACTTTTGTACACTGCTTCTAATAAAAATATATATATTTTTTAAAAGAGTCCCACTTGGAACACTAGTCCAAAATGGCACCCTTTATGCAGTGACTCTTTGCATACCTTGGGTATGCAAAACAAAGAATATCACTGTGGCTTGTCACGTGACAATAAAGTATTATTCAAAGTATCATTCATTCATTCATTCATTCATTCATTCATTCATTCAAATTGTTAGAGACCACAGAGTCATAAAGTCAGGGTTGTGAAATCATAGTGTGCTGCAGGACAGATGTAGACCCTTCAGCCCACTGTGTCCCTATGACTACCAAGTACCTATCTACACTAATTCCATTAGCCTGCTCCTGATCCAGAGCATTCAAGTGGCAATTCAAGTCCCCGTTTAGATACTTCCTACTTGTTATAAAAGTACCTGTCTCAACCTTCCAGTCAAGAACTGTGTTCCAGATTCCATCACCCTTTGGTTGACACATCTTTTCCTCAGATTCCCTTTAAACCACCTGCTCTTTTCCGGAAACTAATGTCTACTCATTTTGGACATCCCTGCAGCATAGAAATGGTTTCTGGTATCTACCTATGCATGTAACTCATAGTTCTGTTTGCATTCAGCATATCCCCTCTTTGCCCTCTCCACTCTGGTGACCCGAACAACCCGAACATGCCTATTCTCCTCATAACTGAAACACTCCATTATCCTGGTGAATCTCCTCTGCACCGTCTCCAATGCATTCAAAATCCAGGGCTAGTTGGAAAATTGATCCAAAATTGACTCGGTACTAAGAGGGTTCTTTTTGTGGAAGTCAGTAACCAGTGGTGTACCACAAGGACCAGATTGAGATTCTTACTGCTTATTACATACATTAACAGGCAGCATCTGTGGAGGGAATTAATAAATAATGTCTCAGGTTAGGACCCTTCCTCAGACTGATGGAGAAGGGGGAGAAAGCTGGATACTGACCTTCATTAGCCATGCCATAGAACATAGGTGCAGGAAGGTTATAGACTATTACATAACAGTGCACAAAAAATGGTCAGATCACAGTTCTGTCCATGCAATTATAGGAATGATTGTTCGCAATTGAAGTGAATGTTCACTGAGTTAGTACTGACCATCAACCATCCAGGATTTTGGAAGATTGATGGGGAATGTGGGCAGAATAAAAAATGGGATTAATTTAGTTTAGATTAATTTAGTTTAGTTTAGTTTAGTTTAGTGTCAATAAGAAACTATATACTAAACTAATCCCATTTTTATTCTGGCCACATTCTCACCAATTCTCCCAAGATCCTACCAATCATCTCAGGGCAACATAGTGTGGCCAAGTAACCAACCATTCCACATGTCTTCAGGAAATGAAAGGAAACCGAAGCACCCAGAGGAGTCCCATGGGGTCACATGGAGTGCATGTCAACTCCAACCAGGCAGCAGTGGAGATCAGGATGATCTGTTTCTGCTATCAATGTTGAAGCTATATTCAACAAAAAGAAGCATGGAGGTGCTTTGCGAGGAGGCACTGGTGGTCCCAGGCTTACCCTAGTGGCTCAGCTTTGAATCTTGAACAGACAGCGCTGATGGTCACTGGATTATCCTGGCAGCTCAATCGTTACCTTTGTGTGTGGCGCAGTCCCTCGTCGTCCATGGGCACGAAGAGGCGGTGGCATCTCAGGCTTCCCTCAGCCATTCAGTCTTCATCTCAGCAGAAGCACTGCCTGTCTAGGGCTTCCTTCCAGCAGTTCAGTCTTGACCACACTGGTGGTCTCAAGTTAGTCCCAGTGCCTCAGCCTTCCTCGAACCTGTGACAGAGGAACAAAACTAACAGGGAGGATTTCCCTCTCTGTCTCCCTCTCCCTCTCCCTCGCTCTCCCTCTCCCCCTCCCTTCCCTCTCCCTCTCCCTCTCCCTCGCTCCCCCTCTCCCCCTCCCTATCCCTCTACCCCTCTCTCTTTCTCCCTCTCTCCTGGTCTCTCTTGGCCTCTCCTGGCCTGTCACCCAGTGATAGGGATCAGAGTGACACCTAAGGAAGGGGGCACTGTCACAATGTGTATTATTATTGTATAGCTAAGATCTGGAACAGAAATAATCCAATGCTTGTGCAGTAGAAGCAATTCCACATCATGCCAATAATTAACTCTGCTGTGATATTGGTGCATATGGAGCATTATATAATTTAATAGTCCAGGATGCGATGGGGAAGATCAAGAACCATTATTTCATTGTGGTTCAAATTGTCCATTATCCTTACCCAATTTATACTGATAAATCATAATCATAATCATAATCATACATTAGCAGCCAAGTATGTTTTACAACATACGAGTAATTTGATTTGCCATACAGTCATACCATTTAAAAGCAACAATAATGTAACTCCAATACCATGAACAGAAAAATAAACTATACAGCCTTTAAGTAGCTGACACCAGGTTGAAATGGCAGGCAGGGTAAATATATTGAAATATTGCAAGAAAATTATCTTGGAAAAACGATTAACTTTAGCTTTTCAGTCTTGTCTGATAGCCTTGCAATCCATGTTATCTTCTCAAATCATTTTCTCCTGTACTGTTCTTTACCAATTGAACGTGTTCACGATGCAGCTGGTTCTCTACACTGCTCATAAAATGTCACACACTTCAACTGTTACAAAGTATTCTTAAAGTTTTGAACTTTACGATAAGCTCTATCCAGTGTCCATCTGTGTAGCTGGGTACAATAGGTGGTGATCGTACAATACAGGAATGTCACTGAGTGGTACAGCTAGGTGAAATGCTGTTTCACAGTGCCAAAGATGCGGGTTTAATCCTGACTTCTGGTGTTGTCTGTGTGGAGTTTGCACATTCCCCCTATGATCTCATGGGTTTCCCCAGTGCTCTGGTTTCCTCTCACATCCCAAAGATGTGCAAGTTAGTAGACCACTGTCACTTGCACTTGGTGCGTAGGTGAAAGGCAGAACACGGAGGTGGGAGGGGGGGGTGGTGCAGGGGGAGAGTTGATGTGCATGTGGAGGGTGTAAGTTAGAGGGGGAATTAGTGAGGGAATTGAGTTGCTCGGTGAGCTGGCAGGGAATTGATGGGTCGAAATGGCCGCCTCCTATATTTCTACATGGAGGAACAGAGTTTAGGTGGAGCTCGATGGGTAATATTGTATGACACATCCATTTGTCAATATTCATCACTGATATTTAGAAAGCCTATGTCATGTGTTATTGCAGATCCTTATGCCTTGACATTGTCCTTTCAGCCGTCTCATGAGAGGATCTGGGTTCTGTGTCCAACTCCTTCACCAGAATCTGCCATGTTTCGTTGAAATCCCAAGTAAAGCGAATGCTTAAATTATAACTTACATTAAGCATTAACCTCAGAAAGAATTATCCTTGACTTTATTCTGCCCAAAGGATTTCTTCCTTGATAAATTTGTTCAAAGTTCAAAATATCCTTGGCTCCTATTATATTACTGGCAGCAAGGAGTGCATTTGCCAAACACTGGACAAACAAGAACCAGCAGAACAAGTCATTATTTGTTAGTGGTGACATGAGGCATGATTCATTTCAGTGTTATATATGGACTTTCATTTTTTACAAGCATTTGAAAAATAATTTGGCAGCTTATTTTCCATGAAGCCATTAGACCATGAACAGCGCAATGCTGGTTTAAGAAAAATTGCCATTTCAACCTGATTCCCTTCAGGGCAACCAATCAGTTCAGGGAGTCTATGCAGACATATTTTAATAGTTTCTTCTCCCATCTCCAAAAGTGAAACAAGCGTTACTCTAAAACCCACCTTAACCTGGCAGTTCATACGACAGAGTCTCTTCTGAATTCTTTCTTCAAACTGCGTGGGCAGAACCTTTTTCCCAGGGTGAAAATGTCAAAGACTAGAGACCATAGCTTTAACACGAGAGGGGCCAAAGTTTATAGAATATGTGCAGGGCACATTTTTTCAGAGGGTGGCGGGTGCTTGGAACGAGCTGCCAAATGTGGTGATGGGGGCAGTTTCAATATTGGTGTTTGAGAGGCATTTAGACAGGCACATGGAATTGCACGGAATGGAAGGATGTAGATATGTGCAGGCAGATGAGATTAGTTTAGCTTGGCATCATTTTTGCCACAGACATTGTGGGTCCAAGTGCCTATTCCTGTGCTGTACTATGTTCTATGTTCTATGAGATTCTGACTCCCTAATACCTCAGCATTTCAGTCATCTGACACAGTGGTCCTCAGAATTTGATCATCATCTGAGATCATCATCTATTACATCCTTTCTATTTGTTTTTTTTGTTCTATTTTAAATAATATTTTTATTAGAGGCAGGTACATATCATATTGAAAACATTTCATGTATATCATTCCTACATTACTAATATTATCGATTGATATTAACTCTGCTCCTAGTATTTTTTTAATTTTTTTATATAGGTAGAAAATAAGAGAATAAAAGAAAGAAGGGAAGAAAAACATGATAAAGAAGAATGGAGTAAATTACCAAAAGTACAACATTGGCGATAAATTCGTAAATTTTAAAATATAACTTTTCATCTAATCCTTAATTTGAGTTTCAGTCAGGTTCTCGTGCCGAACCAGTCTGTCCCTTCAAATAGTCAATAAATGGAGACCATGTTCTGATAAAAAGTTCTTGTTTGTCCATTAAGACAAGTCTGATTCTTTCCAAATGTAAGGTCTCTGACATTTCCATAATCCAAATTTTAATTGTGGGGGTAATTATCATTTGTAACAATCGTAACATTTTATATTACATTTGTCTTTTATTTCTATTGCCCATCTGAATTTCCAATTCTTTCTGTTCCTCTAGAGACTAGAGATGTTAGAATCTGTAGCAAAAAGGAGAAATGCTGGAGGAACTAGACTGGGTGAAAGGTCTCAATCCCAAACGTTGAATAACCATTTCCCTCCACACATGCTGCCTGGCCCACTGAGTTTCTCCATCAGCTCTCCTTTTCCTTTCAGCCCTGCTAATTTCTTGTTAAAATAAATTCTCTGCCCAGATGCAGTGATGATTTTGTCCTCCTGAAGTTGCTTACAATTCATTACAGTTTGTGAAATGTTAATATTATGCAGTCTATCAAATACCATCTGGTTTATGCTCCAAGGTGTTTTACAATCACATTATTATTAAAAAATACGTAAGTACCAAATACCCAAAATACGAAAGACATTAGGTCGATATTAAGAGGAATTATAATGGAGGAAAGAAGGTTGGAGAATTAGATAGGTTTAGAGACAGAGCTGGGACATGTAGTTGCAGGCATGGCCTCAGGAAACCAGCTGCCCCTCTATCAACTCCATCTACATGCTTCATGCTGCTTTAGGCAAACAGCTGACATTATCAAGGACAACTCACACCCCAGTCATTCTCTCTTCTCTCCTCTCCTGTCAGGCAAAAGATACAACTGCTTGAAAGCACATACTACCACCAGATTCAGGAACATCTTTCTTTCTTTCTGTTATCAAATGTTCTATAGATTCAGGATCAATTCCTGTGGATTGGAGGGTAGCTAATGTTATTCCACTTTTTAAGAAAGGCGGGAGAGAGAAAACACGGAATTATAGACCAGTTAGCCTGACATCGGTGGTGGGGAAGATGCTGGCGTCAATTATAAAAGATGAAATAGCAGCACATTTGGATAGCAGTAGCAGGATCGGTCCAAGTCAGCATGGATTTACGAAGGGGAAATCATGCTTGACTAATTTTCTGGAATTGTTTGAGGATGTAACAAGTAGAATGGATAAGGGAGAGCCGGTGGATGTGGTGTATCTGGACTTTCAAAAAGCCTTTGACAAGGTCCCACATAAGAGATTAGTGTGCAAAATTAGAGCACACGGTATTGGGGGTAAGGTGTTCACATGGATAGAGAACTGGTTGGCAGACAGAAAGCAAAGAGTAGGAATTAACGGGTCCTTTTCAGAATGGCAGGCAATGACTAGTGGGGTGCCGCAAAGATCGGTGCTGGGAACCCAGTTATTTACAATATATATTAACGATTTAGACAAGAGAATTAAATGTGACATTTCCAAGTTTGCGGATGAAATGCAAGACCCAGTGGATGTAATGTGCTTGGACTTTCAGAAAGCATTTGAGAAGGTCCCACATAGGAGATTAGTGGGCAAAATTAGAGCACATGGTATTGGGGGAAGGGTACTGACATGGATAGAAAATTGGTTGACAGACAGGAAACAAAGAGTAGGGATTAACAGGTCCCTTTCAGAATGGCAGGCAGTGACTAGTGGGGTACCGCAAGGCTCAGTTCTGGGACCGCAGCTATTTACAATATACATTAATGATTTAGATGAAGGGATTAAAAGTAACATTAGCAAATTTGCAGATGACACAAAGCTGGGTGGCAGTGTGAACTGTGAGAAGGATGCTATGAGGATGCAGGGTAAATTGGACAGGTTGGGTTTGTGGGCAGATGCATGGCAGATGCAGTTTAATGTGGATATATGTGAGGTTATCCACTTTGGTAGCAAAAACAGGAAGGCAGATTATTATCTGAATGGGAAAAGGGGAAGTACAATGAGATCTGAGGGTCCTTGTCCATCAGTCACTGAAAGTAAGCATGCAGGTACAGCAGGCAGTGAAGAAAGCGAATGGCATGTTGGCCTTCATAACAAGAGGAGTTGAGTATAGGAGCAAAGAGATCCTTCTGCTGTTGTACAGGGCCCTGGTGAGACCACACGTGGAGTATTTTGTGTCGTCTTGCTATTGAGGGAATGCAGCGTAGGTTCACAAGGTTAATTCCCGGGATGGCAGGACTGTCATATGTGGATAGAATGGAGCGGCTGGGCTTGTATACTTTGGAATTTAGGATGAGAGGGAATCTTATTGAAACATATAAGATTATTAAAGGTTTGGACATGCTAGATGCAGGAAACATGTTCCCGATGTTGGTGGAGTCCAGAACCAGAGGCCACATTTTAAGAATAAGGGGTAAGCCATTTAGAACGGAGATGAGGAAAAACATTTTCACACAGAGTGTTCTGAATCTGTGGAATTCTCTGCCTCAGAAGGCAGTTGAGGCTAATAATCTGTATGCTTTCAAGGGAGAGTTGGATAGCGCTCTTAAAGATAGCAGTCAAGGAATATGATGAAAAGGCAGGAACAGGGTACTGAGTGTGGATGATCAGCCATGATCACAGTGAATGGTGGTGCTGGCTCGAAGGGCCGAATGGCCTACTCTTGCACTTATTGTTTATTGGCTACTACTGAACAGTCCTCCCATCAGCTCAGGCGCCGTCCCAACCTATCTCATTGTGGATCATGTTCTATTTTTCATACACGTGCTTTCTCTGTAACTGTAATGCTATAATGCTGAAACGGTATATTCTACACTTTGATTATTTTTCTCTTTGCACTTCTTGTTGGATTTGTGTTTGGTGATTGTATTCATGTATTGATGATTTGACTGGAAGGCATCCAAAAAGCATTTCACTGCATGTTGCTACACGTGATAATAATAAACCAATACAATACATTACAATAATACTTTATAAGCCAAGTATGTTTTGCAACATACGTGGGATTTCATTTGCCAAGTCAGTCATACAAATAAAAGCAACAGAACACACAAAATACATTTTAACATAAACTCCTCCACAATCCTCACTGTCATGGAAGGCGAAAAAAATGTTCAATCTGTCCCCTTCATTGTTCTACCGTGGTCGGGAGCCTCCCGTAGTCGGCAATTGTACTCCCTTAGCCGGCGGTCGGGTCCGCAGGCCACGGTTGGAGAGGTCCCAGGCAAGGCATCGGCTCCAATGGTAAGTCCACGCCCCACGGGGGGGCTCAAATTCAGTACCGAGCGAGGCCTCCAGCTCCACGATGTTAGGCCGCATAGCGACCGGAGATATAGCTTCTCCAGCAGGGTAAGAGATTGAAAAAAGTTTCCCCCAAACCCTTCCCCCTCCCCCCACGTAAAACAAACCAGAGAACATTAACACATACTTTTAAAACACACTAAAAATAACAAAAACAGACGGAAAAACAGACAGACTATTGGCGAGGCTGCCAATCATGCGGTGCTCCTGGTGGTACCAATACCAGAGCATTCATTTCTATACTCCGCGTGTCACCTGAGCAGTGGGCATTTCCACGGCTTCCTGCCATATTCAACATAAGCCATATTCACTTCTTGCTTCATTGTTGTCCAGGCCAGCCTACCGTCATTTCCACAGACGTAACTCAAGCCAAGTCAAGTCAAGTCAAATCTGAAGAACGGTCCTCACCTGAAGCATCACCCACCATGTTCTCCAGAGATGCTGCCTGACCTGCTAAGTTACTTCAACACTGTGTCCTTTCAAGTCATCAAGTTGAGCTTATTATCATATACACAAATAGAGTGAAGTACAGCTACAATGAAAACTTATCTTAGGCCCACTACCTATCCCCAATCCATATCCTACATTGGCTTCCATATCACTTCTCAAATTCATCCTCCCAATCTACCCCAAAACAATCCCTTTCCTACAAAACCACAAGGTGCTGCCTCTGCAGTATATAGGCCTACTCTTCAGTCCACAACAACTTTTAACTCTTCTATCTCCTCCTTTTAAATAGTCATAGTCATAGAGTGATACAGTGTGGAAACAGGCCCTGCGGCCCAACTTGCCCACACCGACCAACAATGTCCCAGCTACACCAGTCCCACTTGACTGCGCTTGGTCCATATCCCTCCAAACCTGTCCTATCCATGTACCAGTTTAACTGCTTCATAAATAATGGGATAGTCCCAGCCTCAACTACCTCCTCTGGCAGCTTGTTCCATACACCCACCACCCCTTGTATGAAAGTTACCCCTAGGATTCCTATTAAATCTTTTCCTCTTCACCTTGAACCTATGTCCTCTTGTCTTTGATTCCCCTACTATGGGCAAGAAACTCTGTGCATCTACCCGTTCTAATCCTCTCATCATTTTGTACATCTCTATAAGATCACCCCTCATCCTTCTGCGCTCTCTGGAATAGAGACCCAGTCTACTCAACCTCTCCCGAAAGCTCACACCCTGTAGTCCTGGCAACATCCTCGTAAATCTAGCAACATCCTCGTGTTCTTGCTGTCCCCATCTTGGACCACATTTTCACTCAATCTTTTTAAATTCATCTTTTTGTATTTCCCTCATGTCTCTTTGAAAAATGTTGGGTCTTTTTTCCTATGTTGAAGATGTTACAGATGAAGGAATTGTTAATGATTTCATGCATTGCCCAAGAGCATTAGTAATTAAGGTCCAAGCAAGCATGAAATCTTTTTACTCTCTAATCAGCAGATGCAAGGACTTGTAAACGAATACATAACTTTTATAATTATGCACGTAAATGAATATATAATTTTTATACATTGCGCACTGCTCATGGAATGAAGGACGGTGATAACTGAAGTAACCAGTAAGCCCATATTGCAATGAAGGGATTGATTTGAACCATTGAAAATGATGTATTCTCTTAAGCAGGCCATTTATGGTGTTCAAGCATCTTGAACAGTTCAAGAGTCTCAGGTACACAATTCTGACCGCTGTTGACGGTGAAGATTATACATTCTTCCTTTGACTACATGGCTTCATTCAGATACTCCATGTTCCTCCCACAGTAAAAATTACATTAATGAAATAGTTCCAAGTATGCAGGTGACTGGTACAAATTGGGGGGAATTGAGTACGCGGGGGAACAAAATAGATCAGTATAATTGAGTGCTTCCCATTTAGTATCGTTTTGGGCTGAAGGACCTTTTCCTGTGCCGTCTAACTATGATTATAACTTCAGGAATAGACAGCCAAACCCTTCATGCCCCATATCTGCTTAATTTCCGGCTACCAAGTCTCTGGTATATTTAATGTACACAAAAATGCTGGAGAAACTCAGCGAGTGCAGCAGCATCTATGGAGCGAAGGAAATAGGCAACGTTTCGGGCCGAAACTCTTCTTCAGACTGATGGGGGGTGGGGAGAAGAAAGGATAAAGGCGGAGGTGGAGCCTGAGGGCTGAGGGATGGGAGGAGACAGCCCGAGGGCTGAGGAAGGGGAGGAGACAGCAAGGGCTAACAGAATTGGGAGAATTCAATGTTCATGCCCCCAGGATGCAGACTCCCCAAGCGGAATATGAGGTGCATTTCGTCCAATTTCCGGTGTTGCTCGCTCTGGCCATGGAGGAGACCCAGGACCGAGATGTCGGATACGGAATGGGAGGGGGAGTTGAAGTGCTGAGCCACCGGGAGGTCAGGTTGGTTATTGTGGACCGAGCGGAGGTGTTCGGCGAAACGATCGCCAAGCCTCCGCTTGGTCTCATCGATGTAGATCAGCTGACATCTAGAGCAGCGGATGCAATAGATGAGGTTGGAGGAGATGCAGGTGAACCTCTGTCTCACCTGGAACGACTGCTTAGGGACAAGTGTTGCATCTCTTGCGATCGTTTCGCCGAACACCTCCGCTCGGTGCGCAATAACCAACCTGACCTCCCGATGGCTCAGCACTTCAACTCCCCCTCCCATTCCGTATCTGACCTCTCTGTCCTGGGTCTCCTCCATGGCCAGAGCAAGCAACACCGGAATTTGGAGGAAAAGCACCTCATATTCCGCTTGGGGAGTCTGCATCCTGGGGGCATGAACATTGAATTCTCCCAATTCTGTTAGCCCTTGCTGTCTCCTCCCCTTCCTCAGCCCTCGGGCTGTCTCCTCCCATCACTCAGCCCTCGGGCGCCTCCTCCGCCTTTTCCCTTTCTTCTCCCCACCCCCCATCAGTCTGAAGAAGGGTTTTGGCCCGAAACGTTGCCTATTTCCTTCGCTCCATAGGTGCTGCTGCACCCGCTGAGTTTCTCCAGCATTTTTGTGTACCTTCGATTTTCCAGCATCTGCAGTTCCTTCTTAAACACTCTGGTATATTTAGTCGTCTTTGTTCTGTAACATACTGAATGCACAGCTATAGAATCATGTATTGCCTTTGAAATCCGGAGGTGTGAGTGTTTCAATTGTACAGGGTTCAAAACCCCCCACCATCATTGTGGTGTGTGGTCACTGGTCAAATATCAATTACAGATCAAGGTCCAACAGTACTGCAATTGTTGATGTAAGTTGCATGATGATGGATTGCTGAGCCAAAAATCCTTCAGCATGTCTGTCAGAAAGAGGAGCTAATACATTTTTTTTTACCTCACACATTTAATTCCATATTCTCTCTGCATCCCATGACAATTGTACAAATCATATCGAGACAGCTTGGAACGTGTTTACTTCAATAAACCACAAGAAATTACTGTGATTCTTATTTATAATGAAGCCTGAACATAATTATACATTCAAACAATAAGCATATATTTAAGATATAAAAGGAATATTTGCTGAGGGACTGATTAATTCCTCATTGGCCCAAATAATTGGATAAAGAGCATATTTCAGTCACCATAGGGAGATTAAGCAAGCTGTTGTACGCTTGTTGTTCATTCTGCTGTTCAACATTTTGACCCTTTGATGTTGACAGGAATCTTGGAGTTCAATAATTCTCTGTGATTTTTTTTCCTGACTGCTTTTCGACATATTTATAATGCTGTTGTTTCTGTGGAAATTATGAGGCTCTTTTTCGTAACCTTGATGATCCCCCTATATTTAGATATTTAAGATAAATCTGGAAATATTCTAAATGAACAGGCAAGGAAAGATTGGGTTTCCTAAATTAACATATTTTCATATTCTTTAAACTTCAAAAGGGTTCAGTTAAAAAGGATTTTGAACTAAACTGCAGGTGAAGTGTTCAACAGAAACTTTGAAAGGGCAGCACAGTGGTGCAACGGTAGAGTTGCTGCCTTAAACCCCTGTTACACTGTGCGAGCTGACCCACGAGGTACCCCGAGTTTAAAACAAATTTAACTCGTGGTAATCACGTACAATTAACGTAGCGGGAACGTCGGAACTCGTGGACGCAACTTAGCGACTCGTGGCGCTAACGGCAGGTACCCGTGAAACTTGTTAACTCTTGAAAAAGTTCAAACATGTTTGAACTTTTCCACGAGTAAAATGTACTCTTGAGATTAAAATTTGAAACATTTCAACTCGTTGTAAGAACGTAGTGGCCCGTGCGTTTACCTTTGTGACTCGTGATTCTACCGTGGGAACTCTTTTTAGAAACAATAATCAGGGACAGAAATATCAGTTACTTAGACTTTTTAAAGACAAATTCTGCTTAACAAAGTAAAAGTTATTGATAAGGTGACAGAGTGGGTTGAAAAGAAAAAATTGCTTGAAGTTTATATATAGATTTTGTGTATTTGGGACTGAGCTCACAACCTTAAGACAAACCAGTATTGAGGAACAGCATGAGAACATTTTATGACACTTCATGGCAGCCTAATCTGAGGTTTGCCAGTCACGTCCAGAAGCCATCTCTACCAGTGCTGTTGAAGAAGACAGGGTTGTGTTCACATCTCCTGCACCCCTGTTCCGTAGGACAATACAAACTCTTTCATTATGCGGATGTTAAAGGCTGGGTTTTATTCTCAAGCCATGATGCCAGATTCCCGATCTCTTTACTGAACTTTACTGAATCAAAGGGTTCTATATGAGGTACTGTCTCAAAAAGGCAGCCAGCATTGACATGGACCCACACTACCCTGGCCATGCTCTCATTTCATTCCTGCTGAGCAGAAGGTATAAGGATCTGAAAACCATGACCTCCAGGTTCAAGAACAGCTTCTTCCCAACAACCATCGGGCTCTTGAACGCTACAAATGCTAATTAAACTATGAACTACAAACTGCCTTGGTTGCACTAAGGACTTTGGGATTTTTGCAATAATACTGGATTTTTTAATATATATTTTCTTTGTTTAGTATATTATCTATGTTTACTGGCCTGTTATGCTGCTGCAAGTGGGAACTCTTTAACAGCGGGCAGGCAGCATCTCTGGAGAGAAGGAATGGGTGATGGGATGACATTTCCAAATTGGGGGAGGGGGGGTGAGGGGGGTGGGGTGGAGGAGAGGGGGTGGAGAGTGGAGGGAGAGGAGGGGGAGACAGATGGGGGTTTCTTCATTCACTGGCTGCGTGTGCCTGTCACTGAAACAGGTAGGTGAGATTTCACATCCACCTTGTGTGTGTGTCTCTCTCTCCCTCCCTCTCACATAGGCTGAGAGACTCTGCCTCTGTGAGTGTACGTCCCTTTCTCCCCCTCTCACTGGGCTCTATACGCTCATTGTTTCCTATGAGAGACTTTGAAAAATAAGAATCACATTTCACACATTGATTCTATGACTTTTAATTCTTAACATGACCATAATCACAATCTTTTACCCGATGGCAAATAAGATCCCAAAGTGCAGTGTTAAAGTGCTAATGTTCCCGGGGAACATGAAATATTGCTACACAAATTCTGAGATGTAATAATTGATTAGTGATAATGCCAGTAATATTGCGAGTGCCAACAGTATGTCGATCTGGTATGATCACGGTAGCCCGGCTAGAGTTTTACAACTTGGCACAGATTCATATCATGATCCTACCCCCCCCCCCCCCCCCCCCCCCCCATCCCCCATAAACTGGGATGAGGCGGACATGGTATTGATATTGGGTTATTTTGTCACCTGAATGTTTGCGAGTTTTGAAATAAAGCCGTACATAAGTGCAATAAATAGCTAGCGCAAAGAGAAAAAAATACCAGCGTGCAGATACAACACAACAAAGTTTCGAGTTTTTTTGTCCAAGAGCTGTAATGGGGTATATCAGTAGATCAGGACTTCAGTTATGAGAAGATAGACACAAAATGCTGGACTCAGCGAGACAGGCAGCATCTCTGGAGAGAAAGAATGGGTGACGTTTCGGGTCGAGACCCTTCTTCACACACCGAAAAACGTCCGTTTCAGCAATCTAATGACAGTGAGGAAGGAGCTGTCCCTGAAACAGGTAGTACGTGTATGTGAGCGTTTGTATTATCTGCTCACGGGGTGAAAGGATAGGAATGAATGGTACGTTGGCTGGTCGAAGTGTAGATTGAGTTGATAGGGGGAAAGCTGGCCTGTGTAATAGACTGCACTACATTTGCAAGTCTCTGTAATATATACTGCGCTCTAGGGCAAAGCTGCTCCCAAAACAGGCATTGATGCATCACAATATGATGCTTTGTACGATATAGACTGTGGAAGCTGGTAGGCTGCCCAGGCAATCAGACATGACTCCGGTGACTCTCATGTGCGCTCTGAACTCGTCAGCTGGACAGAGGAAAAAAAAGGTGAGTAAAAAAAAGGTGACTTCAACATCAGCATGTGACCTGGGTCAATCTTGGGCGTTTCACCTCATTGCTGGTGAATCTTTTTGATAAGAAGCTTGCTAGAGATGGCTCCCAGAAAAGTTCGACGAAAGGAAAGAGCAGAGCCTTACAAAAACCTGCCATGGAGGCTATAGTCATACAGGAGGAGGAGGAGGAGAGGCAACAGGAGATTCAACAGGAGATTCAACAGCCAATTTAAACAAGGCAGGCTTTTTATAGTATGTAAAAAAAAAGCATGACATCATTTTTTTAACATGTGATGATTTTTCAACACGTCGATATACATTGTTGCCTCAAGATTAACGGGAGAGGAACTTGGTACACTCGGGAGACGAACTTGGAACATCGCAGAAATGAGAAGTAAACGGCAAACTTAGACATAACCGTGGGAACTCGGTTAAACTCTGGATCATAAACTTGTAGTCTCGTACGCAACCACGAGTCTTTCACTCGGGGTACCTCGCGGGTCAGCTCGCACAGTGTAACAGGGCTTTTACAGTGCCAGAGACCCAGATTCGATCCTGACTACGGGTGCTTGTCTGTGCATGTAGGATAGTGATCGTGTACGGGTGATTGCAGGTCAGCGCGGACTCAGTTGGCCGAAGGGCCTGTTTCTGCACAGTATCTCGAAAGAGATAGCAGGGTCATGGCCAGTCAAGGAAATTTGGTCAAGAACTGATAATTCAATCCTGATTGTTTGTTCATAACAAAGTATGGAGAATTACATTGACCTAGAATTAGATTATTACTTGAATAATTCACAAGCCCATGGGGAAATAGGGGGTGGAAATAGTGGGGAATGGCAATAATTCACAGATGTGAACAGGCATGATGTGCCAAATGCCTTCACTGGTCCTTGACCTAAGTAAACAAAAGTAATTACCAGCAACAAGTGGTTTACTAATACATTATGTGTGACTCAATGACCCCAGTGAGAGAGCCTTTTATCCCTCTTCCCTTCAGATAAACATCAGAGAATGGGTAAAAAACTAACTGCTGGAGGAACTCAGCAGGTCAGGAGGTGTCTATGGAGGGAAATTGAGAGACAGATTACATTTTGGGTCAGGATCTTTCGTCAAACTGGTGAAACATCCACAAAAGCACCCTGACCCACTAAATTACTCCAGCAGTTTGATTTTTGCTCAACATTCTAGCATCAGTAATCTCTTGTGACACCAGAGGCCAGGCATCGGGTCATGTGACAATCAATGCTGAGCATTTTGAAAAATAAGTACTATTCCTCCACTGCCATGTTTACATGTTATTTATTTAGTGTTGATGTGGTTTATTTGCTGCTTTTAATACACTCTGTACTGTGATTGTGCTGCTTGCACTACTACAATCTGCTCCACTACAACCTTGGCTTGTCCACTTGTTTCCTTACATTACATCACAGTGTTCTGACTTTGTTCCACTGCAGAGTGGGTGTCTGAAAGCTGAAGGGATGGGAAATAACCCTGAGCTCAACTTATTTTTTGAACACAGTCTCATAAAAGCAAAGACAGCCAGCCGATGTATCATAGCCAGTTTTCAGCTTAAAAGGTGAGCAGAATGAAACAGAGCATTTCATCCATGCTTTTAGATTGGAGGGCTGTTGGTATTAATGGATTAGGAGTTTCAGCTGATTGAAGTGAAGAGACAGCAGCTAAACTAAACTGCGACTATTGATCCTGAAGCAGTGAAGTGCAGGGTTTTATGACTTTAATATATTCAGCCACACTGAATTAATTAGGCTAGACCACATGATGAATACAATTGCACAGCTGTGAAGCAGAAAACGTCAGAAGCTTGAGTTATTGGAAGTGAGCAATTCTGCCAGCAATATTTTTCCAGGGATGGAAGTTTGTTATGCTTTTGAGTCGATAATTTTAATTTATTGTCAGAAACTTCTCATCTATTGTGAATTTAGAGGTTTAAATGGGGTAGGAGAAAAAAAGAATTTAAACATGCAACAGGGACATTTTGTCACAACTGGTGTTAGACACAAAAATCTGGAGTACACAAAGGGTCAGGCAGCATCACTGGAGAAAAGAAATAGGTGATGTTTTGGGTCGAGACCCTTCTTCAGACTGAGAGTCAGGGGAAAGGGAAACGAGAGATATAGACAGTGATATAGTGAGATATAGAACAAATGATTGTAAGATATGCAATAAAGTAACAATGATAAAGGAAACAGGCTATTGTTGGCTGTGGGCGAGGTGAACACGTGTTACGGACAATGAGAATCAACAAGACGACTTTGTATCTAGTATGACTTGGGTGGGGAGGGACTGACGTCAGAGTACTGTGCTTTGTGACTGAAATTCATTCTTTTTTTGTTGAAGTTCATTCAAGAATCAAGAGTCAGAGGGCAAGAGTGTTTAATTGTCATATGCGCCAGGACCAGAATAATTCAAGTTTTACCTGCTCAGGAGTCCCCTCAACCTCTGGTGCTGCAGAGAAAACAATACAAGATTGGAGAAAACCCATTCAGTTCAGAGAGAACATGCAAATTCCATGCAGACTGGAGTCTGGATTGAACCTGGGTAAGTGGAGCTGTGGGGTGGCAGCTCATCCCACGGCAGCACTACGATAACTTTCAACTAAGAACTGTCTTGGTTGCACTACGGACATTGGTCTTTACTTTCGTTTTGCACTATATTGTTTTTTTTCATTTATTGAACAATTTTTGTGTTTGTTTACTATGTTATCTACTGATGCTGTGTTTACAAACCTGTTATGCTGCTGCCAGTAATAGTGTCATTGTTCTGTTTTGGTACCCCCGCCATGGGTACCATGGAATCCCGTGCTACCTGCTCCATGGTCGGATAGTCGGCGACTAAACCGTCTCCCCTACCTGTCAAAGGGTGGATGAGCTCCTAGCGAGCCAACGGCTATCCACACTTCAGTAGAAGTTGCGATCACTGTCGTACATAGCATTGTAAGGCATTGTGCCCGTTGATGTTTTCAACGATGATGTTGATGACAATTAAACATTTTTAACCCTCTTGACTCTTGCTGCCCCATTCGTGAATAACACACATTTGTGGGGCTTGCTGTACTGTGGAGAGGGAAGCAGCATTAATGTTTTAGGACTATGGCCTTTTATAACTCTGAGCTGGGTTGCTGAGTATCTCTGACAGAGATCCAGCATCTACAAGGTGTTGCTTCTCAATCACAACAATGCTCCTCGAGTCATATGCAGACTGCCTCAAGTAAGGACAGCAGATTTCCTTCCATGAACAATATTAAAATGCCAAATAGATTCTTGTGATCATCCAGTAGTTTCATGGTCACAATTTTTAGAAGTAATTTTTTTTAAGTCCATTTTTTTGTTTAATTGCTCTGATGTATAGTCTCAAACAAAAATGTTGACCATAGAGGGATTGATATAAACTGGATGATTTTTTTGTGTGTCTCACCGATGCCATGTGAATCTTCCTTGGAAAAATGCTGCCTGACAGGCTGTGTTCTTCCAGCAGTTTGTTTTTGTTTAATTACTTGAATGTTAATTGTGCAGCTACTTCTGTTGGTATTGAACCTACAATGAATCGGAAGTCCAGAATTCTGTTACCCAAATGTACTTGCATCACTGAAGGCCTGTGATCATCTAAGGCATCTGCAGCTGTACATCAGTGACAAATTCTGAGCCATACATGCCTGGAGTTGGTTAGGTTCCTAGTTCCAGTCAATACATGGACTTTACTGACTTGAGACTCCCTTCATTACACCAGATTATTTGGACAAGCACTGAAATGATTCATTGCCTCCCAGAAAGCAAGGAAGAGGAAAGCTTTTCTATTTCCATTTCCACAAACAGGAAAACAATACTTTGAATTGGATGAAAGCCTTGGAAATGAATTGTTAATGGAATAATCTCCAGATAAAAGAAATACAAGACCAAGCAGAGGAAAACAATTGTCCATTAAAAATAAGAATCAAAGAAACCCAGCAGAAGGAGGCCGAAAAACTAGGAGTGCATGGATCTTACAATGTTTCTGTTTTTAAGACAAAGAATTCATTTTTAAAGGCTGCCAAAACCAGAAGTGAGAAGTCATTGGCCTGGTGGCGATGATGTCTCATATTTCCTCAAGCAGGCATAACTTCACAAAACAACACCAGAACCTTGGTCTTAAATAATATCTCAAGGCAATGAGAATAGAGGGATTGACTGAGCATTATTTATAGCAGCTACATGAATTATTTATGTCTCACTGATATGTATAAAATATAAAAGTGATTCTTCAATGTAAAGTTAGGAGATTCTCTGCTTCTCATTATAACACCAAGTCTGAGTGTATTGAGTTGTACAGTGACAGGGAAGAGTGAAAGACAGAAGTGAGGACTATTTTCCTCCAGTGCATTATCACCATAACTGTCCATCTCAAGCCCACAACATATCAGTGCTTGGAGTCACAAGAGACCACAGATGCTGTAAACTTGAGCAAAGAAACAAATTGCTGTAGGAACTCAGAGGGTCAGACAGAATAGAATCCATGGAAGAAAATAAGCAGATGGCCTTTTAGATCATTTGCCCATTTCCCTCCACAGTTGATGCCCGACCCACTGAGTTCCTCCAGCAGTTTGTTTTTTTGCTCAAAATCCTAGCATCAACAGTCTCTTACTTTTCCATTGCACTACTCCACTGCAAAATCTCCACGAAGCATGCCTTCTTTAAAGAAGTTCTCCTTTCTCTGACGTATTCTATGAAACCCTCCCCGACTGCTCTTAAGAATAATGGGTTGGCCATTTAGAACGGAGATGAGGAAAAACGTTTTCACCCAGAGAGTTGTGAATCTGTGGAATTATCTGCCTCAGAAGGCTGTGGAGGCTAATTCTCTGGATGCTTTCAAGAGAGAGTTAGATAGAGCTCTTAAAGATAGGGATATGGGGAGAAGGCAGGAACAGGGTACTGATTGTGGATGGTCAGCCATGATCACAGTGAATGGCGGTGCTGGCTCGAAGGGCCGAATGGCCTATTCCTGCACCTATTGTCTATTGCTCCCCCTCTGTGAGTTCTACTGCTTCGACCATATCCTCACCCAGACCCATTACAATAGCAAAATGTGCTTCAAGTCTATTAGTGGTGCCAACCCAAACATCATCTGTTCACTTCCCTCCACAGATACTACCTGACCCACTAAGTTCCTCCAGCAGTTTGTTTTATGCTCAATGTATCAATGCTTCCTCTGCCCTTTTATTCCGTGGGTTCTTATTTTACAGATAGGATTATTAAAATCTGGAATACCCTGCATGTTACTTCTTTAAGAAGAAGTCAATCATTAGCTAACTGCAGTTTGCTAACCCTGCACCTCTCCTGAATCTCATCGTACACTTTCAATCTTCCACCACGGTGTCTGTGGATGCGGAAGACTGATGAGCTGGTTGGCCATTCAAGCGTTAAAATTAGATAATGATGGAATTGTTACATTACGGGGCCCGGTCTCTTGCCTGAAGGAGAAGCAAAGTGATACAATTCATCCTATTCTCTCTTCCTTCATTGCAGCTCTGCCACACCTGCCTACCCAAGTCTCCTTCAGCAATGCAAATGTGGTTTCTGACAAGAAACCTGTTTACATTTTTCGAGAGCATTCCACTTCACTAGTAGATGGTTTTCTTCAGTATAACACTGGAAGAAAAACTGCTGGATGAGTGGATTTCAAGGCCTTTGTTTCTCATCTCTGGGACAATGCTGTATCCAAGGATATCCAAAGATATCCCGAGATAAAAATTTGCAGGTGCCCAGGCTGAGATTCATGAGTCATCATTAAATACAGGTGAGGTGCCGGAAGACTGGAGGGTGACAAACGTTTTGCCTCTATTTGAGAAGAGCTGAAGGGAAAAGCTTGGGAACTACAGGTCTGTGAGTCTAACATCTGTGGTGGAAAGTTACCAGAGAGTATTCTGAGGGATAAGATATACATGCATTTAGATGGATGTGGGCTGATTAGGGATAGTTAGGAAAGTTTTGTACGTGCGAGATTAAGTCTCATGAATCTGACTGATTTTGTCAAAACCATTACATAGTATTAGTTAAATTAACTTCAGCCATGGAGACAAATTTGGACAAGCTGACTGTCCTTTTGGTCCTCAGTTGAGTTGAAATATTATTTACTTATTTTTTCTCCAGTGCCACTTGATTTGCACCCCATTCACCATCTCAAACATTAATTCCTTCCACCACTGCCGCTCGGTGGCCACAGTGTTTATCATCTATAGAATATGTTATGGTTACTTGCCCAGGCCATGCTGACAGCAGCTCCAAGACCGGTGCCGCCTGCCACAAAATAGGACAAGGACAGCAGGTATTTGGGAACACCACCATTCTGATATGGAACAATATCGTTGGTCCTTCATTGCTGATGGATCTCAATTCTACACCTCACAATCCCATTACACTGTGGGATCACTTCACGAGAATGACTGCAGCTGGTCAAGAAGGTAGCTCTCCCCTGCTTTCTCATTCACACTAAATACTAAGCTTGCTGACAATTATCTGGTCTCAAAATCATAACGAATAAAAATAATCAGTGCCCCCTGGTGTAATGTTTATTAAACTATAAAGATGGCATTCTATGAAATTATTCATCACAATTAAAAACACATTTTAATTGTGATAAAGAATAATTTCATGGAATGCCATCTTACTCCACAGATGTTTATCTAAAACCAACTTCTGCGATACGAAGGGAAATATATTATGTCGAATGAAATTAAACATGACATTTTATTCCGATTCACATGAATGTGAAGAAAGGTCAGAAATAAACAGAGGGAGAAGCTGTGAGATGGTTGCACTGTCGGGATTTTCTAACTTTAAGAGTGTTTAGGATGGTTAAAAATTACCCTGTAAGGTATTCTGCCAAAGATTTAGCATCTCCAGCTATACCTTTGCTTTGGAGCCAGCTGCATCAAGGTTCAAAGGGAAGTATTTAGTAAGTCTGTGGAATTGAGTCTCTGAAGGCTTGTAATTTATGTGAATTTGTTTTCACTGGTTCAATATATTGCTTTGAATTATTAACTGAATATGAAAATGTTTGCATTTCTAATGATTATAAATGGTATTTTTGGCCAAAAAAGAGAATCTGGTACATGAGGCTTTGTGTGCAAAATTAATGACTTAATCTTGCAAGGTTGATGATAAAATAATGCTATTGGAGATGTACTCAGTGCAAAATGAAGTGTTTCATTTGGCATCTTTTAATGATAGAGAACTCTCTGTTCAGGGCACAGTGAAGACTTGACAGCATTGGATGCACTTAAATAGAGGGGAAAGGAGAGATTTGAATTGACTAATCTATCCAAGCAGCATTGGGAGTTATTTGCTGAAACATACAGTTCCTGTAACATCTCATTTTCTTAATAAGATCAAAGAAGATAACGTTCCATCTTTCAATTCACTTGCGCACTATCGGCCACAAAAAAAGTGTTGATTGGGGATATTACTTCTTCAGCGTGGCAGAGATGCAGCTTGCAGGACCCTTACATTTCAGTTCCATTTTTCCCAGTGGAGTCATGTGGCTCAAAAAATGCTTGTTCATTGCAAGTGGCAGTCCTGCAATGCATCTTAAGACTCAGATCCAGCTTTAATGACCCACTGAGTGATACTTGAACCATGTACAGTATGTTCAGTGCAGTAATACTAGCTGAGAGGAATTGTCATAATTATTTCTGGGGGAATTTTGTGATGATAATTGCGGAAGGCGAAGGAAGCTCTTTTAAAATCCTGCACTGATTTCTCTGCCAAAGGCACTGCATTCTATTCAATAAGTAGAGTCTTGTGGTGTAACACTTGTCTGCTGAACATTAGTAGACTATTTTAGAAAAACAGATCAGTTTGCAAGAAAGATGTTGCGAGATAGAAAAACACAAGCCTTGAGTTAGAAAACACATGTAAGCTGACCTACATGTGTCTGTAGGAACAATGTATAAACTCTCAAAGTAGATGGGTAGGAACCTCAGCAGCTGTTGAATTAACCATAATAACAGCAGAAAATGCAGGAAACACTCAGCAGGTCAGGCCACAACTGTGGACAGAGAAACAGAGTTAACTTTGGGAATCATTTGTCAGAACTAATCACACACATTAATATATATATTTAGCTCCAGACTTATACACTCGAGAGCTGCATGAGCAACAGCCACACTATTAATGTTGCTATCTTTTTGGGTGAGATGTTAAACCAATATCTCCTGTTTATTCAGATTGTACCTTCTATTTAACTGCTTAGGTTGTTTTAAAATTAGCTATCTAATAATAGCAGAGGCCAATCTGTATCTGTCATTGTGGACCCTATCACTATTGGAAGGGTGGTTTAGCTCCTATTTCAAAATGGTAGACCATTTAGGTATACCTGGTATTTAAGAGAACCAAGACAGGGAAACTACCCTGTCCATTCAATTGCTCATCTCCACAGGCTGGTATGGTAAAAGATGTCAATGGTTTTAGTGCACAAGGATCAAGGAAATATAACTTTAACCACAGGTTTCACTTTTATGCTTCTCATGAGGTGACTCTTCATGCCAGCCTCTGGTCCAAGTCACACAGCAAGCTACTGTGAACAAAATATGGCCATGATCTGTTTTCATGATGTTTGGGGATATGTATGGGACAATTCACTAGGTGCATATTACTGTTCTTTGTCCGAACATTGCATTGTAAACATCCAATTAATCTTCTTTCTGTAATCTGTTGCAAATTGTGTTGGGTTCTTGTCCAGCAGTCAGGAAAAAAATGTCAAAAATAATGACAGATAAAAATAGAAACAGGAATAAAGTCATAGGAAGCAGCAGTTGATTACACTAAATGGAGCTCACCAGAAAATCTTACTCACACCCTGCTGAAAAAACTGACCAAATTAATTGATTATGGAAAGGCAGCTTGGTTCTCAATCATATGGAGTCAGACAATACAGATCCTTCAGCCTACCAAGTGCTGCCAACCATCAACACACATTTATACCAATTCCATTTTATTCTCTCCACTCACCCATCAACCCCTTCCAAATTCTACCACTTACCAACACAATAGATACCATTTAGAGTGAGCAGTTAACCTGCTAGCCGCATGTCCCTGGGATCATAGTCATAGAGTTATACAGCATGGAAACAGGCCCTTCAGCCCAACTTCGGCACATCAACCCACACGTCCCATCTACACTAGTCCCACTTCCCAATATCCCTCTAAACCTGTCCTATCCATGTGCCTGTCTAAATGTTTCTAGGAGAAAATCAGGCAGAACCTATGGAGTTATAGGAAGAATGTGCAAATGGACTGTGTTGGTTCAGATCAAACCTAGATAACTGGAGATGTGAGGCAGCAGCTCTTAGTGTTTAGAGACTGACAAATGATTTGTAAATATCCACCTTCCAAGACACACTTTGGAAACTATATTTTTTATCACAAATTACTAACCCCCTGGTCTTGATGCATAAAACTATGAACAAGCATTTAGTTAATAACGTACCTTAATGGATTCTCAGACTCTGGGCTGTGTTGCAAACCAGTTCCACATTTGATGAAGCTTGTTAAAGTGCCAGAGGATAACTAACTGATAACTAACTAAACTGAAAATATCAGAAGTCCAGCACCAAATCAGTAGGGGAATACTTCATGGCCTGAATGCTGGAATGTTACTTGACATCTGAAAATGCTGCCCCTTCACTCGATGCTGCTGTGGGACACATATCTCTGCACAGTGCTCACACCCTTCACCTTGCTGAACATACAACCTGCCAAAAATAAACAGGCAACTGGTTTCAAATAATCTCTAGGCATTTGAAATGACATCTGCAACAGGAGCAATAGAATCTGAGCAGTTCCAAACCATCATGTGAGATAAGAAGAAGCAAGAGATTTTAAGTCAGTCTAGGTTGTTCAATATTTTTCGAGCAAGGAATTTTTCAAGTAATTTTATTCTGTTTGGACTTTTTTTAGATTCAGTGCTATTGATAAATGATGGTGACCATTCCAAGAGATTAATGACAGTAACATAATCTGCCATTCTTTGTGATAACCAAATAGAATTAATCAAACCAAATTTGCCAAATTGCTTTAAATTAGACATAATTTTGTGTTTTGGAACAAGTTGTATAAAGAATGCAAATAATCTAAATTCCACATAACAATCAAACCTTCTAAATAATGTGCATCTCAAATCCAGTTAGAAATTTTAATTCTGGTCAATTTTAAAAGGATATCTGATAAACCTATAGGATGTATCCTTAAGGAAGATGGGTTCCTTCAGTAATTTACCTTCTCTCCTGAGTGCATGAGAGAAATTGGAATTGCTGCTGTGATGTGTGGCTTTCAGATAATTCCCAGGGCAACAAATCATAAGAGAATTATTTCAAATATATCTAATCCACTCTCACCAGCCCTCAACCTGTTGTGGTGGGTCGATAGACGAAATCCTTTGAGTGCCAAAAATAATCATTGGAAATTGTGGAGACTTGATTATCAATAAACAGGATTGAAAAATCGTAATAAATCCCAATCATTATTTAGTTCTGAACTCCATATTATTAACTCCTTCCACAATCCAAAACTATTGATAATTTTTTCCTGAGTCTGGATGATTTTTATTAATGTTAGTGTTTGGGCCATCATTTTAAGCAGAAGTAATGGGAAAATTCAAAAGGAGGATTGATAGAAATGCCTGCAGTGGTGTGTGTTCATTTCCAAAGAACATCAAATAATTTAACAGGGTTACTTTAGATAGTGCTGGTAAACATGTGATGGATTGCGAAGGGCAGAGTTTGACAGTATCTTCAAAATGAAATGTTAACTCTCTTTTTTCTTCCAAAAATGTTTGCAGCATTTTCTGTTCTTATTATGATAAGACTGAGATAATCATTAACTATACTATCACCACAGGCCTCACTCAAAATTGTCTCTCAGACTTCATCAAGACCACTTCAAACCCTCAGCCACGAGATCCCAATTTTGTGACCAGGCAGTCCTAGTTAATTTTGTCTAATCTATCTACTATATATATATATTAAAACTCTCTCTCTCTCTCTCTCTCTCTCTCTCTCTCTCTGTGTGTGTGTGTGTGTGTGTGTGTGTGTGTGTGTGTGTGTGTGTGTGTGTGTGTGTGTGTGTGTGTGTGTGTGTGTGTGTGTGTGTGTGTGTGTGTGTGTGTGTGTGTGTGTGTGTGTGTGTGTGTGTGTGTGTGTGTGTGTGTGTGTGTGTGTGTGTGTGTGTGTGTGTGTGTGTGTGTGTGTGTGTGTGTGTGTGTGTGTGTGTGTGTGTGTGTGTGTGTGTGTGTGTGTGTGTGTGTGTGTGTGTGTGTGTGTGTGTGTGTGTGTGTGTGTGTGTGTGTGTGTGTGTGTGTGTGTGTGTGTGTGTGTGTGTGTGTGTGTGTGTGTGTGTGTGTGTGTGTGTGTGTGTGTGTGTGTGTGTGTGTGTGTGTGTGTGTGTGTGTGTGTGTGTGTGTGTGTGTGTGTGTGTGTGTGTGTGTGTGTGTGTGTGTGTGTGTGTGTGTGTGTGTGTGTGTGTGTGTGTGTGTGTGTGTGTGTGTGTGTGTGTGTGTGTGTGTGTGTGTGTGTGTGTGTGTGTGTGTGTGTGTGTGTGTGTGTGTGTGTGTGTGTGTGTGTGTGTGTGTGTGTGTGTGTGTGTGTGTGTGTGTGTGTGTGTGTGTGTGTGTGTGTGTGTGTGTGTGTGTGTGTGTGTGTGTGTGTGTGTGTGTGTGTGTGTGTGTGTGTGTGTGTGTGTGTGTGTGTGTGTGTGTGTGTGTGTGTGTGTGTGTGTGTGTGTGTGTGTGTGTGTGTGTGTGTGTGTGTGTGTGTGTGTGTGTGTGTGTGTGTGTGTGTGTGTGTGTGTGTGTGTGTGTGTGTGTGTGTGTGTGTGTGTGTGTGTGTGTGTGTGTGTGTGTGTGTGTGTGTGTGTGTGTGTGTGTGTGTGTGTGTGTGTGTGTGTGTGTGTGTGTGTGTGTGTGTGTGTGTGTGTGTGTGTGTGTGTGTGTGTGTGTGTGTGTGTGTGTGTGTGTGTGTGTGTGTGTGTGTGTGTGTGTGTGTGTGTGTGTGTGTGTGTGTGTGTGTGTGTGTGTGTGTGTGTGTGTGTGTGTGTGTGTGTGTGTGTGTGTGTGTGTGTGTGTGTGTGTGTGTGTGTGTGTGTGTGTGTGTGTGTGTGTGTGTGTGTGTGTGTGTGTGTGTGTGTGTGTGTGTGTGTGTGTGTGTGTGTGTGTGTGTGTGTGTGTGTGTGTGTGTGTGTGTGTGTGTGTGTGTGTGTGTGTGTGTGTGTGTGTGTGTGTGTGTGTGTGTGTGTGTGTGTGTGTGTGTGTGTGTGTGTGTGTGTGTGTGTGTGTGTGTGTGTGTGTGTGTGTGTGTGTGTGTGTGTGTGTGTGTGTGTGTGTGTGTGTGTGTGTGTGTGTGTGTGTGTGTGTGTGTGTGTGTGTGTGTGTGTGTGTGTGTGTGTGTGTGTGTGTGTGTGTGTGTGTGTGTGTGTGTGTGTGTGTGTGTGTGTGTGTGTGTGTGTGTGTGTGTGTGTGTGTGTGTGTGTGTGTGTGTGTGTGTGTGTGTGTGTGTGTGTGTGTGTGTGTGTGTGTGTGTGTGTGTGTGTGTGTGTGTGTGTGTGTGTGTGTGTGTGTGTGTGTGTGTGTGTGTGTGTGTGTGTGTGTGTGTGTGTGTGTGTGTGTGTGTGTGTGTGTGTGTGTGTGTGTGTGTGTGTGTGTGTGTGTGTGTGTGTGTGTGTGTGTGTGTGTGTGTGTGTGTGTGTGTGTGTGTGTGTGTGTGTGTGTGTGTGTGTGTGTGTGTGTGTGTGTGTGTGTGTGTGTGTGTGTGTGTGTGTGTGTGTGTGTGTGTGTGTGTGTGTGTGTGTGTGTGTGTGTGTGTGTGTGTGTGTGTGTGTGTGTGTGTGTGTGTGTGTGTGTGTGTGTGTGTGTGTGTGTGTGTGTGTGTGTGTGTGTGTGTGTGTGTGTGTGTGTGTGTGTGTGTGTGTGTGTGTGTGTGTGTGTGTGTGTGTGTGTGTGTGTGTGTGTGTGTGTGTGTGTGTGTGTGTGTGTGTGTGTGTGTGTGTGTGTGTGTGTGTGTGTGTGTGTGTGTGTGTGTGTGTGTGTGTGTGTGTGTGTGTGTGTGTGTGTGTGTGTGTGTGTGTGTGTGTGTGTGTGTGTGTGTGTGTGTGTGTGTGTGTGTGTGTGTGTGTGTGTGTGTGTGTGTGTGTGTGTGTGTGTGTGTGTGTGTGTGTGTGTGTGTGTGTGTGTGTGTGTGTGTGTGTGTGTGTGTGTGTGTGTGTGTGTGTGTGTGTGTGTGTGTGTGTGTGTGTGTGTGTGTGTGTGTGTGTGTGTGTGTGTGTGTGTGTGTGTGTGTGTGTGTGTGTGTGTGTGTGTGTGTGTGTGTGTGTGTGTGTGTGTGTGTGTGTGTGTGTGTGTGTGTGTGTGTGTGTGTGTGTGTGTGTGTGTGTGTGTGTGTGTGTGTGTGTGTGTGTGTGTGTGTGTGTGTGTGTGTGTGTGTTGTGTGTGTGTGTGTGTGTGTGTGTGTGTGTGTGTGTGTGTGTGTGTGTGTGTGTGTGTGTGTGTGTGTGTGTGTGTGTGTGTGTGTGTGTGTGTGTGTGTGTGTGTGTGTGTGTGTGTGTGTGTGTGTGTGTGTGTGTGTGTGTGTGTGTGTGTGTGTGTGTGTGTGTGTGTGTGTGTGTGTGTGTGTGTGTGTGTGTGTGTGTGTGTGTGTGTGTGTGTGTGTGTGTGTGTGTGTGTGTGTGTGTGTGTGTGTGTGTGTGTGTGTGTGTGTGTGTGTGTGTGTGTGTGTGTGTGTGTGTGTGTGTGTGTGTGTGTGTGTGTGTGTGTGTGTGTGTGTGTGTGTGTGTGTGTGTGTGTGTGTGTGTGTGTGTGTGTGTGTGTGTGTGTGTGTGTGTGTGTGTGTGTGTGTGTGTGTGTGTGTGTGTGTGTGTGTGTGTGTGTGTGTGTGTGTGTGTGTGTGTGTGTGTGTGTGTGTGTGTGTGTGTGTGTGTGTGTGTGTGTGTGTGTGTGTGTGTGTGTGTGTGTGTGTGTGTGTGTGTGTGTGTGTGTGTGTGTGTGTGTGTGTGTGTGTGTGTGTGTGTGTGTGTGTGTGTGTGTGTGTGTGTGTGTGTGTGTGTGTGTGTGTGTGTGTGTGTGTGTGTGTGTGTGTGTGTGTGTGTGTGTGTGTGTGTGTGTGTGTGTGTGTGTGTGTGTGTGTGTGTGTGTGTGTGTGGTGTGTGTGTGTGTGTGTGTGTGTGTGTGTGTGTGTGTGTGTTTCCATTTTCAGATTTTTTTTTTCAGATTGCATTTTTTGCCCTTTGATTCCTTGGTCCGCCAAAACCACATGCTGAAACTCCGTGTTTTTTTCCATTTCGCTAGCGATTTCACTTTTACATTTGCTAATCCACTCCTCATTAAATTTAGACATTTTAATGTACACATTTTTAAATAAAATTATTCTCCCCCCCCCCCCCCCCAAACTCACTCAATTTAAAATCTAAACGGGACTCACGAGCTGCTGACGTCACAATCGCACATGTCGACCAATCCAAGCCGCTTCTCTCTCTCTGTTCATTTGGCATCCCGGCTCTCCCCCCCCCTCCAACTACGCTCGAGCCGCGCCTCCCGCAGCTCAAATCGCTCGCCCGCCCGCCCGCGCACCGCCTCGCGCAGCTGGACCCGTCCGGCTCTCTCCCCCCCCTCCAACTACGCTCGCGCCACGCCTCCCACAGCTCAACTCGCCCGCGCACCGCCTCGCGCCCCGATAACGGCTCCTGCCGTCCGGCTCTCCTCCGCTTCCCCCCCCCCCCCGGCCCGGCTCTGTCACGCTGGCGGAAGGCACATATCGCCTGCTTCCCCCGCTGCTATTTTCGCCGTCCTCACCGCCGGCCCGCAATGTGAGAGGTTGGTTAGTGTGTGTCTGCAGCCTGCGGCCGGGAGCCGCCTACAGGAGCGTTCGGACGACCCCTTCCCCCCACCCCCGGAGTCTCGATTGAGGCCGCTGATGTCGTTTTGTTGACGCGTGCTCCGCTGCCCGCTTTCTTCCTCCTCACCCACCTCCTCCTACTCTACACCCACCTTCTCCTCTCCCCACCCCCCTTCTTCTCTCCCCCCCTCCCCCTTCTCCTCTCCCTCCTTCTCCACTCCCCCCCTTCTCCTCTCCCCCCTCCCCCTTCTCCTCTCCCCCTTCTCCTCTCCCCGCTCCTTTCCTCCTCTCCCCCCTGCTCCTCCTCTTCCCCCCCACCTCTTTCCTCCTGACCACCTACTCGGGGCCTGAATCCTGCAGCCTCCACCACTCCTCTCCCCCCTGCTCCTCCTCTTCCCCCCCACCTCTTTCCTCCTGACCACCTACTCGGGGCCTGAATCCTGCAGCCTCCACCACCCCCTCCCTCCTGCTGCCAGTCGCGTCGCTCGCAAGGCCTTTGAAAAAACACGCCGTATTCTTGCAGCTAGAGAGCGAGTGATTATTGTGTTCAAGAACCAGCCCTCACCTCTGACAACGCGCACCCCCACTCCTCAAACTTTCCCCCATCCGCTCCCTCTCCGCCCCATCATGCTCCCTCTCCCCCATCTCCACCCTCCTCCCCCCTTCCTCTCCCCCTCACCCTCTCCTCTCTCTCCACCCACTCCCCCTCCGCACCTCTCTCCCCCCTACCCGTCTCCCCCTCCCTCCCCACTCTCCCCCCTCTCTCGCCCCTCTTCCTCCTACCCCTCTTCCCCTCCCCACGCTTCCCACCCCCACTCTCCCCCCCCTTCTCCCCTCTCTCAATCACAGCCGATCTTTGGCTTGAGCCAGCGTGACAGAGCCGGCGCATCAACGGCCTGTCAGCCCGCTGTCGCATTGAGGGCGTACGCAGCGTCTCGACAGCGTACGCAGCGTCTTGATAGCGTACGCAGCGTCTTGACGGTGTACGCAGCATCTTGATGGTGTACGCCTCCCCCGCGGCTCACTCGCCATCATGCCCACCTGCCCACTCCCCCCTCCCCCCCCCCACTCGGGGTCTGAAGCATGTTCGGGGACCAGACCCAACGGGTCTGCACTTGGTCTAGTATACTATTAAAACTCTGTGTGTGGGTGTGTGTGTGTGTTTGTGGGTGTCAGATTTGGCCTTTGATTCCTTGCTCCGCCAAAACCACACTTGAAAACGCCGCGATTTTTTCCATTTCGCTAGACATTACGCTTTTACATACCGTAACACACTCCTTATTAGATTTAGACTTTTTATGTACACATTTTTAAATAAAATCCATCCCCCCCCCACCACTCTTCATTTTGTCGCCTCCTGCTGGCCAGCCACCATAACGGCTGCGCCGCCCGGCTCTGCTCCAAAAACGCCGACATTTTAATTTTTCGCTGGCGAATTTCGCAGCTGCCGCCCGGCTCTCCACTACCCCCCCCCCCACCCCCCCCCCGGGCCGCTCGCTCATGCTGGCTCAAGGCCCGGCTCTCCTCGAAAAAGCCGACATTTTATTTTTTTCCTGGCGATTTTTGCTGCTGCCGCTCGGCTCTCCTCCATTATCCCCCCCCTCCCGGGCCGGCACTCTCACGCTGGCTCAAGCCAAACTTCGGCTCTTCCCCCTCTGCTTTTCGCCGTCCTCTGTGTCTACGCCGTCAAGTCGCTGAAGCACATTCGGGAACCAGACCCCGGGGTCTGAAGCACGTTCGGGGTCCAGACCCCAACGGGTCTGCACTTGGTCTATTGTTAACTAAATCTCTTTCAGCACATTGTGAAGAAGAGTTTTGTGATTGCTCCTGGAGGTGGAAGTCATGACTTGGTGAAAACCATGAATGATCGCAGTGACAAAGACTCCTCTGTTCTTTCAGCTCAGCTCTAGACCCCCTCAGACATGAGGATGAGAGTGGTCTTCAATCCCCAAAGAGGTAGGCAGTTATCAAGGCAGTTAGTTAAGCTGATTAAGGTACAGGAACCTGAAAACTGTAATGTCCAGGTTCAGGAACAGCTTCTTCCCTACAACATCAGGCTATTAAACACTACAATCTTCAATACACTCTGAACTACATAAACTTGGGAGCATTATTTTTTTGTCTTTTGCACTATTATTGTTTGTTTTTTATGTGTACATATATGTGTGTGTGCTGTGTGTATATACACACACTGAACTTTTTTCTCTTTTATTCTACCGTTTACAGTGTACTATGGTTACATATTCTTTTGCGCTGCTGAGTACATAAACATGTTGAAGAATCTGTAATGGCAATACCATTTTGCTGGCTTCCTGATGAAAACACTGCAAGACAAGTTCAAGAAATCAGCAAATGAATCTGAATTAAAGAACAATGAATGTTTGGGTGCATGGAAATAGTCACTTTATTGGAGATGGGTTCCAAAAGCTCTGGATATCATTGGTTGTTGCCCAATACCCGTGTTATCAATGCATATGGGTAAAATAGTAAGATTAAACGAGAACTTACCAGTTTGAAGTTTCATCTTTATTTTATGAGGAGTTACGATGAGGGATTACGTGAAGAAGCCCGCCAGCACGCATGCGCGTCAACCTTCAAAGCAGCGGTGTGAAATCACAGATACAGTTGTTGAACTGAATATAGTAAGATTTGAGAGAACGAGAACTACCGAGTGATCTTTATGCGAATTCCAAACTCTGTGATTTCATGCCGTGAACACGAGTCCACACAAGCACAACTACATCAGTTGACACAGATAAGGGAACATTCATAATGCATACAGAACATGACATAGATTTAAAACATGCTGATGCTTTTTAATGAACAAATAATAATAATAGTAACCCTCTCATCCGGGAGGAAACTATAAAACAGTACCTAAAATAGAGTTGGCAAATACCCCCGGTCTGGCAATGGGTTATTATAAAATGTTTGGAAAGTTTGTTCGTTTGACCATCCTGCAGCCGCTAGGATGTGGTCCAGCGGAACGTACATAACCCTTGCTGCTGATGTTGTAGCATCCCTGGTAGAGTGAGATTTGAAAATATTAGTATCTACTCCTGCATAAGCCAAAAACCCATTTTAACCACCTGGAGATGGTCTGAACTGATACCTTCTTATGAGGTTTATTGTAACTAACAAATATTGCTAGTTCAGAGCCTCTAAGGCTCTTGGTGACCTTGACGTATTGTTGTAAATGTGTGACCACACATAACCGAAGGTCCATGGGGTATGCCATGAAACTAGTTTGAGACCTGACGCCCTGGTCTGCTCTGCTTAACTAAATCATAAACATAAAATATTATATTATTTGCAGATGTAACCATCCTGTCCAGTCGCAATTTATGAAGTGACTGGACCCGTTGCGCTGAGACCAGCGCCATGAGCATAACGCCCTTATGAAGAGCCGGGCCAAAGATAAGGATGTAGCTGGAGCCCCCTGGTGAAGTAGTGTTAACACAATGTCAATATCCCATACTTCCGTGTACCTGGGCCTGGGAGAATTTGTGTTAAAGATATCCTTTATAAATCTGGATATCAGAGGGTGAGAGTCCCGCTCGCTGCAGCAAATATGATGAGAAGGCACGTTTGACACAGTTAATGGCACTATAACTTAATTTATTGTCAAAGACCCATTTGAAAATGAACTCCAAGATGTCAGTTATCCGTGCCGTATTATATGTAACATTCGCATTTAAACAAAACACTTCCCATCTCCTGATGAGGAAATGTACTGCTTTTTGTGGTGCTATCCCCGCACTCTGCAGTGAGCATGTACATGGATCGGTCTGACAACCCGAGCCGCAGGAACGGTCTTCTCAGAGTCTGCAAGTCAATGAATTGATTTTAACATGCAGAGGATTTCCTGAGTCACGGGCTGGACCAGCAATTTTCGTGTTTAGAATAAACCATATAAGGTTCTATTATCATTCCCAACATTAGAGGGAACCATGGCTGCATAGGCCAGTCAGGCAGTACGAAAATGCCTGAAGCGGGATCTTGCTGGATTTTTTGCAAGACCCGACTGATAAGGCAAAATGGAGGAAAGACATAAAAGAACATTCCTCCCCAGTGTAGCGAGAATGCATCTATCGCCACTGTTATGCCACATATTTTTGCAACTGGTGATTGAGCCTGGATGCAAACATATCGATATTTGGTGTTCCATCGAGCCTCAATGTCATTAAATACTTTGTGATCCAACATCCATTCTGTGTTGTCATTGATGTTACGTGATGATACACCTGTGCCAAATGAGGTTAGGTAAATTAGCACAGGATACTTTGACTTGATTGCACCCAAGTGATTAACATATGCCACCACCATAGTGTATCAACTTGGAGTTGAGCATGCAGATTATGCATATTCGCACAATAAACCTTTAACCCATAGAATACACCTAGTGTCTATAGGTAGTTGATACCATATAACTGAAGAATTGGTAACTCATGCAAATCCCATCCGCCTCTGTAACTAGAGATGGTATTTGTAATTCTCCATCTTTGAGCACTAGCATCAGTTTGTAATATAACTGAAGATTTACTGACCAAAAAGTTACTGGAGCAATGCTGAATACTGTTCGTCCACCATTGTGACTTTGATAGCTTCAGCTGGTAATACCATAGGTCTGTTAATAATGACCTACATGTTCTGATAATGCAAAGCCCCAAATTGCACAGCTGAAACACAGCCACTATATTGCCAATTACACTTAATGAATAGAAGGCTGCTTCATAACAACAAGGTTGTTACAGGCTTCTATTAATTCCAATCTCTTGCCCAGGGCAGAGTCACAGACAAATTAATAGAGTTAAAGGTAAATCCCAATAATCAATAACTCTAGTTGGTATCAACTTAAATTTAACCGGATGGATGAGAAACCCCAATTTCTAATATATAGTTTGCGACTGAAACAGTTAATTTTAGCAAAATACAGCGTTTAGAATATCATCCAGGTAGGCCCTAACAAGTGTTTTTGAGCTCTGAGCAGCCCAAGCACCAGTTTTAGTAATTTGGTAAATAACCTGGGAGCTGAAGTTAGCCCATTTTGCAACGCTTTAACTGGTATCATTGCCCCATCCAGCTAAATTTCAAATATCTCCGGTGATCCCTGTTAATGAGAACTGAATAGTATGTATCTTTGAGATCAATGCATGCCATAAAGATCCTATGGAAATCAGTTGTTAGACAGTAACGAAGTTTCCTATGCTGAAAAGTCTATACTGCACATGCGAGTTAAATCAAGGATGAACTGACATCCTCCATCTTTCACAATGATCAGGCCACGCCTGCCATAATTCCGAGCCTGCCTCGAAAGACAACTCTGATCATATTTCCGAACCTGTCTCGAAAGGCAATCCTGGCCATAATAATGAGCCTGCCTCGAAAGACAACTCTGGCCACAATTCCAAGCCTGCTTGGAACCCTTGTACACTGTGCAGTATAAACTAATCTCATATTATCCTTGTCATTTGTACAAAAACCAAGTGTAAATATTACCAACTTGTAAATGATCCACATACCACATGTTTCGGAAAGAACCAGATCCACGTACCTCCATGGTTACCGGTGGTCTTATGGTAAGCCCAAAGGCCCCTGATGCAGGCTCTATTTCCGTCCTTGATTTGGAGAGTATGTCTGCTGGGGTGCATGGATTCCATATTTTTCCTGAGGACCGGCTTGGGCTTTGGCCTGAAAGACCTCTGCCCAGCTTTCAAGCTGCCACCAGCTTCAGTGAACCGCTTACTGCTGATGGAGGCGTGGGGTGTGTTGTCACCGAAACAATGAAGTTTTGCTCGTCGTTGGTACCTTTGATTAGTCCGACAGCTTTTGCTTCCTCATCCAGGTCTTACCTATTAGATAGGTCTTCCCTGAAGAGAAGATTCGGCGGCTGGACATTGCTGGCCTTACATGAGCCTGCAAATTTGGAATTTAAGGCAGGTCTGAATGCGTTCTCCTGAAAGCAGTTCATTTCGAAGTGTGCATTGCACATCAACACCAGGCCAGTAATTTTTAAAATGTGTTGGAGTTTCATTTTCCTGGGTTTTCATGCCCCCTCCAATGTCACCCCAGATAGCGCTGTTCACTGCCGGCACTTTCAGGAACAATTTACAGGTGCATGGTATCTTACAGCCGTCACCTGTTCCTGTAATGATGTGATGTGAGGTAGCTGATGATTGCAAAGCTTGTAACGTGAGGGGAACTCTGGCCCCCTCCGGGTTTTCTGCCAATGGCTGGAAGCCAACTCTTCCTGCAGCAGCTCCTTCGTTTGCGAGGATATCGCAACCCTTGATGCCATGACAGACATTTCTTGAACCTCACGCATGTACTCCAGTATGTTCCACGGACATACTTCCGAGTTTGGAGTCAATTACACACTGACCCCTCGCACTCCCCTCCACAGAGAGGGAGATTTGTAAGCAGCCCTGAAAGAGGTGCTGCCGCAGGCCCCCGAGGAGACCTGCGCTGATATGACCCCGTTCCACGGACCATATTAGAATGGAGCATCACATTTGTGGGATAAACGCCCGAGGGCGCTATCCATGCTCCATCTGGGTTAAAAGTCCAAGGACGTACCCATGTATGTTGGAGGGGAACCCTCCTGGCCTGACTCGTCCCAGTCCAGGCCTCTTCCCAACTCCGTTTGGCTGCACCCGTTGGTGCTGCCGAAGTCGGAAGTCGCTGACCGCACTGTCAGCGACTCGGGTAGCGAACCCGACGGCCACCGGCTATCCACACTTCCGCGGTCTCCGTAGCCGGTTCCTCGCTGTCCGTAGACGGTTTCCCTGCGGTCCGTGACCGGGATTCCCCGCGGTCCATAACCGGTTTCCCCGCGGCCCGTCCGGACTTCGCCCCGTATATATATCCAGCAGGAAACTCTGTAAAAGAGATTCCTGCAGGCAAAAAACAGAACCTGGAAATAAGTTCAAAAACTTACCTGCAGGGTTTGAAACTTACCGCTGGAGGAGCGACGCGCCTGCCAGCCAGTCGATGTGCAATGCGTTAGACGTAATTGACGCGCATGCGTGCTGGCGGGCTTCTTCACGTAGTCACTCACGTGACTCCGAAGTAAAATGGGAGCTCCAGCACTAAATAAAAATAAACTGTGTCCAGTTAATAGGAGAGTCCTTGAGTTTCTGGTTACCAAACATTCCCCATATCATTCCCACTCTGAACTCACTGTCTGTGGCTTCCTGCACTGTTACAACAAGGCGCAATGCAAGCTTGAGGAACAATGCCTCATCTTCTGTCTTGAGCCGTTCAGGATTCAATATTGAATATTCAATATTAATCCATCTATCACTCTACTGATAACATTTTTCTCCCTCAATTAGTACAGTCTGAACCTTCTGAACCTTCTGAATTTTGTAGTCGGCAGGGCAGTACTCTGCAGAGGAAACCGAAGATCTCGGAGAAAACCCTCGCAGATCACAGGGAGAATGTACAAACTCCATAGAGACAGCACCCGTAGTCGGGATCGAACCCGGGTCTCTGGCTCGGCATTTTGCTGTAAGACAGCAACTCTAACGCTGTGCCACCATGACTGCCCTGCTGGCATTGCAGTCTGACTTGCTGGCATGCCCCAGCTCAGCTATTAGCAACTCATCAAACATTAGCCTCCAACAGTTCTATTTGACCTAACCTCACGCATATTCTTTCCTCCCATCCATCCTTCCCAAAATCTTCTTTGCAAGTTAAAATGACCCCTTTATTCCACATTTCCTGTTCTGATGATGGGTCTCTGACCTAAAACATTAATTATTTTTATTTTCACCGCTGTTGCCTGACTTGCTGAGTGTTTCCAGTATTTTCTGCTTTTATCCCCAATACTAAGCGCACGTTTTACGGGTATGTTAGACAGAGAAAGTTAGACTGGTGGGAAGAACTACTAATGGAGATCCCTCATCATAGGTATCACAGCTTAAAGCAGTGTAAAGCTTCATCGGTGAAACAAAGGGACACTTGGCCTCAGTGTGCCAGATGAGACAAGTCTTTTCAGCCAGGGAGGTTCTCATTCTAAGGGAAAGACTGATAACAGAAAGCTACAAAGAATGGGTTGCATATTATTGAAGACAGATGAGTAAAGTGTTGAGGATAGTCAGCAAATATGCCACCAGAGGCAATAATAGAAAATATTTGAAAATTAACTAGAAAGGTAATGATCCATATATCAATAGGAACAGCTGCTGGTGGCTTGAATAAGTGCAGAAATTGGACATCATGAACTTCAGTAAAGTGTCATTATTGAAAAACAATCAAAGCCTGAACATGTTCTCATGAGACTGTGCATCTAAAAAATAGAGAGTGTAGGTTCCTAAGGCTGCAACAGCCTGCACTGATGATAAGTTGCTGTCCTCAAGCTTACGCTGGGCTTCATTGTTGGTGAACAACTGCCCAATGCCTTTACATTCTGCACACTAACAAGAGGTGCTAGGCCCAGACAGATGAGGTGCTAGAGATAATCATGTTTGGGATTACAAGGTTCCACCAGTTCTTGTTAAGCAGCGCATCCACATTAATCATCAAGCGCAGCCTTAGTGGTCAGTTTTGGAGGGAGGTCAACAATTCCAACCTCGGGAATACAGCAGTGAGCTGTCCAGCTCTGATTCTGTGGAATATCAAATATTCTATGGAATGTCACTGAACAAGCATCATCAAGTTTGCCATATAAAGAGACTAGCACAAACAGAAGGAAGAGAACATACTCCCAAAAGCAGTAGCAGTGGACTCTGCTGTGGGAGTAGTAGAGATGGGTGCAAATGGACCCGACATTAAAGCAAGTTCATGAGCATATTTTAAGCAACTGGACTGTTTTGAAGATATTTTGATGAGAATGTAAAGCCTTTGCATCCAGATATGAAGAGCTGTTCATAAATATATGCCTAGGCATGGAAAAGATCTGGATGAGTTGGCTTTGTTAAGTTGTAAAATTGTCCCTAGTATGTAGAATTGTGTTAGTGTACGGGGAATCCCTAGTCGGCACAGACTCAGTGGGCCAAAGGGCCTTTTTCTGCACTATATCTCTAAAGTCTAAAATAAAGGCTAAACTTATAGGGTGGCACGTTGGCGCAGAGGTGGAGTTTCTGCCCTACAGTGCGTACAGAGCCAGAGACCCAGGTTTGATCCCGACTACGGGTGCAGTCTGTATGGAATTTATACCTTCTCCCTGTGACCTTGTGTGTTTTCTCTGAGATTTTCGGTTTCCTCCCACACTTCAAAGACGTACAGGTTGTAGGTTAAATAACTTGCTATAAATGTAAAATTATCCCTAGTGTGTAGGATAGTGTTAATGTGTGGGGATCGCTGGTCGGTGTGGACTCAGTGGGCCAAAGTGCCTGTTTCAATGCCGTATCTCTAAACTAAAACTAAACTAAAAAGAAATGAGATAAAAATTAGCTTCACAGAATCATCATCATCATCGTTGAAAACATCAACGAGCACATTGCTATGTACGACAGTGATCGCAACTTCTACTGAAGTGTAGATGGTCGTTGGCTCACTAGGAGCTCATCCGCCCTTTGACAGGTCTTGATTTTGGTCCTGCTGGGGGCCCACAGCCCCCTCCTCACCTGGCAAACCAGGTGGGGGAGGCGGTTTAGTCGCCGACTATCCGACCATGGAGCAGGTAGCACGGGATTACATGGTACCTGGCGGGGGGAACTCACCTCGACCTGACCCTCTGCTTCACAGAAGAACAATAGATTCTGTTCTATGTAGTGCCTGATCATTCTCCCTGTAATGATGTGGGTTGCTTCCGGGCGCTCCAGTGTCCTCCTTCATGCCAAAGATGAGTGAGTTGATAGGTTTAATACCCCGGTGTGTAGATGAGTGGCAGAAGAAATTCTGGGGAGATTATGAGTATATAACAGATTATAGGGAAATAATTGGAGGGAGGGGCTGATGAGATTGCTTTTGGAGCCGGCAGATTTGATGGGCCAAATAGCCTGCTGCTATGTTATAAAGAAACATCAGAAACATCTCCTTATGAACCATCAATGAGAGAAGATGAGAGGTGAAGGGATTAGTGGGATAAGGAAAGCAAGGCTTGCAGGATGGATATGCCTTGCTAAGATACATTGACATGCAGGTTATCTCCTGGGCTTCTGGATACACTACAGAAACACTGTTGTGCAGAAGACCCAGGATCTATCATAACTTTGTTCAGCTAAAATTAGTTGGGATTATGGAAGAAAGGCAGCTGAAACAAAACAAAAATCTTGACATTTACAAATTCAGATTGCAGAATAAGACGTGATCTCCGGGAAGATTGGGGGAAGGGAAATAGGAAATCATAGTTGGAAACATTCCCTTTCAAGAAATAACAAGAAGATTTGGTGAGAGATCCTGAAAGGATTGCATGGTTCACTTGATCTAAGCACCAGGTGACTAGGGAACCGTAAGATTGTGGGTTTAAACATTTGACTCTACAATCGCTGAAGAAGAAACGCTGAACAGGGATGAAGGGAATCAAGAAATGGTATCTATACCTACACAAGATAGCACCTGAACAGCTTGTGTAGGAAAGAACTGCAGATGCTGGTTTAAAGAGATGCTGGTCTGAAGAGTCTCGACCCGAAACGTCACCCATTCCTTCTCTCCAGAGATGCTGCCTGCCCTGCTGAGTTACTCCAGCATTTTGAGTCTACCTGAACAAGCTTTACTCTTTATGTACTGATCCAAGAAAAGAATCCACTCTTATCCATTTCCACCATTCCACTCTTTTAAATCTTCATTCTAAATCTAAGTTTCTTTTATACTGTATTCTGCACTCTGTTTCCTTTCTCTGTTGTACTCATCTATGGTTTTGATTGTACTCATGTATTGATATTTTAATTTGGATAGCATGCAAAACAAACTCACATTATCTTGGTGCATGTGACAATAATATACCAATACCAATACCAGAGATGGATGTTGCACCAACATGCAGGGGCGGAAAACCCGGGGGGGGGGCAAAGGGGACACGTCCCCTCCATGTTTTGAGAGGTGGGGGACATCTCCCCCCAAGTTTTTGTGATCCGGATTTTAAAATCTCCGCTTTCCGCGAGACAGTGGGGGTGGGACTGATGATCGAGGGCGCTGATTGGACGAGAGAGACGTCGGTCAGCAGGCAATGGGGGCGGGACATGATTCAGCGCGATGATTGGAAGAGGGAGACGTGGCACAGACCTGCGCGATCGATCCCGGCCGGGTCTCCGGAGCTGTCCCGAGTGCCCCCCACGGGTGGCCGGAGAGGTCGGGAGCAAAGATCCTCCGCTATAGGATCTTTGGTCGGCAGTCAGACGGGCCAGCGCAGAGAAACAGTGCTAAACCCAGCTAACTCTGCCTGTCCCGCCAGGTGAGCTTACAACCCTTCCTGGACTTGCGTGAAATATGGCCAGCGCGGAGAAGCAGCGCTGGTGTCCCGTCAGTCCAGCCAGGGCTGTAGGTTAACCCGGTGAAGACAGGCAGTTGAGCTGCATTTAGCGCTGGATTGAGCCTCCGAAGCTTCGCGCGCGCGCGCGCGTGTGTGTGTGTGAGTGTGCGCATGCGCACGTGGCCACCAAAAAATGGTGTCCCGTCCCCTCCATGTTTTGATAGCGAGTTCCGCTCTTGCCAACAAGCTCTGTTGAGTCTTCAGGACCAATGCTAGCACTGATATAGATGAAAATGACTTTGAAATCCAGTGAATTAGTTAATTATTGTTGACAAAGAGGAAAGCATAGAAGGGGCTTCACTCTGTGGCATGTTTGATCTGGTGTTTATCATTGTGCACAATCTGAGGAGAACCTCAAATAAATCAGACACAGCTTTAGATCTCTCCTTGTTTCCTGCGTTTCGCTCTGGTCAGTCCTCTTCACTGAAGAGTAGGAGCATTCAAGGACAAACACATTCCGTGCAATATGTCTATCTTTTTATGAGATTAGATTAGATAGCCCTTTATTGTCATTCAGACTGAAGTCTGAACGAAATTGCAACAGTCATACATAAAACAACAATAAACACATATTAACATCCACCACAGTGAGTCCACCCAACATCTCCTCACTGTGGAGGCAAAAGTCTTAGGTCTGCAGTCTCTTCCCTCCTCTTCTCCCTCTGCGCTGAGGCGATACCCCCCGGGCGATGTTTCCCGCGGCTCAAACACCGCGGCCCGGGGTGGTCGAAGCTGCCGGCCACCAGTCCTGCAGACGCAGACGCTGGCCCGCGGCCGAACCCCGGACTCAGGCCACCACCGCCAGAACACCGTCCCAGCCACTCTCACGTGAGTACCGTGCCGTCTTCAGCCTCGGGCTAGGCCGCCCCGACATGGGCGTCGCTTCTTCCCCGGGCCGGGCTGCCCCGACTTGGGCGTCGCTTCTCACCCCGGCCGGGCCGCCCCGACTTGGGCGTCGCTTCTCCCCCCGGCCGGGCCGCCCCGACTTGGGCGTCGCTTCTCCCCCCGGCCAGGCCGCCCCGACTTGGGCGTCGCTTCTCCCCCCGGCCGGGCCGCCCCGACTTGGGCGTCGCTTCTCCCCCCGGCCGGGCCGCCCCGACTTGGGCGTCGCTTCTCCCTGATGATATCTTTCAATTGGCACAGACATTTAAAATAAATAAATAGATACTATAAAAGATGGATCAAAAACATTTTCCCCAGTGCAAGGTACTGCAGTCATTTCCAAATTTGGAAAACATTATTTCAGAGTAAGAATGAACTATTAATACATCCATTTATTACCTAACCGGTAATTTAGTACAATTCAGTAAGTACAGTTGACACACATTAATTGGAATGCCCTGTTGGAGATCATGATATAGAATGTATCAGCTCATCCCTGTCACTACTGATTTAAGCCAATTAAGTCTCATGAAGAAATGTTCCAACTCACTTTGGTCAATGTAATTGTTGTTATTTGGTGTGTTTATTTAATGGAGTTTTTTAACATAGCATGTCTAGTGTTTCATAATTTGTAATATTGCAAAGAAAAATACATAGAAACATCGATCTAAACATTAATTGCAATTCTAAAACCTGTTTTTATCTGTGTACCTTGTTGCTCCTCCTGATACGGCCATGGCAAAAATAATTTAATATGTAACCCTACTACTGGCTATACTCTGCTACTCTCGTAGAAATATCTGTCGATTTGAGTCTTCACAATAAGTATTGCTCCTCATAATAGTTTTTCCTTGTTCTCATCTTCCACTCCAGATTTCGATTGAAATTGCCAACAGCTTGTTGCTTTAATTAATTTATCATATATCATTCAGCCTCTAACCCACCATAGCCTTTCAGAATCATTCAGAATCACATTCCAATATATTTTATTTTCAGCTGAAACAAACTGATGGAAGAACTCAGTTGGCCAAACAGCATTTGTAGAGGTAAATGGACAGATGACGTTTCGGGTCGGGAACCTTCATCAGTTTGAATACAACTCCTGCAAGCATGCAGGATTCAGATAAGATCACTACGAGTATACTTTATTGGCAAATGGCAATATATAATTTCTTGTAAGAGATTTAAAATTAGAGCGGCATTGTGTTGCCGTGAGTGGAGTTGCTGCCTGTTAGTGCGCAGTTTGTAAGTTCTCCCTGCAACGAGTAGATTTCCTCCGGGTGTTCCAGACCAGGTTGGTAGGTTAATGAGCCACTGGAAATTGTCCCTCGTGTGTAGATGAATTGTAGAATCTGGGGGAAGATGATGAGAATGTGGGGACAATGAATTGGAATTGGTGTGAAAAGGGTGGTCGAGGTTTAAGGTTGTAGCTAGAGACAAGACATCAAGTATCCCAATGGGCTTTGGGAGGACCTGCTAGCTAGAGAGAGCTGGGAGCACGAAAACAAAGAAGCACAGTGAAAGGGTCATGTAATTGACATCGCGTGAGAGCATACATACCCTTGATGGACCCAAAGTAGAGAAGGTCATAAGCTTCAAGTTCCTAGGGATCAATATCACCAGCAATTTGTGAAGTCGTTTATTGCCTTTTTTTCAATTTAGAGATACAGCGCCGAAACAGGCCCTTTAGTCCACCGGGTCTACGCCGACCAGCGATCCCCATATATTAGCACTATACTACACACTCTAAGGACAATTTTATATTTTTACCAAGCCAATACTGTACATCTTTGGAGTGTGGGAGGAAACTGAAGATCTCGGAGAAAACCCACACGGTCATGGGGAGATCGTACAAACTCCATACAGACGGGTTGGGATCAAACCCGGGTAAGGCTTCAACTTTACCACTGCGCCACCATGCCGTCCTATATGCACAAGTACAGTGAGGTACAGGTACAACAGCATCACAGGCACATTGATTGTTTTCAATGGGTAAGGCATCCTTAAATTTCATTATATCAGTCAACAACTTAGCACGATCAGGGCATACCTTTTCCTCATACAGATGGAACATTAAATGGATCTCTCAAATTGTAAGGATAAAAGCTCGATCTCCCAATCTACCTCGTTGTGCCCCTTGCACATCTTTTTACCACACTTTCTCTGTAGCTGTAGCACTATTTCTGCACTGTTTATTTTTCTGATTTGCATGACCTTGATATATCCATGCATGATATGATTTGCCAGGATAGCCTGCAAAACAAAGACGTTTACTATATTTCAGTACACGTGACAATAATAAACAAACACCAATATCAATATGGACCTTCTTGTAATGTCTTTTTCTCTGAGTAAGACCGAGTCCGTGGTCCCTGCCTGCTTCAAAAGATCCACCATTGTTCCAGTGCCAAAGAATGCCTCTCCAGCCTGCTTGAATGACTACCGACCGGTGGCCCTCACCTCGGTAGTCATGAAATGCTTCGAGAGGCTGATCAAGAACCACACCTGTGCCTTCCTCCCTCGAAAAATGGGCCCGCTGCAGTTTGCATACCGTCCAAACAGATCCACGGATGATGCGGTCTCCCAGGTTCTGCACACCGCTCTCTCACCTTGACAGCCAGAAGGGGGGGCTATGTGAGGATGCTGTTCATTGACTTCAGCTCAGCTTTCAATACGATAGTCCCCACCAGACTGGCTGAGAAGCTGCTGAAACTGGGGCTTAACACTCCCCTGTGTGCCTGGGTCCTGGACTTTCTCAGCGCCAAGATGGGGAGACGTACATCCAACCCCCTCACCCTGAACACAGGATCCCCCCAGGGTTGCGTCCTTAACCCCCTACTGTACTCCCTGTACACACATGACTGTGTGGCCAGATTTGGCACCAACTCCATCATCAAGTTTGCAGATGACACTGTGGTGGTGGGCCTGATCTCCGATAATGATGAGAAGGCCTACCGGGAGGAGGTGGCTGATCTGGCATTCTGGTGTCAGGACAACAGCCTCCTCTTGAATGTCACAAAAACTAAGGAGCTGATTGTGGACTTTAAAAGGGCACAACATCCGAGGACGTACACGCCACTGGAGATAAATGGGACTACTGTGGATAGGGTGAGCTGCTTTAAATACCTGGGAGTCCACATCACAGAGGATCTGACATGGACAACACACACTGCCGCACTGGTGAGTAAGGCAAGGCAGCGCCTTTACCACCTCAGGCAGCTGAGGAAATTCAGAGTCTCTCTGGGGATCCTTCAGTGCTTCTACTCAGGGGCTGTAGAAAGCATCTTGTCCGGAAACATCACAAACTGGTTTGGGAACAGCTCTGCCCAGGACAGGAAGGCTCGGCAGAGTGTAGTGCGTTCGGCCGAACGCACTATGGGAACTACACTCGCCCCCCTGCAGGATCTATACACCAGGAGGTGCAGATCCAGAGCCAGCAACATTATGGGGGACCCCTACCACCCCAGCAACGGACTGTTCCAGCAGCTACAGTCAGGCAAACGCCTCCACTGTCATGCTGTGAAAACAGAGAGGATGAGACAGTTTCTTCTCACATGCCATCAGTATTGTAAACTCTTATCTCACCAGGGACTAATTTACTGTACTAATTTACTGTTGTGTTGCGTCTTTTGAAAAAAAATATTTTCTAACATGTAAATACTGATTCTGTCACAGTAATGCAGCAACTCTTCCGCTGCACCACCATGCCACCCTGTATTGGTCATTGAGTCTTGTACATTTCTCCACAGCTACAGTTCCATTTTTCCCACACCAGCAACAGCCTGGCTATCTGTTCTCGGTTTCATGAAGCACTTTTCCCTTGAGGTGGGTGAGAGGGTAAGTATTGCTGTATGCTCTCAAAAAAAGCCCAGACACCAGATGACTGTGCAAGATTGACATTGTGTCTCCTGGCCATGAAGCAACATTCACTGACAAGAGAACCATTTTGCCCAGCCTGTCAAATGTAGTTTAGTTCATGCAGACTCACTGAAACACAAAATAAACTGCTGAAGCAAAAGTGCTCATTCAGTCACAGTCCCTCATTTCCACTGAGAATTCCTCAGAGGTGAAAGTTCACCGTTTCTGAAGAGAGAAACGGTCAATTTACACTGCAGTCAGACCAAAACAAAAGGAAAACCGGAGGAAATTTTGGCCATACTGCTTTCAAAAAGTATAATAGGTTAATGCATTGATTCAACTTTATCCTAATGGGCTTCACAGGCAACACAGCACTTCTGAGATATGGTCATTGCAACTTCAGCAACTATTGTGCTCTTGTAACGGTTAGTTAAAGAACGAGGCAGACACGAAGTTTGTCCGAAATACTGGTTCTTTATTCTACACTTAAGGGCCTGTCCCACGGGCATGCGACTCCATGCGGCAAGCGCGACCTAACCGCAAGCGGGTGCCGTACGGGGGCCGCGGGGCCAGTCCCACTTTGATCGCCGGAGCCTTATGGAGTTGTGCAGAGCTGGTCCCGACATCGCGCGGGGCTCCGAAAAACTGACCATGTTCAAAAATTCCGTGCTGCAACAGCCTGCCGCCCCACAGCCGCATCGACGTCCGTGCGCACCGCCTCGACGCTGGACGCAGCCGCCTCGAGGCCGTGCGCACCGCCTCAACGGCCGTGCGCACCGCCTCGCCGCCGTACGCACCGTCTTGACGTCACTCGACCTCCGCGCGGCCCCCGCTTCCGCATGCTGGTGGGACCGGCCCTGTGCGGGGATCATTCGACCTCCGCACGGCCCCCGCTTGCGGTTAGGTCGTGCTTGCCGCATGGAGTCGCATGCCCGTGGGACAGGTCCTTAACTCTCCTCACTCACCAACACTGTGCGTGCACGATTAACCCTTAAATACTGCCCAGGGGCACCCGTGACCAAACCGTGACCCCCATCTCTCGTCACCAGGACACTTGACCCCCCCCAAGAGCCGAAGGTTATGTACAGTGTAGGTATGTTACAATATTTACCTTCAGCGGCGCTGCAATTCTGCCACTGGCCGTGTGCGCGATTTTGGTGGCGGGGTTAAAATGCGGGTTTCTCCTACCTTGTCCTGAATTATATTTCGTTGGAGTGCAAACTTTTTCTGAAGAATCGTTCCGACGGGCGTTTTGTGTATTTATTATTTTTATTCCACCGACAATTTCAGCGCTGGAGTTATTTTAAAATCAGCTCCTAAAGCCGTCAACGCCGACAACGGGGATGAATTTCACGCACGAGACAGGAGTTTATTTTATGTATAAAAGTGCTTCTTAAGAGGCCTTTAATTCATTTTTAAATGCGAAATGGTGATTCTTTTCCCCGAACTAACGGCAGTATTTTTCAGGCTGATACTCGGTTAAATTCACCGCAAATCAACGTTCTAAATGATCGCGTTCCAGAAAAACCCAATCGCAAGATGATATAAATCCCCATTAATTTACAGGTATTAAACATTAAATTCCTTCCATTTGGCCTATAAATCCATGACAATGAGATTTAAAAATTATGTTATATTGTGAATTCTTGTGTGAATGTTATTTGGACACTTAAAGGCCTGTCTCACGAGTCTGCGGTCATTGGCGGCGAAACGGGAAGAATCTGCCGCCATAGACCGCGCACTCGTGAGAACGCACAATTCCGGGGCCATGCGGCGGTGTTCCCAACACCGCACGGTGCTAAAATAAAACCTACACTGTTGAAAAATATTTTCCTACCGCACAGCCTCCACCGGTCGGACGAAATGTCCAGTGGTATCCAATACGCCACCAGGGCACGCGCGCATGACATGGTCGATGTATCGACAAGCGGGATGGCCTGGTGGGATGGCCTGGTCCACCACCGTAAGCAAGTGTGAAATTCAGCGGGACGGAGGCAGCGGCCCCACGATATCCATGTGGACATGGTCGAAACGTTGGCGAGGCACCGCAAAGTCTTGAACTGACGCCTGGACGTGCCGCAGAACCTTCAATGTTTGACAAGGAATGCCCGTCCGGGCCCAATGACCGACCTGCTTCCACAATCCGTGCCACATGAATCTAGCAGCAACCAATGCCACCGTCGCCCAGATGGATGGGTGGGCCAAACCATGAATGGCATTGAAAACCCGACGACGCCAGGCTGTCGAAACAATAGGCCGCAGCTGCCCCGTGGAGACATCACACAGGACAGTGATGCCAGTGGAACCCAAAGGCACGTCCTCGAGCACCAGCCCTGTGATGGCAGTTCGGTACGCACTCATCTCCTCGTACGCTAGCTGTGCCGCTGCCAAAGCGGAGTAATCGATTCCTGGGGACGCGTCGAGAATGGCCATAACAGCCGGGCGGGTCAAGGCGTCCTCGACCAGGTTATTTTTCCCGGCGATGTGGCGGATGTCTGTCGTGAACTCGGAAATAACGATGAGGTGGCGCTACGTCCGAGCGGACTAAGGGTCGGCCACCTTGGCAAAGGCGAAAGTGAGGGGCTTATGGTCAGTAAATGCAACGAAGTTCCGGCCCTCCATGAAATAACGGAAATGCCTTACCGCCAGGTTTAAAGCGAGAGTTCCTGGTCGAACGTGCTGTATCTATGCTCCGCTGGGTTGAGTTGGCGGCTGAAAAAAGCGAGAGGCCGCCAGTGACCGTCTACAAACTGTTCCAATACATGACCAACCGCAGAGTCCGAGGCATCCACAGTTAGTGTTGTAGGGGCATACCAGCATCGTCAACCGAGCCAATTACTCTTTCGCCCCCTCAATGGCCGCCACGGCGACATCAGTCCACTGCACGTCCCGCCGTTTGCCTGACAACAGTTGAAATAGCGGCCGCAGTAGTCTCGCCGTCGCCGGCACAAATCGGTGGTAGAACTGCATCATTCCGACGAATTCCTGCAGGCCCCGCACTGTGGAAGGCCGTGGAAACCGGCGAATGGCATCCACACTGTCTGGTAGAGGCACCGCACCGTGCTGCGTCACACAATGGCCCAAGAAGTCGATGGCCCGAAGGCTGAACAGGCACATATCCGGGTTTAATACTAACCCGAACTCGCTCAGGCACTGGCACAACAACCGGAGGTGGGCGCAATGTTCCTGCCGTGAATGACTCGCCACCAGGATGTCATCCAGATAAATGAAGACAAAATCCAGCCCCGTCCCACAGTGTCTATCAGGCGTTGGAATGCCTGTGCGGCGTTCTTAAGGCTGAAGGGCATACTCACAAATTCAAAAAGCCCGAAGAGGGTGATGATAGCCGTTTTGGGCACATCCTCCGGCCGCACGGGGATCTGATTGTACCCCCTGACCGGGTCGATTTTGGAGAAGAATTTAGCTCCAGCTAGATGGGCAAAGAAGTCCTGAATGTGTGGGACGGGGTACCGGTCTGCAATCGTAGCGTCATTCAGGCGGCGGTAGTCGCCGCAAGGCCTCCAGCCGCCGGAGACCTTGGGCAATATGTGCAAAGGGGAGGCCCGTAGGCTGTTTGATCGCCGGACAATTCCCATTGCTTCCATCTTTTGGAACTCCGCCTTCGCAAGCCGGAGTTTGTTGGAGGCCAGTCTGCGTGCACGGGCGTGAAGCGGTGGTCCCGAAGTCAGAATGTGATGTTGGACCCCATGCTTCGGGTTGATCAAGTCGAACTGAGGGGTCAGGATAGCCGGGTACTCTGCCACAATTTGTGCGTAGATATTGTCCACCGCCGCCACCGAGTTGCGAATTGACACAGCAGACACAGCAGGGCGCAAGGAGATTGCCTCAAGCGTAGAAGCATGGACAAGTCGCTGTCCCCTCATGTCCACCAGCAGAGATTGTGCCCGGAGAAAATCTGCACCCAACAATGGCTGAGTCATGTCTTCCACTGTAAATGGCCAAGAAAAATGGCAGGCGCCAAATATCAGAGGTATGGTGCAGACCCCATATGTCCGTAAGGGCACCACGCTGACCTCGGCCCCCGTATCAACCAAAAATCTACGGCCCAGGCGTAAAGGCGATGAACTTTGCCGACCACTGCGGTGATTACCGGCGGCTAGCCCCAGAGTTTCCCGGAAGCGCACAGGTTGGGCGGCATTTGCAGGCTGCCGAGCCCCAACGCTGGTGGTAAAAGCACCACTCCCCTTTAAGGACTTCCCCTTTAAGGACTTCCCCTTTAAGGGCAGGCTCCAGATGCTCCGTGGAGCCCCTGGTGGGCGTGGCTCTAGACCTCTGCGCCTTACAGGGCACTGTGGACACCCGATCCAGCTGGCCCACTTCCTGCCCTGTGGACATCCACAGCTCGTCAGCATGCTCCGCTAGAGCCTAGGGGTTTTCAAAACATACCCCTGTGAGGAGTGGGCAGATGTCATCTGGAAGTTGTTGCAGGTAGGCATATAAGCATGCAATGGTGGTGGCCGTCCATGAGCGGGAGCATCTCGTTCATTAGGGCCGATGGTTTACGGTCGCCGAGCCCAACCATGTTGTAAATGCGGGCCGCTCGCTCCATCCAACTGAGGCCGAAGGTATGGAGCAGCAGCGCCTTCAGGCCGCCATATTTATCGGCCGCTGGTGGATCCTGCAGGAAGGGGATGATTCGCCCGACTGTTTCTTGGTCGAGCGCGCCGACCACATAATGGTAGCGAGTTTTATCGTTTGTTATCCCGCGGATGAAGAATTGGGATTCGGCCTGCTGGAACCATACCTGCGGCTGGGTGGTCCAGAAGGTCGGCAGCTTCAGGGCAACGGCGCTGTTGGGCCTGGTCGGCGTCGGCGGCGAAGGGTTGGGTTTTGGTGGGACGCATTTTTCTTACTGAATATCTATTCTGGACGTCAAGGGCACCAAATGTAGCGGATGCGGAGTTGTCCGTTAAAGAACGAGGCAGACACAAAGTTTGTCCGAAATACTGGTTCTTTATTCTACTCTAACTCTCCTCACTCACCAACACTGTGTGCACGCGATTAACCCTTAAATACTCCCCAGGGGCACCCGTGACCAAACCGTGACCCCTATCTCTCGTCACCAGGACACTTGACCCCCCCAAGAGCCGAAAGTTATGTATAGTGCGTGGTCTATCACCCAGTGCCGCCACACTCTTAACAATATCCCCCAGTGATAGCAATTACTTTAAATGATGTTATTCATGAGATAAATATTGGCCAGGATATCAGGTGAAAGGTCTTGTTTTTTCAATGATGTCATGGTCTATTTTACACCCATTTCCAACAGTCCAGCAATCCTTCAATGCAATAGTTGGGGATCAGACTGGATCTTGTTCAAAATTATTGGAAATGGAGCTTGGGCCTGTGCTCTTATTCCACTGATTCATGACTAGTGCAGTTAGAGTATAAAAACAGGAAATAACCAAAGGTAATAAAAATAGAAACTGCTGAAATGCTCAACAGGTCAGAGGCATCGGTGGAGAGAGATCAGTCCAGGATCCTGTAGCCGATCCTTCATAAAGCTCAGTTAGTGAATGATGCCTTGCCTATTTCAACATTCACAATCTGAGTTTTAATGCAGATACCATTAGATGGTTTAGATACAGAAGTCATCTAACCGTATTGGCTTCAATGATTTGGATTATATTGCACACTCATCTGCAAACCTGGAGCATCCTGAATCATCAGAGGATAAGCTGAGGTGGGTGATTCCATCTCTAATGTGTGCTAGTTCGGATTTTGCTCACTCTGCACTTGAGAGTGAAATGAAATTCTACACCTTTGATTTAAGTAAAATGATTGATGGGAATAGTAGGAAACCTCTACTGAAAGATAATTTTAACACATCTCCTCAGTCAATATTGGACTTTTGGCTTCATATTCTTCAAAAATCATTTTAATCATAAATATTTCACATTGTGTAAATATAAATGCTGTAAGTGAATGCTGTGATAACAGACAGTTTTCTATACGATTTATTTTTACTTTTCTCTCAGTTCATGTTTGCCCAACAGCATATTATACTTTTCTATGTCAATGCATATTCTTCAAGGGTAGTGATGTAAACTTACTTGCTCAATGGGAAATTGATGACATCAAATGGCTGCCCAGTTTACATCTGACCTAATTTTTCATCTTCCTGTGCTTATTAACTAACTGCGCCACTTAAATATTCCTGTACATTCCCCAGCCTCCCCCAATGTAGGAGACTGAAGGGTGACCTCATAGTGGTTTATAAAATTACGAGGGATAAAGAAAGGATAGATCAAGTGTTTTTCTCAGAGCAAGGGAGTTTAGAACTAGAGGGCACAAGTTGAAGGTGATTTCAAGGGTGATGTTTTCCCCAGAGAGTGGTGGTCATCTGGAATGAGCTGCCAGTTGTGTTGGTGGAGACAGATATCATTACAGTTTAAAAGGCATCTGGACAGGTACTTAGATATGAAAGACGTAGAGGGACACAAAGCTATTGTAGGCAATTGTGATTAGTGCAGAATGGCATGACGGACAGCATGGGCGAGATGGGCCAAAAGAAGCCATTTCTGTGCTGTACAATTCTCCGATTCTATGGCCCCAACCATAATTTCAGTAACAGTCTTAATCATTGCTTTTTCCTTTGCAGCCAAAAGCCATTGAATGCAAGCTTATCTCCCAAGGGTCTGGTGCTGATGATGCTTGTGAGACACCGAGAGAGTGGACTGTGCTGCCATGTTTGATAAGCCTTTTAGGAGATAATTATGAATAAAAGGAAATTGGGGGATCTTTTCCTCAAGGATTTCAAAGTGCCTGGAATATCTGCCTTCCATGGTTAACCAGTTCAAGAGTCGAGGGAGTTTTATTGTCATATGTCCCGAAACGGAACAATGAAATTCTTACTTGCACTGCACACAGATATGTAAACAACATTTATCTCCAACAAAACAGTTGGAGGTGAGTGTAAGTTGTGAGTCTTGGAGTAGTGCAATGATACAATGTGATGATACAGTGAGACTGTTATTTGGTGAATGATGGGAGCTATAAGCACGAAGCAGTGCATGAAACTGGGTGTTTCAGGTTTTTCAGAAATACAATTCATGGATGTCTTAAAGTGATTTTGACCTCACAGGGAACTACATCCCTCTATATGGCATTTTACATCCCTATATATGGCCTGACATTGATCTCATTTCTGCCTTTCTTTTACCTTCCTGAGCCATTACATACAGATGACATTTCTCCCCTCTGCGCGTTCTGTCCTATGAAATGACTCCCCCCAGCAGGAGCTGCTCCGCTTTAAGAGATGTGAACTAGTCTTCAGTCAGCACTAAATGATGCTACCCCATCTCAAAATCTTACTGTAGATATCTGCTAAGATTAACAACTGCACAGTAAATGGTAGTGCCCTGGGGAGTATGGCCGAGCAGAGTGACGGCTTGATTAGAACGGGTGGCAAGGGTTATGGGGAGAAGGCAGGAAAATGGGATTAGGAGGCAGAGACCAGCCATGATTGAATGGTGGAGAGGACTCGATGGGCCGAATGGCCTAATTCTACTCCTATAACGTGAACTTGTAATTGAGCACTGCAGCTGCCATGAAAGTGGTGGCAAAGGTAGGCAGGGTGGTGAAGAAGCCATTTGGCATGTTTGCCTTCATCAGTCAGGGTATGGAGTACACGAGTTGGGACTCTATTTTACAGCTCTACAAGTTGCTGATAAGGCCACATTTTGCATACTATATACAGTTCTGTTTACCCTTCTGTAGGATGGATATCATTGAACTGGAAAAAGTGCAAAAAAAAATTCCTAAGATGTTACCAGGACTGAAGGCAATAGACAATAGACAATAGGTGCAGGAGTAGGCCATTCGGCCCTTCGAGCCAGCACCGCCATTCAATGTGATCATGGCTGATCATCCCAATCAGTACCCCGTTCCTGCCTTCTCCCCATATCCCCTGACTCTGCTATCTTTAAGAGCCCTATCTAGCTCTCTCTTGAAAGTATCCACAGAACCGGCCTCCACCGCCCTCTGAGGCAGAGAATTCCACAAACTCACAACTCTCTGTGAGAAAAAGTGTTTTCTCGTCTCCGTTCTAAATGGCTTACCCCTTATTCTTAAACTGTGGCCCCTGGTTCTGGACTCCCCCAACATCGGGAACATGTTTCCTGCCTCTAGCGTGTCCAAACCCTTAACAATCTTATATGATTCAATAAGATCCCCTCTCAACCTTCTAAACTCCAGAGTGTACAAGCCCAGCCACTACATTCTCTCAGCATATGACAGTCCCACCATCCTGGGAATTAACCTTGTAAACCTACGCTGCACTCCCTCAATAGCAAGAATGTCCTTCCTCAAATTAGAGGACCAAAACTGCACACAATACTCCAGGTGTGGTCTCTCTAGGGCTCTGTACAACTGCAGAAGGACATCTTTGCTCCTAAGCTCGACTCCTCTTGTTATAAAAGCCAACATGCCATTCGCTTTCTTCACTGCCTGCTGTACCTGCATGCTTACTTTCATAGACTGATGAACAAGGACCCCCAGATCCCGTTGTACTTCCCCTTTTCCCAACTTGACGCCATTTAGATAGTAATCTGCCTTCCTGTTTTTGCTACCAAAGTGGATAACCTCACATTTATCCACATTAAACTTCATCTGCCATGCATCTGCCCACTCCCCCAACCTGTCCAAGTCACCCTGCATTCTCATAGCATCCTCCTCACAGTTTACACTGCCACCCAGCATTGTGTCTGAATTATAAGGAGAGATTGGAGAGGTTAGCACTTTAATCGCTGAACATAGGAGGCTAAGGGATGCCTTTACAGAGGTTTATAAAGTCAGGCATAGATAAGGATAATAGCCATAGTCTTTTCCCCAGGGCAGGGTAGTCAAAAACTGGACAGCATGGGTTTAAAGGGACCCGAGGGACAGGGTTTTACCTAGAGGATGGTGCATTCTTGGAACGAGCAGCCAGTGGAAGCGGTAGAGGCGGATACAATTATGTCATTTAAAAAAAGCATTTAGATAGGTACATGGATAGGAAAGGTTTGGAAGGGGATGATTCAGGCACAGGCAAATGAGACAAGCTTGGTTCGGCAGCTGAACAAGTTGGGCTGAAGGGCCTGTTTCTATGATATAAAGCTCTATGACTCTTTGGTTTTAACTGCACGATCATAGCTGCTCTGTTGCTGAGATAATAAGGAAATGAGAACTGAAGCTTTGTCTGCAACCTGCACTGGGTTAAAAGGGCCCTAGTTAATTACACCACCTTTTCCACTCATATTTTCTACCACAATCCAATTTAGCCGCTCAGGTGTATTATCACATGAAGGCAAAAAAGCAAATAACTTGACATTATAATTCCAGTAATCAGGATTTTGGATGTTTTAAAGGGCAATTATTTGTTTTCATTTGAGTCTGTTATGAATGTAATAGTAACATTATTTTCTGCACATTAAATATTTATCGCAAACCTATGCTCTCAAATCTTTCTATTTATTTCTCTTCACTTTACTGAGGAAGGTTATTTTTGGGTGGAAATCACATTGACCTCGATACAACTGAATGTCTGGAGGCTTGGAGAACAGTTTCCAGTGAATAAAAACACCTTTAAACTCCCACAAAGTTCTTTGAGCCTCTGCCATTGGTAAAGCTGAGAGTTTGCACAGTTACTCAGCTAGTCTAAAGGAAGAGGTCGGATTTGCTGTACATATTCAGCCCCTGTGATAGACCTTTCCTCCTCAGGAAATCAATGGAAAGAGTGCTTCAGTAAACTGGCCAGACAGGAGTGTACACGAACGATGGTAGGTTGAAAGTGCAATGCATATTTTTTGCAATGACCCAATAAATACAACATCCAAAATTCCTCAGTTCTTGCATGAATGGATGTCCTAAACTAAATTTATTGTTAAAATGAAATGTGTGGCCATCACTTTCCGAAAAAACACGACAATATTTTTTTACTGTGATTACAACTCTTAAGGGGCTGTCCCACTGCGGCGATCTAATCCGCGAGTTCAGGCGAGTTTGCCCTCGACTCATACTCACAGCATGGTCGACACGAGGTCCTAGGAGGTCTTTGTAACTCTCCTTCATGCTCGAGAGTAGTCCCCGTTTACTTGAGGCCTCAGCTAGGTCGCGGCCTATTTTTCAACATGTTGAAAAATGCCTGCGAGTAAAAAAAGGTCGCCATGGAAAAAGTCAATACTTTTTTTACTTGTAGGTTTAGTCGAAGTAGGTCATAGTAGGTCGGCATGTTATTCATAGGTAATCGAGGGTAGTCGAAGGTAATTGAAGTCGTAGATAGTCGTAGATAGTCTTCAACATAGTCGAAGGGAGGTCAAAGGGAGGTCAAAGGAGGTCGTCTTGACTCTCCACTATTCGGTGTCCAATTTTCCCGAAGCTAGTCGAAGCTGGTCAAAGCTAGTCTTCAACATAGTCGAAGGAGATCAAAGGAGGTCTTCTACATAGTCGAAGGAGGTCTTCAACATGACATTTTTTCAAACTCTCCTAAACTCTTCTAAACTCGCCAATTAGGTCACTGCAGTGGGACAGCCCCTTAATGTCTCTCATATTCTGGACATTAGTATCATCTCATGACAATTATAAAGTTCCTGAAACTCACGCAGCAAGAGCACCAGTTGGATTCAATAACATCCTCACAAATACATGCACTGGAAATTATTCACTATCCTCAGCTTGCCTGCTGAATTTGTTCAGTCTTTGAGGTGCTTTAAATCCCTGCTATGGCAACATAGTGAAGGGGAGGCTATTGAATTGAGTTGGACATTGGCTACAACCAGAGAAAGTCCAATAAAATGCATTCAGTTCTTGCTGGAAAAACTGATGACTGATGGTTTATTTCACCCTATAATGTCAGTGATTTTAGAAATTAATGCATTGACCTCTGTTGGTATCACTTGACAGTAAGTTTGTTCACAGCCCAGTTGACCTTGCAAGGATACTTCTCTACAAACATCTTGGGTCTAGTGTGAAAATTGGGAGAGCTGTCCCATAGGTTAGTCGAGTGACAGCCTGAGAAAGTCACATCATAAAGTCATGAAAGAGAATGGTTCTGTTTGACTTTGTGCCGCCACCACTGAATTAGCTGGCCAAGTTCTGAAGGGCATGGCTTCCAGACTGTGGCAGGTAATAAGTGAACAAAGAAGGGATCAACTTGCTTGACCTTATTCTCACCCATCTACCTGTAACAGATGCACCTGTCCATGATAGTAGCAGTGGTCATTGCAGTGAGACCTGGATAGCATGGACTGGTGAGTAGAAAGTAACATTAATGCCACAAAAATGCCAACCAATTAGCATCTAATACAAGATATAGCCCAACCACCAGATGAGTGCTATTTCAACAGCAATCAAGAATCTTGACACCATCCAAGACAAAGCAGTATCCACCATCTTAAACATTCAGTCTTGCAAAATGCCTGCAGTGTGCATCATCTACAAAATGCACCGTGATAATCACCCAAGCTGTTCTGACAGAACCTCCTAAATCAGAACCTCTCCATCCAAGAAGCACCAGTATACCCTTCTCATGGGCAGCAAATGTTACTGGCACCTTGATCCATAAGAAAATATGGAAACAAAATTCTTGATTATGAGTCAGAGTTTTATCAGAAAGTTTTGCATGTAATCAATGCTGACACCAGCAACTAGGTGATGTCTTCCACACCAGGCATAGTACAATATATTAGCTGAGGGATACAGTCCTACTCCAACAAGATCTGACCAGTGGTGTCCAGATATCACTCTACACATTCCACGTTCCTTTGCTTTACAAAGCTGTAATATGGAAGAGCAGAGAAGGTTTCCTGATGACCTCTTCCTCAGCCAACATCACAGCAGCAGATTACCTTGCTATTTCTTTGCTATTTGTCGCATTGTGCACTCATTCAGTCTTACTTGAAATTCAGCACTCCTGGGACAGTGCAAGGTCAGAAAAGGAGCATGTCCAATGCAAGGTTTTTACACAAGTTAATGTCACCAACAAATTTGATCTGTCAAGACACAATTGGGTTTTTTTATATTTGATTTGCCAGTGCAAAAATCACTATCCTTCACTGAGGAACTGGTCCTCAAAGGAACTAAACTGGGATTGTACATAAGAGCATAAGAAACAGAAGCAGGAATAAGTCATTTGGACACTTGTAACTGCTCAGCCATTCAATAAGATCATGGCTGATCTTTCACCTTAGCACCACTTCCTCCCACTGATCTCATATCCCTTGATTCCCTGGATACATAAAAAGCTGTTGATCTCTTTCTTGAATGCATTCAGCAACTGAGTGGGTAGAGAATTCCAGTGGTCTATTAGCCTCTAGATGAATAAAGTGTGGGATTGATGAATGTATTAATGTATGAAAACTAGAGATAGAGAGTCAATGAAATAGCCCAGCAAGTTCACACCAGCCAACAACCACCCATTTAGATCAATCATACACTAATCCAATTTTATTCTTTCCATAATCTTGTGAACTTCCCCCAGAATCTACAATCACCTACATATTAGGGGCAACTTGACCTGCAAACCTGCATTTGAGATGTAGAAGTAAATCGGAGGACCTGAGAGCAACACGCGGTCACAGGGAGAATATGCGAAATTCCACAGAAACAGCAATGGAACGTTTGGGATTAGGTGGCAATGAAATCTGACCATTGGCAGTTGAAGGAACAGTCTGCAGAGAGACCCGGGTTGCTGGAATCGTGAGGCAGCAACTTCACTAGTTATACTCCTGCATTACCAGAGTCCTTGGAAGAGATCCTATCAAAATTGCATAGACCAAAGTGCGTAGCCTGTGCTTTTAAGGTTCCTGAGAACAATATTTGACTGCAATCAAAGGGTTCCTAAACTGTTCCATTGCCTGAAGCAATCACCACCAGTTGCTTGTTTTTCACTATCTAGTGACTCTTTGATTCTTGATACCGTGCCTCTATTTAAGAAGGGCTGCAAAGAAAAAATTGGGAACAATAGACTAGAAAACCTAACATCTATGATAAGAAAATTACTGGAGAGGATTCTAAAGGATTAGATAAACATACATTTGGAAAGACAAGGAATGATTAAGGATAGACACAAAATGCTGGAGTACCTGGCAGCATCTCTGGAGAAAGGGAATGGCTGCCATTTCAGGTCGAGGCCCATCTTCAGACTGAGAGTCAGGGGAGAGGGATACATGATATGGAAGGGAACAAAGAATATGCAAGGTGTGAAACTCAAAGCAGGTGATGATCAAGGATAATCAGCGTGATTTGATGCGTAAGAAATGTCTCACAAATTTTATTGAGTATTGGAAAAAATTAGACTTGTCTTAATTGACAAATCAGATCTATTTGCTAGAATATGGTCTCCATTTATTGATTTTCTAAAAGGGTAAATTGGTTCAACACGGAAGCTGGACTGAAACTTGAATCCAGGACTGGATGAATAATTACACTTTATAATCTGCAGACCTATCCCCAAAATTGTGTTATTGGTAATCTCCTTTGTTTTTTTTCCCTCCCCTCTCTATTGGTTTATAGTTTCCTTTTTTTCTCTTATTTCTTTCCTCTCTATAGCTCTATCTTTCAATTTTTTTTAAATAAAAAATAGAAGCTTTGTATATATGTAATTTGTAAGCAAATCGTGTTTTGGTTATTATATGTATATGCTTCTAATAAAAATATTATATTAAAAAAAAGGAAAAAAAAGAGTATTTTAAAGAAGTAACGAAGAAGGTTGATAAAGGGCAGGTCATAGACTTCGTTTATATGGACTTCAGCGAGGCCTTTGATAAGGTTCCGATTGGTAGGTTAGATCACATGGGATCCAGGGCGAACAAGCTAACTGGATATGAAATTTGCCTTCATGGAAGAAAGCAGAGGATGTTGATCGAAGGGTGCTTTTTGGGCTGGAGGCCTCACACAGGAGGTGGTGAGTACATGGAACAAGCTACCAGAGGAAGTGGCAGATGTATGTACGATAACAACATTTAAAAAAACATTTGGACGGGCAAGTGGTGTAGAGAGATATCAACCAAACATGGGCAAATGGGACCAACTTGGATGAGGCATCTTGCCGACATGGATGGGTTGGGCTGTGGGGCATGTTTCTGTGCTGTGTGACTCTATGACTCTATCAAGTTACTGATCATTGCTAGAGGCATCTGTGGGCTGGATCACAACACAACTCAACACCTAGCTACATTATTGGTTGGATTAATGGCTGCATGAACAAGCTGATCTTCCTCAGCTCCAAAACATCATTATATGGGCAGTGTTCGAGGTACTGTTCTCTTTGCTCCACTTAATCCCCTCCCATTTTTCCTGCTACCTAAAACTAAAATTTTCTTTTTTTCTAGTTCAGACTTGAATCATTAACTTTTCTCTCTTTGGCTGTCTGAGCAGCTGAGCATTTCCAACATTTTCCCATGTTTATTCCAGATATCCAGCTTTTTCATTTTTTTTTCTACCTTCCATCATATTGGGTGAGAGGAATCAGGTTAATCTTTTGGTTACCATGTCCATGGTCAATTTTGGGACAATGTTATTGTTGGCTAGACTGGCATGTATTGGCCTCTCCAAATTGTCAATGAGAACCATGGATGAGTGCCACCTTCTTGAAACAATATACCCCATGTGGTGAAGATTCAAAATATTTGGAGTGATTCCAGGATTTTAACTTAATAATGCTGAAGCTGCAGCAATATATTTACAAATCAGGATGGTGCTTCACTTGGAAGGGAGCTTGGAAGTAACACTGTTCTTTTGTGCCCCCTGCCTTTGTCCTTCACTGTGTTGGAAGATTGAGATGCTGTCCATGGAATATTGGTGCAGGAAAAGCTGTGAAAGTGTCCAATTGTGTCCGTAGGTTCCCAAAGATGTTTTAACTGCTGAGAGAACGATTGTGATTTTCAAGTGTGTGACAAAAACTCACCTGGTTTCCGGAGATTTACTTATTAATAAATCAACATGTAGCTTTTTCTTCAGATCAGACCAGCAATTATATCTTGCTACTTACAGTAGGGAATGCTACAGACTTGGCCATGCCAACTGGCAGGAAGCAGTTCATCACCCAACCATCTCAAGGCAGTGCCAGCAGTGGAAACTTCGATTCAGAAACCATCAAAAGACAGATGTGCTCATCCTGGAAGTACAGAAGGGCTGAGCACAGAAAGATACGCTACAGAAAATCCCAAATTGAAAGTCAGGTGTGGAAGGAAGTCATGAGGCATGTCATGAACCAGCTCCCTGAGTTTGACAATAAGTTTAAGAGGCAATGATGGTATTAAACAAGGAGCTGTAGTCGATGACCAGCAGTCTGAATGTATGTTTTCTTGTTGTATAAGTGATCCAGAGTAGAGAGCCAATGAGATCATATCCCAGTTAATCTGTTGTGGCAAGAGGTGAATTGTAGTGGGTCCAGGTCTTTACTAAGACAGGTGTTGATGGGCATCATGACTAACCTTTCAAAGCATTTCATCACCATAGATGTTAGTGACACTGGTCGGCAGTCAATGAAGCATGTCACCTTGAGCACTGATATTAAGAATGTTATTTTGTAGCAGGTGAAAACCGCAGACTGTGGTAATAGGAGATAGAAGATGTCTGCAAAAATTCCAGCCAGATGGTCCATGCAGGTTTGAATAATGCTGCCAGGTACTGGATGGATCAGGGCTGGATGCTTTCTGAGGGTTCACCTCCTGAAGGATCTTCTGACACCAGCCTTGATGACTAAGTTCACAGTATCATTGGAGGCTTTGGGGGCCTGAGAAGGTACATCGATGTTCTCCTTTTCAAAGTGGGTATAAAAGGTATTGAGCTTTTTGTGGGTTTGATGCATCACTATCATTTGAGCTACTTATTTTCACCTTATCAGAAGTGGTGGTGTGCATGCTCTGACGCAGCTGCTGAACAGCCATCTGACTGTCCAGTTTAGACCGAAAGTGATCTTTACTTTTGTCGATTGCTTTCTTAAGGTACTGACCTCAGGTCCTGTCTGTGGGTAGCTTGCATGTTCCCCCTGTGACAAGGCAAGCTTCCTTCAAGGGCTCTGGTTTTCTCCCACATCCCAAACATTTGTAGGTTGCTGGGTTAATTGACTGTAAATTTCCCTGACTGTGTACATTTGTGGTAGAATCGAAGGAAGCTAATGGGAATCTAGGAGAATAAAAATTGGGATTCATGCAGAATTAGTGCCAATGAAAGATGGACAGTTGGTAGGGACTTGATAGACCAAATGGCTGCTTCTATGCTTTGTCCCTCGATGAGAAACTTAATATTTAGAGATAGATAACAAATACTGGTAACATTCTCTGTATGGCCCCATGTTAATGCAGCTGCAGCATAACCTCACAAACCACTGAGTAGAAGCACCAACACCTAAATTTCTCACAACCCTTTTCCAAATACAAGTTACCTAATCAGTATTGAGCTAAATGGTCATTTATTTTTGCTTATCCAATAGACCATTGCATTTATAATGTGTAAGAAGGAACTGCAGATGCTGGTTTAAACCGAAGATAGACACAAAAAGCTGGAGTAACTCAGCGGGACAGGCAGCATCTTTGAAGAGAAGGAATGGGTGACATTTCGGGTCGAGACCCTTCTTCAGACTGGTTTGGGATAATGGAAATGAGAGATGTAATAATAATAATAATTTAATAATAATAATTCATTTTATTTACTGGCGCCTTTCTAAAACCCAAGGACACCTTACAAGGCATAGAATCACAAAAATACAAAACACATAATCGGAATATATTAAATATAAAAACACCACAGTACACAAATCAAGGACAGAATTCAATTTCAAAAGCACAAAAAGAAAATAAGAAACACAATTTGAGGAGAGAGCAGCGGAGAGATGTAGATGGTGATGTGGAGAGATAAAGAACAATGAATGAAAGATATACAAAAAAGTAACGATGATAAAGGAAACAGGCCATTATAAACTGTTTGTAGGGTGAAAATAAGAAGCTAGTGCGACTTGGGTGGGGGAGGGATAGAGAGAGAGGGAATGCCGGGGCTACCTGAAGTGAGAAAAATATAAGTTCATTGGTTCTCGGAGCAGAATTAGGCCATTCGACCCATCATGTTTACTCTGCAATTCAATCATGGCTGATCTATCTTTCCCTCTCAACCCCATTCTCCTGCCTCATCCCCATAACCTCTGACACACATACTAATTAAGAATCTGTCAATCTCCGCATTAAAAATATCCATTGATGTCCTCCACAGCCTTTTATGGCAATGAATTCTACAGATTCACCACCCTCTGATTAAAGAAATCCCTTCTTCTTTCTAAAGGTATGTTATTTTATTCAGAGGCTATTGCCTCTGGTCCTAGACTCTCCCACTAGTGGAAACATATTCTCCACCCCACTCTATCCAGGTCTTTCACTATTCAGGGTAATGAGATCATTTCAGAGACAAACACATACCCAGCCTATATTTTCTGCAAATATAAAGAGCAGAAATTTCACAGCACCTGTCTCTGTTTGACTGAAATTAAAGTTGGAGTCATGTCTTACTATCTTGGAGAGAAAGTCACATGGTTTGGTATTACACCAGCTTCATGTCTGGGCTGATGCATGGGACATCAGCTCTGCTCATACACAGAATCATTTACAGCAAAAAGCTCTTTATCAGGCAGCAACTCTCTTCCCCTGATGATAGTATCAGTGAAGCATAATCGTCAATTGGATCAGAGATTGACTTAAACAAAAAGCGTCAATGAACATCCTTCAGATAAGAATAGTGGCAAAAATGCTGTTTGAATGAATGTGTCAGCATCTTGGTATGAGGGTAGGATCACTCCTTCCAAGACAGGAATCATCTCTTAACTCACTGAGGCTGAAGAGGGAGCTGCAGGAGGGAGGCAGCTCCACGGCTGATTAATCAAATCTCCCAGGTGCCCTGTACTTTTCAAGTAATCTCCTTGCCAGGCCTGAATTTACAGTAAGACTGCAATCGTGGAAGATTAAATTCAGCAGAAAATACGCAACTTAATTCCACTGTTTCTGCTGATTTCAACTCTCCTCGGCTTGCAACTAAACAAAGACAGGTGCTGTGAAATCTTTGCCTCTCATGTTTGCATAAAATATAGGCAGGGTATGCACTTGTCCCTGAAGATATCTCATTATAGATGCAATGGTCTGCAGGATAAGCAAAAATAAATGACCATTTACCTCAAAGCTGATTAGGTAACTTGTCTTTTGAAAAGGTTTGTGAGCATTTTGGGTTTTGGTGCATCCAGTCAGCAGTTTGCGAATTTAAACTGCAACTGCTTGATTATCCAATTCAAGGTGACTAGTTGAGTTCCGCAGGGGTCGGTGTTGGGGCCGCTACCCTTCACTGTATATTAATGATTTGCACGAGGGGACTGAAGGCTTTCTGGCCAAGTTGGCAGATAAAACAAAAATAGATGGAGGGGCAGATAGTGTAGAGAAAGCAGGGACTCTGCAGAAGGACTTGAACAGGTTGGGAGAGTGGGCAGAGAAGTGGCAGATGGAATACAGTGTAGCAAAGTGTGGAGTCATGCATTTTGGTAGTAGGAATAAAAGTGTAGACTATTTTCTGAATGGGGAGCAAATCAAGAAATCAGAGGTGCAAAGGGACTTAGGAGTGCTGGTGCAGGATTCCCAATAAGTTAATTTGCAAGTCGAATCGGTAGTAAGGGTGGCGAACGCAATGCTAGCATTTATTTCAAGAGAATTAGAATACAAAAATAGGGATGTAATGCTGAGGCTCTATAAGGCGCTGGTCAGGCCGCATTAGGAGTATTGTGAGCAATTTTGGGCACCATATCAGACGAAGGATGTGCTGGTTCTGGAGAGGGTCCAGAGGAGGTTTACAAGAATGATCCCAGGAATGAGTGTGTTAACAAATGATTAGTATTTGACGGCACTGGGCCTGTACTCGCTGGAGTTTAGAAGGATGAGGGGACCTCATTGAAACTTACCGAATAGTGAAAGACTTGGATAGCGTAGATGTGGAGCAGATGTTTCCACTGGTGGGGGAGTCTAGGACTAGAGTCATGGCTTCAGAATTAAAGAATGTTCCTTTAGGAAGGAGATGAGGAGGAATGTATTCAGTCAGATGGTGGTGAATCTGTGGAATTATTTGCCAAAGAAGGCTATGGAGGCCATCAAGAGATATTTATAAGGCAGACATAAATAGATTCTTGATTAGTACGAATGTCAGGGGTTATGGGGAGAAGGCAGGAGAATAGGGTTAGGAGGGAGAAATAGATCAGCCATAATTGAATGGCGGAGTAGACTTGATGGGCCGAATGGCATAATTCTTCTCCTATCACATGAATATCTTTGATCGGACTTGGCTGGCTTTACTTTGCACTAAACATTATTCCTTTATCAAGTATCTATGCACTGTAAATAGCTCGATTGTAATCATGTTTTGGCTTTCTGCTGACTGGTTAGCACTCAACAAAAGCTTTTCACTGTACCTCGGTACACGTGACAATAAACTAAATTGAAACCTGAACCCATGGTCTTCACCATCAACAGTGATTGCAGTGTGCACCCTCTACAAAATGCATGTAGTTACTTCTCCAGACCACTCCAATAACACCACCCAAATCCATGGTCTTTAGTTTGGTTTAGTGATATGGCACAGAAACAGGCCCTTCGGCCCAAAGAATCTGTGGTGACCAGCGATCCCCCACACTAGCACTATCCTACACACCTGGGACAATTTACACACCTACAAACCTGAATGTCTTTAGAGTGTAGGAGGAAGCTGGAGCACCCAGGAGGAAACCCACGCGGTCACAGGGAGAACGTACAAACTCCGTACAGACAACACCCGTAGTCAGAATCGAACCCAGGTCTCTGGTTCTGTAAAGCAGCAAATCTATCGCTGCATACCTGTGACGCCCCAGTATGGAAATTCCATTATCTGCAGGTTCCTCCCATCCTGACCTTGGCTAGTCCTCTGTTATTGTTCGGTCTAAATCCTGGAACTCTCTTCCCAGTGGAATGTGTGAGTATCAATGGCATCATCCTAAAGGCACAGGAATAGCCTGCCTGCAACAACCAGATCCTGAAAATAAATATGGAATATTGAATTAAAAATATATTCAAGCTATCCACAACATTTGGACGGGAATATGGATAGGAAATGGACGTGACAATAAACTAAATTGAAACCTGACCCCATGGTCTTCAGGGATATGGGTCATATGTGGGCAAATGGGACTAGCATCTTGCTTGGCATGGTTAAGTTGGGCGAAGGTCCTGTTTCCTTGCTGTCTGACTGTATGACTCCATAATTCTGTGACAACATTAACTTTTACACTTAACAATCACTTTGATCCTTCAGCCAATGACTTAAATCTGGTCTGTAAAGTGAAGAGATCGACTAATTTAGGACAAAATTAACAAATGTGTTACGAGGACAGTTTTGCAACTAAAATTGTGGCTTAACAGAATTGCACTGATTGTGTCAGCTTCTCCACAAACGATATGTCGTACCAGCCTGTCTTTCATTTTGGTCTAAGTGGCCCTATAACTCTAATTCCTCTGTGGGTAAGTGCAGAGTTCTGAATTTACGAGCAAGTGTCAATTCTATTCTCAGGCAAATAAAACTCTGCCCTTATAGCAAGAGGTTCTTTCTTTCACGAAAGAACTTGCTATAATTTGAAAACAAGTTTGTACATGGCAAGTAAAACTTCAACTTTAAATTATGGAACACTTCACTTTTAGATGTAAGTCACAGAACAAGGGAGCAAGTGAAAGGGACTGGGGGGTGGGGGGCGGGGTTGGGGTGGAGGGATGGTGTGAGTTAAAGAGAGAGCTGGATGGAGAGAGGAGAAAGAGAGAGAAATATTCACGTGATGGTTTTTCCAATTCAAGTTGCAAATTCTGGCAATAAAAACTATCTTAAACTGTACCTCTGTGTAACGATTTGAAAAATAGTTTAAAGTTGGATTTAGGAATCATTTCAAAATTGCTTTACATAGATTTATTATCTACTGCTTATTTTCATTTGAGCCAAAATGTCTGGTTCCTGAATTTTATTGGAACATCTGTTCATTCTAAGAATTCAAACAACCAAATAGTTATTTCTGCAACAGAAATGTATTGGGAGGTCATGTTGCAATTGTTTAAGACGTTGGTGTGACCGCATTTAGAATAATGTGTTCAGTTCTGGGCACCATGTTATAGGAAAGATGTTGTCAAGCTTGAAAGGAATCAGAAAATATTTACGAGGATGTTGCTAGGACTGGAGGATGTGAGCTATGGGGAAAGGTTGAGCAGGCAGGGTCTCTATTCCATGAGGCGCAGGAGGATGAGGGGTGATCTTATGGAGGTGAACAAAATCATGAGAGGAATAGATCAGATAGATGCACAGATTCTCTTGCCCAGAGTAGGGGTATCAAGGACCAGAGGAAAAAAGTTTGAGGTGAAGGGGAAAACATTTAATAGGAATCCAAGGGGTAACTTTTTCACACAAAGGCTGGTGGGTGTATGGAATAAGCTGCCAGAAGAGGTTGAGGCTGGGACTATCCCATTATTTAAGAAACAGTTAAACAGGTACATGGATAGGACAGGTTCGGAGCGATATGGACCAAGCTCAGGCAAGTGGGACTAGTGTAGCTGGGACATTGTTGGGCAAGTTGGGCCGAAGGGCCTGTTTCCACACTGTATCACTCACTCTATAACTGTATATGACTCAAAGTATATAAAAAGTCCACGACCCGACGTGCTAAGTGTCGGTGCCTTGGGAGGATCGTGTAACCTTTGCACTGTGGATCCACCATTGAGAGTTTCCTCACCTCACATGTGACTTTGTCATAGATTAACTGACGGAGATTAATTGCTGTATAAATGTGATCCAGGGTGAGCGAGTTAGGCTTGGTCTTTCTTTGTCAAGCACTCCATATGTTCACAGCAATTCACAGATAAATTCACATCCAGTTTCTCAAGACAAGAAAACATGAAGAATAAAAGAAAACAATCAAACCAGAAGTTCAAAATATGTGGCGAGTTACTGTTCCAAATTCTTCCAAAACATCTGTTCATCCTGTACCTTCAATGTTAACTTATGGTAGAGGCATCGTCTTGGACTTGTCGGTATAGTGTTTCCTAGGTTATTAGGAGGAATATACTTATAGAATATATAGAATCAAATTGAAACAGGCCCTTTGGACCATCTAGTCCATGCCTACAATCACCACCCATTTACACGAATCCTGCACTAAACCCATTTTATTCTCCCCATCTTCCCATCAATTCCTCCCTCCCCAGGTTCCACCGCTCTCCTACACACGTGGCGATTTACAGTGGCCAATTTACATACCAACCTGCACAAATTCTGGATATTGGAGGAACTTGTATATCCACAGAGAGAACATGTAAACTCTACAGAAATAGCACCAGTGGCTGGGATTGAACCCATCCCTTAATGGTGTGTGTGTGTGTGTGTGCGTGCGTGCGTGCGTGTGTGTGTCTGTGTGTGTGTGTGTGTGTGTGTGTGTGTGTGTGTGTGTGTGTGTGTGTGGGTGTGGGTCATTTATTTTCCACATTGTCATCAAGCGTTCTAGAAATTAATCTTCACATGAGTCTGTTCTTTAGTGCAATTCAGGAATTTGAGCTGGAGTGATGTTCATCATTTGCTCAGGCAAGGAATTTACATTCACAAACATGTCAAATAGCCTCCATTCACAATGCCAACTAATATCTAGCTACACATTAAACACCAAAGGACAAAAGGAAAAAAGATGCTGGAAATCTGAAATAAAACCAGAAAACTCTGGAAACATTCAGCATCGGTGGAGAGTGTGTCAAGGCGAACATTTCAGGTTGAAGATCTTAACCAGTGACTTCTGAATCTGTTCTTTTTCATTGACCATCAATTTCCCATGGCAAGACACGGCAAGATGCAAAGCCTTTGAAAATATTTTTGGAGGTTGTAGACAGATAAAAAAACGATGGTGGAGAAAGTAGGAATATGACATTGAGGTAAAGATAAAGAAATGTTCTCAAAGCCTGCTTCCAGAAGTGTAACACTTTCAGTGATGTGGTAATTCCTGAGCCATCATCACTCAGAATGGAGGCGTATTCAGAATGACATTATGAACACAAGTCCATTTGCTGGAAGTACTCAGAAGCCATGCATTAATTAGAGATTGCAAGTTCCACATTATCCTCATCAGCCATCTCAGAATCCACACAACTGGAGTGGAAGCAAGATACAAGAGAGATACAAGATACATTTATTTGTCACATGTGCCAGTTGGCACAGTGAAATGTGATCACCATACAGCCATAGAATAAAATGAAGAACACAACACACGATAGAGTTCAACATAAAACATCCCCACAGCAGATTCAAAAGTTTCCCACTGTGATGGAAGGCACCAACGTCAGTCATCTTCCTCTGATGTTCACCCGTGGTCGGGGCCTCCGGAGCCCTCCGCAGTCGCCGCTAAGGGCAGCCCGCCGCTCAGGCCCGCTCGCCGGGATGTTGGCACTCCGACGTCGGAACGGGAGGCCAACCTCAGCTCCTTGGAACTCCAAATTGGTCGCTTCCCACTGGAGTCCGCAGCTTCCGACGTCCCCAGGCCGCGCAGGGCAGAGATTCACACTGGCGTCCCTCGGCAAAGGGCCCCAGGACTCCGCGATGTCGGTCACCGCCCCCCGCGTTGGAAGCGATGTTGGAGCAGCGGGCTCTGGAGCTTCAAACGGTGATCAAAATAGGTATCGCCCGCTCCGCGGTGAATCCAGCGCCACGCCGCCGCTGCCGAAGCTTTGGTCCAGTCCCCGGTAAGAAAGGCCGCTCCGATCCAGTTGTAGGCCGCGAGGTGGGGGGGCGAAGACGAGACTCGGAGAAATAGTCGCATCCTCGCCAGGAAGCGACTGGGAAGCGGTTTCCCCTTTACCCCTCCCCCAAATAAAAAAACTAAAGAATTCCCAAAACAAAACTGTTAGACAAACTAAAATTAAAAAAAGATAAGAAAAAAACGGACAGGCAGTAGGCAGAGACGCCTTCATTGCAGCGCCCCTAGTGGACGAGCCACCCTCAATCCTGTGATACCACCCAAGGAGAATTTTCTAAACAGGATTACAATGGGAATTAAGAGATATCAAGGCTTGTGCTGTTTTATACAAAACAGTTTCTGCCAAATGGATTAAGTGCAATACTTGCAGAGTTTTATGAAGCCAGCACTGAAAAGTAAGATCAATGCTCCAGTTTCAATCTGGAAAATGAAGAGCTGAATGAAGCATATTCTGTGAATGTCTGCGAATTACTGGATACTAGAAATGCTGCTTGGCTGGATGCCAGAACTGCTGAGTTACTCCAGAGCTTTGTGTCTTTTTTTTAACCTGATATGGACTCTCCCACAGAGTTAATGGTCCACAGAAATAATATGTGGAGTGTAAGATAATTTCAATAATAATACCATTGGGAATGATGCAACCAAAAACTTCAATTCTATAGCAATAGCCTTTCTCCAACAGGTATATGTGTCTACGTGTGCTTAAGTTTGTGCATGGATGTGCCCATGTGCTTAGTAGTATGTTGTTTGTAACGGTGTTTGTGTGTGTGAGTCTGTCTGAGTGTGTGTATGCGCATGAGTTTAGTAGAGTGCATGGGAGAGAAACTGTGTCTATGCGTGTGTATAAGAGAGTGTGTATAAGAGAGCATTTGTGTTTAGTAATTTATGTGTGAAAGAGAATGTATGTGCATGTGTGAATGTGTGTTGAGCAAGATCACAGATGCTATAAATGTGGACCGTCAATACCAGCATTAAACATTCCAAAGTCATATGCTTTCATTAGAAAAGATGCAGGTGATAATCAAAGAGACTGGAAGATAATAGCACATTGCTCAAATGGGTGCACTGCAATAATTTGTATCGAAGAGAAAGAAGATAAAATACTAATGTTAAAAGGGAAGTAAAAAATAAATCATGGGAATAATCTTGGTTAATATAATATAAGTAACGAATGATAATGGAGATAATGTGGAAGCTGAAATAAATAACTTTAAAAGCTAATGGCTCCCCAGGAAATACAACCAGGTGAGGATAATATACAGGCATGCAGTCATTTTTTTAAATATACTGCTCTCTTAATTAGAGCATAGTGTGGTTAAAATGGAAGTGTATGATGTCATTTAATTGCTTAAGCAGAGGAACAGAGAGAAATTGAGTCAAATGTTCAAAGGTTCAAAGGTCAGTTTGTCACATGTACCAATTAAGGTACAGTGAAACTCGAATTACCATCCAGCCATACTAAAAAAAGCAACAAGAAACACAACTACATAATGGTTAACATAAACATCCACCACAGCGCATTCCCCATATTCCACTATACGATGGAAGGCAATAAAGTCGAATCAGTTTCCCTCTTTATTCTCCCACGGTCGGGGCAGTCGAACCATCCGCAGTCGGGGCGATCGAAGCCCCCGCGTCAGTGTTAGCGGGAATGTGGGGAGAATTAATCGGATAATGTAGGATTATTGGGTGCCAAATGGTTGGTATTGACTCAATGGACAAAGGACCTGTTTTATGTGTTGTATCTCTATTTATGACTATATGATGAGGCTCCATAATAAAATATGAGCCTTTTCACTTGGATTCATAACCTGGAATGTAGAGTGAAAATTAGGGGCCTGCTCTTTCATTAGCAGAGACTGACAAGGCATGTACCCAACTAAGTGTTCAGATGTCTCATCAGTTCACTATATTAATTGAGACTATAGATGAAGGCATTGAGATGTTTTTACCCAGGCTATATAGGCCAGTTTTGTGTACTGTACAGATGGAAACAGGGAATATTTAAGGAAGAGCCATAATACGATAAGTGGGAAAAACATCAAGTCATTGTCATTGGAATTAACAAATAGAAATAGTAGTGAGGAGCAGGGACAGTAGTGGAGCAAACATATGTTGGTGTCCAAGTACATGAGCATATAAATAAAATTCAAAACATAAAACGTCTTCCATTGTTTCAGGAGACTGGAGTACAAAGGGGAAGAATTCCACCTTGGAAATGGAGAGGCCTGGTTCAAGCCTATCTGGTGGGCACCAGAGCAATGTGTTGTCCTTGAGATAGTGCAGCTGGAATATCAGAGACCAGAAGGTTAAACTATAAAAAAGATAGTATGAATTCGCCTGGTATTCCCTTGAGGATAGGAGATTCAAACGTATTCTGTTCAAAGTGCTTAAAATGTTAATAAGATTTAATAATGAAGATGTGGTGAATGTATTTTCTCTGGCAAGAGGAACAATAATGAAGGTTACAACCTGAGAATTAGAATAAGCCAGTCAGAATCATGCAGCACATTTTATGTAAATAATGATCACGAATTGAAATGTTCTCCCTCAACAGATAAGATAACAGGGCTGAGGAGAATAGATCTTTGTCAGGTCAGCACATCAATGACACAAAACAGGATGGAAGCGAGTTGCCCATCCGAGTGATGGACAAACTGAATGATCATATTGGTCCTTTTTATCAATGCCAGGGCATCGGATGGTGGATCGGATGAACAGCACATGAAGATAAAGTTGCTGACTGAAAATATTTAATGTCATTGGTTTATTTTATTTTATTGCAGCATCGCCAAGCTTCCTATAAACTTCATATTTTGGGTTAGCTGTGTTGTCACCAATGGACACGGATTTTAGATAAAACACAAAAGCTGGAGTAACTCAGCAGGTCAAGAGACAACATCTGAGGAGGGAATGGCAAGGCAACATTTAGGGTTCTGACCCAAAACTTCACCTATCCATTCCTTCCACAGATGCTGCCTGACCTGCTGAGTTACTCGAGCGCTTTGTGTTTCTAGCAAGATTCCAGCATCTGCAGTTCGTCGTGTCTAACTGATCTTAGTTAATTGGCTAATCAAGCAAGTGAGAGATAAGGATGATATTTTTTACTCATGCCACTCATAATCTGGTAATGCACTTTCTGAAAGGCCATGGAAGCAGGTTCAGTTGTCAAATTTAATAATTTCAAAGGATCTGAATTGTTACAGAGGAGAAGTTTATTTTGGATTTAGTGAGCTCCAGTCAGTAACAGGCACCAGGCCCTTCCCTGCAGGCCACACACACTTGTGCCTATGTCAACGTATTCTGCAGAGAACCACAGCCTTGTTGGCCAAAAAAAAGACAGACCAACAGTCTTTCATTCCTTGACAGTCACAAGTTCATATTGCACAGTGGAAGTCATATAACAACAAACTTAATTGGGTTCCTGGCAGGTCGACTGCTTCCCCAGAGTTAGAAAAGATCAACACTGAAGTGTGAATGCTCCACTCTGAATCGCTCCTGTATTCTATTGTTGGATACTTCACTGTACACTGGATTAAGAAACAGATGGACTGGAAGAAGTTAAATTCTCATGATTCTATTCAATAGCTCATCTCTGGCAGAACATTTCACCATTTCAGCTCTGTTTATTTGAAATCTTTGCCTTGCATTTATCAATTGGCATGAAATGTAAGAGACTGTTGAAGAAAGTCTGATTTATTTAGTCCAATGAGATTTACCACTTCTGGCAGTTTTCCCGTAACAAGTTTGATCTAAGCAGGTACATTAAGAGAGATGAATGGAAAATATGATAAGACATTCCCAGTGGCAAAAATTATCTATGAACAAATGCAGCCCGGCAAGATACCAGGTCTGGATTCTAATGATGAGAGTTATGAGGGATGGATCAAAGTAGCCAGTTATACAGAGGGGAAGGATTTATCATGATGCTAAGGTCACCTTTCAGAACGCACATTCCCCTCCCTTCCTGAGGCACTGACTTCAGAATTGATTTGGTGGTTTCTGAGGCAAGTGATGGGACCAATATGAATCCTGCAGTCTCTGCCATAGAAGGGTTAAGGTTTTTGATGCACAGGCAAGTAGTTTTGGAAGAGAGATGCAGGTTAGTGAGTGAGGCAAGAGAGGAGACTGAGAGCCTTGTCGGAGATCCTTTTGTCTGCTAACCACAGGTGCGGTCGCAGAGGGCTAGAGAGTAGAATGTTGTTCCTTTATTTAAGATGGGAAGTAAAGAGAATCCAGTGAATTATTGGCTAATGAGCCTCACATCAGCGGAAGGGAAGCTATTGGAGGATACTTCAGGATTGGATTTACTCCCAATTGGAGGGGAATAGGTTCATTTGGGACAGAGCATAGCTTTCTACACGGCAAGTCATGTCTTACTAACATGATCGTTTTTTGAGAAGGTGATGAAGGTGATCGATGACGGTGGGGCAGTGGATGTTGTCTACATGGATTTTAGTAAGGCTATTTAGTAAGTCCCCCATGATAAGATGATCCAGAAGATTAAGATGCATGGGATTGCCAGTGAATTGGTCGCATGCATTTTGAACTGATTTACTGATTAGACTTGACTGACCGAATGGCTTAATTCTACTCCTATCACTTATGATCTTATGATCTTATGATAGAAGACAGGGAGTTGTGATGGAAGGACAATATTCAGGTTGGTGAACGGTGGATTCCGTAAGAATCTGTGCTGGGACCTGTGCTGTTTGTGATATACAGTATAACAGTAATAGTGTGATAATAGTAAGCAGGTTGGTTAGTAAGTTTGCAGGTAACACCAAGAATGTTGGGATGGAGGACTGTGATGAAGACTGTCATGGTATGCAGAAGGATATGGATCAGCTTCAGAATGGGCAGAGAAATGGCAGATGGAGTTTAATACGAGCAAGTGTGAGGTGCTGGAGTTTGGGAGGTCAAATGTAAGGGAAAAAAGTACATGGGTAAAGGGAAATGGCATGACCCTCAACAACATTGTTGTACAAAGGAATCATGGGATCCAAGGACATAGCTCCCTGAAAGTAGAAACACAAGTAGAGTGGTAAAGAAGGCATATGGCCTTAATCGGTCCGGGCAAATTCCTCGTATGTTCCAAAACATACTTGGCTAATAAAGTATGATTATAATTATGATTATGTTTATGATTGAGTATAAAAGTCAGGATATCATGGTGCAGCTTTATAGTACTTTGATTAGGCCACATGTGGAATATTCCATGAAGTTCTGGTCACCCCATTACAAGAAGGACATGGAGGCCCTTCGACCCAACTTGCCCACACCAGCCATTATATCCCATCTACACTAGTCCCACCTGCCTGCGTTCAGACCACATCTCTCTAAACCAGTCCTAGCCATGTACCTGTATAAAGCTGCAACATGACATCCTGACTCTGGTATTCAATACCCTGACCAATGAATGCAAGCAAACCATACCTTTTCTTTCACAGTGTATCTTCTTGTGTTGCCACTTTCAGGGAGCTATAAACTTCGATCCTGAGATCCCTCTGTACATCAATTCTGGTAAGGATCTTGCCATTAACTTTACCTCCCCTTACATTCGACCTCCCAAAATGTAACACCTCACATTTGCTTGGTTTAACAAGCACAGATCCTTGCACAGTCACAGATCCTTGCACACTCCACTGGTCACAGTCCTCCAACCAGAATAACATCTTTCCCATACAACCCTCTGTCTTCTATCAGTAAGCCAGTTCTGAATCCAAACAACCAAGTCACTATGGATGCTATGTACCTTAATCTTCTGGTTCAGCCTACCTTGAGGGGCTTTATAAAATGTGTTACTATATCCATAGACTATATCCATTGCCCTACACTTAATAATCACCTTCGCCGCCCCCTCAAAAAACTCATTCAGGTTTGAAAGAGGTGACCTGCCATGGACAAAACCATGCTGACAGCCCATAACTACCCCCATTCTCTTCCAAATGCAAGTAAATCCTATCCAGAAGAATTCTCTCCAATAGCTTCCCTACCCGTCATAATTGTCCAAATTAATACTTTGACACAGAACTCAAGATCACAATCTGTGAAACACACATACACACACATGCACTTGCTCATTCAAACACTCATTTACATACTCACTAACTCATAGAATCATAGTCATAGCGTCTTACAGCGTGGAAGCAGGCAGCTTGGCCCGACCTGCCCATACAGGCTAACATGTCCCATCTACACTAGTCCCATCTGCCTGCGTTTGGCCAAGATCTCTCCAAAGCTGTCCTATCCATGTACCTATCTAAATGTTTCTTAAATGTTGTGATAGTCCCTGCTTCAACTACCTCCTCAGGTAGCTTGCTCCTTACACCCATTACCCTTTGTGTGAAAAGGTTACCCCTCAAATTCCTATCTTTCCCGACTCACCTTAAACCTATGTCCTCTGGTCGCCCTGATCTATTCCTCTCATGATTTTATACACCTCTATAAGATCAATTCATTCACTTGCACACACTCCAATGCATATACCCCTTTGCTCACTCACATACACCCTCTCACTCATTCAGATACACGGACACTTACACTCAGTCACATGCTCATATGCATCTTATTCACATTTTGCTTGTTCATCTCTTATTAATTCATGCATACACATTGATTCACTTGTATACACTCACACAAATACTAGCAATCTCATTCACAGACACAATGACTCATGCACTCACTCACTCACTCACTTAAAGCCCTGTCTCACGGTGCGAGTTGACCCACGAGGTACCCCGAGCGAAAGACTCGTGGTTGTGCACGAGATTCCAGGTGTATGATCAAGAGTTTAACCGAGTTCCCACGGGTATGACTCAAGTTTGCCGTTAACTGTCATTTCTGCGATGTTCCAAGTTCGTCTCCCGAGTTAACAAGTTCCTTTCCCGAGTTACTCTTGAGCCAACCTTCAATGAAGGTCTGTTTTAATAAGCAACATCTCCATCCTGCGGCTTTGAGTTAAAGATAGAATTCAGCGCGGCCACATCTATTGATGTGACCTACAAAGGGAAAATGCGCACCGTCCAGTGCCAGAGCAGTTATACTGATGATTTGTTTGAAACACACATCACGTAGAAGACCAGCAGGCGGAGGTTAGCTATATTTTAATTGCATTTACTGCCAGGTCTACACACTTCGGGGAGACTGGAGATGAAATCTTTGAATGTGCACAGATGCGCACATCAGATTGTTGGGAGACGGAGCTCAGGGTTCGCCTCCTCAGCTGCTTTGGTGCCCAGGCGTGAGTTGAGGTGGAGGGAGGTTAGGGGGGGGGGGGGGGGAGTTCAGGTTAAACTCACCCATTTGACAGAGGCAGAGGATTACGAGGATCCAGCGAGACTCGGACTGCATGGAGAGCCGAGACTACCCCGCTGGTGGCCAACTTCCCCCTGTCCTCCGTCGCCGCTCCCAGCCGGCCGGCAGGAGCTGTGCATGGAGCCCGCCACCGGAATCGTGTCTGACTGCCTGGGCAGAGAGGGAGGCAGATGCACCCTGCCCGGGGAGACTGCGGGGGGAGTACCTCACTCTGACTGTGATAGGGAGAGACAGAGGCGCACACACACACACAGTGTGGAGTTCCTCTGACTGACTGACTGTGTGTGGGTGTGGGGGGTGGGACAGAGAGAGAGAGAGAGACACACACACACACAAGTGTGTGTGGGAGAGAGAGACAGAGGCAGACACACACACACAACGGGCAGTGTGTACCTCAGTCTGTGTGTGTGTGTGTAGGGGAGAGAGAGACACAGAGACAGTGTGGACCTCTGACTGTGTATGAAGGAGAGAGGGGGAGAGAGACAGAGAGAGAGAGAGGCACAGAGGCTGTGTGGTGTACTTCGGCGTGACTGTGGGGGAGAGAGAAAGAGCGCACAGGATCTCGGTCTATCTGTGTGTGTGGGAGGGAAGAGAGACTAAGCAGAATACATCGGTCTTATTGTGTGTGGGGAGAAAGAGAGAGGTGGTGGGGGAGAAAGAGAGAGGTGGTGGGGGGGAGAAAGAGAGAAATGGGGGGAGACGTATATACACACAAAGCAGAGTTTTACTGTGTATGTGGGAGACACAGATAGACTTACACAGACGGTCTTACCTCGGTCTTACTGTGTGTGGGAGAGGGGGACAAAGAGACGTACACTCAGAGGCAGAGTCTTTCAGCCTGTGTGAGAGGGAGAGAGAGACACACACACACAAGGTGGATGTTAAATCTCACCTGCCTGTTTCAGTGACCGGCACCCGCCGCTAGTGAATGAAGACACCCTCATCTGTCTCCCCCTCCTCTCCCTCCACTCTCCACCCTCTCTCCTCCACCCCCCCCCTCCAACCCCCCACTCCCCCCCAATTTGGAAATGTCATCCCATCACCCATTCCTTCTCTCCAGAGATGCTGCCTGCCCGCTGAGTTAAAGAGTTCCCACGGTAGACTCACGAGTCACTAAGGTAAACGCACGGGCCACTACATTCTTACAACGTGTTTAAATGTTTCAATTTTTAACCTCAAGAGTACATTTTACTCGTGGAAAAGTTTAAACATGTTTGAATTTTTCCAAGAGTTAACAAGTGTCACGGGTACCTGCCGTTAGCGCCAAGTCGCTAAGTTGCGTCCACGAGTTCTGACGTTCCCGCTACGTTAATCGTACGTGATTACCATGAGTTAAATTTGTTTTAAGCTCGGGGTACCTCGTGGGTCAGCTCGCACCATGAGACAGGGGTTTTAGTCTCACAAGCATTTACAGGTACATACACGAATGTCGATCAGATCATTCACTTACCTCATTTGCTTAAACTCACTTACACAAGGACACACACGCGCGTGTTCTTCTAATCTGCATTAGTAGAGAGCAAAATAATTATTTCCCATTGAAGACATCACTGGTAAGACCAACGCTGCATAGAAGAGAAGGATGTGAGCAGGAGTCATACAATGTGGAAGCAGGCTCCTTGGCCCACGCCAACCAATATGGTCCATCTACACTAGTCTCACTTGCCTGCGCTTGGCCCATATCCCTCCAAACCTGTCCTATCCATGTACCTGTCAAATTGCTTCTTAAACGTTGCGAAAGTCCCTGTTTCAACTACCTCCTCTGACAGCTCCTTTCATACTCCCACCACCCTTCACGTGAGAAACTTGCCCCTTAAATTCATATAAAATCTTCCCCCCTTCAACTTAAACTTATGTCCTCTGGTTCTTGATTCCCCCCATTCTGGGCAAAAGATTCTGTGCATCCACCCGATCTATTCCTCTCATGATTTTATACACCTCTATAAGATCAAAAGGAGGGGAAGAATGAGCAGGATGTTGCAACACTATGCCTGGCACCACCATATAAAGCCTAGAGACTGGCACTTAGAGGAGTGAACAGGCTACGTGTTGAGGATGGTAGAGAACGAGGTGCAATTACGCCAGAGGAAAAATGTGCCAGTTCTGGAAGGATGATAGTTTATATCAGTGCTTTCCCAATAACTGACAGCCTCCTGTATTTGGAGGCAAGATGCCCAGTGCATTGTAGCATGAGGGATGTCAAACAGCAGGGCAAATCCATCTCCAGCTTCCCAGAGCTCATCCAACCAGGCCGGGAGTGCCTCAGTCCCTTTGCTCCTCGGTGTTAGTGGCGGGTGTGCTGACGGAGCATGTTTCTGCTTCCACGGAAGCCGGCGCCTCAAGCCAGCCAAAGCGGCTGTGCCGCAGCAGAGTCCCAGGAGGTTCCAGGCAGAGCTCTCTGCTTGTTGTCACCCAGGAGTAGCTGCAGTCCTGTGAGGAGATCAGCCGTGACCAGGCAGCGAGGCCCTGCACTGCAGAAAGCCCTGAAGCCATAGGTCCCACAGAGACGATTTGACAGCCGTGAACACAAGCAGCAGGCTGGACCAACTGTCGACTCAGACAGCACTTATATTTGTGAATATTTCATTCTGTACAATATATTTTAAAGATTTGAATTAGTCAAACAAAGAAAATCCAACCAGAAATGCATCGGAAAATACTACAAACTATTCAGAATATTAAAACGACTTGTGTCTCTCCTTGACAGACCCTGCTTCTACTGAAGCATAAAGGGCCTGTCCCACTTGGGCGACCTAACCTGTGAGTTCTGGCGAGTTTGTCCTCGACTCATACTCACAGCATGGTCGACACAAAGTCGTAGGAGATCTTCGTAACTGTCCTTCATGGTCGAGAGTGGTCTCCGTGTACTCGAGGCCTCAGCTAGGTTGCGTTTTTTTTTTCAATATGTTAAAAAATGCCCGCGAGTAAAAAAAAGGTCGCCATGGAAAAAAATCGATACTCTTTTTACTCGTAGGTTTAGTCGTCGTAGGTCATAGTAGGTCGCCATGTTAGTCGTAGGTAATCGTGGGTAGTCGTGGGTAGTCTAAGGTAGTCGTAGATAGTCTTCATCATAGTCGAAGGGAGGTCGAAGGAGATCGAAGGAGGTCGACTTCACTCTCCACTATTCGGTGTCCAATTTTCCCGAAGTTAGTCGTAGCTAGTCGAAGCTGGTCTTCAACAAAGTCGAAGGAGGTCGAAGCAGGTCTTCTACATAGTCGAAGGAGGTCTTCAACATGTCACTTTTTCAAACTCTTCTAAACTCACCAATTAGGTCGCCCAAGTGGGACAGCGCCTCAACTGTCAAGGCACAAGTGGATTCCCTGTGATAAGAGCTGGGAAACTGTAGGTAGTTCCAACTTGTGAAGTGTCTGACTCTGTGTGGAGGCTGAGAAGATGGAATCAGTAATGCACCGGCTCAGAACGCTACGTCCACACACTCTTTCAGAGCTGGATTGCTGCTGGTGGCCGGCTCCCTGCGTCAGGCAGCCTTTTGGGGCTGGGATTAGTCAGGCTGGAGTCACCCTGCTTAAATGGCTGGTAGACAAAAATGCTGGAGAAACTCAGTGGGTGAGGCAGCATCTATGGAGCGAAGGAAATAGGTGACATTTCAGGTTGAGACCTTTCTTCAGACTGATGTGAGGTGGCTCATTGGGTGGAATTTGCCGCGCTCTCTTCTGACTTAAGTGGACTCAGGTTCACATGCGCCATTTCTACTCACCCAGGCTCCAGCTCACATCCTCTCTCAGATGTTCCAGGGCCCCAGTTCACATGCTCCCTTTCATCCAAACTGGAAAATGAAAGATCTAAGTGAAAATCAAGAAAACTGCAGATGTTGGAAATAAGAACAGAAACCGCTGCAAATATTCACGTCAGGCTGCATCTGTGGGAAGTTTCAAGTTGAAGTCCCTTCATCAGAACTGAGAAAATAAGCTTGTTAAGCTGCCAGGAAGGTCAGGGAGGGGAGAGGGGATGTATTTGATGGGATAAACCTGAGGTGACCATGGGGATAGCTCTCAACAGGTTCTCTTGTCACTGAGTGAGTGGGGACAGTTAGAGAGTGAGAGCATTAACAAAGGAACACAGATAAGAGTATGTAAGAGTCACAAAATGCAAAACAGCAAAACTTGCCCCGCGCGGGAGTCAGGGTATAGGGATGGAGTTGTAAAATGTCACTGAGACAGAAGATCAGTCCTGATCTTGATGACTGGCAGAATAGTCTCTGGATGGCCCTCTCCTGCTCCTAATCCTTGTATAACATCCCCCCACCCCCCAAATAACCCTGATCCTCTATTCACAAATAATTCTACTTTAATATTTTTTACGCGAGGTTTCAAAGCATCGTTGAATTACACTGATCTGTGAGAATTTCCTGTTAGAAACAGAATTCACATTAATGCTTCAATTATAGATAACGGGTTCTGACAGTTGATTGCTGCTCTCTGCTGTGGAGTGCAAGACAAAAACAGAGTGAACTGTTGGTATGATTTATGGTTTAAATGCACCGTGATAAAATATTTATTTTGTGCTGGTCAGCAATGAAGTGCGGCAGAAGAGATGCCCTGCAGGGAATTTCGAGGCAGAGCTTTCAAATGTTTATTGTTCCCTGTCACTGAGCAACACAATGTGCATTAGCCCAAGAGAGACCCTTCAATGTCCTCCTGCTTGCAGTTGTATCTGCCGTGCACTGAGAATGTGCAGCTGTAATGAACAGAATTACAATTGCTCCTCAACATGGAGGTCATTGGACCTTGCTGCTGAAATTGCTGTCTAGTAGAAGCTTTATAACATTAACTGAAATCAAATCTGTGGCTAGGAAGTAGCAGACATAGCCTTATGAAACGTAGCAAGCAGAGCTTTCGATTCAAAAGTAGAATTAGATTTTAATTTGGAGAAATAAGCAGCAGTGTACAAGAACAAATCACCACATCAAATACTCTTGTGGCTTATATGTTTGTACCCAGGTACTTACAAATTGTGTCTTCCAGCAATTTTAAGACCTGCAGATTAACATGCAGGCTTATGTGAATGAAGGAAGGACGAGGGAGACTATTTCCATGCGATAAAATGCTATGAAATATTGACACAGTGTTAATAATTAGTAAATTGCACTTATTGGTATCGATTTGTCCAGGGACGTAAACACCATTTTGCCTAGGATTTTGCTGAGTGTGACTTTCCCATTGCATTGATTAACTAGCACCCAATAGTCGAGCATGTATCTTCTATGATCGACACAAAAAGCTAGAATAACTCAGCGGGACAGGCCGCACCTCTGGAGAGAAGGAACGGGTGACGTTTTGGGTCGAGACCCTTCTTCAGCTTTTTGTGTCTATCTTCGGTTTAAACCAGCATTTGCAGTTCCTTCTTCCAAACGTATCTTCTATGCAGCCGTAAAGGAGAGCTTGCGGGATGAATGCCTCCCGCACCGGATCGACATGGTCCTGAAAGCTTCAAGTTCTCGAGACACACCATCGTGATATGTGTTTGAGCCAGTACAAACCCTGCTCACATAGCTGCTGAGGAAACCTTTGACAGATGGCAAATCTACGATGTAAGCATGGCCATCTGTCAAACCTGGCACTCCCTTAATACCTCTGAAATTCATTGATACTCAGTAGAATTCAAAAGCTATTAGAAATGGAACGTACAATTCAAAAAAGGTGGAAAATATATCTAAATTTGAAATATTTAAAAGTTGGATTTAATTTAGTATTTTTTCAGGATCTGGGTGTGGCAAGCAAGACTAGCTTTTATTCTGCCTCCTTAATTGTCCTTGAGAAACTGATGGTGAACCACCAACTGCAGTCCTTCTGCTAAAGATGCTCCCACTGTGCAGTCAGACGGGTACAATTAAGAACTGGCAACATATTTCAATGTTAGAATGATGCACAACTTGGAGGTGAGGCTGTGGGTAGGGAACATAGAATCATAAGATCATACTGCATGGACACAACCCTTTCATTCCATTGGCTCTATACTTGTCATCGAGTACCTATCTATATTAGTCATTCATAACCAGTCTATCTATACAATCTTTATCAAAGGTGGAAATGATCGAGAGCCTCAAGCTCCTAGGGATCATTACCAGTAACAATTTATCCTGATCCAACCACATCTGCAATGACTTTCCAATTTCTACTGGTGTACCATAGAAAGCATCCTTTCCACTAGATTCAAGAGCTGCTTCTACCCCACTTCAGACGCTGGTCTAGATACTTTAAAAGTTCCCTGGGGATTTATCTGGATTAAACCCACTAAGAAATTGCAGAAAATTGAGAACACAGCACAGTGCATAACACAAACCAACCTCTCTCTCACCCCTCCCCCCATTGACTCCATCTACACTACCCACTACCTCAGGAAAGCAGCCAACATAATCAAAGCCCACACACACCTCAGTTTTTCTCTCTTCTTCCCTTGCCTGTTGGGCAGAAGATACAAAAACATGAAAGGTTGTACCACCAGATTTAAGAACAACTTCTCCCTTGCTGTCAACAAAACCTTGAACAGACCTCTCATAAGCTAAGGATGATTCCCAATCTTCCAATTAACCTAATTGCTGCCCTTGCACTTTTTTGGTCTGCACTCTCTGCGGCTGATGCACTATATTCTGCACTCAGTTTCTTTGTTCTTTCTTGCACTGTCTAATGTCATGTTTTTCCTGCATGATTTCACTCTCTCTCTCTTCACATGTGATAATAATAAACCAATATCAAGTCTTGGAAATCCCAGCTGATTTGTCTGGAAGAGGTGTAAGTAGAAAATGATAAATGAGGAATATTTGGCACATCTTCTATGAGTTATGATTCTGTGACTACAACAGTATCAGGTTGGACCTTAACCAATCATTGGGCCAGCTCTCGCAATTTAGACACAGCTTCGCAGATAATTATGAGGAAACTTACAAGATCAATTTAACAAAGTGCCATTTTGCTGTGTTCAAATTCAGTGCAAACATGAGACTTTTACACCTCAGAGATACGGCGCAAAACAGGCCCTTCAGCCTACCGAGTCCACGCCGATCAGTGATTACCCCGTACACTAACACTATCCTACACAATAGGGACAATTTTGCAACTTACCAAAGCCAAATAACGTACAAACCTGTACATCTTTGGCGTGTGGGAGGAAACTGGAGCACCCGGAGAAAACCCACATGGCCACAGGGAGAATGTACAAACTCTGTACCGATTGCACCCGTTAGTCAGGATCGAATCTGGGTCTTTGCCCCTGTACCGCTGCGTCGCTGTGTCACCCAATTTTTACTAGATCAATGCTGCATTTGTGATGACCTTAGCCGTTTACTCTGCCAGTTATGATGGTAGTTTAGGATCAAGCACATTGGTCTGTATTCGGAATCATACGTAGTTCAGACTAGGTTGCCAGAAATCCTCCTTGAAGGACATTGGTGAACCAATAAGGTTTTCACAACAATTTAGAAAGAAGAGATATCCAGATGTTGCTGGATGAACTCAATAGGTCTGGCAGTAGCTGTAGAGGCCTCCTCTACATCGGTGCGACCAAGTGTAGACTTGACCATTTCACCGAACAGGAGCTCTGTCCAATTGGGTCAGATGTACCTCTTAGTTACATGCCCTTCCTATTCCCAGAACAACCTTTCCTACATTGGCAACTGGTCCACAGGCCTGCCGGAGACTAAAACATTTGTCTCCTGCGACATCTCAGTTAAGCTTACTAGTGGCACTCTGGATTTTAGTATCGCCACACTTTCAGCCAATGTTATTGTTTTGCCGCAAATACAGACGAAGATCACACAAGCACTGATGTAATTTTAGTTTAGTTTAGTTTAGAGATACAACGTGGAAACTGGGCCATCGGCCCAACGAATCCGCGCTGACCAATTATCCCCTTACACTAGCACTATCCTACACACTAGGGACAATTTACAATATTTGCCACAGCTACAAACCTGTACGTCTGGAGTGTGGGAGGAATCTGGAGCACCAGAGGAAAACCCATGCAATCACGAGGAGAACATACAAACTCCTTATAGTCTGCACCTGTAGTCAGGATCAAAAGTCTCTGGTGCAGCAACTCTACCGTGCCGTGATGACCGGTTTCAATCTGTTTTTAGCAAAAAACAGTGGTGGAGAAACTCAGCAACTCAACAGCATCTGTGGAGTCTGAAGGATGGTACCGACTCAAAATGTTATCTTTCCATATCCCTCCACGGATGCTGCCTCACCCGCTGAGCTCCTCCAGCACTTTGCTCTCTGCTCCAGTTTCCAGCTTTAATCTGTTTTCAATGACACTAATTAAGTGCCAGACCACTTGGGAAAATTCCCTGTTTCTCTTTAAAATATTACCTGTGACACCAGGTGATACTATCATGTCCGTTGGCTGATATCTCTCACTCCAGAGTAGAGTGCTGAAGCAACAGACCAGACTTCAGGCAGTACAGTGGCACAGCGGGTAGAGCTGCTGCCTCATAGCTCCAATAAGATCATAAGATCATGTGATAGGAGGAGAATTAGGCCATTTGGCGCATCAAGTCTACTCCGCCATTTAATCATAACTGATTTATCTCTCCCTCCTAACCCCATTCTCCTGCCTTCTCTCAATAACCTCTGACACCTGTACTGATCAAGAATCTATCTATCTATGCCTTAAATATATCCACTGACCTTGCCTCCACAACCTTCTGTGGCAAAGATTTCCACAAATTCACCACCTTCTGACTAAAGAAATTCCTGCTTCCTAAAAGAACGTTCTTTAATTCTGAGGCTATGACCTCTAGTCCTAGACTCTCCCACTAGTGGAAACATCCTCTCAACATCCACTCTATCCAAGCGTTTCACTATTCTGTATGTTTCAATGAGGTCCCCCCTCATCGTTCTAAACTCCAGCAAGTACAGGCCCAGTGCCATCAAACGCTCATCATATGTTTTCATAGGTTCCATGCTGTCCATGTGGAGCATGCACACTCCACCTGCGGCCCCGGGATGCTCCAGTATCCCCCCACATCGCACTGGCATACTGGTTAGCAGTTCATGCTGTACATTGCTCTTGTGTAAATAAGTGGTAGAATTTGGAGGATGTTGATGGAAAAGTGGGGAGAAAAAAAAAGATTGCTGGAAGATTTGTGAAAATGAATGCAGGCCAAAGTGTCCCTTTCTCTGCTGTATCATTCTGTTTTTGAGCACAGATTCTATGGCTCATAACCTTCTGAGTCAGCAGTGGGAGTGCAATCAACAGAGCACAACCAGTATAGAAAGAAATGACCTTTATAATGGTGAACGTAGAGAATAAGAACTAGGACAACAGTATTTTTTATTAGTATGGTTGTCAGGGGTTATGCAGAGAAGGCAGGAGAATGGGGTTAGGAGGGAGAGATAGATCAGCCTTGATTGAATGGCAGAGTAGACCTGATGGGCCAAATGTCCTAATTCTGCTCCTATTGCATGACCTTTTGACCTTATTTAATTTAACAAATGTTGTCAATAGTTTATTTTTAATTATACTTGCAATTTTTATTTTTTTTAAACAGTAGAATCATCCGTCTATGAAAGAGGGTCTGACATCTTGCAAGTCTTGCAAAAGATCCAAGTCTCTTTTTCCCCAATCAAACTGCTCACTCCAAAAGAAGATCAAAGATAAGCATTGTTACTATATAATAAATGATTAATTACAGTCAATGACTATAATTACAATTATCTACAGTATAAGGAGGATCTCAACCCAAACGTTACCCATTCCTTCTCTCCAGAGATGCTGCCTGTCCCGCTGAGTTACTCCAGCTTTTTATGTCTATTGTTGGTTTAAACCAGCATCTGCAGTTCCTTCCTACACTATAATAACTTACTTAGCTTGAAACTTGTGGGTGCAGACAGATAACTTTGCAGAATTACATATTTTCAATGGCAATACAGTAACTGCCGGAACGCCTTTAAATTTCTCAAACACCTTTGCTCGGACTAAGTTGTTCATATGGATGGTCCAGAAGCTACTGAGGACAGAACCCAGATACCTACAATATAGTTCTTCTGGTACAGTTTTGGGAGATGGTTCCTTGGATACTCATACAATGGACTATTAAGTGGCAAGGCAGATTGTTCATGGAATGCAGGGATATGGATTGATTGAATTAGAAAGAAAGAGCATGGAAACCGGCTCTTCAGCCCACTGAGCCACGCCAACCATTGATTACCTCTTCACACTATGTTATGTTATTCTATGTAATCCCACTTTTTCATCCACTCCTTACACATGAGGGGGAGTTTACAGAGCCAAGTAACCTACAAACACACAATTCTGTGGGAGGAAAAACATATGATGACAGGGATAACGTGAAAAATCCATATAGACAGTACCCAAAGTCAGGATCAAACCCTGGTCCTTTGCACTGTGAGACAGCAGCTCTACCAGCTGCACCCCTTAGTTTAGTTTAGTTTATTATTGTTACGTGTACCAAGGTACAGTGAAAGCTTTTTGTTGTGTGCTGTACAGTCGAAGAAAAGATAATACATGATTACAATCAAGTATCGTTACTGTGCCGCCCATAGCAATATGCCATTAACAATATGTAATACATGGGATAGTTAGCTAATGTCTTCCCTGATTTCACCATGAAGAGGTAGGTAGGGCCATTTGTCATGAGAACATTAATCTATTGTAATCAGTGGTACAGTATCAGAATGTCTCGCATCCAATGATTGGTTTTGATAGCCTTCAAGTATCCTTGTAAGTTAAATTGTGAATTTGCTATTTTGAAGCTTGGTTCCTGTTTAAATAAATATCTTCCATCCACAAAATTCTATACCCCTTGAATATTCGCTAACAACTTATGTACAAGAATGACGAAGAATACAAATAACTGCTTCAGCCAGAGAGGGTGAGAGTGTTGAGTTAAAAACAACATGGAGCGGCTGAGTATTCTATAGATCCAGCTCGATTCCCCACAAGGGGGGGTGTACAGAAAATAGTTAAACAAGGAAACATGGAAAGAGGATCGAGTGGAGTATTAACTCAAAAGTCCAAGTAGCATGTTTCTGTAATTCATGTTCTATGCAACTCCATAAACTCCCAGAGTTCTTCCCAGCTGTCACGTGTTATCACTTGTAATTTAGGAAATGAATCGACAATTTACAATGTTCCTCTTCAAATGTTTTGATTAATTAGTGGCTAGGAGTTGTGGATACCTCCTCTGCCCTTCTTTCATGGCTCCAGGGGATCTTGTATACTGGTAAGGTGGGCTTCAGTTTAATACCCTGCTGAAGGAATGGCACATCCCATAACAGCTTCCTCACAGCGCTGCAGGGGAGATTACAAATATATCTCAGGAGAGGCACTTGAACCCTCTCTGCCACCAAAAGTTCAGCACTGATGCTCTAATATTCCAGAGTTTGAGAAGTTCTCAAAGCAGATTATTCCCAAAGGAATATCATATATAATTATCTTAAATTAGATTGAACTGATGTATTGGTATATCGTGCCTACATACATACTCTGATGTTCAATAATTCCTACCTGCGCCATAAATAGGCAGGGTAGTGAAGAAGGCTTTTGGCATATTGTAGGTATGTTACAAAACTTACCTTCAGTCGCGCTGTAATTCTGCCACTGGCCGTGTGCGCGATTTTGGCGCCTTTAAGGGGGGGGCGGGGTTAAAACGCGGTTTCTCCTCCCTTGTCCTGGAAATATTTTGTTGGAGTACAAACCTTCGCTGACAAAATCGTTCCTACCGGCGTTTTGTGAATTTTTTATTTTTATCAAATCGTCAATGTCAGCGCTACAGTCATTTTAAAAGCAGCTCCTGAAGCGTCAACGCCAATAACGGGGACGGATTTCACACAATGGACAGGTAAACGAAAGTGCTTTCTTTAAATGTATAAAAGTGCTTCTTAAGAAGCCTTTAATTCACATTTTGTCATGCGACACGGTGATTTTATTCCCCGAATTAACGGCAGTATTTTTCATGCCAATACGGGGTTAAATTCACCGCAAATGAACGTTCCAAAAGATCGCGTTCCAGAAATTCTCACTCGCAAGATGAATTAAATGCCCATTAATTTACAGGTATTAAAAATTCAATTCCTTCCATTTGGCCTGTAAATTCATGAAAATTAGATTTTAAAATTATGTTATATTGTGAATTATTGTGTGAATGTTATTTGGACACTTAGGCTATTTAAAAATGTTAATCTATTCTTAAGAAATTGATAGATGTTTAGATCTAGTAATTGAATTTTGTAATTAGCTACAATTAGGTAACTAACTAATTATATGCTTTACTTTCATGTCTTCGAAGTAAGATTGTTTCATATTTGTTTCAGAATGCTTCAATCTATAATACCTGAAAATTTCTTTCAGTTACCATAATTTTTAAGAAAGTTATGGGCTTTTAACTGTCCTCGATCACAGCTTTTGTGTTGTCAATGGAAAAGCAATAGGGAACTAGATGCTAATTTCTGAGTATGATAATGGCCATAACTTTTTTAATACTGAAGATATGAAAGTGAATTAAGTGTCAAATTAAACTTCTTTTTATGCTTTATCTGATGGGATAAATTGCAGACTTTATTTTTAAAATCTCAAAATTTTGTAACATTGCTACATATTGGCCTTCTTCAGTCAAGGAACTGAGTATCCTCAAAAACTCAATCACATTCATGACACATGACCTCCCACATACAAAACCATGTTGACTATCCCTAAACACCCCTTGTCCATCTAAGTGCATGTAGAGCCAATCCCTAAGAACACTCTCTAGTAACTTTCCGACCACAGATGTTAAGCTCACTGGCCTGCGTTTCTCTGCCTTTTCTCTGCAGCCCTTCTTGAATAGAGCCACAACCTCACAAATAATGAAAAAAAAGAGGGGGAAACTGGAATATGGTTGTAAACTAATAAAAATAATATGAAAGCATGTTGGAAAAGCTTTGAAAAGTAAATCAAAAGCCCGGACAGGGAAATAAGGAAGTGGCAGAGATATGGGGCGAAGGTTTTGCATCTGTCTTGATAGTAAAAGATGTGAAAACATCCAAAGCAGTATGCATGCACGCAACAAAAGAGCAGGAGAAATGTAACCTACAGCACCAGAGAGGAACCACTAGGCTATCTGAAGAGACCCCTGGACCTGATGGCCCCTGGACCTGATGGCCTGTATCACTGGATCCCAAGGGATGCTGCCATCTCATCACTGCATAACCAAATATTTCTAAAGGAGGCAAGGATGAGAAACATAATTTTATCAGCGGCTGGGTTCTTTATTAGCTTTCCGAACACACGGAAAGCTGTCATCGGTGTTTGTAAAATGACTTGAAAAATTGTTTCTGAGCTATTTGACCTATTCTATACAAAACTACTGAAGCACAGTTTTCAATTGAACTGTGTTATGAAGCACAGATTTCCATAATTGCAAAGCATTCTTTAGCAATGTTACAAAATTTTGAGATTTTAAAAATCAAGTCTGCAATTGATCCCATCAGATAAAGCATAAAAAGAAGTTTAATTTGACACTTAATTCACTTTCATATCTTCAGTATTAAAAACGTTTTTGGCCATTTTCATGCTCTGAAATTAGCATCTTGTTCCCTATTGCTATTCCATTGAGTTAACTTAAAAGCTGTGATCGAGGACAGTCAAAAGCCCATAACTTTCTTAAAAATTAAGAGAACTGAATAACATTTTCAGTTATTATAGATTGAAGCATTCTGAAACAAATATGAAACAATCTTACTTGGATAACCTGAAATTAAAGCATATAATTAGTTAGTTACCTAATTGTAGCTAATTACAAAACTCAATTACTAGATCTAAACATTTATCCATTTCTTAAGAAAAGGTTAACATTTTTAAATAGTCTAAGTATCCAAATAACATTCACAGAAGAATTCACAATATAACATGATTTTTAAATCTCATTGTCATGAATTTATAGGCCAAATGGAAGGAATTTAGTGTTTAATTCCCGTAAATTAATGGCCATTTTAATCATCTTGCGAGTGGGATTTTGTGGAACGCGATTGTTTGGAACGTTGCATTTGCGGTGAATTTAAACCCCATATCGGCAGGAAAAATACTGCCGGTTCGTATGGGTCCTAAGTCACCTTTTCGCAACGTGAAATTTTGATTAAAGGCATCCTAAGAAGCACATTTGTCCCGTATGTGAAATACGTCCCGTTGTCGGCGTTGACGGCTCTAGAAGACGCTTTTTAATTTACTCCAGCTATTAAGTTATCCAGCGTAGTTTAAAAACAACTTCAGAGAACGTATGTCGCAGCGATTTTTCTTCAGCAACTAAACAGCCTGACAAAGATCGATTTGAACAGGCTGGAGAAAACGGCATTTTAAACCCGCCCCCCTCTCAAAGGCGCCAAAGTCACGCACACGGGCAGTGACAAAACTGCAGCGCCGCTGAAGGTAAGTTTTGTAACATACCTACATTCTTCCCTTTCCTAATGCTCACATAATTTAACCGATAAATACAAAACTAATCGAAAATATCTTAAATTTGAATGAAGAAGCAAGTGATAGGTGGATACAGATGAGGGGGGTGGTGGGTTGATAGGCAGATGGTTGAACAAAGGCAAGAGATGACGATACAAAACATGTGAGATAAGGATAGAAGATGTGAGAATTGGGAAACCAGAGGAAGGAATAAAAGTTGAAGGGGAGCTGGAAGGGAGAAATGGGTGTGAGTCCAGTTAGGGCACAGGGAAGTAGAGAGGGTATGGAAGAAGGCGTGTTTGTGCGTTAGTTACCTAAAATTGGGGAATTCAATGATCATATCAATGGGTTATAAGCTACCCAATATGAGGTGCTGTTCCTCCAGTTTGCATTACTCTGGCAATGGAGGAGGCCCAGGATGGAAAGGACAGTATGGGAATGGGAAGAGGAGTTAGCAAATGGTAGATCCATCAAGCCTTGGCGGACCAAACACGTGTTTGGCGAAATGTGTAGCGAGTCTACACTTGCTCTCACCGATATAAAACAGGCCACATCAGTACACTGAATGTAGTAGATGAGGTACATATGAACCTGTTTCACCTGGAAGGCTTCCTGGGTTCCCTTGATGGATGCGAGGGAGAAGGTATAAGGACAGGTGTTACATCTCCTATGATTGCAGGGGAAAGTACCTGGGGTGGGGATGGTTTGGGTAGGAAGAGATGTGAATCAAGGAGCGATCAATCTCTGTGGAAGGCAGAAAGGGGTGGGGATGTGAAGATGTGAATGGTCAGTAGAATAAAAAACAAAGTTTTGGAGGAACTCAGTAGCTCCTGCAGCATCTGAGGAGACCTTCGGGTTGGGACTCTCCTTTGGACCTTTCCCTTTCTCCGCTACATCGACGACTGCATCAGGGCTGCTTCCTGCACCCATGCAAAATTTGTTGATTTTGTTAACTTTACTACTAACTAGACTAAGTGGGACCCGTTGGGTCCCAGCATCACATGGGAGGGCTGGTCCCCCAACAGAATATTCCACCTCTCCACCAATTTCAATATTGGTGGCCAGTTGGGGGGTGGGCTTTCTGGAGCGCTAGTATAGGTGTTGTGGGCTGAAGGGACTGGTTTCCAGAGGGCTAGTATGGACATTGTGGGCCAAATGGATTTTTGGGCTGGCAGCTCATTCACTCAAGCCTGTTGTGCTGGCAGCTCACTCACTCACGGCTGGTGGGCTGGCAGTTGACACAGCTACTCCTTGAAATTCCATTTCAAGCAGGGTGCAAGGCCACCAAATTCAAGTGCAGTTTCTTACCACTTCAAGCAGGGTGGAAGGCCACCAAATTCAAGTTCAGTTTCATACCATTTCAAGCAGGGTGCAATGCCACTAAAGACAGCGAGTCGTGACCTCTCCCTCCTCCATCTTGCAGAGACTGAGCCATGCCCACACATCTGGGTTTTATAGTCCCTCCCCCTCCCACCAGAAGGGGCATGGCCTTCATGGCGTGATTGACAGGAGAGAGAATCTCAACATTTTTTACACACTAATAACTCTTTTATTTTACATCGATGAGAAAAATCCTCGGCACCTGATGAGCGGAGGATGACTCTGAGTAAGATGGCCAAAGATCACACCTGTACGTGGTAGCGTTTTTTCTAAAATCAATACAAAACGCAAACAGGAAGTGGTCAAGATTAGAATTTTAATTATATAGAAGGCAAAGCAACTTTAATTAGGCAAGGCAACTTTAATTAAGCAAGGCAACTTTAATTAGGCAAGGCAACTTTAATTAGGCAAGACAACTTTAATTAGGCAAGGCAACTTTAATTAGGCAAGGCAAGTTTAATTAGGCAAGGCAACTTTAATTAGGCAAGGCAGCTTTAGCATTTCCAAACCAAATGTAACACAGCTTTAGCATTTCCAAACCAAAGGCAACACAGCTTTAGCATTTCCAAACCAAAGGCAACACAGCTTTAGCATTTGCAAACCAAAGGCAACACAGCTTTAGCATTTCCAAACCAAAGGCAACACAGCTTTAGCATTTCCAAACTATATTTTCAAACCACATTAAGGGCACTGACAGGTCAGTAAAACCACTCACAGTTTAGTAGACATGTGTTCAGTGTTATTCACAGCTCAGACTGAGAGACGTGACCCTCTCGCTCCCCCATCTTGCAGAGACTGATTGAGGCACTCAACACTTCCGGGTGTTATAGTCCCTCCGGAAGAGGCATGGCCTTCAGGAGAGAGAATCTCAACATTTATAAAACACTAATAACTTTTTTATTTTTCATCGATGGGAAAAATCCTCTTGTCCTGCGCAGCGGAGGGGGGCTCTGAGTAAGATGGCCAAAAAATCACAGCCGTAAGTGTCAGTGTTTTTTCTAAAATCAATATACAGAACAACAGGAAGTGGTCAAGATCAGACTTTTAGTAATATAGATATGCACCCTCCCATCTGACAAAAATATATATATATTTGATCAGGAATCTAGCATCTGATGTTCTGTGTGTCTCCAACTCCACAAGAACACATTGGTGTCCACTGATCCTATTTATTACCAAACAAGATCATTGTAAAACAAGTAATGGAAATAGTCAAATATCCACACTATCAAGGTAAAAATCCATCTACTGCTCAGCATCCAACAAAATAAGATCCAACCTGTGCAGCTGCAGCAAGGGTAGAGGGACATTCTGGTCCAACAGCTGACATCAATGTTCAAGAAGGAACTGCAGATGCTGGTTCATACCAACGAGAAACACAAAATGTTGGAGTAACTCAGCGGGTCAGGCAGCATCTCTAGAGAAAAGGAATAGGTGACATTTCAGGTCGGAACCCTTCTTCAGATGCTTCTGTCTGAGGAAGGGTATCAACCTGAAATGTCATCTATTTCTTTGCTCCAGAGATGCTGCCTGACCCACGTAGCAGTCCAGCATTTTGTGTCTCTCTTTGACATTAATGTCCTTTGGGTTTTGGAGCCTGTGCGATTCCTTCCAAAGTTTACTCCACTTTCACTTCTGATGGGGCAGACTGAGCTATCAGGAGACAAGGCAACATGTGCGCTATTTGTTGGTCAGAATGGAAAATCACCCCCTGCAAGTTCACTGGCAGATTCCTCCAGCTAGATGTAAGTGCAGCATGGCAGATCTCATGAAAGAAAGGACATAACTTAATGTCTTTATTGGATTAGTTTAGTTTAGTTTAGAGATACAGCGCACATAAAGGCCATTTGGCCCATCGAGTCCATGCCGACTAGCGATCCACTCACACTAACACTATCCTACACACATTCTGGACTATTTACAATTTTACCAAGCCAATTAGCCTAAAAACCTGTACGTCTTTGGAGTGTGAGAGGAAACTGGAGGACCTGGGAAAACGTACAAACTACAGACAGTACCATAGTCAGGATCAAACCTTGGGCTCAAAGGCAGCAACTCTACCACTGCTCCACCATACTGCCACAATTAATTTAATTATTTATCCGAGATGAAGTTATCCTATCAGTGACACTGTATTTGTAACAGTAAGTAGAGAGGGGCATTGGGTGTGATCTGAGTGTTTGTACACCAGGATAGTTTCTCAAGATCGTTGCTACCATTATGGTTTTGGTCCAGCATAAAATGGGACATTTTTTCCCTCCTGTTTGATATTTAGTTTCCTCACACGAGCCCAGGATCACACAGTGTTTCAATCTCTACCGAGTTAATTAATTTTTTATCGGGTTATCTAAAAATTGATTAAAAGGTACATCTGGATTTAGAGATAAACTGTCAGTTATCTATATTTTTGTTACATTCCTGAACTTTACTGACTGCGTGTTTTAATGAGCTTTGTGTGAACAGAGATTATCAGTGAATAATAACGATACATGAGGAACGGCAGCTCTGCTTTTTCTGACTGCAGATCAGTGTGATGTAGGGTTCCCCAAGGGTTGATATTAGAACCATTGCTTTCCTTGTCACATGCAAAGGATCACTCTTCAGCACAGGGAGAAACACTGTGAAGTCTGCACATCACAGCGTTGTGTATAATGAGCAAGATACTGTATCTGCGGAGGAGTTAGAGAGGCTGCTAAAATGAATGATTTAATGTTGCTGATGTGAAGTGCTGTGCTTGGGGAAGTAAGGGCAGCACAATGATACAACTGGTAGAGCTGCTGGCTCACAGTGCTAGAGAACCACATTCAATCCTGACCCAACAATTCTCCACCCGGGCTCTGAGATCCACTTTGACTGCGATGCGCCGACACCAGCAGGACCTCGCATTGACCCTCCCGGAACTTCGGGCCTCACTCACCCAGACCTGCAACGGACCACAACTGTACTTTATCCGCCGGAAGATCCACCTCTTCAATAAAAGATTCCTGGCCCACCTCAACTCCACCAAGGACCTTAAATTAGCCTGCCTCCAGGCCGCTCCCGCCGCCAACACTCCGCGACTCGACCGCCCGCAGGCTCCGGGCCCCAACTCTGGCCCGCGCTGCCTGCCCGAGTCCCGCGATGCCATCTTGGGCACGAGGAGCGCCTCCAGTACTCACCAGGACGCCGCCTTCACCGACCTCCACGTCGATGCTGCCGCCAACCTTCATCTGCCTACCGATGACACCCAGCCTCGCCGCTTCAACGGTAACTCGGACTTCCTCCCCCTCGCCGATTCCTCCGAACCTCGCCGCCCCCCGGGACCGCCCAACCTCATCGCCGCAACGGGCCCATCCGACATCGCCGTCGCACTGGGCCTGCCAAACATCACAGCCGCACCCGGTCCTCCTAACATCGCCGTCGCACTGGGCCCGCCCAGCATCGCTGCCGGACCGGGCCCACTGAACATCGCCGCCGGACCGGACCTACTCTACACGACCGCCGGACCGGGGCTCCCCGAACATGGCCGCCGCACCGCACCCTACTCACCTCGTCAACTCACCGGGCTGGTCGAACCGCGCCGCCCCACCGACCATCCGCCCACCGGGACCTCCCACGCATCGCCCGTGGACCCCGACTCTACTGCCCACGGACTCCAACCATCGGGTCCGCTGACCCTCGCCACTGCAATGCCCTCCAGCCCCGCCGACCCCGACCCCGTCTCTACAACCCGCGGACTCCCACTATCGGGTCGGCCGGCCCACGCCACCACACCGCCCTCCAGCCCCGCTGACCCCGACTCCATTGCCCGAGGACTCCTACCGTCGGGTCCGCCGACCCTCGCCACTGCACCTCCATCCAGCAGCCCGCAGCCGTCGCCTCACCTGCAGACTGGACTCTGTACTGGGCCTGAAGCCTCCACGCTGCTCACTCCCACTCTCCTGGGTTTGACTCCACTGGGTCCTAGCGCTAGTCTGCCTAATCCCTGGTTACCTCAGTGTTAGTTCCACTGATTCTTCCCCATCCTTCTCCAACTATGGGACCCCTTCTCTTCCCCACCCACACTACAGCCCTCTCACCCCCCACCCCCTGACCACCCACCACCCCCCCCACCACACATACCCTCGTCCCCACTCCACCCACCTGCCTTCCTCCGGCCCCAACCCCCTTCCCTGCTGGGTGTTCACCATCCCCCCTGACCTCCCCCTCTCCGACATCGAACGGTCTGTCCTCAGCAGAGGTCTTACCTTTGTCCCCCTCCATCCCCACCTCAATGAGTTCCGCGCCCTCCATGACTTGGAGCACTTCCATGGGAAGGAGTCCTCGCCCCCCACTGATGACCCCTTTTCCCGTCTCCAATGCACCCCCTCCTCGTGGAACCCCCCTCGTAGCCTTCCGGCTTTAGAACTCTTCATCAAAAACTGCCGCCGTGACATCAACCGCCTCAACTTCTCCACTCCCCTGTCTCACTCCAATCTCTCCCCCCCTGTACGCACTGCCATCGACTCACTCCGCAACAACCTAGATTGGGTTATCAAACCCGCCGACAAGGGAGGTGCCGTGGTAGTCTGGCGCGTCGATCTCTACAAAGCTGAGGCCATGCGCCAACTCTCGGACACCTCCTCCTACTTACCCCTAGACCATGACCCCACTGACGAGCACCAGGCCACCATCTCCAGCACCATCACCGACTTCATCCACTCCCACGCCCTGCCCGACCGAGCCTCCAACCTCATCGTTCCCCAGCCCCGCACAGCCCGCTTTTACCTTCTCCCCAAAATCCACAAACCTGACTGTCCCGGTAGACCCATTGTCTCTGCCTGTTCGTGCCCCACCAAACTCATCTCCGCCTACCTCGACTCCATCCTATCCCCCTTGGTTAAATCCCTCCCTACCTATGTTCAAGACACCTCAGACAATCTCAGTCGTCTGCGCGCATTCCACTCTCTAGGACCTCACCCCCTCATCTTCACCATGGACGTCCAGTCATTGTACACCTCCATCCCCCACCAGGATGGGCTCGAAGCCCTCCGGTTTTTCCTCGACCGAAGAAGCAACCTATACCCCGCCTAGCGGAGCTGGTCCTTACCCTCAATAACTTCTCATTTGACTCCTCCCATTTCCTCCAAATACAAGGCGTAGCTATGGGCACACGCATGGGCCCCAGCTACGCCTGCCTCTTTGTCGGGTACGTAGAACAATCCTTGTTCAATACGTACCAGGGCCCCGTCCTCATTCTTCAGGGAACGGGGGTTCCCCTCCTCCACCATAGATGAGGCTCGCACCAGGGTCTCTGCCATACACCGCAACACTGCTCTCTCTCCCCATCCCACCACTCACAACAAGGGCAGAGTCCCCCTAGTCCTCACCTTTCATCCCACCAGCCGTCACATACAACAAGTGATCCTCCGTCAGTTTCGCCACCTCCAACGTGACCCCACCACTCGCCACATCTTCCCATCTCCCCCCATGTCTGCCTTCCGCAAAGACCGCTCCCTCCGTAACTCCTTTGACAATTCTTCCCTTCCCTCCCGTACCACCCCCTCCCCGGGTACTTTCCCTTGCAACCGCAAGAGATGCAACACTTGTCCCTTCACCTCCCCCCTTGATTCCATTCAAGGACCCAAGCAGTCGTTCCAGGTGCGACAGAGGTTCACCTGCATCTCCTCCAACTTCATCTATTGCATCCGCTGCTCTAGATGTCAGCTGATCTACATCGGTGAGACCAAGCGGAGGCTTGGCGATCGTTTCGCCGAACACCTCCGGTTGGTCCGCAATAACCTACCTGACCTCCCGGTGGCTCAGCACTTCAACTCCCCCTCCCATTCCGTATCTGACCTCTCTGTCCTGGGTCTCCTCCATGGCCACAGCGAGCAACACCGGAAATTGGAGGAAATGCACCTCATATTCCGCTTGGGCAGTCTACATCTTGGGGGCATGAACATTGAATTCTCCCAACTCTGCTAGCCCTTGCTGCCCCCTCCCCTTCATCAGCCCTCTGGTTGTCTCCTCCCATCCCCCAGCCCTCGGGCTCCTCCTCCGCCTTTTTTCCTTTTTTCATTTCTTCTCCCCACCCCCTATCAGTCTGAAGAAGGGTTTCGGCCCGAAACGTTGCCTATTTCCTTCGCTCCATAGATGCTGCTGCACCCGCTGAGTTTCTCCAGCATTTTTGTGTACCTTCAATCCTGACCTTCTGTGCTGGACGAAGTTTGCACGTTCTGCCTGTTATTTCTTGGGTTTCCTCAGGGTGCTCTGGCATCCTCCCACACCCTCGCTCTCCCAAGGAAATGTGGACGGGTAGGCTAATTTTTCATGGTACATTGCCCAAATGTGCAAAATTGAAAGGGTTTGATGGGAATGTAGGAAGAACAAATTGGAATTAGTGTTAAATAGGTGCTTGATGGTTGGCATGAACACGGGGAGCTGAAGTGTCTCTTTACACGCTGTATGACTATAGCCCTAGAGAGATAGTCATACAGCATGAAGCCAGGCCATTCGGTCCACTGCATTCATGCCAACCCATCTTCCAGAACATGACCTGTGGCCTTCTATACAAAGGTGATTCAAGTGTTCCTCAAGAAACGTCAATGCTGTCTGGCACTCTGCTTCCACCAGTGTCACTGGCAGTGTGTACCAAGTAGTCACCTCTCTTGACCTTCTCATATCCCCTTAAATATCTTATCCCTTACTCTAAATCTATGTCCTCTATATTCTTTAGGTATTGTATGAAACAAAACTGAGGGCTGCTGGAGCATAATGCATACATGTTCATAGAAGGCTCTGGAGCAAACTGATATCATAGGGAAGGGAACAGGGTAAAAGCAAACTGCTAGAGGAATTCTGTGGGTCAGGCAGCATCCGTACAGGAAAAGAGTTTTGCCTGTTCTTGCCCTACCTAACATCTTTTCATACCTCGACTCTATCTGGTCCTACCCGCATCCTATATATATTGGGACACCTCATGTAAATTGCTCGTATCCTCGTGGCAGTGGAGTTTTATAGGTCCCGGGACCTCAAGAGGCCGAACCACATCGGGGTGGTCTCTGAACTCGAGTAATCTGTCCAGGTTGTGGCTCACAGAAATCTCAGGCGGTTACATACCTTTCTTTTCTTTAAACACCGGAGCTAACCTTTTTGTTCTACTCCGGGTGCCATAAGCCACTTGACGATCTATCAATGATGGCGTGGATAGGATCAAAGGATCTAGTACGTCAGTATCTGCTGGTGATGGAACCTGTTGAGATGTAGAATCTGCAGGAGTTGTTATAGATTCTGCAGACCTAAAATATTTATTACGGACACAAGTCATACACGGTGCTAGTGAAGCCTGGGAAACGCAAGCGGAACATGGTGGGAGCTGCGAACTTCCACTGCCGTTAACATTTGTCCACTCTTCTAAATACTCAACTTCTTCCCCCTCAAAGTCAGCACTAACCATTGGATTCCTAATCTTAAATTTTACGGGGACTACGTTTCTTCCAGGAGATCCACCTTTCCCTTGTTCTGAGTGTTTCCATTCATCTCCACTCCTGTCCTTACCACTGCCTGGAGGTCGATCTACTTTACCTTCTTTTAGTTCTAATCCAAGTTTAGCTATCGCTTTTTCCCAACTAGCCATTCTCTTAACCTCCTTATTCGCTTTGCGTTCCTCTAAATATTTTCTCCATAACCCTATTAATTCTTTTGCACCTTCGTTATTACTGTGCTGCCAAATGACCCGCCGTTCTATGTATTTTATCCCTCTTACTGTTCTAATTCCCCCCGGCGGCCATAGCTTATTTCCTAATTTCTTATTTAACGCTCCTGATAAATTTCTTAATTTCTCTGCCTTGTGAGGAAACTCATTACACATTAGTTGCAATGGGCTCTTTTCCTCTTCCGTTACATCTCTATCTACATTAATCCCATGCTTCCAAACACCTGAAACAGGATTCTTAACTCCTTCCTTTTGATACCTAACTTTACCAAGCTCGCTCCTAGACAATGGCTAATGGTCCAAAGCGATCGCAGCCTTGCAACTCGTTACTCCTTTGCTCCACCAATCCTACTCTCTTATTCAAATTCTTCTTCTATCTCCCGAATTATTCAAATTCTTCTTCTATCTCCCCTTTCAACCTTACAACTTTCCCAATCCACAGTCACTCAGGAATCAGAGTACTCCAGGGAACAATCAAACACATCCAAACACAATCAAACACTCTCTCACACTCATTTAATCCTCAATCAAAACATCCCAAAATGATCGTCAGACACGCAAGTAACACAGTCCACAAGCAGGATAACACGCTACCTATTACTATCAGGCACAACCATACTCCTAAATAAACCACAAACATTTGTTTATTATAAATCACGCACTATAAGAAATCCTCCTCGTGGTGCTATCGGTCCGCGGGATGACTCCTCCCCCGACGCAGCGATCGGAAGAGTACAACCCCTGATCAAACCACCCCGATTCAGATTCTTCACAATACAATCTTAAACAAATACAAATATTTAACTCAAACACACTCTTCAAGTTTCTAAATCCGTAAACACTCGCACAAGCAGCAACACAAATGACGGTCCGTGGACTTAACACGATCTAAATCTTAACTTTTAATTCTTAATACACTCTAAGTTTATTTACATACACAGAGTATTTACAAAATCAGGATCCTATGACAATACGAAAAGCTAGATTTTCACAATTTACAAAATGATTTAAAGCACTAGCGCACAGTTCACGAACACTCGATCTTGATGCCGCTTCATGCTGTTATCATGCAGTGAACCTCTCCCTCTGATACCGAAGACTTTCCCTTTCCTACTTTACTCTTTGCTGAGGGGTACTACTCCTTAAGTGACTACATTTCCTCCCAAATGTTACTATCCCTCTGCTAAGACTGGACTTCTATAGGGGGACCTCTATCCGCTATTCGGATTACTTTTCATCAAGTAAACAGGTTCCCGTCTCTCAGGTACTCTTCACTATCAGGTACTAGTCAACAATCGACCAGAAGGTTACTATTCACTGTTGATCAGCCACTATTTGGAATCAATCACGGACATGTACTAACTCCGAAGTTCTATATACAGGAATTCGAATCCCACCTTACTGGCAGAACTTCAATATGAAAATCAGTGTTTGAAAATTTGACTTTGCAAATATAGACTCGGCCTCCTAATTTTAGTGCATATCTCTTCTACTATGCGGGCACTCAAATCAAACTAAAATTGCCCAGTTGAATTCTTGAATGGACTGGAGTACTCCGGCCAATCTATACTCTGTCCGTCCAAGCCCAGTACCTTTAAGAGGTTCTTCGTCCATCACTTCAGGGAGAGACTCAGATACCTTCACGCAGACAATCCTCTCTGCTGGGCACCGAGGATTCAGTGCCTAGCCGCTTCGCGTTGTGAGTTATCGATGCCAATTTTCAGAGCGCACCTTTTCAATTCGCGCTCCCGGCAAAGATCCGATCGATACGTAGGTCAGGCCTGTATTTTAATACCCCACCAATTGGATACCAAGTCTAACCCTGGACCACTCCTCACCCGATGAAGTGCATTTGGCTCTCGTTAAAGCAGCTGCAGTCTGCCAACTACGACCAACTCCTTTGGGTTTTGGGCCTTTAACCCAACCCCAGCAGGGCCTCTAACCCCACCCTGGTTTTATGGGCACCTAACCCAAAGGAGCACTAATGCCCCCCGCCCGCGTGCTTGCTACACTCTGTTCTAATGATCTCGATCAGACCCTTTCCCAAGCCGATGATCGATCTGCTCCAACTAACGAAGTCCCAAAAATCAATGTGAAAACCGCACCGTGGGCCCAAATTCTGCACTCGCGATCGAAACAGCTCAACACCCTTGATCGCAAACTTGTGTTTGGGGGTCTTTGAGATCCCGGACGAGCCCCCAATGTAAATTGCTCGTATCTAAGCTTCCCTCCAGTCTAGTTTCAGTAAAAACACTGAATCAAGCACCTAACAACTAATCTTTATTTTAACAAAAACACAATTACAGTTCAACTACTGTACCCATCCCACCGCGGGTTTGATCCTCGTATCTGCCTGATCAAGCCCTCTAGACCTCGCTCAAACAGAGACAATCCAGAAAGTCACGCAGTCCCAAGCGCTCTCCCAGAAGACTGATGCTGGACCTCATGGCAGCGGACCTTTATAGGTCACGGGTCCTCGAGGGGGCGAACCACATGGGGGTGGTCTCTGAACAATCCAATTACAGATATCAATTAACCCCATGCATAACAGACATTTCCCAAACCCAATACTACAGCAGCTTAATACATTGTATTCAAACTGGACTTCTCAAGGAAGCCAACTTAGAAACATTTACCCTGATCTGCAAGAAACCCAGACAAGGCTCAATACCTCATGCAATCAACACTCGGCAAAGTAGAACTCTGCAACATTATTTACAATTATTTACAAGGTGTATGTCTGGTTTGCAGCCATTCAATCCATTCTATGCATTTTGCATCTAATTGACAGGGTCTGCAGATGTTCTTATTCTTTTCTTGCAAATTGTATCTAGGCTCTAGACACGCTGGCACCCCTCCGCAGCTTGTCCCAGCTCTGCAGGGAGCAATTCCAAATTGACCAAATCTCCCAGCAGCCCTGAAGCTTTTACCCCATTTTAAAGTCCTAGCCTCTCCAATTTGGCCAGGATTAACACTCACATGTTCTCAAACACTTCCACAATTTCTCTCCACAGATGATACCTGACCTGCTGAGTTCCTCCATGCAGATTGTTTTTTGCTCAAGATTCCAGCATCAGCAGTCTCATGTGCATCCAGGGATAGGAAATAGTTGATTTTCTGGGAATGACACTGCATGTAGATTAGTGGAAAACATATCACATTTCTACAAATCCATACATGAAGTATATTTATAATTTGGAGATTATAACCCCTTCTCTGCTCTACACACTTGGCTACTGCCTCTGCAATGCCTCTTTTTGCTCCACTGCCCCCTCCACTGCTTCTCTCTTCACTCCACTCCTCCCTCTCTATACCAGCCTCTCTACTCTATTCACCATTTCCCTGTTCCCCTCCTCTGCCTGTTCCCTGCTCATTGACTCTGTCCTTTCTATAACTCCGTAAAGTCCACATTGTTAGTTGCCTCATCGGAAGTGCATCCATCCTGATGTCTTGGAACAAATTCCGTGGTTTGAAACATCGCTGAGCAAGAACACTGTAAACCAATTGGCAGGCAGTGAGCTCTGAGTGTCTACTATTGTATAATTTACATTAAACTGACTCAAGGTATTCTCACTGGTTAGTGCCAACAAGCTTGGGAATTCACCGTGTTTGTTCATCTCACTCCGAAGAGTAATTAGCACCTTTTTAATTGATCGTTCACAGCTTGATCACTGAAGAGAAACAATGTAATAAAGCATGGAGTCGGCTTCTGTTGTGTTACCAATTTCACCACTTATACCCTTGGCCCCTGCACCCATTCTCACTTGCACTAACAAAGGAGGATTATTCTTTTTACCATTGACCATTCCTGCTTTTGTTCCGAATGATTCACCTTGTCACCGAACCATGGAGTAATTAATTATTGGTTTGTTGGTCTGTTATGTCACCAGGGCCTGATGGTCTGCAACCCAGAGTACTCAAGAAGGTTGCCCTAGAAATCGTGGGATGGATTGGTGATAATTTCCCAATGTTCTTTCGACTCTGTATCAGTTCCTGTGGACTGGAGCGAAGCCAATGTAACTCCACTTTTTAAGAAAGGAGGGAGAGGGAAAACAGGAAATTATAGACCAGTTAGCCTTACATCGGTAGTGAGGAAGATGCTTGAGTCAATTGTTAAAGATGTAATAACAGCGTATTAGGAAAGCAGTGACAGGATCAGTCATAGTCCACATGGATTTATGAAGGGGAAATCATGCTTGACTAATTTTCTGGGATTTTTTGAGGATGTAACAAGTAGAATGGATAAGGGAGAGCCGGTGGATGTGGTGTATCTGGACTTTCAAAAAGCCTTTGACAAGGTCCCACACAAGAGATTAGTGTGCAAAATTAGAGCACACGGTATTGGGGGTAAGGTGTTCACATGGATAGAGAACTGGTTGGCAGACAGAAAGCAAAGAGTAGGAATTAACGGGTCCTTTTCAGAATGGCAGGCAATGACTAGTGGGGTGCCGCAAAGATCGGTGCTGGGAACCCAGTTATTTACAATATATATTAACGAATTTAGACAAGAGAATTAAATGTGACATTTCCAAGTTTGCGGATGACACAAAGCTGGGTGGCAGTGTATGCAGCGATGAGGTTGCTATGAGGTTGCAGGGAGACTTGGAAAGGTTGGGTGAGTGGGCAGATGCATGGCAAGTGCAGTATAACGTGGATAAATGTGAGGTTATCCACTTTATTGGCAGGAACTAGAAGGCAGATTATTATCTGAATGGTGTCAGATTAGGAAAAGAAGAGGTGCAACGAGACCTGGGCATGCTTGTACATCAGTCACTCAAACTAAGCATGCAGGTACAGCAGGCAGTGAAGAAAGCACATGGCATGTTGGCCTTCATTGTGAGAGGATTTCAGTTTAGGAGCAAGGAGGTCCTACTGCAGTTGTACAGGGCGCTGGTGAGACCGCACTTGGAGTATTGTGTACAATTTTGGTCTCCTAATTTGAGGAAGGACATTATTGCTATTGAGGGAGTGCAGCATAGGTTCACCAGGTTAATTCCCGGGATGGCGGGACTGACATATGATGAAAGAATGGGTCGACTTGGCTTGTATTCACTGGAATTTAGAAGGACGAGAGGGGATCATATCTATCTATCTATCTATCTATCTATATACTTTTAAAATTCCGTGGGTGTGTGTTTATTTGTGGGTGTCACACTTGGTCCGCCAAACCACACGCTAGACATTAAACTAGACATTACACTTTTACATACCCTAACACACGCCTTATTAGATTTAGACATTTTTATGTACACATTTTTAAATAAAATCCCCCCCCCCCCCCACTCACTCATTTTGTCGCCTCCTGCTGGCCAGCCACCATAACGGCTGCTGCCGCCCGGCTCTGCTCCAAAAACGGCGACATTTGTTTTCTTTCGCTAGCGATTTTCGCTGCTGCCGCCCGCCTCTCCTCCACAACCCCCCTCCACCCGGGCCGGCTCTCTCATGCTGGCTCAAGCGCCTGGCTCTCCTCCACTACCGACCCATCCCCCCCCCCGGGCCGGCTCTCTCACGCTGGCTCAAGCCAAACATCGGCTCTTCCCCCTCTGCTTTTCGCCGTCCTCTTTCCGAGGACGCCGAAAAGCAGCAGTGGGACAACCCATCCTTGCCTTCAGCCAGCGTCACAGAGCCGGCGAGTCAACGGCCTGTCGGCCCGCAGCTCCATTGAGGGCGTATGAAGCGTCTCGACGGCCGTACGCAGTGTCTCGACGGCCATACGCAGCATCTCGACGTCGTACGAAGCGTCTTGACGGCGTACGCCGCCTACGCCGTCAACACGCTGCGTATGCCATCAAGACGCTGCGTACGACGTCAATATGCTGCGTACGACGTCGAGACGCTGCGTACGGCCTTCCAGACGCTGTCTACGCCGTCAAGACGCTGAAGCATGTTCGGGAACCAGACCCCGGGGTCTGAAGCACGTTCGGGGACCAGACCCAACGGGTCTGCTCTTGGTCTAGTAACTATTAAAACTATGTGTGTGTGTGTGGATGTGTTTGTGTGTTTGTGGGTGTCAGATTTGGCCTTTGATTCCTTGGTCCGCCAAAACCACACGCAGAAACTCCGAGATTTTTTCCATTTCGCTAGACATTACACTTTTACATCCCCTAAGACACTCCTCATTAAATTTCGTTTTTATGTACACATTTTTAAATAAAATCCTTCCCCCCCCCCCACCCCCCACCACTATTTTTTTGAATCCTGCTGGCCAGCAAGCTGCTACATGACTCACAGTGCCATCACAGATGTCCAATCACAATGGATCTCATTTACCTATGAAATGACATCACAATGGGTCAGGGCTAGGAGATTG
>CM075984.1:27917997-28236498 GCA_038087875.1 Malacoraja senta
CCCCCTTCTCTCCCCCTTCTCTCTCCCCCCTTCACTCTCACCCCCTTCTCTCTCTACCCCTCCTCTCTCCCCCTCCTCTCTCCCCCAACCTCTCTTTCTCCCTCCGCCTTCTCTCTCCCCCTCCACTCCTCCTTCTCCTCTCTCCCCCTCCAATCTCTCCCCACCTCCCCCTCTCCCCTCCCCTCTCCCCACACCTCTACCACCCTCACCTCCCCCTCTCTCCCTCCCCCACTCTGCCCACCCTCTCTTCTACCCCCCTCCCCCTCCACCCTCCACCTCCTATTCTCCTCCCCCTCACCACCCTCCCCTCTCCTCCCCCTCCCCCCTCCACCTCTCCCCCTCCTCTTCTCTCCCCCTCCACCTCTCCCCCCTCCACCTCCCCCTCCTTTTATCTCCCCCCTCCAACTCTCCCCCTCCTCTTCTCTTCCCTTCAACTCTCCCCCTCCCTCTCCTTCCTCCCCTCACTCACCCCCTCCTCTCTCTCCCCCTCCCTCCCCCTCTACTCTCTCTCTCCGCTCTACTCTCTCTCTCTCTCTCCCCTCTAATCTCCCTCTCCTCTCCCCTCCCCCTCTTCCCCTCTCCTCTCCCCTCCCCTTCCCCTCCCCCACCTTTCTCTACCCCCTCACCCACCCCTCTCACTCCCCCCCTCTTACACACCCCTTCCTCCTAACCCTGTCTCCCACTTTACCCTCCTGCTCTCCTCCCCTACCCTCCCCACTCTCTCCCCCTCCCCCCTCTCCCCTCCCTCTCTCCCCTCTCCTCCCCCTTCTCCTCCCACTTCCCATCTCCTCACCCATCTCTCCTCACCCATCTCTCCTCACCCTCTCTCCCTGTGTGTGTGTGTGTGTGGGTGTATGTCAGGTGTATGCTATTTTGATTTTGCCTTTGATTCGTTGGTCCGCCAAAACTACACGCAAAAACTCTGAGATTTTTACCATTTCGCTAGCGATTTTACTTTTACATTCGCATATCCACTCCTCATTAAATTTTGTCATTTTTCTGTCCAGATTTTTAATAAAATCCCTCCACCCCCCCCCCCCCCACTCACTCATTTTGTCACCTCCTGCTGGCCACCTTCTCATCGCATGCCGCGTGACCATAACGGCTGCTGCCGCCCGTCTCTCCTCCACTCACCCCCCCCCGCGCGGCTCTGTCACGCTGGCGGAAGACACAGATCGGCTGGTCCCCCGCTGCTTTTTGCCGTCCTCGCTGCCGGCCCGCACGCTTGCACTGTCCGAAAATCCCGCGGGTCAATGGCCTGTCGGCCCTCAGGCGCATTGAGGGCGTACGCAGCGTCTCCACGGGCGTACGCAGCGTCTTGACGTCGTACGCATCATCTTGACGTCATACACAGCGTCTTGACGGCGTACGCCTAGCGCGTGGCGTTGCGCGATGACGTCAGGCAGCCCCCCTTGCAACCGCACTTTGCGGGAACAGACCCAACGGGTCTGCACTTGGTCTAGTAACAACATAAAATTCTTAAGGGAATGGACAGGCTGGATGCAGGAAAAAAATTCCCGATGTTGGGGAAGTCCATTACCAGGGGTCACAGTTTAAGAATAAGGGTTACGCCATTTAGGACTGAGATGAGATAATATTATTCACATTCAATCATTTCATTGCATCAATTGAAACTTTAGCAAGGCACTTCGGAATCACTCTGTAACCCAGGAAGAAGGATCCCGACCCGAAAGGTCACCCATCCTTTTTCTCCAGAGATGCTGCCTGACCCGCTGAGTTACTCCAGCAATTTATGTCTATCTTTGGTATAACCCAGGAACATCATTCCTTTAAAGAATTTGCATTGACCAATAAATTAAAATCCTTGTCAATTAAAAGCTGCATGATGGAAGAGGAAGCACTAGATGGGATAGCAATGAGATTATGTTTCCAGTGTTATATAAAGTATTAACTTCACAAAGCATTGGACCTATCTTATTGCAATAATCATTCATGTGGTTTTCTCTGCATAGGTTAAGGTGGCTTGTGGTGCCAGTTTTTAATTTATTTTGAACTTTCAGATTATGTGGTGTCCCCTAAATCCAAACTATTCCGAAGCATTTTGCTGTTTTTATAAACCAGCAGCGCTGCAAAAATAACACGGATCCGTCTAATTCTTAAAGTTACGTTCCAGCAGTTCCAATGCCTCCCCACAACAAAACGCTAATCTTTAAACACCCTCTAAAATATATGGCACCAATCTAAAGAAGTGGGGGCGGAGTGAAATTAATAATCATGCCATGATTAGATGTTCATAGGGTGCACACAAAATATGTGAAATTTGCTTTTCTCATTTGCATACTGTATTAATATTAATCAGCTCATTGAGGACTGCGCTGATGCTTAATGGGTAAGCTGGCAAGCTTAACGGCACTTTGAGACTTGGTAATGGGTATTTTATGAGTGTCAAAAGTTAATTAATCTTTTCTTGCCAGAATATTGAAACATTGTTATTTTTATAGCTCCTACTATTTATGCAGCAATGTACTGTGATGCGATTACAAATTTGACATGAAGCAATGCTGTTACTGATTAAATGGATGTGAGTAAGAAGTGGATAAGAAATATTTACCTTTTTGTTCCTTATAAATATAGTTGGAGCTGCTGTTGGATGTGAAATGTATTCTGCTGGGAGATCTGGGATCTCCTGCAGAGAAGGGAGAAGGATGAGTAGGTGGAAAAGTGGCAAAGCAAATAGAGTTGCTGCCTCATTTCTCCAGAGACTTGGGTTCGGTTCTGACTTCCAGCGATGTCTGTGTGGATGTTGCATGTTCTCCCCGTGACCTCTCGGCTTTCACTGGTCGCTCTGCTTTCCTTCCACATCTCAGAGATGTGTGGGTTGGAAGGTTAACTGGCCACTCCAACTTGGCCCAGAAAGTAGTTGAGTGGTGGAATCGAAGGCTGGAGTCGATGGGAATGCAGAAAGAATAAAATGAGCTAGGGTAGGATTCATGTAAAAAAAAAGTGTTTGGTGGTCAACACTGACTCACTGGTCTGAAGAATCTGTTTCCGTGCTATATCTCCTTTGGACTCTATCCGTTACTCTTTGACCAGCCCCAACAAGCTTAGTTTCGTTTAGTTTAGGGAAACAGGCCCTTCGGCCCACCGGATCTGCGTTGACCAGTGATACTCGCACACTAACACTATTCTATACACAGTAGGGACAATTTACAATTTTACCAAGCCAATTAACCTACAAACCTGTACATCTTTAGGATGTGGGAGGAAACCGGAGCCCCCAGGGGAAACCCACGCAGGTGACGGGGAGAAGGTACAGACTCCGTACAGACAAGCACTCCTAGCCAGGATCAAACCCAGATCTCTGACGCTGTATGGGAACCACCTTCTACCACTGCGCAACTGTGCCACCAAATATTCAAAGCATTCCATTTTTGTTTCCAAAAATAAGCTTTATTTGGGATTAAATATATATAGAAAACAAAAACTGTGCAAAATCTCTTCATACATTCTCTATAAATTCTATAGTGTCATACTAAGTAGTGTTCATGCCTATCATTAAGCAAAATACCCTTGCTACTCATGTGGCCCCCTGGAGTAATATCACTTTCCTTGTTTGAGTCCCCTATTGGACTCAGCCCCTCAGTGTCCAGCATTGGAAGGACCCTAGATTGTGGTCCTCCCCCAAAGGGCCTTCATGTTGGCTGCACCAAGCTTCAGTGCATCGCTCAACACATACTCCTTCAATCCGGAATAGATCAGTCAGCAATACTCTCTGAAAGACACTTTGCTGTGCTGGAAGATCAAAGAGCATCTTTCATCGAGTTGATGGTCTTCCAGCAGCACTTGACATCCAACTGTGTCCCTAGGAATAACCCGTAAATCAGAGTCTTCTGTTACGGAGCTGCTCAGTATGAATTGTAACATGGACCTTGCATCATTCTCCACACCCTCTTTACAAATCAACATTGCGCAAAGAAGTGGGTAACTGTCTCCTCTGTATAGCATCCACCCCGAGGGCAGTGTATATTGGTAGACAGACTTTGATGGTACAGGAAGGATATGACTGGAAGGGTCTTTCTCACCTCCAACAAAGCGAGGTGCTTGTTAGTGAATTCTCGTGATGATGCAATTTGCCTGTCAAAACGGGCAGTCTGTTCAGGGAACCATGCCACATGATAAATTCAGTCTTTGTCCTGCAAAGCCTGCAGGAGGTTCTTTGTTGTCCATTGTCCAATGGACGTGATCGGTCTTGGTCAGGAAGTACTTTTACATAAAGGACGTGATATGGCAATGTCATACCACTGCCTTAACTGCCATCCTGACTGCACTAAGACTAAAGAGCAACTTGTGAGAAGAAAGACCTTACCTTATCATACCTTCTACCTCTCTTCAACCTCCTCGCCAAAGACCCTCAAGCTGCCACTTCCACACTTACCCTCAAACACATCACTTAGCCTCTTTGGCCAAAACTTCAACACTTCCTCTGAAAAAGAGCTCTTCACCTCAACTCACTGCCTCTCCCAAAACATTCACTCCCAAATCTAAGGTACATTTCTTCTTTGCCGTGATATGGTACAAAATTTAACGGAGCAGCTCTATACTTAAGAACGAATGAGTTGACGTTTTTTCTTGAACAACTAACAATGCGACATGGTCTTGTGCCAATGCAATTGGAAGGCAGTCAAGAGTTCACACTGCAGCACAAATCTGCTTATTTCTGCACAAAAGGTGAGCAGACTGCAGAAAATGCTAAATTGATTTCTTATATTCTTTGTAAAGGTAGGTGGTTTCCACAGATCACCAACACCTGGGTTTTCTGCCTTGCTTACATAATGTTCTCTGAAGTGGGTTAACATGTAACTCATAATAAGTAGACTGTTTAATGTCATGGATGTCATAGAGAGACGCAGCATGGAAACAGGCCCTTCGGACTATCAAATCCGTGCTGACCATCTACCACCCATTTACACAATGATCCTACATAATCCTATTTTTAATTTCCCTGCATTCACATCTACTTCAACAAGTTTCTACCACTCACCTGCACACCAGGAACAATTTACAGCAGCCAATTAACCCACCAACCAATGTGGGATGAAAACAGAGCACTCAGAGGAAATCCTTGTGTGTAATGGAGAATGTGCAAACTTCACAGAAATACCGACAAAAGTCAGGATTGAACCCAGGATGAACTGACACCATTCATGAGCAGAGGGTCAAAAGTCAAGGCAGTTGGAAGCAACACATTTCATTCAACATCCCCCACGTTTCTACCCAATGATCCAAAGATGCAGGAAATCACCAGGTGACTCTCTCATGCTGTCATAGTTGTAAATACAGCAGTTCCGTGGCAGTTGTGTTCCATAGAAATCTTGCATAATAGAACTTAGCATTACAAAAACAATCACGTCAATGGGGAAAAGATAGTTACAAGCGAGAAAGTACAAAACTCAAAATAACAAAATTATTTTTTCCCACAGGACTTTTAAAAATAAAAGTATTTTTAAATACTGAAGGCTGTTTATTACATTGTTTAATAGTATCATTACACGTGCCAACAAAAGCAACTGCTTTTCAGTTTCAATGGCCACCCATGGTGAAACTGGCAACATAGTTCTTAAGAGACAATGGTGTCTCATTACTGCAGACCAGTACCTGATCAAAGTCACGTTATAAACAATTAGCGTAATACAAATAGTAATCCCTAATTCATCAATCGCATTATATCCAATTTGTGTTTTAATTGATTGAGACATACAGCCCAGGCCCTTTGGCCCACCAAGTCCACATCGACCGACGATCGCCCATTGTGGTTTGCGTTATGGAAACACACAATTCAGCAGAAATGCCTGCACATCTCCCATCTTCTGCTGTGGCCCACTCAACATGGCTGAATGGTACAATCATACAGCACAAGTTCCGACACCATGGTGTGCTGTGGAAAATCAGTAAATCACCACCAGCAACCTCAATGCCCCGCGTATCCCTCATTGCTTTGCCATTAAAAGTAGAAAGTTCAAGTACAGCCCAATGGGAAATGTTGAAGGCATGTCATGAACCCATTCCAGTGGGGCTCTAACCCAGAGACCACAAGCAAAATCTCAAACGTTGCCAGTAACCATGATAGCAGAATAACACACCAGAAGAACATTCTGCAGCCTGTGAAAATCCAGTCAAGAATGAATTAAAAAGACAAGGTGTTGAGTAAGAAGCAGAGTTAATGTTCCAGGCTGAGTTTCTCGTAAGTGGAAATCGCAAAGTGGCTGATTTTCTGTAATTTCTACAGGAAGTGGAAGCCAATAAAAAATGCCAGGAGGATCATTCATTATAGGTACACATCCTGAAACCCTCCAAGTGAAAATTCAGAGGCTATCTTGCTCTCTTGAACAAGAATTCTTGGTTTCCTGGTGAGTATTTATCTCACACAACATCATTAAAGCAGTTTAATCAGTTACTAACTTTATTATTTTTGTTCAATCTTGTTTTGTATAACTGGTTGCAATGTTTTTTTGGTCTTCCCAATCATTCTCAAACTCGTTGCGGAATGAAACTTAGTTGCTATTACAGGTTATTCCCTCTCTGTGGCTTTTGTTACATAAAGAACAATGGCCAGATTTTTCATTGATCAATATTCACCATCCAGTACATACAGAGTACAAACATAGGGATACCTCACTAGCACCATAGAGGGGTTAGTGCCGCCATGCCTGGAGTACTGTGTACAGTTTTGGCCTCCTTATTTAAGGAGATTTGCATGCACATGCACATGCATATACACACACACACACACACACTGTTCTACCATCCATCCAGTGAGCAATCCCCGACCCCCTGGAGAATGAAGAATTAACCAAGCCCACTTCCTTGTTCAAGCAAAGAGCTGGTGACGAACAAAAGGGGCATTCATGATTGCATCATATTACATCAAATGGAGGCATTTGAGCTCTACACTGCCTCATTTCTAGGAGTATGCCTTTGCCTGTGGCTTGAACAAATTAGAAAATTGGTTTTATGGTGCAAGAACACTGCAACATAAAACCAACTTCCTAATTTGAACAAGCCATGGGCACAGGTAAAGATTTTATTGGTCAGCTGGTCATTGGATTAAAGATAACATAAATTTGGTGCTGGAGCAGGACTGTGGGACTGACATATGTCATTGTGGAGAAGCTGTGGCGATGACAGAGAAAACATATATTTGTTAACAATCTAACAGTATTCAAATGTGCTGAGAAACCATCCTTGGATTTCCTGGATGATGCTTAGAGGAATCACACTGTGTTACTAGCGGAACATGAATGCCAAGTGTAACCTATTCTCCAGTGTTTTCATGACAACTTATTCTTTGAAAAATGAAGCTGTCTGGTGAGGAAGACAGTGGTACCTGAATAACTTAGTGAAACACTTCCTCAAGCAAAATTGATCAAAGTTACAGATGATTGTCTATTGAATGAGGAGGTTGGTGGGGTGGAACGCGAGGACAAGGGGAACCCTAACCTTGCTCAGGATGTGAAGGGAAAGGGAAAGGGTGGAAGTGTAGATCATCGGAGCTCTGCAAACTATTGTGGGGTGGAACCCATGTTTAAGGAAAGGAAAACATCCTGCAAAGCACTTATTATTGGGCGAATGGAATGGTCCTTCAGGAAGAGAGGCAGAGATATTGTTGAGATAGCTGTAGAAATCTGAAGACTGTAATGGATACTGGTCGTGAACCTGTCCTGAAAGATGAAGACAGCCGTGCAGAAAAGGGGAAGGGAGGAGCCAAAGATGGTGCATATGAAAGGAGGACGGGAACTGACAGTAAAGCAGTTTAAACCTATGAGTTTTGTACAAAAGTGAAGAGCAGCAATAAATAATTAATTTCTTGTTTAGACTTCCTCCAGACAGATAAGTGACCTGTCTTGCCCACCCTCACTCGGCCAATACACCACTTATGGTGTCATTCAGTCCCTTGTGTTCTCCCACTATCACCAGCTCCCCATTTGCGCTCTGCACATTTCCTTCTCTGCAACTTCAGACAAGAATGTGTCTAACATTTCTCCATTTTAACAAAGGATCGTCGATCTTAAACATTAACTCTGTCTCTCACTGTATAATCTGCTGGGCATTCTGGTTTAAATTCAAATTTACAGCCTTTTGGATTTATTTTGTTTTAAATGTCAGTTCCATGATGTTTGGCATGTGATCCAAATACAGAATCTGTAAATAATCCTTCTTGTGGTATTGGACTTTGCTAAGCCTGCCTTAGACAACAAAGACTCTAATTTCAGTCGATTCTTGAGCAGTGACAGAATACATCCATGGAATAATTTATTTCACTAAATTGAGCACATCTTTATTCCCACCAAAAAATGTGAACATAAAATGTGTCCCTGGAGAACAGTTTTCTGGAAGACAGTTCAAGTTGTGAATTCTCACCTTTCTGCTTTCTCAGCCATTGAAGCTAAATTGGGAGAGGTTCCAGTCCTCTCATTCGGAACAAGGGTCAAGCAAAGAAGTAAGGCAAAGCAAATCGTGACTTGCATGGATTACACCATGACTGTAACATCTCAAGGTTATCAGTGGCCTCTCTCAGATATTCAAATCCAGTTGTTTTACACATCTGCCCTATTGTTGCCAAAACAAAATAGTGTTGTATTTGCAGCCATAAGCTGATTTGTCTAATCGGCAGCAATTAGATAACAGGCAATTTTTCTCAAAAATCTCACTCACATTTAAGCCTTGGTAAATATCATTCCCTCCTGCATTCAAATGTGATAAATTATTGTTAATTACAAAGAAATGATTCATTAAAGAACATAACGGCTGATAAATGTATGCATCCCAGAAATATTTTTTGCATAATTATGCATGGGTATACTAATCCCTTTTGAGTGTGGTTATAATTGCAACCTTTTTTCTAATGGTTTATGCACTCCTCCACATTAATTACATTTTAATTTGAACTACACACAAACCAGGAAAATTGCCTGATTTTATATTTTAGAATCAGAAACATATCTGCACTCTCGCTTTATTTATTTAACACATTGAAAGTGAGTTCAGTCAGATAATATAGCAGTGGGAGCCTCCAACACTTTCACCACCACTGGTGAAGGGCCTTTGGCCTGCAATATTAACACTCTTCATCAAAAACTGCCGCCATGACATCAACCGCCTCAACTTCTCCACTCCCCTGTCTCACTCCAATCTCTCCCCCCCTGAACGCACTGCCATCGACTCACTCCGCAACAACCTAGATTGGGTTATCAAACCCGCCAACAAGGGAGGTGCCGTGGTAGTCTGGCGCGTCGATCTCTACAAAGCTGAGGCCACGCGCCAACTCTCGGACACCTCCTCCTACTTACCCCTGGACCATGACCCCACTGACGAGCACCAGGCCACCATCTCCAGCACCATCACCGACTTCATCCACTCCCACTCCCTGCCCGACCGAGCCTCCAACCTCATCGTTCCCCAGCCCCGCACAGCCCGCTTTTACCTACTCCCCAAAATCCACAAACCTGACTGTCCCGGTAGACCCATTGTCTCTGCCTGTTCGTGCCCCACTGAACTCATCTCCACCTACCTCGACTCCATCCTATCCCCCTTGGTTAAATCCCTCCCTACCTATGTTCAAGACACCTCAGACACTCTCCGTCGTCTCCGCGCATTCCACTCTCTAGGCCCTCACCCCCTCATCTTCACCATGGACGTCCAGTCATTGTACACCTCCATCCCCCACCAGGATGGTCTCGAAGCCCTCCGTTTTTTCCTCGACCATAGAAGCAACCTATACCCGGCCATTGACACCCTCCTCCGCCTAGCGGAGCTGGTCCTTACCCTCAATAACTTCTCATTTGACTCCTCCCATTTCCTCCAAATACAAGGCGTAGCTATGGGCACACGCATGGGCCCCAGCTACGCCTGCCTCTTTGTCGGGTACGTAGAACAATCCTTGTTCAATGCGTACCAGGGCCCCATCCCCGACCTCTACCTCCGCTACATCGATGACTGTTTTGGTGCCACATCCTGCACCCACACACAACTGACTGACTTCATCCGCTTCACCACCAACTTCCATCCGGCACTCAAATACACCTGGACCATTTCCGACACTTCCCTACCATTCCTTGACCTCACTATCTCCATCGCAGGTGATAGACTTCTTACCGACATCCACTACAAACCTACCGACTCCCATGGCTATCTGGACTACACTTCTTCCCACCCTGCTTCCTGTAAGGACTCCATCCCCCACTCCCAATTCCTCCGTCTACGCCGCATCTGCTCCCAGGATGAGGCGTTCCACACCAGGGCATCCGAAATGTCCTAATTTTTCAGGGAACGGGGGTTCCCCTCCTCCACCATAGATGAGGCTCGCACCAGGGTCTCTGCCATACCCCGCAACACTGCTCTCTCTCCCCATCCCCCCACTCACAACAAGGGCAGAGTCCCCCTAGTCCTCACCTTTCACCCCACCAGCCGTCACATACAACAAGTGATCCTCCGTCAGTTTCGCCACCTCCAACGTGACCCCACCACTCGCCACATCTTCCCATCTCCCCCCATGTCTGCCTTCCACAAAGACCGCTCCCTCCGTAACTCCCTTGTCAATTCTTCCCTTCCCTCCCGTACCACCCCCTCCCCGGGTACTTTCCCTTGCAACCGCAAGAGATGCAACACTTGTCCCTTCACCTCCCCCCTCGACTCCATTCAAGGACCTAAGCAGTCATTCCAGGTGCGACAGAGGTTCACCTGCATCTCCTCCAACCTCATCTATTGCATCCGCTGCTCTAGATGCCAGCTGATCTACATCGGTGAGACCAAGCGGAGGCTCGGCGATCGTTTCGTCGAACACCTCCGGTCGGTCTGCAATAACCAACCTGACCTCCCGGTGGCTCAGCACTTCAACTCCCCCTCCCATTCCGTATCTGACCTCCCTTTCCTGGGTCTCCTCCATGGCCACAGCGAGCAACACCGGAAATTGGAGGAAATGCACCTCATATTCAGCTTGGGCAGTCTATATCCTGGGGGCTTGAACATTGAATTCTCCCAATTCTGCTAGCCCTTGCTGTCCCCTCCCCTTCATCAGCCATCTGGTTGTCTCCTCCCGTCCCCCAGCCCTCGGGCTCCTCCTCCGCCTTTTTTCATTTCTTCTCCCTACCCCCTATCAGTTTGAAGAAGGGTTTCGGCCCGAAACGTTGCCTGTTTCCTTCGCTCCATAGATGCTGCTGCACCCGCTGAGTTTCTCCAGCATTTTTGTGTACCTTCATTAACACTCTTTCTCTTTCCACCAATGCTCCCAACCTGCTGAACATTTCTAGTATTTTCGGTCTTTAAACCTTGGGCCAGATTCTCCAATATGCCTGTTTTGAAGAAGTTCTCCTATGCCTACTTTGAAGAAGTTCTCCTCCTCTCTCCGGCTCCATAGATGCTGCTGCACCCGCTGAGTTTCTCCAGCATTTTTGTGTATCTCCAATATGCCGATGGATAGTTACAGAAATAAGTCTTGGTACTTATCTTTCATTCGGGTAAGGATATGCCTAGATACAATCAATGAGCCAGCCACTGCCCAGCAACTTGCTTACCAAGCTGGCAGTCCCTCACTGCGCCACTAAGAAGTGGAATCTCCTGACTGCTACATCGGAAGACAAGTGGCTCCTTCTATCCAGTTATCCAGCTCCAGTGAGATTTTCCATTGTAACTGAATGGTTTAATTGTGAGATTGATTCATAGATAAGTCATAGGGTCATAGATAGAATCATTGAGTCACTGAGCACGGAAACAGGACCTACAGCCCAACGGAGACTCTACAGCGGAGCAGCGGTAGAGTTGCTGCCTTACAGCGACCCGGGTTCAATCCTGACTACGGGTGCTGTCTGTACAGAGTTTGTATGTTTACCCCCTGACCTGCGTGGGATTTCCTGGGGAGCTCTGGTTTTCTCCCACACTCTAAAGACATACAGGTTTTGAGGTTAATTGGCTTTGGTAAAATTATAAATTGTCCCTAGTTTGTATAGGATAGTGTTTATTTGCGGGAATGGTAGGTCGGCACTGACTCAGTGGGTCGAAGGGCCTGTTTCCACGCTGTTTCTCTAAACTAAACTAATCTAAATTTGTCCATGACGACCAAGATACCCCATCTATGCTGGTCTCATTGGCCTGTGCTTGGCACATATTTCTCCAAACCTATCCTATCCATATACCTGCCCAAATGACTTTTAAATGTTGTTATTGTCCTTGCCTCTTCCTCCTCCTTTGGCAACTTGTTCCAAATATGTACCACGATCTGTGTGAAAAGGCTGCCCCTCAAGTTCCTGTTAAATTTTTTCCCTCTCTCCTTAAACCCATGCCTTTAATTGCCGTTTCCCCTGCCCTGGGAAAAAGACAGTGAATCCACTCTATCTATTCCCCTCATGATTTTATTCATCTTTATAAGATCATCCCTCAACCACCTGCGCTCCAAACAATAATATCCTAGCCTACCCGTCTCTCAACAGCTCAGGCCCTTGAGTCCTGGCAACATCCTTGTAAATCTTCTTTGTACGCCCGCTAGCTCAATGGTATCCTGTCCAAAACTGAACACAATGCTTCAAGTGCAGCTTCACCAACGTCTTGTACATCTGTAACATACCAACCCAACTTCTATACTCATCCCTGACTAATGAAGGTCAGAATGCCAAAAGCCTTGTTGACTCAGGCTGAATGAGACTCCAGCCATTCCTAGAGACTCTGACATTTTGGGTCTCCTGGGCTGTGGCAGTAAGTTTAATGAACTTTGTACAAAATAACTGTTTACCCAATTCACCAGCCAACATGGCAAAGGGACTTTGAGAAACAAAGACCAAAACTGAAAAACTCCCATCTCTCACAAATCTCTGAAGGTAGAAGATAAAATGGTCCCTTCAATATTTAAATTTTAAAATTGTGTGACACCTTGTCTGTAGTTTTTGTTGCTAGTGTACTCACCAATGTCTCACATATCTCTACCCATACTATTGACAGCAATAATGCCTGCCTTGGAGTCACTGTGGAGCCAATGGGATCCTTTGCGCTGCCCACATAATAATTAGACAGAGGTAGAGCTCCATATAGGACACCACTGATCATTCAGGATATACAGTGTCCAACAAATCAAAGGGGTTTTGAGAAACAAAGACAAAAACTACCATACATTTAAAAAAATATATATTAAAAACATTTCAAGCTCTCAGTTCTTCCTAGATGACCGACAAAGCACCCATGATGCATTGTTTCATGAGTTTGAGAGACAGGTATGAAACAAAGATGTAAGCCAAGTAAGGTCTCTGCCAGGCAACTTAAGGCATACACTAACAGTGTACTGGAAAGCATGGACCTCTTCCAAGATCTCTTTTAGAAACCTTGATCCCAGGTAAGATTAATTATCACCTGGAGGAGAATGGATTAATTACATAGTATTAACCAGCACAGATGTGTTAATTGCCATGGTCAAGGCTGCATTAGAGTTTACTGCACCTAATGCTCAAGGGAAACAAATCCAAATGTGCCTCCCAGAACTAGGGAACTCCAAACTTGAGAGTTTCCCCATCACAACAGACCCCACACCCCCAACACATCCCATCTCTAAATGCCCCACTGAAACAATTACAACAAAGGAACACATTTCTCTATTTGAGGTCGATGCCTTGAACAATTACATACATTAAGCAAAAGCTGCACACAGGATCATTTGGACACAAAATCCTCAGGCATCACCCTGGGTACAACTTACCGCAGCCACCCATGCCTGCACCTCTGATTATCAATCAAAACTGCACCTTAAACAACATCCACCTCATTTTAACAAACAGGATACTTCCCCTGAATTTCCTTTTTATGTCAAGTGTTTCAATTTCACAGATAATCGAGTTCACATAAACCGTCGAGTGTAATCCCAATTTAGATGTGGATAAATGTACATGGAATAGGACTGAGAGCATGGAAACATGGAACAGATCAGGCTCGCAATTTAACATGATGAAAATAACAAGCGCAAGAGGGGCAATTGTTGAGGGCCTGCTGTCTGAGAACTGATTCTCCCCCCCCCCCCCCCCCCCAACTCTTATGGAGAGATTTAATCAATTGATGGAATGTTTTGCCAAGGTAGCAGATATGTAAATGAGGACAATTTAGCCAATGTGGTGTTTTACTAAGGTGTCACGTAACTCGCTTATCTGCAAAGTTGAAACATTTACACTTAGAATAAAAGGGAAGTTGATATAATGAATATAAAAGTTGGCAAAGTAACACAAAAAACAGTGAATGGTGTTTCTCTGACCAGATCATCCAACATTTGTGTTGGTGCAATAAGGTTTATTTTGATCCATACTAATAGCCTAGACTATGGGGTGTTTACCGCAAATTCTAAGTTTGTAGATTGGAAGGGCAGTATTGGGAGCTGTCAGGAGGCTCATGATAAATTCAAGCAGGATATAGACAGGCTGGTGGAATGGGTAGGCAACATTGCAGAGATCCGGGTTGTACAGTTGGGCAGTGGAATTAAAATGTTTGGCAATCGGGAGATCCAGGCGGACCAAGCAAAGGTGTTCAGCCAAACGATCGCCCAGTCTACGTTTGGTCTCGCCGATGTATAAGAGTCTACATCATGAACAACGGATACAGAAGATGAGTTTGGAGGACATGCAAATGAACCTCTGCCTAACCTGAAAGGACTGTTGGGGTCCCTGGACAGAGTCGAGGGAGGAGGTATAGAGACAGGTGTTGCATCTCCTGCAGTTGCAGGGTAAGGTACCTGGGGAGGGGGTGGTTTGGGTGGGAAGGGATGAGTTTAGCAGGGAGTTGCGGAGGGAACGGTCTCTGCAGAAGGCGGAAAGGGGTGGAGATGGGAAGATGTGACTCGTGGTGGGATCCCGTTGGAGGTGGCAAAAATGTCGGAGGATTATGTGTTGTATGCGACGACTGATGGGGTGAAAGGAAAGGACTAGGGGGACTCTGCCCCTGTTGCAACTAGGGGGAGGGGGAGCAAGGGCAGAGCTACGGGGTATCAAAGGGACACGAGTGAGGGCCTCATCTATGATGGAAGAGGGGAACCCCTGTTCCCTAAAGAATGAGAACATCTCGGATGTCCTGATACGGAACACCTCATCATGGGCGCAGATGCGGCATAGACGGAAGAATTGGGAGTAGGGGATAATCTTTGCAGGATGCAGGGTGGGAAGAAGTGCAGTCAAGATAGTTGTGGATCAGTAGGGTTGCAATAGACGTCAATCGATAGGCTATATTCAGTGGATATTTTTAAGGCAGAGATAGATTCTTAATCAGTACAGGTGTCAGAGGTCATGGGGAGAAGGCAGGATGAGGTTAGGAGGGAGAGATGGATCAGCCATGATTGAATGGCAGAGTAGACTTGATGCGCCGAATGGCTTAATTCTACTATTCCTTATGACCTCCTGTGATGGAGACGGTGAGATCAAGAAAGGGGTTGGAGGTGTTGGAGATGGTCCAAGTGAATTTGAGTGCAGGATGGAAATTGGTGGTGAAGTTAATAAAGTCCATGAGTTCTGCATGGGTGCAGGAGGTAGCACCGATGCAGTCGTCTATGTAACGGATATGGAGTTTGGGGATAGGGCCTGTGACCGCCTGGAACAGGGATTGTTCAACGTACCATACAAAAAGGTAGGCATAGCTGGGGCCCATGCGAGTGCCCATGGCTACGCCTTTGATTTGGAGGAAGTGCTAGGAGTCGAATGAAAAGTTGTTAAGGGTGAGGACCAGCTCTGCTAGGCGGAGGAAAGTGTTAGTAGAAGGAAATTGGCTGGTTCTGCAGTCGAGGAAGAAACGGTTGAGGACATGACATTAATTGTCTCATCTTTTCTACTCACCTACTCTTAACCCCACCCCCTCTGAACGTACAGCCCTCCCCTCACTCTGCAGCAACCCCGACATTATCATCAAACCCGCCAACAAGGGAGGTGTTGTGGTAGCCTGGCGAGCTAACTTCTAATGCGCTGAGGCCAATCAACAGCTCTCGGACACCTCCTCCTACTTATCCTTGGACCATGACCCCACAGATGAGCACCAGACCATAATCTCTCGATCATTTTGCTGAACACCTTCGCTCAATCTGCCTGGACCTACCTGATCTCCCGATTGCCAAACAATTTAATTCCCCTACCCATTCCCACACTGACCTTTCTGTCCTAAGCCTCCTCCATTGTCAGAGTGAGGCTAATCGCAAATTGGAGGAACAGCGTCTCATATTTCGCTGGGCAGCTTACAACCTAGTGGTATGAAAATTGATTTCTCCAAGTAACACCTGCACTCCCTCGCTCTGCATCCCTCCCCCACCCAAGTCGCACCAGGTTCCCTAGCAAACAGCTAACACAATGGCCTGTTTCCTTTCTCTTCGGTACTTTTTTGCATATCTTTCATTCATTTGTTCTATATCCCTCTACATCACTGTCTAAATCTCTCAATTAATATCTCACATATATAATGCCTTATTAGATAGTGAGATACCATCGACGGACTTATATAGGCAAACATGGGAAAAGGAACTAAATCAAACAATAACGAAAGATACTTGGGAAGAAAGTTTACAACACATACATCAATGTTCATTAAATGCCAGACACTCTTTAATACAATTCAAAGTACTACATAGATTACATTATTCTAAAACAAAACTAAATGGAATCTTCCCACATATCTCCCCTATTTGTGATAAATGTCAACACTTAGATGCTAACTTAACTCATACATTTGCGAATTGTATAATTAACTAGGAATATTAGAACAAAATCAAACATTTACAACAACTCAAAGAAACTTTATTGATTATAGTATAATAACTGGAAAAAAATTAATACTAAAATTTTGGAAAGGTCCTATAACCCCCACAATTAAAATGTGGATCATAGAAATATCGGAGACCTTACATTTGGAAAGAATTAGACTTGTCCTAATGGACAAACAAGAATTATTTATCAGAACATGGTCCCCATTTATTGATTATTTGAAGGGTCAGACTGGTTCGACACGATAACCTGACTAAAACTCGAGCCAAGGATTAGATGAAAAGTTATACTTTGAAATGTATGAATATATCTCTAATTATGTATTTTTAGTAAGTTATTCCATTCTTCTTTATTATCTCTTTTTTTTTTTTTTTCTTTGTCTTCTTTTTTTTCTTTTCTTTCTTTCTGCTACTTTCTTATTTTCTTTCTATATAAAAAAAACTATTGGAGACAACACGAATAACGTTTGATAATATTAGTAATGTAGAAACGAAATACATGAAATGTTTTCAATATATGTATTTGCCTCCAATAAAAATATTATTCAAAAAAAATAAATCTCTCATTTCCCAGCAAAATAGGAGCATGGCTAGGCTAGTGTGGCTCTTTGATGTTATTGGCTGCCTTTTTGAGGCAGTGCATCCTCTAGATCCATTCAGTGGTAGGGACGATGGTGGCAGAGTCTACAGCTCGACAGTCTCCATCATTCTTGGGCGTTCTACTTGTCAGCCATGATGCAACCAGTCAGTGTGCATCTATGTACACCTATAGAACTTTGATAGAGTATCAGCGACATACAAAATCTTCTCGACCTTCCAAGGTAATAGAGGCATCGATGTGGTGGGTACAGGACAGATCTTCAGAGATATGCACTCCCAGGTATTTGTCTATCTCCACCACTGTCCCTTTGATGAAGACAGATTCATGAATCCCTGGCTTTCCCCTCCTGAAGTGAATAATCATTTCCTTGGTCTTACAAACATTGAAAGCAATCATTCAATCAGATTTTCTATTTCATTCCTGAACTCTGACTCATTGTTACTCATTAATAGATCCAGGATTTTGCCATAAGTGCCATAAGTGCCTTTTCGTGCCTTTTATGATGATATCACCAGGATAATGCCTTTTTTTACGATCAAGTGCCTAAATCTGCCTTTTTATTGACGTTTTGCTATTTTCTCTGGGTGTACCGTGATTACAATGATGTTTTCTATGTTAACACGTTAATATTAATGTTATTATTAACGTATTGAAATAGTATAACTTACAAGAAAACTTCCACCACCGGGGCGAAACCGGGGACACCACCATCGGTCATTCATTTGTTCATGCCGCTGCCCGCTAGATTACTCTTCTCCAAGATATATTTAAGAAAGAATTGCAGATGCTGGAAAAAGTGAAGGTAGACAAAAAATGCTGGAGAAACTCAGCGGGTGAGGCAGCATCTATGGAGAGAAGGAATAGGTGACATTTCGGGTTGAGACCCTTCAGACTGATTGGGGAGGGGGCGGGAAAAAGAAAGGAAGAGGTGGAGACAGTGGGACTAGAAGGAGAGCTGGGAAGGGGGAAGGGGAAGGGGAAGGAGGGAGAAGACAAGGGCTTTCTAAAATTAGAGAAGTCAACGTTGATACAGCTGGGGTGTACACTACATTTACTTCTGGCTCCAGTCGCAAATCTGAGTTTTCGAGTGATCTGTGCAAGGCATTCATTGATGCTGGAATTCCACTGTTAAAATTGGAAAACAAATCTCTCAGAGCTCTTTTAGAGAAATACACAGAGGAACATATACCAAGCGAGTCATCATTATGGAAAAACTATGTTGACAGCAACTTCAACATTGTTGTGCAGAAAATTAGAGATGAAGTTGCATGCAAGTTGCATGCAACAAAATATGGATCTCAATAGACGAGACAACCAATGCTGTGGGAGATAGTTGCCAATGTGGTCATCGGTACACTGGAGGCAGGTCAACCATCAAAGGAGTATTTGTTGACATCGGAAGTATTGGAGAATTCAAACAGCTCAACTATTGCTCAGTTGTTTACATCTTCACTTGCTGTGCTTTGGCCAGAAGGTATAAAACACGAGAATGTTCTTCTGTTTGTAACTTAAAGTTTTATTCCCCAAAATGTTGCATTTGACATGTTTAGCTCAAGGACTTCATAGAATTGCCAAGCACATACGTAGTTTGTTTCCAAATGTCGATCGCCTAGTTTCCAATGTCAAGAAAATCTTCCTCAAAGCACCATCACGTGTGCAGTTGTTCAAGGAAATGGCACCCGAGATTCCGCTACCTCCTCAGCCCGTTTTGACTAGGTGGGATACATAGCTCGCTGCTGTACTCTAATATGCTGCAAATTTTGAAAAGATAAAATAAATCGTCAACTGTTTTAAAGAATCTGCTGCAGTCAGGATCGTCAGTGAAATCATGCAGGAAACAGTCCCTCCACCGCAATCTTGTGTTTATTGCTTCCAATTTTGCAAACTTCCCACAAGCTATCACTTCCCTTGAGAAATGTAGCGAAACATTAGTGAATAACTGCAGGTTTTCAACAAAGTAACTGACGATATTCATAAAGTTCCTGGCGATGTCGGTAAAGACATACAAGGAAAATGTGTGAGAGTGATTTTATCTAATAAAGATCTTGAAGAAATACAAAACATAGCTAAAGTTTTCAAAGGTAGTTGTAATGCACAAGTTATCAACGTGAATATAGAGTTGGTAGCTTGTTTCGGGTATGCACTAGTGACCTCAGCAGAGGTAGAAAGAAGTTTTTCACAACTGAAGCATATTCTGTCTGACAGACAGCACAGTTTAACATCAGATAATTTTTAAAAAGGCTAGTAATTATGTGCAACCAGGCAACTTTGGTCATTTAATGTCGTATACTATATTATCATTTTAAACCATATTTTGGTGGTGGAAGTAAATGCCTTTTAATGCCTTTTTTTGTCAATAAATGCCTTTTTCGTGCCTATTTTGTAATTTTATTGTGTCTTTTTGCCTGCCTATTTCAGTTTTTTTAGTGCCTAAACATCCTGGTTCTACTCATTATTCATCCAACAACAGTGGTATCCGTGGTGGATTTTAGATGTGTCTAGCAATACACTTATGGGTATAGAGAGAGTAGAAAAGGGACTGAGCCATAATGATGCTTATCATGGGCATGTGTTGTTACCAATACATGCTAATTGTGATCTACCCATGAGGAAGTCAAGGATCCGATTGCACAGGTACAACTAGAGACCCACTTCTCTCAGTTTTGTTGATAAATTTGGAGGGGATGATGGTGTCAAACACCGAGCTCGATGAACAACAGCCTGACATACATGTTCCCCGATACTTCTCCAGGGATTCACTTGGTCCCAGGTCTCTTTACTTGACTCATGCATCCAACCAAAGTCTCCATAGCTTTTGTCATCCTGAATTCCCTACTCCTGTCATCCATGGATTTCACTCTGACAGAAGCATGCAGTTCCCGAACTTTGTTCTCTCACTTTAAAATGTCTCACACTTGCTGGACAGACCTTTGCTTGAAAAGGTCCACCAGTCAACTTTTGTAACCTCCTGTGTTATACTGTCTCTAACTTACCTGGATCGGGAGCAGCTCCAGTACATTGACTGGATTTTGGACTTTTCCTTTTTGTAAAAGGCACCAAAATATGGCAACTATTTTCATTACTAAAAAGATAACAGCAGCAAAGTAAAGATTCCATGTTCAAGAAGGAACTGCAGATGCTGGAAAATTGAAGGTAGACAAAAATGCTGGAGAAACTCAGCGGGTGCCTTCGATTTTCCAGCATCTGCAGTTCCTTCTTGAAAGGGTTTCGGCCCGAAACGTTGCCTATTTCCTTCGCTCCATAGATGCTGCCGCACCCGCTGAGTTTCTCCAGCATTTTTGTCTACCTAAAGATTCCATGATGGGTCCTGCCCTTAGAATGGCAATGAGATCTTGTGTTGAATTTCCCAGCCTCAAGGTCCAACACAGATTAAGAATGTCTGGCACGACTTGGAAGCAAAACAACATTCATTACAGTAATCTAAAAAAAATCGGTTAAACTGACAGTGAAAAATCAGATAACCAGGGATTTAAAGGAGCTCTGCACTTTATCACCCTCTTCAGACCGGTGTAAAATAAGGAACTTAAATGGTGACAGTTAAAATACCTTTGAATGATTCAGCCACATTATAATGTGTCCACCGCTCATAGTGTAGAAGAGTTCCAACAGCAAACGTGCCCTGGATTTAGAAAAAGCCTGTGGAGTAAAAGGTCAAGATGACTTTGAAAATTACAGTCCATGCTATCCAGGTTCAAGGCTGTTGCAACTGTAGCAAGCAACATTCTTCCCACCTTTCTTCCCTCGCTCCTCTTTCTACCTTATGCCCCATCTGAATTTGCACATATTCCTCCTCACCCCCTCCCCCCCCATTCACCTATATTTCATACTCTGGCTTCACAATCACAATGTTCACATCTTCTATCCTTATCACACACTTTTTTTCCTTTCATCTCTTGCCTTTGTCCAACCAGCTGCTTATAAACTTGTCCCTGCAACACCCACCACCCCCTCCCTCCTCCCCTCACGTATCCATCTATCACTTGCTTGGCTTTGTCCTGCCCCACCTCTTTTCCTGCATTCTCTCCCCCCCCACCCCCCACCTACCCCCCGACCACAATCAGTCCAAAGAAAGGATCCGACAAAAAATGTCATCTATCCATGTTCTTCAGAGATGCTGCCTGAGCCGCTAAGATATTCCAGGACTTTGTGTCTTTTTTGGTAACCCTGTATCTACAGTTTCCAGTGTCTCCAAGCAACATCGTTCAGTAAAGTTGTTCATGTGAAACCAACATTCTTCAGACATTACACTTCACTGTAGTTATTGTAGGAGAACGACTCCCTGGATATTCCCTGCAGAAATGGTCTCCTGCCTTTGGTGCCCTTGTCTCTTGCGACCAAACAGTTGGTTTTCCCTATGATGTCTTTCTTGCTGCTCCTGCTTCCCCTTGTCGACCTCAAGCAGCCTTTCTGCACCTTTATGACTGCAGTCAAACCATCTATGAGCTAGGACCAACAAGAGCAAAGAAAAAGTAGCAAGACATTGCTCCCCTTCAACAACCTGAACTTTCCAAAAAGATGGTTCGTTACAGTCACGCCCATTTACAATGAATGAATGTCAATGGGAATCAACCAGCTTGGTGGGAGATCCCTTAATGTGTTCTGGTCTGGTCCCTACATCAACTTTGCATGGGTTCAGATCCTTACACCCACTTATGCCTGCTTATGTGCCACTGCTATTTCACATCGACTGAGAACTGCAGTCAGTCACCCACACTATACCCTTCCAAAGACGTTGTCAATTACTGAGTGAGACTTTCAGACAGTAACTCTGCATTGCCTGTTCTGGGCTTCTGTGTCCCAGGACAGTTCATGGCACTGCTCATGGCACAGTTCCTGGCACAGCTTTGCAAATAGACAAGCTGTCTGATACGACCGTCAAATATGTTAATTGCGCGTACATCAAATCAAAATCTTCAAATTATTTCAAACCATTGTGATAAAGATGAAGGAAGATTCCAGCCCAGAATCATTATGTCACTTAGCACATTGAGCATGGCCATACACACATGTGTCTGTCTATCAATAATTAGGAAATTTGTGTACTTAAGAGAGTCAGTCCTCACAACACTAATTTTGGGTGTCCATGTTCCCAGTCCTCAGAACCGGACCACCCATAAGCTTGTAGCGACCATCCATCCATGCAAAGATTACACCTCTGCTCACCCTATCTCTTGCAAATACACTATTCCCTACTCTCAATTTCTCAATTTCTGCCGCATCTGCTCCCAAGATGAGGCTTTCCATTCTAGGACATCCGAGATGACCTCTTTCTTTAGCAAATGTGGGTTCCCCCCTGCTGTCATGGATGGTCCCTCACTTGTGTCTCCTCTGTGTCCCATAGTTCTGCTCTCACCTCCCCTGCCCCCAAACGAAACAAGGATACCTTTCATGACGCCATCCTCTGCATCCAACACATCATACTCTGACATTGAACCACAATAGACAATAGACAATAGACAATAGGTGCAGGAGTAGGCCATTTGGCCCTTCGAGCCAGCACCGCCATTCAATGTGATCATGGCTGATCATCCCCAATCAGTACCCCATTCCTGCCTTCTCCCCATATCCCCTGACTCCGCTATTTTCAAGAGCCCTATCTAGCTCTCTCTTGAAAGCATCCAGAGAAACCTTCAATGTGATCCCACCAGCAGTCACATCTTCCTATCCCCACCACCCTTTCTGCCTTCCACAGTGACCACTCCCACCACCACTCCTTGGTTCACTCATCCCCACCCATCCAAACCACTCCCTCCCCAGGTACTCACCCAAGCAACTGCAGGAGATGTAACATCTATCTCTTACCTCCTCCCTCAGAGACAGTGGTTCACATGCACCTTTCCTAACCTCCTCTACTAAATTTGGTGTTCCCGATGAGGCCTCCTTTACATCGACGAGACCAGGAGTAGACTAGGCAACTGATCACCAAAAATGTGCTTGGTCCATCAGGCCAGTTGGATCTCCTGTTTGTTAACCATTTTAACTCCTCTTCCCATTCACCTACGTACCTTTATGTCCTGGTATTCTTCTATTACCAGAGTGAGCCACAAGCAAACTGGAGGAACAGCACCTCATATTCCGCTTGCGTAGTTTACAACTTAATGGTATGAACATTGAATTCTCTGATTTTTGGTAACTAATATACAAACCAACCACCACCCACCCCGTCCCTTCTGCCACACCTTTTTTTACCCCCTCTCTTCCCTGCGCCACAGTTGGATTTGTATCTATTTCACCCCTTCCTCCTACCTTTCCACCTATATTCCTTCTTCCGGCTTCACAATTTTCACCGCTTCTATCCTTGTCTTCTTAGCTTAATCTTGCTCGATACATTACCAAGCCCAAGGAGCTGATTATTGACTTCAGGATGGAAAAGCTGAGGATTCATGAATCTGTCATCATTAACGGGACAGTGGTGGAGAGTCAACAGCTTCAGGTTCCTGTGCTTGCATATCTCTGAAGATCTATCCTGGGCTCAGCATGCCGACACAATCACAAAGCAAGCTCATCAACATCCCTACTTCTTTAGAAGATTACGGGAATTCAAGGCTTCATTTTTGGGAACAACTGATCTTTGGTGAGGTGTGTCCTCTAGTGTCAAAGTAAGGAAATGCAAGATACCTCCCTCAGGGCTACAAAAATCTATAGCAAAAGGAGACACTAGACAATAAATACTGCAATAGTTTTGCTTTAATTATACCCCTGACAATTTTCTTGTTTGTTTATATTTTTGACTTTGATGACATAGGTGGGAATGTTACTAGAATTAGAGGTATTTCTCAGGGACAAGCTGGGACAAGCTGATGTTGACATTCACCCATCACTGGCATTGTCCCTTCAATCGTGTTGTTCCTTAACCTGCTTCAATTATTCTTTATCACCATGCATTACAATGTGCGAAGCTTTCTTCCTGTGGAATTTCGGATATCCCAAATAATTTTTGTAACACAGGTGGTGCCACAGGTGGAGCTGGTGCCTCACATCACCGGTGACCTGGGTTCAATCCTGACCTCGGGAGCTGTTTGTGTGGACTTCTCTCCGTGATTGCATGGGTTTCCCCCAGGGGTTCATGTTTCTTCCCAAATCCCAAGCATTTGTGTGTCTTGAGTTAATTGGACACTGGTCTGAAATGACTGATGGGATATTCATAATATGTTAAGGGGCTTGGGTGAGAGGGGGGTGGGTTTGGTTTGTGACCTGGCGGAGTATCAATAGGTTGAATGGCCTCCTTCTGCGCCATTAGAAAATATAAATAACCCCACAGTAATGGGCCTGTCCCACTTGCCGATTTTTTAGGCAACTGCCGGCGACTGTCATAGTCGTAACAGGTCGCCGAAAAACCGGCGATACCCTACGTCATCCTGGTGACAACCTACGACAGCACCTACGTCAGAAGACAAGCTATGCTCATTGGCGTCAAACCCACTGTCGCCGAAAAATTCTCAACATGTTGAAAATTTAGCAGCCACCAGAAGGACGCTACGATTTTTTGCGTGACTGAGGAGACTACTCCCGGCGATCACCACCGAACATGTGGAGACAAACTAGTCACCTGTAGTTGCCTAAAAAAATCGTCTAAGTGGGACAGGTCCATTAATCTGTTCTTCAGAATCAAGCCACATCACTTCACAAGTCACAATAGACAATAGACAATAGACAATAGGTGCAGGAGTAGGCCATTCGGCCCTTCAAGCCAGCACCGCCATTCAATGTGATCATGGCTGATCATCCCCAATCAGTACCTCGTTCCTGCCTTCTCCCCATATCCCCTGACCGCTATTTTTAAGAGCCCTATCTAGCTCTCTTGAAAGCATCCAGAGAACCTGCGAGAACCTCACTATCTGTGAGAAAAAGTGTTTCCTCATCTCCATTCTAAATGGCTTACTCCTTATTCTTCAGTATTCACAGTATTACATAGATGTTGCCACTATTTCCAGGTGCTTTGATGAATTAGGATATAGTTCATAGCTTTAATGTTCTTGCCATTGAAATGGAATGAACAATCAGCTACCTGATTAAATGGACCAGCACTCCTAATAGTTGCAGTAAACACAGCCACTGTCGCAGTAGTTGTCTGTAAAACTGTTTTAGGCATCCAGCTGTAAGATGGAAATTAATATATTTTGTTGGCAATGTAGTAAACGTTAACAGCAGAACAAAGACAAGATGGTGACAAGCGTAAAGCTTCAAATTTCCAATTGTGAAAATGAAGTGTTTCCTAGGATCCCTTTAAAGTGCCAGTCGGTAGAGAATTTTGAAATGGCTCTCTCTTAGGAAACGATCTAGTGTTCTGAATGTCTAACTTACTGACAGAAAGCTACACCTCCAATAGTATCTAACATATATCTAATATACATTCCTGCTAACATACATGTATCATAATTGCTATCTTTGACAATGAATATTTCTCAAATCTTAGAAACTTACTATGCAGATCAGGACCATTCGATTCAAAAACGTCAGTGAAATAGGTCTGTCCAGACTCATTACTGGCCAAGCTCTTGTCCAATAGATTTGTTACTGTACATCAAGTGTTCATCAAAGTATTTAAATAACATATAAAAGCTGAAATTGCTGGAACTACTCAGCAGATCAGTCAGCATCCGTGGAAAGGGTAGCTGTGTCAATGTTTCAGGTCAGAGTTCTGACGGAGGGACTCTGTCTGACCTGAAACATTAATATTGTTAATCCACAGATTTTTATTTTGGCTCAAAAACAGTATGTCTTTGCCTTCATCACCCTGTCAAGCTCTGAGTTCCAGACCGCATCATCACTGGTGTGAAAATCCCACCTCCCTCTAATTCTCCAGCTTTATATCAATGCCCTTTAGTCTTGGCTCTTGCATTAAGACAATAGTGCTTTTTTGATTCATCCTGTCCAGGCTTCCTGGAGTTTTGTAGTCCTTGACTACATCTTTCATGTGTCCAAAGAAATCAACTCGAGCCTCGTGAATGTATCGAGCCTTCAAAATGTATCCATCCCTAGCAGTATTCTCAGAAAGCTGGAGACACTAAGAGACTGTTGATGTTCCCCATAAATCTCCTCTTGTGTCCTCTCTGGTGCAGCACACTCTTCCAGTCTTCCTTCCTATTCCTCTTCCTGACATGATGACCAGAACAGTATGCAGCACTCCAGTTTAGATCTAATCCACATTTTACACAGTGCAAAAATAATCTTGCCACACTTCTACGCCAGACTCAGTATGGGTATAGGTGTATTATTGTTACGTTAATCGAGATATAATGATAATCTTAGTTTTCAAGTTCAAGATTGTGTTTATTGTCACTTAACCAACAGTGAAATTTGAACAGTGAAATCTTTGTTTTACGTACTATCCAGGCACAACATATCATACATGCGTACAATCATACCTACCATTCATGAGGAGAAAATAAACAGCGTGCAGAATATCACGCTACAACCACAGAGAAGGCGTAAATAAAAAACAATGAAGTGGTTTGGAAAATCGTGAATTCATCCTTAGCATTTGAGAAGTCCGTACACAACTTGTAAGCATAGAAACATAGAAACATAGAAAATAGGTGCAGGAGTAGGCCATTCGGCCCTTCGAGCCTGCACCGCCATTCAATATGATCATGGCTGATCATCCAACTCAGTATCCTGTACCTGCTTTCTCTCCATACCCCCTGATCCCTTTAGCCACAAGGGCCACATCTAACTCCCTCTTAAATATAGCCAATGAACTGGCCTCAACTACATTCTGTGGCAGAGAATTCCAGAGATTCACCACTCTCTGTGTAAAAAATGTTTTTCTCATCTCAGTCCTAAAAGATTTCCCCTTTATCCTTAAACTGTGACCCCTTGTTCTGGACTTCCCCAACATCGGGAACAATCTTCCTGCTAGCCTGTCCAACCCCTTAAGAATGTTGTAAGTTTCTATAAGATCCCCCCTCAATCTTCTAAATTCTAGCGAGTACAAGCCGAGTCTATCCAGTCTTTCTTCATATGAAAGTCCTGACATCCCAGGAATCAGTCTGGTGAACCTTCTCTGTACTCCCTCTATGGCAAGAATGTCCTTCCTCAAATTAGGGGACCAAAACTGTACGCAATACTCCAGGTGTGGTCTCACCAAGACCCTGTACAACTGCAGTAGAACCTCCCTGCTCCTATACTCAAATCCTTTTGCTATGAATGCTAACATACCATTCGCTTTCTTCACTGCCTGCTGCACCTGCATGCCTACTTTCAATGACTGGTGTACCATGACACCCAGGTCTCGTTGCATCTCCCCTTTTCCTAATCGACCACCATTCAGGTAATAGTCTACTTTCCAGTTTTTGCCACCAAAGTGGATAACCTCACATTTATCCACATTATACTGCATCTGCCATACATTTGCCCACTCACCCAGCCTATCCAAGTCATCTTGCAGCCTCGTAGCACCCTCCTCACAGCTAACACTGCCCCCCAGCATCGTGTCATCCGCAAACTTGGAGATGTTGCATTCAATTCCCTCGTCCAAATCATTAATATATATTGTAAATAGCTGGGGTCCCAGCACTGAGCCTTCCGGTACCCCACTAGTCACTGCCTGCCATTCTGAAAAGGACCCGTTAACTCCTACTCTTTGCTTCCTGTCTGCCAGCCAGTTCTCTATCCACATCAATACTGAACCCCCAATACCGTGTGCTTTAAGTTTGTATACTAATTTCTTATGTGGGATCTTGTCGAAAGCCTTCTGAAAGTCCAGATATAACACATCCACTGGTTCTCCCTTATCCACTCTACTAGTTACATCCTCGAAAAATTCTATAAGATTCGTCAGACATGATTTACCTTTCATAAATCCATGCTGAATTTGTCCAATGATTTCACCATTTTCCAAATGTGCTGCTATCCCATCTTTAATAACTGACACCAGCAGTTTCCCCACTACCGATGTTAGACTAACTGGTCTGTAATTCCCCGTTTTCTCTCTCCCTCTCTTTTTAAAAAGTGAGGTTACATTAGCTACCCTCCAATCCTCAGGAACTACTCCAGAATCTAAAGAGTTTTGAAAAATTATCACTAATGCATCCACTATTTCTGGGGCTACTTCCTTAAGTACTCTGAGATGCAGCCTATATGGCCCTGGGGATTTATCGGCCTTTAATCCATTCAATTTACCTAACTGGACTTCCCAGCTAACCTGGATTTCACTCAGTTCCTCCATCTGATTTGAACCCCGGTTCCCTGCTATTTCCGGCAGATTAATTAAGTCTTCCTTAGTGAAGACAGAACCAAAGTAGTTATTCAATTGGTCTGCCATGTCCTTGTTCCCCATGATCAATTCACCTGTTTCTGACTGCAAGGGACCAACATTTGTTTTAACTAATCTTTTTCTCTTCACATATCTATAAAAACGTTTGCAGTCAGTTTTTATGTTCCCTGCCAGTTTTCTTTCATAATCTATTTTCCCTTTCCTAATTAAGCCCTTTGTCCTCCTCTCTGAATTTATCCCAGTCCTAGGCTGCTTTTTCTAGCTAATTTGTATGCTTCATCTTTTGTTTTGATACTATCCCTGATTTCCCTTGTTATCCACGGATGCACTACCTTCCCTGATTTATTCTTTTGCCAAACTGGGATGAACAATTGTTGTAGTTCATCCATGCAGCCTTTAAATGCCTTCCATTGCATATCCACCGTCAACCCTTTAAGAATCAATTGCCGGTCTATCTTGGCCAATTCACGTCTCATACCCTCAAAGTTACCTTTCTTTAAGTTCAGAACCCTTGTTTCTGAATTAATTATGTCACTCTCCATCCTACTGAAGAACTCAACCATATTATGGTCACTCTTGCCCAAGGGGCCACGCACAACAAGACTGCTAACTAACCCTTCCTCATTACTCAATACCCAGTCTAGAATAGCCTGCTCTCTCGTTGCTTCCTCTACATGTTGGTTTAGAAAACTATCCCGCATACATTCCAAGAAATCCTCTTCCTCAGCACCCCTGCCAATTTGATTCACCCAATATATTTGTAGATTGAAGTCACCCATTATAACTGTTTTACCTTTGTTGCATGCATTTCTAATTTCCTGTTTGGTACCATCCCCAACCCCACTACAACTGTTAGGTGGCCTGTACACAACTCCCACTAGCGTTTTCTGCCCCTTAGTGTTTCGTAGCTCTACCCATATCGATTCCACATCCTCCTAGCTAATGTCCCTTTCTATTGCATTAATCTCCTCTCTAACCAGCAACGCTACCCCACCTCCTTTTCCTTTCTGTCTATCCCTCCTGAATATTGAATATCCCTGGATGTTCAGCTCCCAGCCTTGGTCACCCTGGAGCCATGTTTCCATGATCCAAACTATATCATAGTCATTAATAGCTATCTGCACATTCAACTCATCCACCTTATTACGAATGCTCCTTGCATTGAGACACAAAGCCTTCAGGCTTGTTTTTACAACACTCTTACCCCTTATACAAATATGTTGAAAAATGGCCCTTTTTGATTTTTGCCCTGGATTTGTCTGCCTACCACTTTTACTTTTCACCTTGCTACCTATTGCTTCTACCCTCATTTATACCCCTCTGTCTCTCTGCTCACACATTTAAGAAACCCACCACCTCTTATTCTCTGTTTATTATCTTTTTCTTCTTTCCCCCCTACATGTTGGGTCTGAGTTCTTCCCTTCTCTGCCTCCTGCCTCACACACTGTCTACTGGCTTTCTCTATTTGAGTCCCTCCCCCCAACCGTTCTAGTTTAAAGTCTCCCCAGTAGCCTTTGCAAATCTCCCCGCCAGGATATTGGTCCCCCTCGGGTTCAAATGCAACCCGTCCTTTTTGTACAGGTCACACCTTCCCCAAAAGACGTTCCAATGATCCAGAAACTTGAATCCCTGCCCACTGCACCAGTCCTTCAGCCACGCATTTATCCTCCGCCTCGCACCATTCCTACTCTCACTGTCGCGTGGCACAGGCAGTAATCCTGAGATTGTTACCTTTGCGGTCCTTTTCCTTAACTCTCTTCCTAACTCCCTAAATTCTCCTTTCAGGACCTCTTCCCTTTTTCTACCTATGTCATTGGTACCTATATGTACCACGACCTCGGGCTCCTCTCCCTCCCATTTCAGGATATCTTGGACACGTTCAGACACATCCCAGACCCTGGCACCAGGGAGGCAAACTACCATCCGGGTCTCCAAACTGCGTCCACAGAATCCACAAGGTCCACTGAGTCCACAGTAAAGAAAGCCATGTGCCCGTCAGCTTTAACATGAAGCGATAAGGAGCAGCAGATCGTGGGATGCATACAAAATAGAACCATCTTAAAGTTACATATTAAGACCTATTTGGGTGCATTTCCTAGATAAGTCATTTTACTCATGTTTTTGATAAAAACTACTAATGGAAATTTGTCATAACATAATTACAACCTATTTGCAGTGCATGAACATGGAGTATAAACCACTTTCCACACACTCCCAACATCCCATACCACTTCACAGACAATGAAGTACTTTTGTAGAGTGCTCTCTGTAGTATTATTGGAAACCCATCAGCCAATATGCATTCACTAAACTCTCTCAAACAAGCTACATAGCAACAGTGTGGTCAGGGTGCAATTTAGTGACTGAATAATATTGGTCAGGAATCCTCATGTTCTCCTTCAAAATAACCCATGAAATCTTTGACATGTCGTGCAGTTTTCCTACAAAACCAAGTCAGAGGGTCAGCTAGTATTTTCTGCATGAGTTTGAAGTGAGTCACAGCAGGCAGTAGCATTTTGTTTTTGAATGATTACGTGGCCTTTTCAATTTAATTAGAACTCTCGAAGGCCGGATATTTCAATGCCCCCTCCAACAACACCACACAGTGAGGTCGGACTTCCCCAGAGAGAAGGATCTCCCAACAGCCACATCATCAACACAAAATCTCTACCAAGAATATTACAGTGTAGAGCATCAGATAGGCTATTTGTCACAAATGGATGCTTTATATTCCCCTGTCCCTTCCTTCTGTCTGAGGTTAATATGCAGCTTCCTCCATGCTTACCTATCGTTGTGGCACCAATTTCCACAGTCTTTCCACACTCTGGGTGAAGAAGTTCCTCCTAATGCTTTGTTCAAAAATCCAATGGGAATTACTGTGATCTATTTTGTAATATTAAAGACACAACATGAATATAAATAATATTATATTGTTACCCTGCATCTTCTCCACCAAAAGCATCACATTTAAAAACCTCTATGAAGTCGCCTTCCAGTCTTTGCATTTCTACAGTGGAAAACACTACCTACCTGCCAAACATTCCTGGTGTTTAAAGCCTTCCTCCCTCAGCCGTACAAAGCTACATTTACTCCTGAAGGTAGAAACTGCTGGAAACACTCTGCAGTCCGGGTAACATCTGTGGACAACAGAGTTAATGTTTTATATACAGGACCCTTCATCAGAACTGGCAGAGAGGGAAAGAGGTTAGTTTCAGTAGCAGATAAGGTGAAGTTGGGGACACAAACAACTGCAGATGCTGGAATCTTACTTACATAGAATACAAAATGCTGGTGTAACTCAATGAGTCAGGTAGCATCTCTGGAGGACATGGATAGGCAACATTTCAGATCAGGACCCTTAGACTCCTGAAGAAGGGTCCTGACCTGAAACGTCACTTATCCATGTCCTCCAGGAAAGCTGTCTGACCCACTGAATTATCTAACATTTTGTTTTCTCAGGTGAAGATGGGATTGGGTGGAGCAAAGGAATGGCTGAGGATAGTGATCCAATATGGCAGTTAAGATCAGAATATTCTTCATTTTTACACCTTCACACACACACACACACACACACACACACACACACACACACACACACACACAAACAATTGGAGTGAAGAGCTCAACAAAGGAAAGAAATAGAAATGTTGTAAGACTGCTCATTATTATGTATCAAGGGGTAAATTAAAGGTTCTGCTCCTCTTCATTGTCTGAACGTTTGAATTGTTACTTTTCCATTCAGAGACTTAAAAATGATGAGGCTTATAAAGTGCTTTTTATGTAATTATCAGCTTGTTGCAAATGGAGAAGCTTTGAGACTTGCAAAGTACCAAACTGAGCTTTCCTTAATTACATTCACAGTAGCTGTACACATTTGGAGCCTCCAAATAGTGATTTATTTTCCTTTAATTTCATTTATTTAGTTGGTTTGTGGGTATTATTGGCAAGGCCACCATTTACTGCCCATTTATTGCCCGTCCTTAATGCCATTAAGAAGGCGGTATTGAGCCACGTTCTTTTTTTTTTTGAAAATATTTTTAATTGGAGAAAAGTACACAACCTATTCACATCATTGCAGTCTTACATTTTTAAATTGATATTACCTTTTGCCTTTTTTTTTTAAACTAGATAGAACTAAAAAGATAGATGAAGTAAAGAAAGAAAAGAATGAGAAGAAAAAGAGAAAAGAGAAAAAAAAAAGAAAAAAAAAAGAAAAAAAAAAAGATAGTTAAAGAAGAATGGAAAATTTTATTAAAGTAAAAAACTTCATTCGAGATATATTCGTACATTTCAGAGTATAGCCTTTCATCCATTCTTTAGCCCGAGCATTAGTCAGGTTCCCGTGCTGAACCATTCTGACCCTTTAAATAATCAATAAAGGGAGACCATGTTCCAACGAATAATTCCTGTTTATCCAACAGGGAAAATCTGATTCTTTCCACGTTTAAGGTCTCCGTAATTTCTATAATCCACATTTTGATTGTGGGGGCCGGAGGGCCTTTCCAAAATTTTAGAATTAATTTTTTTCCAGTTATTATACTATAATCAATAAAGTTTCTTTGTGTTGTTGTAAGTGTTTGATTTAATTCTGATGTTCCGAGTATTATAAATTTTGGATCCGGGTCCACTTGTGTGCTGGTCACTTTAGATATTATACTAAAAATATTTACCCAGAATTTTTTAATTTTTATACAGTTTGCAAACATATGAGATAAGGTAGCTTCTAAATGTTGACATTTATCACATATAGGTGAGATATGTTGAAAGATTTTATGTAATTTTGTTTTTGAATAATGTAACCTATGTATTACTTTAAATTGTATTAAAGAATGTCTGTCATTTAATGAACATTGATGTATATGTTGTAAACTTTCTTCCCAAGTATCTTTCGTTATTATTTGATTTAATTCTTTTTCCCATGTTTGTCTGTGTAAGTCCGTCGATGGAATGTCACTGTCTAATAAGATATTATATATATAAGATATTAATTTTTCTGTATTAGGATGTTTATTCCAACATTCGTCAAGAATTTCTGAATTTCTAATTCGAAAATTTTGAGTATTCGATTTTACATAATCTCCGAGTTGAAGATATCTGAAATAATCATTTCCTCGAAGTCCATAAGTCTGTTGCAACTCCTGAAATGTCAGAAAAGTGCCTTCCTTATAAAGTTGTCCCATATTTTTAATTCCATAATTCTTCCATTGTGTAAAACCCCTGTCCAACCATGAGGGTTTAAACAAAGGGTTATTCACAATTGGGAGAAAAAGTGATAAATTATCTAATTTTAATGTCTTTTTTAATTGTTTCCAAATTCGTATGGCACTAAATATTATAGGGTTTTCCCTATATATTTTTTTGTTTAATTTAGATGTAGCAAATAATATCGAACCGATATCAAAAGGCAAACAATCTTCCTTTTCCATTTTTAACCAATCTGGTTGTTGATCTATGTCTTCCAACCAGAAATTCATATTTTTAATATTAACTGCCCAAAAATAAAACAGAAAGTTGGGTAAAACCAAACCTCCATTTATTTTTGATTTACACAAATGTCTTTTGTTTATCCTATGATTCTTATAATCCCAGATAAAATCATTAACAATGGAGTCCAATTTAAAAAAAAAGTTTTTTGACAAATATATCGGAATTGTCTGAAAAAGGTATAATATTTGCGGTAAAAAAATCATTTTTATGGCATTAATTTTGCCAACCATTGAGATAGGACATGTTTTCCAGTATTGAATATTCTTATGTAGTTTATTCAGTAATGGGGGAAAATTTGTTAAATTGCTCATATCTAAGCTTCCCCCCAGTCTAATTTCAGTAAAAACACTGAATCAAGCACTTGAACAACTAATCTTTATTTTAACAAAAGCGCTATTACAGTTCAACTACTGTACCTATCCCACCACGGGTTCAATTCTCGTATTTGCCTGATCATGCCCTCTAGGCCTCGCTCAAACAGAGACACTCCAGAAAGTCACGCAGTCCCAAGTGCTCTCCCAGAAGAGCGTTGGACCTTGTGGTAGCAGACTTTTATATGTCCTGGGTCTTCAAGGGGCCGAACCACATGGGGGTGGTCTCTGAACAATCCAATTACAGATATCGATTAACCCCATACATAACAGACATTTTCCTAACCCAATAATACAGCAGCTCAATACATTGTATTCAAACCGGACTTCTCAAGGAAGCCAACTTAGAAACATTTACCCTGATCTGCAAGAAACCCAGACAAGGCTCAATACCTCATGCAATCAACACTCGGCAAAGTAGAACTCTGCAACATTATTTACAATTATTTACAAGGTGTATGTCTGGTTTGCACTCATCCAATCCATTCTATGCATTTTGCACCTAATTGACAGGGTCTGCAGATGTTCCTATTCTTTTCTTGCAACTTGTATCTAGGCTCTAGACACACTGGTACCACTCCGCAGCTTGTCCCAGCTCTGCAGAGAGCAATTCCAAAATGACCAAATCTCCCAGCATCCCTGAAGCTTTTACCCCATTTTAAAGTCTCTCCAATTTGGCCAGTATTAACACATCCAGGCAGGTGGAGGGTACTCCATCCCACTTCTATATTTTGAAGTTGTTGTAAAAGCTTTGAAAGTGAATCATTCAGCATAGGATACCTACTGTAGCTTCTAGCACACTCTTGAAGCCATGATATTCACATGGATGGCCCAGATGAGTTTCAGGTCAATGGTGACCTACAGGTTGCTGGCAGTGGGGGGTGGGTATTGTTTGACATTCCTGTGGCACAGATGTTCTTAGGATTTTATCTTCTTTCTCAGAGGTGGGGCTCCAACCCGAAGAATCGTTGATCCATTTCCCTCCAGCTGCTTTTTTCTCTGCACGTTATTAGTCTATGCCTGTATATTGCCTTGGTCTTGCTGCATGCAGGCACAGAATGTTTCATTTGCAAAGTAGTTGTGGATGGATTTAAATAATGTGTAATCATCAGCAAAAATTCCCAATTCTGACCTTATGCTGGAACGAAGGTTTTTGAAGCATCTGATTTTGGGGTTTTGGACACTACCTAAGGAACTGAGGCTGAAATGATTGATCTCAATCAACCACAACCAACTTCCTTTGTGTGGGGTATGACTCCAATCAATGGAGTATTTTATCCTTTGATCCCCACTGACTGCCCTTAACCCAGGCTCCATAATGCCATATTTGAAACTGATTCAATGTTAAGTGTAATTGCTCCCAGTTCACCTTTGGAACTCATCTCTCTGTTCCTGGCTAACTAAATGCATTATCAAGTAGATGCCAGTGTTGTAGTGGAACTTTGGCAAGAGGTGCAGCTAGTTCTGGACCTGCGCTCCAGAACTTGCAGGAATGTTGTCTGGTCACAGAGCCTTTGCTGTATCCAACATCTTCAGTAGTTTCTTGATATCACTTGAAGTGAATTGGATCAGTTGCAGACAGGTTTTTGTGTTGGTAGGGATTTCAGAAGGAAGCACAAATGGCAAAATATTAGAATTTCTGGCTTAGAATTCACAAACAACATCTGCAACATTTTCCTCTCTGACGGGAGATAAAGATTATTTTGTGTTTACTGTGAGTTTATTGAAAACAAAGCCTACTCTTGTGGGGAGGCACAATCAACAGTTGCAATTTCCCACCTATTTTCTAAAATTCAGAACTTTAATTGAGTTAATCTGTAAAAAACAAATCTTGTGGTATTCCATTAATAAGCGTGGAATCCGAAAGTTGGTGTAATTTACTTGGAGCAGACTCCACAAAATAATAATAATAATAATAATAATAAAAACTTTATTGATCCCCTCAGGGAAATTCAGATGTCCAGAAGCCAACAACCAACAAACCCACACATTCAGAACGAAAGCAGACAAAAAATACATAAAATACAATATGGACAATACATGAAAGCATTAAATACTTAAAAAGATCCAATAATTAACTATTAAAAATGCAAACCATCCCCATACAGCCTAGTTCTGTATGGGGTATACAGTATTATACTGTATACAGTACTATACAGTATTGTCAGTATTATAAAATCTAATGGCTGCAGGGGTGAAGGATCTCCTGAACCGGTCCGTTCTACAGCGCAGGGAGAGGAGCCGGTTGTTGTTCCGTGTGCTCTTTTGACCCTCCAGAATTTCATGGAGGGGGTGCCCGGAGTTGTTGAGGATGACCTGCACCTTGCTCCTCATACACCTCTCAAGCACATCCACCACAGAGTCCACTCTCCCCCCCAGCACTGAGCTAGCTTGTTTTACCAGCTTGTCCAACTTCTTGCTGTTTTTAGCACTGATGTTGTTACCCCAGCAGACAACAGCGTAGAAAATGACACTTGCAACCACAGTTTAGTACAAGTACAGTATTTCATTGCGCACATTGAAGGATCAGAGCCTTCTGAGGAAAAAGAGTCTGCTCTGTCCTTTTTTGTAGAGGGCATCGGTGTTGACAGACCAGTCCAGTTTGTTATCAAGGTGCACTCCCAGATATTTATATGTCTGCACGAACACAGAATTAAATTAGCAATAGCACTGCCTAAGATTTTGGTATTAATGTATCTTCTTTGAAACTGGAGAGAGTTCAGACAAGATACGTTTTCAGCCAGTGGGCAGAACCTATAACTATCCTGTTACAGGGCCTGTGACCGTTGGCATACTAAGATTCAACTTGCTATATCAGCAGTGCAACTAAAATCTAGATGGTGATCAGAAATTGACCATCATGGCTTCCTCCTGATTGTCTAATGCATGTAGCTTTCCAAAATCAATTAACCTATCAACAAAAGAGCCATTTCCTCAGTGGTATATGTTTGAGATGATGCACAAGCACAAAATATTGAGATGGTTGGAAGTTTGGACATTTTGAACTTCTAAACTATTGAACATAAGCTCTCGGTTTCAAGGTGGGAAATGAACCAGAAATCATTCTGAACTCATTCTTAGATAAACATGAGCAATAATCTTAGTATCTGTATTAAATAACCAGTGATAATAGAATCACACAGAACCACAGGAGACTAGTTGGCACACTGTGCCTCTGCTGGTTCTTTGATAGAGTTCCAACCCCCTGCATCTGTTCCAGAGACCCTCGACTTACTCCTTTTAACATATACCATCCTAACGGCATTGTTTAAAAATGAATCTTTCTCAGCTTTACATTTATCCTAATTCCTTGCTATTGAATCTGCTTTCCCACCTTTCTGCAAATTATACTCTGTTTCAAGAGACCACTGTCTAAAATAACACTGGCTATGTGGAGAATCCATGTTACATTTTGTAAAACCTCCCATATATATTGGAATATTATAAAAATCTTGTGATCATTAGGTAAGTATCAATATGATAGTCGCATTATAACACTTGCAAATTAAATTATAACATCATAAAAATATTCTGATTGGTATTGCTTGGTTTTATCTATAACACAGTTCGGACTACAATATATGGAATCACTTATGTTAAAATCTTCAATGTGAAAGTCATTTTTTTTCAGGCTTGTATTTTTCTTTACCATGCCTGCTGCATCTACAGTCTGATGCTTGTTGTCCACATGACAATCAAAATCAGAGAACTATATATTATGTTCCTACACACATGACTCTCCCCCACCTCCTGACCCCATTACTAGTCTGAAGAAGGGTCTCGACCCGAAACGTTGCCTATTTCCTTCGCTCCATAGATGCTGCTGAGTTTCTCCAGCATTTTTGTCTACCTATTACTAGGCAGTGTGTGGTGCAGTGACAAAAGTGGATAAAGAATTTCAATCATTCCATTAGATCCTTTGCCTTCTTTGGAGTATGCAGTTCCTGGACTCCATTAGATGAGCTATTTTACCAGAAGTATTACAATAAATCTTTGAAAGCCAGTAATCCTGGGAGGGATAAGTATCTATTAGAACTTCATTCAAAAATAATAAAAGTCAGATTAATGCTGCCATTCTGAGCTTTGCAAATGCAAATTTAATTGTATATCTAAATGGGTCATTTGAATATTTCATCATTAAATAACCATTAGCACTCATTTATAGACAACCTCTTCCACTTGTGTTAACCTGGCACCTTACTCCAAGCTGTGATCTTTCAAGGAATGGTCCAAGTGCTGTGCTGAAGCACATTTTATTCTTACTTTTGTCCTGAGTGTTATACAGTGGAAAATCAGCCTTTTAAAGACTATTTTAAAGACAAAAAAACTCATAGAGAAATGCAGCATGGAAACAGGCCCTTCGGCAAACCATCCATGCTGGCCCTCAGCTACCCATTGACACTAATCCTACACCATTCCCATTTTTTATTCTCCCCATGTTTTCAACAACTTCCTCAATGTGTAACTTCCCACCAATGCATCGCAAACATATTACATTGGCCAATTAATGCTTTGGATTGTGGGAGTTAGTTAACTGGAGCACCCAGAGGAAACCCACCTGGTCACAGGGAGAATGTGCAAGATTGAAGCTGGTGCTCTGGCACTGTGAACCAGTGGCACAACTAGCTGCACCACTGTGCTGCTTTCTGTCAATTTAGAGGGTTTGGCTAATTGGGCATGTGGGCAAGTCTATCCCTTGTCTCTTTTTTGAACACATTTTTTTTTTATTTTTTTTTTTTTAAATTTTTTATTAGAAGTACGGTAAATTACAGTAATACACAACACTTATATCTTAATACATTCTTTATACCGCTTCATTTTTTTAAGCTTTAAGAGAAAGATAGAAGTAAGAAAAGTAAAGAAAGTGCGCAAGAGTCGTGAGGTGCAAGAGAGTGTTGTGAAAAGAAAGCCCCTTAGAAAAGAAGTTAGAGAAGGAAGTAAAGTAAGAAAGTAGATCCTAGAAAAGAAAGAAAAAGAGAGTAGGAACAATCGCAGAAAGGGAACCACCAACCAAGTCTGTTTTTATTGTTTTACCTCCCATTACCAGGTCCTGATACCATTTCTTTATTTATTTATTTTTTAAATTACTATTGCACCTCATGCTTGTAATAAGTCCAAAAACGTAGACCACGTCTTTTGGAATTGGTCTGCTTTCCCTGCTAAGAGGAATCTCATCTCTTCCAGATGTAATGTTTCCAACATATTTGATGTCCACATTTTTATTGTTGGTGTGGGCGCATTTTTCCAGAATTTAAGTATAAGCCTTTTTCCCATTATTAGCCCGTAATTGAATAAGTTCTTCTGATACACGTTTAATTCAGGGATACCTTCCGATATTCCAAAAATGATCCATTCTGGTTTTGGTACCAGTTTTATTTTAATTAATTTTGAGAAAATATCAAATATTTCATACCAGAATTTTTGGATGTTTGTACAAAAAACAAAAGAATGTGCTATGGTAGCTTCTTGACATAGACATTTATCACAGATTGGTGAAACATTAGGAAAGATTTTATTTAATTTAGTTTTTGAATAATATAGTCTATGTAATGTTTTGAATTGGATGAGCGTATGTCGTACGTTGATCGAACCTTTATGCACCTGTAGTAAGTGGTTATCCCAGCTCTCTTTTGAAATTTTTATAGTTAATTCTTGTTCCCAGTCTCTTCTAATTCCTTCCGTTGTGGGTATTTCTATGTTTAAAATGATATTATATAAGTACGATATTAGATTAGCTGATTCCGCCTTTGTCTTCATTGCTTCATCTAGTAAGTCGGAAGGCATATTATGATAGTCTTTTGTGTATTTTTTCAGGTAATCACGAATTTGTAGATATTTAAAATATTGATTATTTTTCAGATTATATTTCAGTTGTAGTTGTTGAAATGATAGTAATTTTCCCCATTCATACAGATCTTCGAGCATTTTGATTCCCATTCTTTCCCATTGTATAAATGATTTGTCTATGGTTGAAAGTTTAAATGATGGGTTATTAACTATTGGTATTGAGAGAGATAGGTTTCTTAATTTTAGATTCTGTTTTATTTGTTTCCATGTTCTAATTGTGCTATTTATAATTGGGTTTTTATTATAATTTTTATTATTCAAATTTATTGGAGAGAGAATAATCGCTCCTATATTACTCGGGGAACAGTCCTCTTTTTCCATTATAATCCAGTCCGCCTGCTGGGCAGAATTGTCCAGCAGGTGAATCATATTTTTAATATTTACTGCCCATTTATAATACATAAAGTTAGGGAGCGCGAGACCCCCCAACTCTTTTCGTTTATTAAGGTGTGCTCTTTGTATTCTATGGGATTTATAATCCCATATAAAATATGTAATGTCTGAGTCCAATTTTTTGAAAAACTTTTTTGGGAGATATATAGGTATTGATTGAAATAGGTATAGGATTTGTGGTAAGAAAATCATTTTTATAGCATTTATTCTGCCTATTAAGGACATCGGAAGTGTTTTCCAGAATTTAATCATATTATTTAATTTCTTAAGTAAGGGATTATAATTGGCTTTAAACATATCCTGGTAATTTCTAGTAATTTCAATTCCCAAATATTTGAATTTTTCTGTAGCTATTTTAAAGGGGAATTTCCTGAGGTGTGTTGAGTCTTTTGGTTTTATCGACATAATTTCACTTTTGTTCCAGTTTATTCTATATCCTGAAAAGGATCCAAAGTCCTCAATTAAATTTAATATATTTGGTATACTAATTTGTGGTTTTGTGATGTACAATAGTACGTCATCGGCATATAAGGATATTTTGTTATTTGAATATTTTGTATTATAACCGTAAGTATCCATGTGTGTTCTTATTTTTTCAGCAAGGGGTTCGATTACTAAAGCAAATAACAGCGGTGATAATGAACATCCTTGTCTATTGCCCCTTGATAGTTCAAATTTCGAGGATAATATATTATTAGTTAGTATTCTAGCCGTAGGTTTGTTATATAATAGTTTTATCCAAGCGATGAAGTTCTCTCCCAATTGGAATTTTTGCAATACTTTAATCATATAGTCCCATTCTACTTGATCAAACGCTTTTTCTGCATCCAATGAGATGATAGATAACTCTTGGTCCTGAGATTTATGTGAGTGCATTATGTTGAGCAAACGTCTCAAGTTATTAAATGAATGTCTCTTAGGTATAAATCCTGTTTGATCCTCATTTATTAGTCTACTAACATACCTGCTTAGTCTACTGGCTAGTGTTTTCGCTATTATTTTTTGATCCGTATTTAACAAAGCTATAGCTCTATATGATCCTGGTTCTTCTATATTTTTATCTTTTTTAAGTATTAATATGATCGTTGATTCTGCTAGTGTTTCAGGTAAGTTTTGCTCTTTAAAAGCATGTGTATACATTTTCTGTAATCGTGGAGTAACTATGTCATAAAAAGATTTATAAAATTCATTACTGAATCCGTCTGGTCCTGGTGTTTTTCCATTCTTTAGTGTTTTTATTGTGTCTTCTATCTCCTTAGAAGTAATTTGTGCTCCCAGTTCCTCTTGTTCCCTCAGTTCTAATTGTGGTAGGTTACAGTTATCTAAAAATCTGAGATTTTATTATTGTCTATTAACGTTTTAGATGTGTATAGATTCTGGTAAAATTGAGCAAATCTTTTATTGATATCCTTGGGTAGTGTTAATAATTCCCCTCTGTCTGATTTAATCTTTAGTATTGCATTCTCTTTTTCCCGTTTTTTCAGTTGCCGTGCTAGGAGTTTGTGGGGTTTGTCCCCGAATTCGAAGTGTTCTTGTTTTGTGATTTGAAATAATGTTATAATTTTCTCTGACAGTAATTTATTTAGCTTGAATTTCAATAGTAGGATTTTATTATGTTTATCCATAGTTGGATTTTTAGCATTATCTGTATCTAATTGTTTTATTTGTTCTTCTAAATGTCTTTGTTCATTCTTATTCTTTTTATTTTGATAAGCTTGGAATGAAATAATGACTCCTCTAATAAATGCTTTGAAGGATTCCCATAATAGCGTGGGGGAAATATCTAGTGTATCATTTATCTCAAAAAATAGATCCATCTGTTTTTTTAGATATATACTCCCTTGTGGGTCTTTTAAGATTTGCGAGTTAAACCTCCAGAACGATTTATTCATAGACATTCCTTCTAGTTTTAAAACAAAAGTTAACGGAGAGTGGTCTGAGATCGCATTAGTGTGGTATTTAGCGTTCATAGTGTGCGGAATTAATTTTGTATCCACAAGAAAGTATTCTATCCGTGAGTATGTTTTATGCACCGTTGAATAAAACGAATAATCCCTTCCCGTCGGGTTTGCAATCCTCCACACATCTGCTATATTTGTGTTTTCCATATATGTATGTAAAAGTTCACTGGTTTTAGATTTCATATTACCTTTTTGTTTTTGCATCGATTTATCTAGATAAGGGTCTAAAACACAGTTAAAGTCTCCTCCAATTATAACATTTTGATAATTAAATTCTGCAATTATATTCAGAATTTTATTAAAAAATTGAGGGTTATCGAAATTGGGCGCGTATATATTTACCAGCGTAATTGGCGTATTATTGATCTCTCCTGCTACTATAAGGTATCTCCCTTCCTTATCTAAAATAGTATTCTTTGATTTAAATGGAATTCCTTTACGAATGATGATTGCAGTGCCTCTAGATTTGGAGGTGAATGAAGAGTGAAATGTTTGTCCTATCCAGTTCGCCCTCAGTCTCGTCTGATCTTGATGTTTAAGATGCGTTTCCTGTAGAAACGAAATGTCCGTGTTGTATGATTTCAACTGAGCTAGTATCTTGCTCCTTTTAATAGGTTCATTAATACCCCTTATATTCCAGCTACATAGTGTGATTCCTCCCATTTTCTTTTGATTATCATCATACATTTTTACCAATTTTAATGATCTTATTTATTATGGTGCATTCATACCTCAGGACTCTGGTTATTTTGGGGGCATTTCTATTATAGACTTCCTTGGTAGTTCTCCTCCGCGATTGTCCTTGGAAAGAAAACACATAGATGTGACGTATTGTGATAAAAATAAAAAATAAAAGTATATCAAATAAGTGTACGGTGTCTGAGATTTCAACACCGTAGTGAGTGTCCCACTCGTCTGTGGGGTACGACATCTATATCGCTTCCGGCGTAGATGTTATGACGTTAGCCCCGCTGCCTTTATTACCCAAAACCTAGGGGGTCGGTACCGTTTCCAAATCAGTTCTATTTCACCCTAGTTGCAGTATATATATATGTTTCATTCCGACTTCAATTGTATTCAGTTACATATATTCCTCACTCTTTATCTCTTAACTATTTTGAATTGGTTTTAGTATTGTTAAAAGTGAGCTGTTCGCTGAAAGGGTTAACCGGAGTTTTGAACACATTTTGCAAGCCTTGAAAAAGACTTCAATGAGGTTGGCAAAGAATGCTTGGGTTAAACATCCAATCTGTTTTCAGTAAATGGGACTATTATGGCCCATATTTTACACTGAGGAACAACTAACCATTGATACATGCAGTGATATGACATAATCATTACAATAACATCTAAGAGCCTGATGGCTAGGGGGATTTTTTTCATGTTACTGTCACATTATTAAACACAAATTATCCCTAGGTTTCTAAAAAGTGCATCACTGCAGCAGAATAAAAGTACATCTGAACTGGTTTCCTTCGCCAAAACGTATCAGAATGTAACTTCAAGCTCTTCTCAAGGAGCAAGTTGCAGCTAGAGAAAATGAATAGATAGATGAGGCTGCCATTTGTTTATCTTTTCTGACCATAGATAAAGCTTGCCTTCGTCTACCCTCTGCAGCCTCCTTCAGGCTGCTGATGGGGCTATGATGGGTAAGTCTGCTGTTATTGCTATATCTTATCAAGACATTTTATTGCCCGTGTCTGGTTGCCACAATTGGGTGTTGACGTTCTTTGTAATGGTTGCTTTGTACAACTCAACAGTTGGAAATATTCAGAGCACTTATGGTCTTAATTAACAGCAGTCAGATTGCGTTTACATAAATAAACTAGTTGGGATTTTATCCTTGGTGACTTTTATAGGAGCCCTTCACAATTAGGCAGATTAGTCAGTTCATTATCTGAGCTAGCCATGTCTGATGCACAATGTCTGCAATGCTAGCCAGACATTAGAAACACAATCCTGCCGTAACCATCCGAGTTTCCAACCTATCTTCCTGCACAGAGCAGCTGATCACAGGGATGGCCTTTTACTAAAGTTTAAAAAAAACACGAACAAAACTTAAGTGTGGTGCAGCTTATTTCCACTCTATTATGAACAAACGCATCCTAAAATAAAGCAATGGATGAGACTTTTTGATAATGAGATTCAGGATTAGCTACACATTTTAGTCAGAGGGTGGTGAATCTGCGGAATTCTTTGCTACAGAGGCTCTGGCCAAGTCAGTGGATATTTTTAAGACAGAGATAGATAGATTCTTGATTAGTACAGGTGTCAGAGGTTATGGGGAGAAGGCAGGAGAATGGGATTAGGAAGGGGAGATAGATCAGCCATGATTGAATGGCGGAGTAGACTTGATGGGCCGAATGGCCTAATTCTACTCCTATCACTTTTGACCTTATGATCTGGCGGTCACCAGACCCGGGTTCGATCCCGACTACAGGTGCTGTCTGTATGGAGTTTGTACGTTCTCCCCGTGATCTGCGTGGGTTTTCTCCGAGATCTTCGGTTTCCTCCCGCACACCAAAGAAGTACAGATTTGTAGGTTAATTGGCTTGATTAATTGGCTTGATTTAAAAAAATGTTAAAATTGTCCAAGTTGGCGATATGCAGAGTACTGCCCTGCCGACTACAAAATTCAGAAGGTTCAGAAGGTTATGGAGGCGCTATGGAGACTTGAGTCCAGCGCCAACTAGCTCCGTGCCGAAGAAACTAAAAACGGGAGAAAATCGGGTCTTACCTGCAGCGATCGCGATCTGAACGGCTGCCTGCGTGACGTCATCAGGCGCGCTACTCTACGGTATGTCGTTACAACGTACCCCCACCCGTGTGACACAAAAAAAAGGCGCTAAAGGGAAATCGCAGCCGGAAGAGGAAGGCCCTACAGAGGCCTCGGCCTCAGTTACAACGTCGCCCCAGGAAGAACCTCCGAAGAAAACAAAACAGAAAAAGTCCGAAATGGAGGATCTTAAAACTTTTCTCGTTGCCGAATTGAAAACCTTTGGAGAGAATTTTGGAGAGAAATTTAAAGAGGATCTCTACTCTTTCAAGGTAGATTTTAAAGCAGAAATGCTTTCTACCGTTCAACAAATACTGGAAATCTGGAAAAGGACGACGGAGGAAGAAGTCAAGGATCAGATGGAAACGCTGGAAGCCAGGCTCGTTTCGGTGGAAGCGAATGTCAATATGGATGTGGCCCCCATTCGTCACGAACTTGATCAACATAGAACAGCGATAACCGAACTTGAGAAATGGGCGGCGACAAGTGAGGAAACTGTAGCTCTACTCCTTACTGAAAACCAACGCCTCTCCGATATGGTGATCAAATTAAATGATAAATGTACCGATTTGGAGGGTCGTCAAAGACGTACGAACCTAAGAATTGTAGGGGTGAAAGAAGGAAGTGAGAAGGAAATGGGCACTCGGGATTTTGTGGCAGACCTATTACAAAAAGCCTTAAAATTGGATCACAAACCTTCACTCGGTCGAGCTCATAGAGCGCAGCGACGTCGTACACAAGATGAAGCCCATCCAAGACAAATCATCGTAAAGGTGCAACTGGATCATGAATTTGACGATATAATGAAGAAAACTGTTCAAGGCGGACAGCTCCTTTTTGAAGGTGTGAGATTCAGTATTTACCGAGATTATCCGGCAGAAGTCTTCAAGAAAAGAGCGCTGTTCACTGAGACAAAAAGAATACTGAAGAATGTACATGGTTTGAGATACGGCCTGCTTTATCCCGCAAGACTAAGAGTCACCTACAAGTCCAAGGAGCTATTTTTTACGGACCACGAAAAAGCACTGAAATACGCCAAAGAAATCGGGAACCTGACCGTAGACTGAAGAATTTACTTTACGCCTTAGGAGTCAAGGACTAACAGGACCACCAGATCTAAAAGGACCTTTAGAGTTCTTTTAAGAGCTTTAAGGACATTCGAAAACCGAAATGGACGGAGGACATTGGAGAAAACCGTGACCTTTGTATTTTTTAATTTTTTTTATTTTATTAATTTTACTAATCATTGTTATTATCTGTATATTCATACCTAACTACAACTAATACTTATTTAATATCCACATTACTACTAAAATTATTAACATCAACATTCCTCATAAAAATTTAATACTGTATATGATTGATAACAATGATTAATAACTAATAGTCTTTGATTAACGTAGAGATGAATTACATACTTATATTATATAAGAGGATATGCAAGAGGTAAATTAGCCTATGTCATAATAAAACTTGACGGTTTTCCTCTTTGATTTTCAAATTAAAATTAAATTTATAGATTTAGCGAAGAAAATAATATAATATGCAGAGAATAATAACGTTGTGAATTTTTGATATTCTTGAATTTTTCTGCAGGGATACGTGCTTATGTATGTATGCACATGGGTATATATACATATATATATGTATTATGGTGTGTGTGTGTATGTATGGGTATGTATATAAGTTTGTTACTCCCAAAGAAGTTATTTGAATGTTAGAAATAATCTTTCTTTTTCTTCGGGCACGGAGCTGGGAATTTTTTTTTTACAAAGGCTACGGAAGTCTTTAGAATTCTAGCCACGTTAGTGTGGCTATCACTAACTACACTAATTGTAGATGTAGTTCTTTTTCTTTCACCCTTTACTAATCAATTCTATCACTTTTTTCACTTTAAATATTTTTATAACTCAACGTTTGAATGGAAAAACAAGTCTAATACAAGGAGATGTGTTCGGAAGAGCGATGTATATGATTTTAAATTCATCTATCTGAAGTTCGGTAGCAGGGTCAGGTTCTATGTGTTGTACTTTCTGCTCGGCTATAGACCACCTTAGAAACAATATGCAAGATGTTAATATGATAAGAGGGGGTCAGGGAATAACATTTTGTAGTTGGAATGTCAAGGGAATCAATGAACCAATTAAGAGAGGTAAAGTTTTGGCACATCTAAACCTAATCAAAACAGATATAATATTTCTCCAAGAAACGCACCTTAAAAAGGAATCTCAACATAGACTTAAAGCTAAGTGGATCGCTGAATCATATCATTCCTCTTTTTCCCATAAATCCAGAGGAGTTGCAATATTAATTCGTAAAGGAATACATTTTACGAACTCTTCAACAATAGTGGATATTGATGGTAGATATATTATATTAGTTGGAGAGTTAAATGGTGAAAAAGTAATTCTTCTCAATGTATATGGGCCTAACTTTGATAACCCCATGTTTTTTAATAAAACATTTAATAAAATTCCTGAATTTACACAATATAAATTAATAATTGGAGGAGACTTCAACTGTACATTAGATTCATACTTAGATAGATCTTCAAGGCAAAAAAAAGTAAAATCTCAATCAAGTGTATTTTTAAATTCATTTATTAATACCACTAATATTAAGGATGTCTGGAGAATAGAAAACCCAACTGGACGGGAATACTCATTTTACTCACTAGTACATAAAACATACTCAAGAATAGATTATTTTTTGGTTGACTCTAGGTTTATCCCATTTATTTATAATTCAAAATATCATAACATTATAATCTCAGATCACGCACCTGTAACATTCATGATTAAATTAAATGGAATATCCGAGAAACAAACATATTGGAGATTCAACCCACAAATTTTGAACGAAAGATCATGCCAGGAATATATTATTAAACAGATTCAAATATTTTTTGAGGTAAATGACAACCCTGACACACCTACTTCTCTTATGTGGGAAACGTTTAAAGCGTTTGTTCGTGGTACATTAATTTCCGCTCAAGCATTTTATAATAAAGAGAACAGGATTAAACAACAAACATTGGAAAGTGAAATCAAGCAACTAGATATAGAAAATGCGAGAATGCCATCTATTTTAAAACATAATAAAATTGCTGTATTAAAATATAAATTAAATTAAATGTATTCAGAACAAGTAATAAAACTTTATCAAAAAACCAAACAATTACATTTTGAATTTGGAGACAAACCACAAAAACTATTATCACGTCAGTTACGAAAAATGGAAGGGGAAAAAATAATTCATAAAATTAGAACAGAGACAGGAGAATTATTAAAAATGCCTAAGGACATAAATGATAGATTTCTCCAATACTATCATAACCTTTATTCAACTAAAACCGTAGGACAATCAGAAGGAATAGCAGATTTTTTACTAAAATGTAATTTAAAAGGTTTAGATTCAAACGATAGAGAATTATTAGAAAAGGAGATTACCATAAAAGGTATTGAGGAGTCTATCGGCTCTTTAAAAAATGGTAAAGCAGTAGGACCAGATGGTTTAGGCTCCGAATTTTATAAAAAATTTCATGACTTGCTTTGCCCACGTTTACAAAGATTATATGAGTATATCTATACTCAACAGAAACTTCCAGACACTTTAAATGAATCTATAATAACACTTATTCCTAAAGCTGATAAAGATCCGGAAGACCCGGGATCATATAGAGCAATCGCACTTTTAAATACAGATCAGAAAATATTAACTAAAATACTAGCGAATAGATTAAGTATAGTGATGAATAAATTAATACACCCTGACCAAACAGGCTTTATTCAGAAACGGTACTCATATTATAATCTAAGAAGATTATTTAATATTATATATTCCAAGAGAAATATTAAGGAAGATCTAGCAATAATCTCACTTGACGCTGAAAAAGCATTTGATCAGGTCGAATGGTCTTATTTATTTTCGGTGATGGAAAATATGCAGTTAGGGGAGAAATTCTGTACATGGATAAAACTGTTATATACAAATCCCACGGCTAGAATATTTACAAACCAAAGGTTGTCATCTAAATTTAGTCTATCTAGAGGTTGTAGACAAGGATGCCCGTTATCTCCATTATTATTTGTGCTTGCTATTGAGCCACTTGCAGAAAGAGTCAGGGGGCATCCGGAAATACACGGATATAACACAAAGGACACAGTGAATAAAATTTCTTTATACGCAGATGATGTATTAATTTACATTACAAAACCAGAAATTAGTATTCCAAACTTATTAAAGCTAATAACCCAATTTGGTTCACTTTCAGGATACAGAATAAATTGGAATAAAAGTGAAATTATGCCAATAAGGGAACATAACAAACAGATAATACAACAATTTCCATTTAAAATAGTAAACAAAAAATTTAAATATCTAGGTATTTATATAACTAAGAAATATACATCATTATTTAAAGCAAATTTTCCACCATTACTAAATAAACTACATAAGAATATTCAATACTGGAAAACACTTCCTATCTCAATGGTAGGCAAAATTAATGCCATAAAAATGATTTTTTTACCGCAAATATTATACCTTTTTCAGACAATTCCGATATATCTGGCAAAAACCTTTTTTTTTAAACTGGATTCTATTGTTAATGATTTCATCTGGGATTATAAGAATCATAGGATAAACAAAAGACATTTGTGTAAATCAAAAATGAATGGAGGCTTGGTTTTACCCAACTTTTTGTTTTATTTCTGGGCAGTTAATATTAAAAATATGAATTTCTGGTTGGAAGAAATAGATCATCAGCCAGACTGGTTAAAAATGGAAAAGGAAGATTGTTTACCTTTTGATATCGGTTCGATTTTATTTGCTACGTCTAAATTAAACAAAAAAATTTATAGGGAAAACCCTATAATATTTAGTGCTATACGAATTTGGAAACAATTAAAAAAGACATTAAAATTAGATAATTTATCACTTTTTCTTCCAATTGTGAATAACCCTTTGTTTAAGCCTTCATGGTTGGACGGGGGTTTTACACAATGGAAGAATTATGGAATTAAAAATATGGGACAACTTTACAAGGAAGGCACTTTTCTGACATTTCAGGAGTTGCAACAGACTTACGGACTTCGAGGAAATGATTACTTCAGATATCTTCAACTTAGAGATTATGTAAAATCAAATACTCAAAATTTTCGAATTAGAAATTCAGAAATTCTTGATGAATGTTGGAACAAACATCCTAATACAGAAAAATTAATATCTTATATATATAATATCTTATTAGACAGTGACATTCCATCGACGGACTTACATAGACAAACATGGGAAAAAGAATTAAATCAAATAATAACGAAAGATACTTGGGAAGAAAGTTTGCAACACATACATCAATGTTCATTAAACGCCAGACATTCTCTAATACAATTTAAAGTAATACATAGGTTACATTATTCCAAAACAAAACTACATAAAATTTTTCAACATATCTCACCTATATGTGATAAATGTCAACATTTAGAAGCTACCTTATCTCATATGTTTGCAAACTGTATAAAAATTAAACAATTCTGGGTAAATATTTTCAGTATAATATCTAAAGTAACCAGCACACAATTGGACCCAGATCCAAAATTAATAATACTTGGAATATTAGAATTAAATCAAACATTTAGAATAACACAAAGAAACTTTATTGATTATAGTTTAATAACAGGAAAAAAATTAATTCTAAAATTTTGGAAAGGCCCTACGACCCCCACAATTAAAATGTGGATTATAGAAATGACGGAGACCTTAAATGTGGAAAGAATCAGACTCTCCCTGTTGGACAAACAGGAATTATTCGTTGGAACATGGTCTCCTTTTATTGATTACCTAAAGGGCCAGAACAGTTCAGCACAGGAACCTGACTAACACCCGGGCTAAAGAATGGATGAAACGCTATATCTAGAAATGTACGAATATATCTCGAATGAAGTTTTCTATTTTAATAAATTTTTCCATTCTTCTTTAACTATCTTTTTTTCATTTTTTTTTTTTTTGTTGTTTTAAATTTTTTTTTTTGTTTTTGTTTTTGTTTTTGTTTTGTTTTTTTATTTATTTTTTTTATTTTTTATTTTTCTTCTCTTTTTTCTCTTTCTTTACTTCATCTTTCTCTTTAGTTCTATTTAGCTTAAAAAAAAAGCAAAAGGTATTGGAGACATTGTAATAATATTTAACAATATTATCAATTTAATAATGTAAGACTGTAATGATGTAATTAGGTTGTGTACGCATCTCCAATAAAAAAATATTAAAAAAAAGAAAAGAAAATAAGCCCAGTGCGTGGATACAGTCTATGATGTGTTTAATATCCAGCCCATGTATCATTTTACAAATGTATATTGTCCTTTTTGGCTGTGATGGTTGAATGGATATCATGCAATTTAAAGTTGAATTTGCATCACAAAAAAAACAAAAAAAGAAAAAAAAAAAAAGAAGGTTATGAGTTTCGCAGACCAATATTCAAAGAGTGGGAAGCAAAGAGTCAAGTGTCAAAAGTCAAGAGTCAAGAGTGTTCTATTGCCCTATGTACCGGAATGGAACAATGTAATTCTTACTTGCAACAGCATGACAGGTTTGTAAATACAATAGTTTAGAGATACAGCACAGAAACAGGCCCTTCAGCCGACAGAGTCTGCACCAAGCAGTGATTACCCTTGTATTAGTTCTATCCTACACACGAGGGACAATTTACAGAAGCCAATTAACCTACAAACCTGCAAATCTTTGGAATGTGGGAGGAAACCGGAGCACCTGGAGAAAACCCACGCGGTCACAGGGAGAACATACAAAAACCACATAGACAGTACCCGTAGTCAAGATTGAACCCGCGTCTTTGGGGCTGTAAGGCAGCAACTCTACCGCTGCACCACTGTGCCGTACAATGGCTTAATATGATAAACAAACGTAAAAACTTCAATAAATAATGACCCAATAGAGTGCAAACAAAGCCTGAAGTCCCTAGTGCAACCGAGGCAGTTCATAGTTCAGAGCTTAGCTGGACATCGTAGTGTATAATAGCCTGATGGTCATTGGGAAGAAGCTGAACCTGGAAGTTACAGTTTTCAGGTTCACTATACTTTTTTCCCAATGCCAGTAGTGAAATGAGAGTGTGGCCAGGGTGATGTGTGTCCACAGTGTTCACCAGTTGTTGTCATCATCATTCCTGGGCATTCAAGTTACCAAACCAAAGCCATGATGCAACCAGTTAATAAGCTCTCTACTATACATCTGCAAAAGTCAAGAGAGCATTCGTCAATGTACCACCGGGGGCGCCGCACGATTGGCAGCCCCGCCAACAGTCTCTCTGTGTTTTAGTCTTTTTGTTTATTTTTAGTGCGTGTTAAAAGTTCATGTAAATGTTCCCCAGTTTGTTTTATGTGGGGGAAGGGGGTGGGGATTGGGGGAAACTTTTTTAAACGTTTATTACCTTACCGGAGATGCGATTATTTTCCAGATCGCATTCTCCGGTTGCTCTGCGGCCTACCATCGATGGAGCTGGAGGCCTCCTCGGACTGACTTTGAGCCCCACCATGGGGCGTGGACTTATATCAGAGCCGATCCCTTGCCTGGGATCCCTACAACCATGGCCTGCGGACTTACCATCAAGGGCTCGCAGTCTCGGGAGAGGCTAGTCGGGAAGCTCCAACGTCGCGAAAGGTTCCACCAGCCCCGACGCGGGGTTCGATCATCTGCGAGGGGAAACTGACATCCCCCGATGCAGGAGCTGATCGCCTCGATGCGGAGGGCCCAACCACCGGCTACGGGAGTGAAGATCGTCCCGTCCAAGAAGGGCTCGAGGCAAAGGGAGAGATAGGTTATGACGCATATCAAATACTACCTCAGCAAGAACCTGGACACACTGCAATATGCCTAGTTCCACAATAGATCACCAGGGGTTGCAATCTCGCTGGGAGAGCAAAGGGAAGAGATTTGAACTTTTTTTCGCCTTCCATCACAGTGAGGAATGCGAGGAGGCACTGTTGGATGTTTATGTTAAAATGTGTTTTGTGTGTTCCATTGCTTTTTATTTGCGTGACTGACTTGGCAAATGAAATTCCTTGTATGTTGCAAAACATACTTGGCTAATAAAGTATTATTGTGATTGTGATTGATTGTGATTGCGACATACCGAATCTTCTCAATCTTCTAAGGATGTAAAGGCGTGATGGGCTTTTATGATTTCATCTATGTGCTAGATCCAGAACAGATCTTCAGAGAAATACACACCTAGGAATTTGAAGTTGTGACTCTTTCCACCACCAACCTATTGATGAAGGTTTGTGGATCCTCAGCTTTCCTTTTCTAAAGTCAACAGTTAGTTCCTTGATTTTACTGACGTTAAGGGCAAGGTTGGTGTTTTAGTAGTATTCAATCAGACTATCAATCTCCCACATACTCTGACTTATCATTATCTGCAATTCATCCATCAACAGTGGTGTCATCAGGAAATTTAAAGATGGAGTTAAAACTGCGTCTGGCTACACAGTCATAGGTATAGAGTGAGTAGAACAGAGGACTGAGCACATAGTCTTGAGGTGCCTCTGTTGACAATGGTTATTGAAGAGCAAGTGTTGCCAATTCGTTCTGATTGTGTTCTGTTGATGAGGAAGTCGAGGATCCAAATTGAAAGCGATGCAAAGAGACCCAGTTCCCTGAGTTTGATAATAGATTTGAAGGGGGCGATGGTGTTGAACGTCAAGCTGTAGTCTATGAACAACAGGCTGATGTATGTGTTTTCATTGTCCAAGAGGTCCAGTGCAGCCCAGGGACCCAGCGAAATTGCAACCCCTGGTGATCTATTGTGGAACTAGGCATATTGCAGTGGGTCCAGGTTCTTGCTGAGGTAGAAGTTGATATGCGTCATAACCTATCTCTCAAAGCACTTCATCACCACTGCTGTCAGTGCCTCTGGTCAGCAATCATTGAGGCATGTCACCTTACACTTCTTGGGCTCCGGAATTATTGCTGCTCTTTTAAAGTAGGTGGGAATCTCAGACCTCAGAGGTTGAAGATGTCCGCAAAATTTTCAGCCAGTTATTCAGTGCAGGTTTTGAGAATGCGACCAGAGACTCTTCCCGAGGATTCATACTCCTGAAGGAACTTCTAAAGTTGGCCTCTGTGACTGAGATTGCACGATATTCGGGGCCTATGGGGACGCGAGAAGGCACATCAGTGTTCTCCCTTTTGAAGCATGCATTGAATGCATTGAATTCATCCAGGAGTGATGTTCATTGAGCTGCCACTTGAATTTGTCTTGTAGGAAGTGATGGTGTGCAAACCCTGCATAGTCTGTCTCGTCCTCCAGCTTAGAGCAAAAGTCCATTTTAGTCCATTTGATGGCCTTGTATCTGGATTTCTTATATGAATCTGCATCACCAGACTTGAATGCCTGAGATCTGGAACTCAGAAGATTGTTAACCACTAAGTTCATCCAAGGCATCTGGTTGGGGAACAGTCAGAAGGTTTTTGAGGGGACACATTCCTCCACATATTTCCTTATGAAATCAGTAATAACCATGGCATATTTGTTCAAAATCATCACCGAGTCTTTATACTTTAGACTTTAGCATGAAAAAAAGCCCTTCGGCCCATTTACAATTTTGACTGAAGCCAATTAACCTACAAATCTGTACGTCTTTGGAGTGTGAGAGGAAATCAGAGCACCCGGAGAAAACCCATGCAGTCACAGGGAGAATGTACAAATTCTGTACAGACAGCACCCGTACTCAGGATCACACCTGGGTCTCTGGCACTGTAAGGCAACAACTCTACCGCTGCACCACTGTGCCACCCCCATGTCCTTGAACATCACTTGTTCTACCAACTCCAAGCAGTCCTGGATTCATTCCTCTACTGGGGTACACTCTTGAGTTGCTTCCTATAAGCAGGAAGAAGGAGCACAGCCAGGTGGTCGGATTTACCAAAGTGAGATGGAGCGATCAGCATCTATGATGGTGGAATAGCAGTGGGCGTGGGTGTTTGATCCTCTGGTGCTGCAGGACACATGCTGGTGGTTGTTTGGATGTGATTTCTTTAAGCTGACCTTGTTGATGTCCCCAGCTATAATAGGAAAGAAGACGGGTAAGTTGTCAGGTGTTTGTTGACCATGGCATGTAGCCCCATCCAGTGCTAGACGGAAGTCTGCCTCGGGTGGGATGTGGACCACAGTCATGATGTTGGAGGTGAATTACCTCGGGAGGTAGAAGGAATGGCACTTCACCACTAGATGTTCCAGGTGCAGAGAGCAGGAATTGGACATGAGGATGGGGGATTCAATTACAATCGGCAGCTCCGTTGTCGTCAGGGGATTGCAATAACTCTAATCCATTTAAATGGACTAGTAGCTTGTCAGCTACATCACTGATTTGTGCTATTTCTTTTATCCAAATAAGTTCAGAACTGTTACATTTGATTCTTTGGTATTGTGCTGTTGGCAAAATGTGGCCAAAGCATGGCGCCATTCTTTTCACTGATCCTCTGTGAAAGATAAAAACACACACAATTTAGCTGTTGGTTCTTTCCTCACCATTCAGGACAGATGCCTTCCAATACCTCAGCCACATGGTAATTAAGGCAGTGATGTGAATTCATTGTGAATCCAGACCAACAGGTGAAATTCCTTCTGAATATTTCCAATAAAGTGCGTACTTGCATAAAGCAAACACTACACAGAGCGTGCACCAATATCCTTCATGGCAATCAAACATAAGCAGCAAGAATAACAAGAAACCATTCTAATAAATGCAAATAATAATATCAGAATTATGTCATGACAGCCAACTCCATACACCTGATCTTTTCCTGACCCAATGGCCGAATGACAGAACAATCTCCCAAGCCGAAATAATCCCCTGGTTTTCCAAGTTTTCTCTGAGGTAAATCCATATATTCAACACGGAATGCAGCCAGAACTGGGGAGCTTCTAAGAGAAAACTGCTTATCACTTCCAAACTTATCCTGTTGTTAGGCCCTCTTTATTGTTTTGATTTACCATTATATACCAATGTTTAACCTCAGTCAATTGTAAAATTCTGACCATAGTAAAATCATTCCATAGAAGGAATCTATGTATTTGAAAGAAGATTGCAAGTGATTGTAACGATGGAAAAAATATCTTTACAGAGCCTACAATCATTATTCCATCAATACTGTATTGTTTATCACAATCTTGTAAGTGCCCAACAGCAATGATGCAAATGCTCATCTCGAATATAATTATATTTTGACATTCTCTTTGGCATTATACAGTTTTGTTTGTAATTAAGTGAAGATGCATCTCCTGAGTTATGACAGACCGGACTAATGCTTCATTAGCATACTGACACATTCATGTATTTAAATCACCAGAATCATCTGTCAGGGTCACACTTAGACTATGACCTTACATTTGTTGGAAAAGTTCAATGAGGTGAGTAAAATTGATAGCAATGAGCTGTCCATTTAAATTGGATGAATATCCAAAGAGATGCTGGGCAAAATCCAGATGTGTATCAAGGCTATAAAAATCGAAATATAGAAGCTCATAAGTTCATAAGTCATAGGAGTATAATTAGGCCATTCGGCCCATCAACTCTACTTCACATTCAATCATGGCTGATCTATTGCTCCCTCAACCCCTTTCTCCTGCCTTCTTTCTGTAACGTTTGATATACTTACTGATCACAAACCTGTCAACCTCCGTTTTAAAAATACCCAAAGACTTGGCCTCCACAACCGTCTGTGGCAATGAATAATACCGATTCACCACCCCATGATTAAAGAAATTCCTCCTCATCTCCTTTCTAAATGTACGTCCTCGTATTTTGAGGACATGGCCTCTGGACCTGGACTTTCCCACTAGTGTAAACATCCTCTCCACATCCACTTTATCCTGCCCTTTTACTCTTGGGTATGTTTCAATGAGGTCCACCCCTTCATCCTTCTAACCTCCAGTACAGGCCCAGAGCCGTCAAATGCTCATTATACGTTAACCCAATTATCCCTAGGATCATTCTCGAAAACCTCCTCTGGATTCTTTTCAACCCCAGCACATCCCTCCTCAGATATGGGGCCCAAATTTACTCACAATACTGCAAATACGGTTTGACCAGTGCCTTATAAAGCCTCAGCATTACATCCCTGTTTTTATATTCTAGTTCTCTCTAAATAAATGCTAACGTTGCTTTTGCCTTATGAGCCTGTTCCACTTAGGCGATTTTTTAGGTGACTGCATGTTCGCCGGTGGTCGCCCATGTGTTGCCTGTATAGTCGTGAGTAGGCTTCTCAGTCGCGCAAAGAGTGGTAGCGTCTTTCTGGTTGCCGCAAAATTTTTAACATGTTGAACATTTTTCGGCGACAGTGGGTTTGACGCATATTTTGACTTCTCCTGACGTTGGCGACTACCTACGTCAACCTACGTCAATCGGCGACAGGTACCGGCGACTGAATTGTCTTACCTTGTCGCGGGTGGTCGTAGGTTGTCGTAGGTGTGGCCGTAGGTGGACGTCCTAATGGTCGCTGGTTGTTGGTAGCTTGCCGTCGACTAGGAGGTAGGTTGTTGTAGACATTGTCGTAGACATTTTCGTAGGGGGGGGGTCCAGTCGCCGGTTTCTCGGCAACCTGCTACGACTATGACAGTCGCCGGCCGTCGCTGAAAAATCGCCTAAGTGGGACAGGCCCATTACTTACTACCGATTCAACATGCAAATTTACTTTTTGGGCACCAGCATTCCCAAGTCCCTTTGCACCTCTGATTTCTGAATCCTCTCCCCAATTAGAAAATAGTTTTAATTCATATTATTCCTCTTTATTCCCACCATCAAGGTACATGACCATACACTTTGCTACGCTGTATTCCACCTGCCGCCTCTTTGACCACTCTCCCAACCTGTCCAAGTCCATCTGCAGAATCCCTGCTTTCTCTTCACTACCTGTCCTCCACCTATCTTCGTATCATCCATAAGCTGGCCATTTAAATATGAGTTGTTCTAGAATGATGCATTATCTGCCATTAAAACCAATCACCATAAATGTTGCTATATTTTTTTTAAGAGTCATACAACATGGATATGGCCTCTTCAGCCCAACTAGCCCATGCTGACTAAGATGACCCATCTAAACTAGTCTCAACTGTCGGTATTTGGTCCATATCTCTCTAAACCTTTCTAATCCATGTAGCTGTCCAATTGTATTTTAAATGTTCTTATAGTGCCTGCCTCAACTATCTCCTCTGGTAGCTCGTTCCATATAGCTACTACCCACTGAGTGAAAAGGTTGCCCTTCAAGTTCCTTTCTCCTCCCACCTTAAACCAATGTCCTCTGGAGCCCCCTAATCTGGGTAAAAGACTCTGTACTCAACACTCGGACTGATGAAGGCCAACGTGTTAATAGAATTTTCAAGAAGGAACTGCAGATGCTGGAAAATCGAAGGTAGACAAAAACGCTGGAGAAACTCAGTGCGTGCAGCTGCATCTATGGACCGAAGGAAATAGGCAATGTTTCGGGCCAAACCCCTTCCTCAGACTCAGCTTGACCACCCTATTGACGTGACGTGACTTTCACTGAACTATGCAACTGCACTCTGATATTTTTCTGCTTTGCAACACTATCCAGAGCCCTGCCATTCTCTGTTAATGTCCTGCCCTGTTTTGACTTCCTAGTCAAAGATGTGGAGTTTTAAATGAAGATGCTACCTGACCAGTAACCAGTGTGGGCCAACACTAACATAGAAGTGAAACAGGATGTGGTGTGAGTGGAGGAAAGGGCAGAAGGATGTTTGATGAGGCATGTTTACGTGAGTAGAAGATGGGAAATTGATCAGAAAGCATGAGAAAGAATCAGCTCAAGAGGAGCAAAAGGAATGGACATTTTGCTCCAAATAAGTGCAAGTTCCTGTTAAATGTAGCTGCTTTCTTGACTATTTTTCCACCGAATGGATTCAGTTTTAGTTTAATAGTGGCTTTAAAACAAGAACATTTTCCGATTCACCTCTGTTTTGAGCTCAGACATCAGCAACGAGCGCTGTGCTGTGCTGTTACGAACCCATTGTTTGGGTAATATTTTACACAACGAGTGGACAAGGTTGGGTGACTTTATTGTTCAATGAAACTCCTGTTAATTGGAGTAGAGAAGTCAAAAATCCATCTCGGGCTCAAACATAATGCAAACATAGGATTGTAAACAGTGCCCAGCGAGGGTAATTTAAGAAAAATCATAAAAATAAATTACAAATGCTATAAATGTGAAATAAATCCCCCAGTAAATGCAGGAAATGCTCAGCAAGTCAGAAAGTACCTCTGGTATCTCAGAGAGAAACAATTAATGATTTGGGACAAAGTCCCTTCATTAGAACTGAGAAAGAAAATAAATACGCCATTTTTAAGGCACAGAGATGGTGGGGGTGGACAGGATAAAGGGAATATCTGTGAGAGTGTTGGGTGTGGGGCCAGGTCTGTGTTCTGGCTTTCTTTACATGTGTTATGTGTAGCAGGCCATGGGACATGTTCAGAAAATTAAGCTGAGATATAACCTGAGTCACAAATGGATGACTCACCATAGAAATTTCCAGTTCTAATACATGTGGAAAGAGAGAAAATGTGAGTTACCTGAACTTGAGAGTTCAATATTGAGAGGGATGCAATCACTATTCTTAGAATTGAGTGCCTGCGAGGAAAAGTGACTGTAAGCATATGAATATTAACCAGACCGCCCAGAAATATTGTGGCCATGAGACCAGGTATACTGTATCATGATCCACCTTCTAATGCCACAAAGCCTTTCCAGCATCAATAAGATACAAGTCAGCAACACAATGGAGTTTTCTCTACCATAACACTCAAGACGTTTAACATTATTCCGCACAAAGCAGCCACTTAATTGCTGTTCTGTCCATTCCCTAAGCATTAGTTCGCTGCATCACTGGGTCCACGTTCAGAACCTCTATCCGCAACACTACAGTGGGAGCACTGTCACCACACAGACTGCAGGTGATCCAAAAATGAATAATACATACTAGCCTTGCCCATGCCCAAAATAATGAAAACATGACAAAATCCTAGAGTTTAGGTTTAGCTTTGATCTTGTCAGCTCAAGACGGCCCACCAACGGGGAATATAGAAGAGATCGGAAAAGAAGGCTCTCGACCTAAAACGTCGCCCATTCCTTCTCTCCAGAGATGCTGCCTCACCCGCTGAGTTACTCCAGCTTTTTGTGTCTACCTTCAGAAATCTTTCATCTTTATACTGCCGCTCTTAAACCCTGCACATTTTTGTATGAAGCCAGACTGTCTGCAATTGATTGGTAGCATACTATGTGTGTTGAGTATATAGGCTGACTTAATTGCTGCCGCCCTGGTATTATATGAGTTAGTGTAAATCTGAGAGGGAGCCTTTCTATTTCTGATTGCGCAGTTGAAAGTTTACAGTGTATCTGCTCAGTTACAAACCTCTGCCAGATGTAGCTGAATGTGACAAATGTCAGTTGATAAATAATCAAGTCTGGAAGATTAATACCTCTGACTCAATGCTGACAATTTTGGCCTGGGGTGTACATAAACTATTACACATAAACATTTATGTGCATGGTAACTCAAATTTCACTGTACCAATTGGTGCATGTGACAATAAATGTGAACTTGAACTTGAACATTTGCATGAGTCTATCTCATTACTTCCTTTGCTTTGGCTCCTTTAGACTTCTTCCTAGGCATGTGAAACTCAGTTGATGTCAGTCATCGGGCCATGGAGTCATACAGCGTGGAAACAGGCTATTCAGCCCAACTTGCCCACACCGGCCAACATGTCCCAGCTACACTAGTCCCACCTGTTTACGTTTGGCCCAAATCCCTCCAAACCTCTCCTATCCATGTACCTGTCTAACAGTTTCTTAAATGTTGTGATAGTCCCTGCCTCAACTACCTCCTCTGGCCACTCGTTCCATACACCAACCACCCTTTGTATGAAACATTTACTCCTCAGATCCCTGTCGAATCTTTTCCCCTTCGCCTTAAACCTATGTCCTCTGATCCTCAATTCCCCTAATCTGGCCAAGAGACTCTGTGCATCTACCCGTTCAATTGCTCTCATCAGTGTTCAGCATACATACACCACCTTCTTGCTCTTCCAGTTTTTAGAAGTGGGCTTGTCACAGAATGAAACCTTTACACCGAGTTCCTCCAACAGCAGATAGTGACAGTGATAGCATTTCTGATGAACAGTATGAGCCAGCGCATTGATACAATTGCAAAGAAAGCTCACAAATGCCTTTACTTTCTCAGAAGTTTGAGGACAATCAACATGTCTGCCGAATACTCTATCAAAATTCTACAGGTGTGAAGTAGAAGGCATTGATTACTTGAATCGCAGCCTTTTTCGGTAATTGGAATGGCCAAGAACAAAGGATGCTGCAGAAGGTGGTGGACATTGCCTGGTCCATCGTGGGTATAAATCTCCCTACCATTGATGAGATCTAGAGGAAGCGCTGCCTCAAGAAGGCAGGTAATATCATCAAACACCCATACAATCTCCTCATGTTCTAATCTCACTGCTACCATTGAGAAGGTATAAGAGCCTGTGAACCATTCCCTCCAGGTTCAAGAACAGCTTCTTCCCAACAACCATTAGGCTCTTGACTCACCAAGCACTACCTTAACCGCAACCCGACCTCAGCAACTTAAACTCGTCGTAGTGGCTATCCCTCGAGGTCGAGGATGATGGACTCTCAGGTGGCTTTTGAGTCCAATCCTGGCTTTGAAAGTTGGCTTGGAAATCCTGGCATTCAGGACAGGTATTTCCAGATGGCAGATCGGGCTTTGGTTGTTGCTGCCTCTCTTTCCGTTTTCTTCTCTTTTCTTCTAATTCTAATTCCAAGTATGACTGATAATGTATTGTATATTTATTTGTTGAGTTTTGTCTAATGTGCCTGTAAGACTGCAGCGATAAAAATATCAGTGTTTTGGTCTCAGTGCATAAAACAATAAAACACTCTTTCTTGACTTTTCATTTTTGGCCTGAAAACTGGTGGGATCATTGTTGTCCATTTCAACTACAACAGTGCATCAGTTTATTAAAAATCATTGAGTTTGTTCCCTCTCACACCAAACCCATCTGCCAGATTCCCAGATTCCTCTGGATTCTGCACAGATACCTTGTTTGCTGCAGGATATGCCGACAAAAACTCCCCAGCTTCAATGAAAACTCGTTTTTAACTAGCAAAAGAGATGCAGAGATGCCCCACTTGGACAGGTACATGGATAGGAAACGTTTCAAAGGAGATCGACCAAATGTAGGCATGTAGGATTAGCAGATGGGGCATCTTGTGCAGCATAAACCAGTTGGTCCGAAGGGCCTGTTTCCGTGCTGTAAGACTCTTTAACGCCATGACTCGTGTTCACTTTGAATAATGACTGTGTATATGTCTGGTTTATTTAAGAGCCAAGCAGAGCAAATCCCGGGCCAAAAGAACATGAGACACATATTTTTATAATTTGATGGACTAGGTTGTGCAAGGAATGAGCTGACAGCATTAATATCAATTCATTTTATGGTTTAGACATAATGAATATTAATTGTCATTCATGTTGAAAGTGGAACTGAGTATTGTAACATACAATGAATTATTCAAGCTGGATAGAGTTTTATCAGTCCAGTTCGTGGTGGCCGGTCGGTATTCATCAGAATGGTAGATCTCCTCAGGACATCGAAAGCCCACAGTGATTAATTAATTTGTACTGAAGCCAAGGTTTTGTTCAGGCTGTTGCCTCTGTGATAGCGATTTGTTTGGCTTCCCTGTGTGGAGTGCAATAGATTACATCAAACACAACTGCAAATTCCGATCAATACCATTAATTTCACTGTATGATGAACATTAAATAATCCTTCTGTTCACTTTTTATGTATTGAAAGTAAAATATTAGTGCATTGTAAAGAGATTCATCTTGCCTTGTATTTTAATGCTGGGATTCAATATTAAGGACCACATTAATCTCATAGGAGATTAATAATAATGTTATTAATATAAAGCACCACGTTTAGTTTGGCTCATCAGTGAGAAACGAGCTTAACCCAGACTATAAAACACACTCCTTTCATACTGGTGTATTTTATTGTGCATTGGTGACTTACAAAAGCATCTCCCTCTGACTCTTCACACCTCCTCAGACTTGCATCAGCTTCTTATGATAAATGGTGTCATCAGATTAGGTTCAGTTGGAGAAGGACAGTCAGGCAATCATGTGCCTGACCTGGAACAACAAAGCAGAGCGGAAAAATCAGAACTTAAAATAAGCCAATACATATCACACAACTACTCCATTCCAGCTGAGGCAGATGCATCAAGTGAGTTTGAATCGGGAGGCTGGTATTGTTTGTGCATGTAGGCATGTGTGTGCATGTGTGTACACATGTGAACATTTTTATACAGGCATATGTCAACATGTACGTGTGTGTATACATGCGTTTGTATGAAGTTTGTGTGCACATGTGCTGTGTACAGATGTGCGTGCACGAACAAAGGTGCATGTGAATGCATGCGAAATCTGTGCCAACATATGAATATATGCTTGTGTGGATGTGTATGAGTTGGATAAGCTCAATGTCCATAGGTGTGTGTGTGTGTGTATAAGTTCTGTGAACATTAGCATGTGTGTGTAAGCTCTGTGTCAAAGGTCAAATGTTCTTTATTTGTCACATACACCAATTGGTGTAGTGAAATGCGTATTGCAGCACATAAAAAAAGAATACAACATAACAATAATAAATACATTTTAACATAAAACACATCCCCGCACAATGGTTCCCACTGTGAGGGAAGGCACAAAGTCCAGTCCCCATCCCCATGTCCACCCAAAGTCGGGCCTATTTTGGCCTCCGCAGTCGCCTTTACGGAGGCCCGATGTTCCAGGCCCTTCTCGCCGGATGATGGTGCTCCGGCGGCGGGAGAATCCTCACGGCGGCATGGGAAACCTGGAACGGCCGCTTCCTTACTGGAGACCGCGGCTTCCGAAGCCGACAGGCCGCGCTGGATGGAGCTCCACCACTGGCGATCTCGGCGAGAGATCCCAGGCTCCCGATGTAAAGTTGGCCGCTCCACAGACCCGCAGCTCTGCGATGGTTTTTTTTTAGTGGCAGACTCAGCATTCCGGAGTTCCAGCGCGGCGACCCGGGCAAGGCATCGCCCGCTCCGCGATAGCGCTCCAGCGCTGTGCCGCCGCCGAAGCCGAGGTTCTGGCCGGCCCCCTCAGGAAATGCCGCTCCAGGCCCGCTGGTAGGCCGCGAGGACGGGTCGAAGATGCTGCCCGGAGAAAAGCCGCCTCTCCAATCAGGTAGGGACCCTGAAAAGCAATTTACCCCTTCCCCCCCACCCCCACATAAAAAAGACTAGAGCTCCAAAAACCAAAACACTGTAACTAACTAAATGTTTTTTTAAAAGAGGTGAAAAATGGACAGCTGCAGGCTGGGCAGCCATACCCATACAGGACGGCGGCCCCTCTAGTCTGGTCTGTGTGATGGACTGGGCTACATCTACGACTCTCTGCAATTTCTTGTCATCTTGGGCAGAGCTGTTTCCCACCCAAGCTGTGATACAACCTGACAGTGTGCATCTGTAGAAGTTTGTAAGAGTCATTGGAGAATGCCGAATTTCCTCAGACTCCAAAGGAAGTAGATGTGTTGACATGCCTTCTTGGCTGTCAGAACAATGTGGTTGTCCATGACAGATTGTTGATAATATTCATGCCAAGATACTTGAAGCTCTCCACCATTTTCACTTCTGCACTGTTGGTGCTGATTGGGACATGTATTCCACTGTGCTTCCTGAAGTCGTTACCTAGCTCCTTCGCCTTGCTGACATTGGGGGAGAGGTTGTTGTTCTGACACCATGATACTAAATTCTCTGTCTCCTATCTGCACTCTATCTCTTTATTATTCGTGATCCGGCCCACCGTAGTGGTATCATCAGCAAACCTGTAGATGGAGTTAGAGCTGAATTTGGCCGTACACCCATGAGTGTGCAGGGAGCATAGTGGGAGACGGAGAACGCATCCATTATTTTGGAGGTGTTGTTACCGATCCTCGCTGATTGTGGTCTGCGGGTCAGAAAGTCGAGGGTTCAGTGGCAAAGGGGGGGATTCTGATTCCTGAGTCCAGAAGTTTGGAGATGAGTTTGGATGGGATTATGTTGTTGAAGGAGGATCCATAGTCACTAAACAAGAGTCTAATGTCAGAGTTTCTGTTGTCTTAATGTCCCAGAGATGAGTTTAAGGCCTGGGAGACGGCGATGGTGGATTTGTGGTGGCGGCACACAAACAACTGTAGATCAAGGTTGGTTGGGAAGCTGGAGTTAATGTGCACCATCACCAGACAGTTGAAACACTCCTTGATGGTGGTTGTCAGAGCCACTGGCTCTATCATTAATGCACGCTAGCTTACTTTTCTTTGGCACTGGGATGATAGTGGTCTTCTTGAAGCAGGTGTGGATCTCAGAATGAAGTAGTAAGTGGTTAAAGATGTCTGTGATGTCTGCTGAACTCGTCCATACCAACTGATTTGCCCAACCAAGTTAGTCCCTCTTGCCTGTGCCTGCCCACAACCCTCCAAACCTTTCCTATCCATGTACCTGTCCAAGTATCTCTTAAACTCTGTAATTGTACCCTCCCCTATCACCTCCTCTGGCAGCTTATTCCAAGACTGGAGCAAGTTGTTCTGGGGTCAGTTATAAATTTTTCCTCACTCAACCGTAAACTTATGCTCTCCAGTTTTAGATTCCCATAACTTGGAGAAAAGACTGTGACCATTTACTTTATCACTTAATTGATTGCACCTATTAATTGAGACTTAGATAACGTGAGATATCAAGTAATGAGGTAATTAAAATAAACCAATAAATCCTCGATGTGTTTTATTTTGCAATTTGGAAGACAATCATTTTCTGCAGACATTCCAGAACATGGGTCGCGGAACCGGGAGTCTGCAGTCCCCCAATTTTTTGGCTAGACATGTTTCAATGTCTCCGGCTTTGGACAAGGTGCTGCTGTGCTCTGAGCAACCTGGTCGTGGGTGTTGGGGAGCCGGGACGGAGGGAGGGATGAAAGCAGAAGCAACGGCGAGGTCAGATGCGGACGGGGAACCGGGGCTGGCGAGTGGCTCGCTGCAGCTCCAGCCATGGAGCAGCCTCAGTGCAAGAGTCCCTGGCCGTCGGAAGCGTTGCGCCGCTGCTGTGAGAGACTCTGCGCCGAATTCGCCCTAGTGACCGTCATGGACCAGGCTGCGGCTCGGTGCATCCTGGAGGACAACCAGTGGCTGCTGGAAGTAGGTACCAAACACTGGGATGAAGCGGTGGAAGATAGTGGATTTCAAATGGGGGTGGTTGGAGAAAGCATCCTGCTTGCCTGCTAGATTTTCACTTACTGTAACTGCAGGAAAATGTCTCCGACGTTGGGGAAGCCCAGAACCAGGGGTCACAGTTTAAGAATAAGGGGTGGGCATTTAAGATTGGGATGAGGACAAACTTTCTTCACGCAGAGGGTTGTGAATCTGTGGAATTCTCTGCCACAGAAGGCAGTGGAGGACAATTCACTGGATGTTTTCAAGAGAGAGTTACATTTAGCTCTTGGGGCTAACGGAATCAAGGGATATGGGGAGAAAGCAGGAACTGATTTTGGATGATCAGCCATGATCATATTGAATGGCAGTGCTGGCTCGAAGGGCCGAATGGCCTCTTCCTGCACCTATTTTCTATGTTTCTAAGCTTGAGTATATGGCAATAAAACTCGACCACTTGATTTTGAAGCATTCATGCATGGTGGAGGTATAATGTAGTCATAGAGTGATACAGTGTGAAAACAGGCCCTTCGGCCCAACTTGCTCACACCCGTCAAACAAGTCCCAGCTACACTACCTGCTTTTGGTCGATATCCCTCCAAACCTGTCCTATCCATACATCAGTCTAACTGTTTCTTAAATGTTGGGATAGTCCCTGCCTCAACTACCTCCTCTGGCAGCTTGTTCCATACTCCCACCACCCTTTGTGTGGAAAAAGCTACTCCTCAGATTCCTATGAAATCTTTTCCCCTTCACCTTAAATCTGTGCTCTGGTCCTCGATTCACCTACTCTGGGCAAGAGACTCAGTGCATTGAAATGTATATTTCTAATGCATTTTAGATTTCTCGAAAGTTCTTATTTTTAAAATAGTAACGTTTCCGCAAACATATACCCCCTTTAAAATTGTCATGGTTTGATGATTCTAAATTCAAATCAAAATGAAATATAAGTCAAAAGGAGAACGCATACTTTAAAAATACTCTGATTTTTTTCCCCAAGCAAAATATAATTTGTATGACTTTGCAAAATCAGGAAATGTTATGATTATTTCTTGTCCCTTTTTCCATCTACAGAGAAAAAAAAATGGCACTTCAAATTATAGCGCATTTAAACGTTTTTTTGTCAAATTTTCTGTACCGTGGAAGGCATTGGCGTCGATCTGGGGAGGGGGGGATGGGGGATATATCCCCTCACGTTTTGAGGTGGGGGATGGCCTGTATTATTATCCACCAGTTTTTGGAGGTCGAGCAATTACATAATAATTATCACCTGCTCCTATCTCTCATGTAGGCCCTAATATTATCTTAAAAATACTTCGAACAAAAAACATTGAAATCATGCTTCTACAATGCACTAAAACATGATTTTAATACATTACATTTTAAAAAGTCCCTACCCACACCCTCCTCCCAACTCGGTCGCTCATCTCCCTCCCCAAGGCCAGTGATCAGTGATCGCTCAGCCCCCCCCCCCCCCCACTTTAAAAAATGCTCCGCGGTCCCTGCGAAAAAGCACGTTGATGAGGATGTTGTAAACAGGCAGATGCACTGTCCACAAAATTATCCATCACCTGTGGGAATGATCTTCAGATTTGAAAATTCATGTCATGTAATTGTTCTAACATTATCTGGATTTGAACTCTGTGCAATTTAGTTATCATCTTGAACATTTAATTTGTACCCATTCATTTTCAGGTCAATTGACCTGACCTGGTCAAATAGCTTCCAGTTCAATCATGGGGAAACAAGGAAGCAGAGTGTTTCCTTGTTCAGACAAACTACTTTAGAAACTACTTTACAAACCCTGACTGTCAGTGTGGATACTCGTCACGGTTGTTGATTCTTGTGCTGTTCCATTTCGTGAAGCGGAACGAGAATTTCGGGTGCAGTAGAACATAATCAATTTCCAGACTCAAATCCACAAACTCAAGCACTAAATCTCGTTTAAAACAGTGAGCCGAGCCCGGCGGGCTGTGCACGTCTGAAGAATCCTGGCGTGCCGCGGTCAGAACCGGCAGCAGGCGTGGGGCGCCCGTTCCGGAGCTGGGAACCCGCCTGGAAAGACTGGTGGGCTGCACGGTCAGATGCAGAGAGATCTGGCAGTCTGCAGTCTGTAGGGGGGAAGCCGCAGAGCCCGGCCCCTGCTCGTCCCCTGAAGACCACAGAACCGAAGAAGAGGAAGCTGGCAATGGCAGTCCCGAGGAGCAAGGCCGGTAGGAAAGTAAGCCGGGATTGTACCTTCCGCGCCCTCATAGTTGGCTGTGGGAAGCACCCCTGGGGCGCAAAGATGGCCGGGTGATCCAATTGAATGATCAAGTTGAAGGTGATGGCTGGAGACTCTGTAGAAGCCTGTGGTTCGGCTGGATTGGGCACCACTCCATCGGGCCTGGCTCAAAAAAGAATGTCACTGTTTTTTACTCAATTGCCAATAAAGCATCATTGATTCATTTCGTCATTAAATAATTGAATCATTGAATAATTTTCTCTGCTGGCCCATTCAGCCAAAGATAAATACAGTTCTCTCCAAAGCATAATTTTAGAAAGAGCATTCCAGTTTCCAACCACCCTCTGTATGATAACATTCCTCCTCAGATCTCTTCTAAATCTCTTATCCCTTATCACAGATCAGCATTGTATGATCCAGAGGACAATCAGGGAGATCCAACAAAGGACATCAGGAAGAAGCAGCATGTATTTCGTTAAATGGTCCCTACGTCAACTTACGACAACCTACGACAGCAAGTATTGTTGCCACTGTCGCCAAAAAAATTTCCACGTTGAAAATTTTGCAGCAGTCGCCTGTCGCCGCCCAAAAAATCGCCTATGTGGGACAGGTCCATAACCCTCTCTTTTACTGAAGTGTAGGATTTGGAGTGGAACTCGTGCCCACAGACGTCTCATTAAAAAAATTCTCACATTCCTGCTCAGCCATGCCCAACATGTTCTCCTGCTTCATCTGAAGGAAACAAATGAATTTCCAAGCACATTGGGCAATTTACTTCCCAGAGATAACATTTCTAAACTCAAGATTAACTGGCTATTTATTTTCTTGTTGATTGTGGAATCAGCAGTGTGCAAATTGACTGTTCTTTATGTAAATATCCATCAAAGCAATTAAAGTGAGTCATGTTTTGGAGCTTTTAGAGATGCAATTACTCTATGCACACATGCAACACTGTAGCACAGCCCATTATACTAGTTATAGAATGAAAAGGCTCTTTTCGCACAAAGACCAATTATGACCATTGGATAAGCATTGGGTGCTGCATTATAAAGGCATGCTCGCTTACAGGAAGATGACTGGGCAAGCCATAGAATGCAAACCACAACAAGGACAACCGCGCAAGAAATGAATAAATCAGCAGGCTTTAAGCTTCTAACAATTAACTGTTTAGTGTTCCCATGGCATAATTCTACAGAATGATCCGATAGTCGGATCAGAAGGCTTTGAAGGGATAGAAAAGATTTAAGATCATTAGCCAGATTCTGTTGTGACACTAATCCCAGAGGAGAAGAAACTAATCGTGGTGACAGAACGTTCTGGAGAAGTCACTTTCATTACTCGCAATCTGGTTCATGAGGGATGCGGGATAATTTCAATAAAACTTCATTTTTAAGCAGTTTTCGCGAAAGATTTAACAGCTGGAGAGAAAATGAAGATACCGGATCTGTGTTTCATTCTGAATGTCAGCTTTAAATGGTAGAGAGTCCAACATCTGACAATCAGCACAGCAGTGGGACAGCAGACAGTGTCACTGTCTCACAGCTCCCGAGATCCCGAGACCCCGAGACGTCCGCACAAACTGACGTCTGGCGCTGTGTATATGGAGCTTGCATGTTCTCCCTGTGACCCCCTGAGTTTCCCTCAGGTGCTCTGGTTTTGTACCACATCACAAAAACGGGCAGATTGATAGGTTAATTAGCCACTGTATATTGCCCCATAATGTGGAAGTAAGTAGTCCAATCTAGGAGAAGTTAATGGGAATGTGGGAAGAACAATTAGAAGGAAAATTAATGAAGAATGACATTGCCCTGTGAGCGGCGTGGACTCAAAGGGCCAAATGGCATGCAGTGCTTAAAGGGAATATGGAAGTAATTCATGATGTGATAAGAGTAATGCTTCAGACTATTGCACGCCTGTGTCTATTGCAGGTAATACAGCTCCTAAGTTGGAGAATTGAGCTGTATTTTCATCAACATTTGTTTGTTTCTCAGGGTAAAATTGCAGAGTTCAAATCACAATTGCTTGGAATGTCATTGCCGTAAAGGTTGCTGCAATTGCAATGTAGGACTCAACCTTAAGAGAGTGAGAGGAAACAGACCCATGCAAGTGTTTCTGAAAAGTAAGACCTTCCCTGCAACTTTCTAGTGGAGTCATGCCACAACTGTCAAGTTATAATCATACACAACCCTGGCGAGTTTGTGTGCAATTTTGATCTCCTTACCTGGGAAAATGATATATCTGCATTAGAGGGACTACTGCAAAGATTCATTGGACTGATTCCTAGAATGGTGAGATCGCTATCTGAGGTAAGATTAAGTCCATCCGCTCTCCAAAGGACATGCTAAGGCATCCCTATGTCCATTCTCCAATATAGTGATCAATGCTTCTTAAACTGGTGAATGGTTCACCCAAGGGTGAATGAAATTATTTTGTGGTGAACGTTAATTTATGTTTTTTGCTCATGTGACAAAATAAATTATATATAAAATTATACACAAGGGAGAATAAGATGAAAATTACCAAAAAACATAAGAAAATTTAGTCGAGGGTGATTGAAATTTTGTGGTAAAGACTCAAGGGTGAATGACACTGAAATAGTTTAAGAAGCACTGGTCTACAGCATGGAAACAGGCCTTTCAGCCCACCATGTTTCTGCTGACCATCAATGCTATACACGCTAATCCCATGTCATGGATTAATTCCATATTCATCTGCGTCTTGCTCATTCAACTACCTGTCCAGATGCCTCTGAACTATTTCTGCATTTTCCACCTTCTGAATGATCCTGGTTAAAACAACATGTCCGATTTCGCATATCTAACCTGTTTTTTGAAAAATTGGCCTAGATTTTGGTATCTGTAAAAATGAAGAGAATATGTTCAAAGCTTGTTCCCATAGTCATGGAGGGATGAAGCATGGAGACAGACAAGAGCCACCGGGTGGCTGCCTCGCCTTTTTCTAATCTCTTACCTCGACGGAGATGCATTTTTTTCCTGTATTGTATCTCCGTCTGCATTGCGACCTAACATCGAGGACATTTGCTGGAGACCGACTTTTGAGAGCTCCACCGCAGGTGCCTATGGGACTTTAACATCGTGGAGCCCGCGATCCCTTTGCCAGGGATCGACCTCGGAACTCCAACCGTGGGTACTTGTGGATTTACATCACGGAGCCCGACATCGGGAACTCCAAGCCGCGGGAGTTGCGATTGCCCCACGCGGGAGCTTTGACCACCAGCTGTGGGAGCTTCGATCGCCCCGACGGATGGTTCGACTGCCCCGACCATGGGAGAATAAAGAGGATGAAGATTGGACTTTTTTGCCTTCCATCACAGTGAGGAATGTGGGGAATTTGCTGTGGTGGATGTTTATGTTAACTTTTATGTAGTAGTGTGTCTTGTTGCTTTTTGTTTCATGTGGCTGCATGATAATTTGCATATCACTGTACCTTATTGGTACACGTGACATTAAAAGACCTTTGAAATCTTTAAATAACAAACAGAGAGAGGTTAATCTGCTTCTACCCCATTAACCCTTTGACCTACAGTCACCCAATCACAGATATTACCTGTGGCCTTTCTAACCCTCCCTCCACCTTCTTTTTTTCGTTTTTAATACCCCTTTCCCAGTACTTAATGTAAAGTCATGGACCTGAAATGTTTCTCCCTCCACAAATCTGCTGAGTGTTTCCGGCACTTTCTGTTCTAATTTCAGTTGCAGTCTTCTGAGGGAGTCTAGAGGGGTGTTTTGTCACAATCACTCCTTTGGATTGGTGTTCAACCTGCACAAAGGGCAGTCTATCACGTGCATTAGTGGAACCCCTCAAGCTATAGGGCGGCGGCATGGTGGCGCAGTGGTAGAGTTGTTCCCTTACAGTGCTTATAACACCAAAGACCCAGGTTCGAACCTGGCTACGGGTGCGTGTCTGTACGGAGTTTATACATTCTCCCCGTAACCTTGCGGCTTTTCTCCGAGAACTGGTTTCCAACACTCCTGAAATGTACAGGTTTGTAGGTTAATTGGCTTGGTATATATGTAAAAATTGTCCCTAATGTAGGATAATGTTAATGTGCGGGCATCGCTGGTAGGAGCGGACTTGGTGGGCCGAAGGGCCTGTTTCCGCACTGTATCTCTGAACTAAACTAAACTAAAGTAAACTAAACTACAGCTAAACTGGATGCTCATTAGAACTCTGCTTGAACCTGACAAAAATCCCAGAACTGAACTGAAACATTGGCTGTTTCTATCTTCATAAATGCTGCCTGACAAGCTGATTGTTTCAAGCATTTTCTGTTTTATTATGCTGCTTCAAATCTAATTTCTGAGGCAGCTGTTTGTAATGTCAGCTATGTTATATTATTGAAGTACCATAGCATTGCCTCAACTGTACCATCTGTTAGACGAGAAATGTCTTCCTTTTTCAGGAAATGTGGCATTCCCTCTACTATGGTCCTCAGTCGCATTTCCTCGATTTACTGCTCTTACCACTCTCAACTCATATAGAACAGAGATAGAGTTCTCTCAGTCCTCACCTTTCACCCTATCAACCATTGCACCCAGCACATCATCCTTCATCTTTTCAGCTAGTTGCAACACAATCCCACTAACCAGTCAAATCTGCCCTTCCCCACTCCTTCTGCTCTCCGCAGGAACCATTCTAACCACAACTCTCAGCTTTGGCCACCCTTTCATACCCACCACTCCATGACCCTGTAACCATAGGAGGTGAAACACTTGTCCCTATATTGCCACCGTCACCACCATCTTGAGATCTAAATAGCGCTATCAGGTTAGGCAATGATTAGCATGTACCTCTTCCAATCTCAGCTATTAAAGTCAGTACTTTCAATGTGGCCTCCTATACAATATAATATAGCAAGAGCAAGATAGACTAGGCGACCTTTTAGCAGAACACTTTCCCTTTGTCCTCAATGACCACCTTGAGTACCTGGTTGTATATCATTTTATCTCCCTTTCATTCCCAGACTGACCAGTCTGTCCTGGGCCTCCTCCATTCACAGGGTGAGGCCCAACGAACATAAGAACAACACCTCATTGTGGACTTTGGATTTTTTCCTCTGTTATAGTAATACTATAATTAGACTAAGTGGGACCCGTTGGGTCCCATGTTCACACAGGAGGGCTTGTCCCCCAACGCAATATTCCACCTCTCCACCAATTCCAATATTTCTGGCCAGTGGAGGGGGGGTGGCTTTCTGGAGCGCTAGTATGGGTGTTGTGGGCCGAAGGGACTGGTTTCCAGAGGGCTAGTATGGACATTGTGGGCCGAATGGATTCTTGGGCTGGCAGCTCAGTCACTCAGGCCTGGTGGTCTGGCAGCTCAGTTACTCAGGCCTGGTGGGCTGGCAGCTCAGACACTCAGGCCTGGTGGGCTGACAGCTCAGTCACTCAGGCCTGGTGGGCTGGCAGCTCAGAAACTGCCAGAAATTCTGCCCAAAACAGGTGAGAGACTCTGTGAGAGAAAGAAGGGGGAGAGGGTGGAGAATCAATTTTAGACATTTTTCATCTTTTTTTACAGATCACAGCAATGAAGGAGGAAAGGTCTATCCTGGCCTGGATCTCACAGGGAGCAAATGAAGGGAGGGAGAAAAATACTTCGGTGAGGTTTGATACTTGCAGGGGGAATACATACTGATGTGCCGAAGGGACTCCTCCTGGGCTAGTACAGGCCTGATGGGCCAAAGGGGCTCTTAAAAAAAATCTGAGTGAAATCTCAATGAAAGCTACTTTTTCTGGACTTTTCCTGGCCTGGCAATGGCCTTTTGGGCCGAAATGCTCCTCCTGGGCTAATACAGGCATTTTGGGCAAAACGGACTGGTTTCTCGGCTAATAGGGGCCTTGTGGGCCGAAATTAGTGGTTTCAGGCAGGCCATTTCATTTACATTTCATTTCTAGCACAGGGCTGGACAAACATTGCATTTTCATTTCATTTCCAATTCCATTGCAGTTTCAAGCACAGGGCAGGCCGAATAGCTCATTGCATTTTCATATCACTTTCATTGCCATTGCAGTTTCAAGCACAGGGCAGGCTCAATCCAAACATCTGATTGTATTTTCATTTCACTTCCATTCCCATTGCAGTTTCAAGCACAGGGCAGGCTCAAGCCAAACAGCTGATTGCATTTTCACTTCACTTCCATTGAGATTGCAGTTTCAAGCATGGGGCAGGCTTAAGCCAAACAGCTGATTGCATTTTCACTTCACTTCCATTGCCATTGCAGTTTCAAGCACAGGGCAGGCTCAAGCCAAACAGCTGATTGCATTTTCACTTCATTTCCATTGCCATTGCAGTTTCAAGCACAGGGCAGGCTCAAGCCAAACAGCTGATTGCATTTTCACTTCATTTCCAATACCATCGCAGCTTCAAGCATAATGCTGGCTCAAGCCAAACAGTTGATTGCATTTTCACTTCATTTCCATTGCCATTGCAGTTTCAAGCACAGGGCAGGCTCAAGCCAAACAGCTGATTGTATTTTCACTTCATTTCCATTGCCAGTGCAGTTTCAAGCACAGGGCAGGCTCAAGCCAAACAGCTGATTGCATTTTCACTTCATTTCTATTGCCATTGCAGTTTCAAGCACAGGGCAGGCCAAACAACTCATTTCATTTTCATTAAGGGCTAACAAATCATTTATTCAAGTACATTGCACACTCACAGTTCAGTTGATGCACAGCAGAATGAGAGTCGTGGCCTCTCCCTTGCGATCTTGCAGAGTGAGTGAGTCAAGTCCAGGCATCCGGGGTTTTATAGTCCTGCCCCCCCCCCCGGAAGGGGCGTTACCTTCATCGCGGTGATTGACAGGAGAGAGGATCTCAAGGTTTTTTAAACACTCATAGTTCTTTTATTTTTCATTGATGGGAAAAATCCTCGGGGCCTGATCACCGGAGGCGGACTGTGAGTAAGATGGCCAAAACTCACAGCCATATACGGTAGCATTTTTTCTAAAATCAATATACAGCGCAGACAGAAAGTGGTCAAGATGAGACTTTTAATTATATAGATGTTGCAAAACTACATTCAGCATTCTTGTATTTTTCTCTTTGCCCTTCCTGTTATAATTATGTATAACTTGATTGTACTCAAGTATACTGTAATTTGACTGAACAGCAGGCAAACGAAGCGTTGCTCTGTATCTCGGTACACTTGACCATAATCCGATATCACTAACAAACCAATACAAAACTTTGTTTTACATGCTATCCAGGTAAAACAAAATCAATACCTGATTGCAATCAAGTTTATACATCAGCTCAAAAGGTAATGCGAAGAGAAAGAAAACAGAATGCATGATATAGTGTTACTGCTACAGAGAAGATGCAGATAAAAATGTTCAAAATCCAAAACCAGGTAGATTTGCAGGTTGAAAATACATCTCTTAGCTCGAGAGAGGTCTATTGAAGAGTCTGATAGCAGCAGGAAAGAATACATCCCATAGCTCGAGAGAGAGGTCTATTCAAGAGTCTGATAGCAGGAAAGAAGCTGTTTCTGAATCTGGTGGGACATGCTTTTCAAGATTCTGCCCAACATGAGAGGGAAGAAAAGAGAATGACCAGAGTGTAAGTGGTCCTTGATAATGTCATGGGAAAGAACTGCAGATGCTGGTTTAAATCGAAGGTAGACACAATATGCTGGAGTAACTCAGCAGGACAGGCAGCGTCACTAGAGAGAAGAAATGGGTGATGTTTCGGAAAGGGACTCGACCCAGAACATCACCTATTCCTTCTCTCCAGAGATGCTGCCTGTCCCACTGAGCTACTCCAGCATTTTGTGTCTACCTTGATTATGTTGGCTGCTTTCCTGAGGCAGCATGGTTTAGATAAAGTCAATGGTGGGGTAGGAAAGGGAGGTGGTTTGGGCTACATCCAGTATGAAGGCCTCTACTCATGGAGGCAGAGACTGTTTATTAAATAAATCTTCAAGAACGTTTATGGATGGCACAGTGGTGAAGCTTTCTCACAGCTCTCGAGAGCCGTATTCGATCTTGACCACCGGAGCTTTCTATCTGGAGTTGGCATGTTCTCCCTGTGAATTTGCGAGGGAAGATAGCATTGCGGTGTATATGCATAGTTCATTGCAAGCGGTAGGGTAGATTGATAAAGGAGTTGAAGTAGCACACAGGATCTCGGGATGTATAAATAAAACCATGAACAAGAACATGGTAGGCATGATGAACCTTATAATAGCACATGGGTAAGGTGTGTGGTTCTGGGCACGGCACTTCAGGAAAAATGTAAAGTCCTTTGAAAAAGTGAAGAATAGGTTTACACAAATGATTGCAGGGTTCAGGGATGTGGGGATCTGAGGGGGGTCTGAAGGAGGGTCTAGACCCAAAATGTCACCTATTCCATTTCTGCTCAGATGCTGCCTGACCCACTAAGTTACTCCAGCTTTTTGTGCCTATCTCCGGAGGTTTTAACATCCAGGTTAGAGTATCTCTCCCCTTTGGCAAAAGCATCAAGTTGCAACACAGAATGAAGGGGGCTGGCAGAAGATCAAATAAGACAAGAAAAACTATTTTTTGGCAGCAACTACTAAGGGATTTGCATAGCCAGGGGTAATACTGGAGAGGGTTTCAATTGTAACTTTCAAAAGGAAGCTGGTGCAGATATAAAAATAAAAGACTTGCAAAGCTTTGGAGAATGGAATGGGACTTGCTGGATTACTACTAGATAAAACTGGAGCAGATTTGATACACCTTCCATATACAGTATTTGCAATCAAGCTAATGCTTTGCCTTAAAGTCTGGCTGTTGAGATGGCTTTGTCTGTCGCATGTTCCAATGGTCCACAATTTCATGGTATTCTGGTGTTTCCAGTCACTTAGCTGTTGTGCATTATTTCATCGGTTTATTTCAATCTAATATCCAATCACATTGCCATCAGCGCGCTGTTCTAACTTACATCGTTTAACAGACTTACATTAATAGTAAGTCTGTCACTTTCAGTCCTTACCACACAGGCACATTTTCTTGGACAACGTGCAGTATCCCTTGCAAAACTAAGTGGGTGTTCCAAATAAAACCTCACGTGAAGTCAATATACAACATGATCAAACCACTGTCTGAAACTATGCTGCTCTATGCTGTCCCCAGTGACTGTACATTCTTAAAATGACATTCTGTCAGTTGCTGTGATGCTATTAGATTATTTCTGAGCTACTCACAAGGCTGTAGTTATCCTCTGTTTTGGTAACACTCTTCAACCTGGAAATTATTGTTACACGTGGTGTGGCATATTTTCCAACAACCTATAATGAAAGGAACAAGAATAATAAGCGACGTCAAGAATGTCTTCACAGCTATTATCAGACTTATGAATGGTCCTTCCATAAGCTAGGGTAGACAATAGACAATAGGTGCAAGAGTAGGCCATTCAGCCCTTTGAGCCACCACCACCATTCACTGTGATCATGGCTGATCATCCACAATCAGTACCCCGTTCCTGCCTTCTCTCCATATACCTTCACTCCTCTATCTTTAAGAAATCTATCTAACTCTCTCTTGAAAGCCGCCAGAGAATTGGCCTCCACTGCCTTCTGAGGCAGAGAATTCCACAGATTCACAATTCTCTGTGTGAAAAAGTTTTCCTCATCTCTGTTCTATATGGCTTACCCCTTATTCTTAAACCCCTGGTTGGCCCCTGGTTCTGGACTCTCCCAACATCGGGAACATGTTTCCTGCCTCTACCGTGTCCAAACTCTTAATAATGTTATATGTTTCAATAGGATTCCCTCTCATCCTTCTAAATTCCAGAGTATACAAGCCCAGCCGCTCCATTGTATTAACATATGACAGTCCTGCCATCCCGAGAATTAACCTTGTGAACCTACGCTGCACTCCCTCAATAGCAAGAATGTCCTTCCTCAAATTTGGAGACCAAAACTGCACACAATAACCCAGGTGTGGTCTCACTAGGGCCCTGTACAACTGCAGAAGGATACAATCCTAATTCTCCAACCTACCTCATTGCGTACATTGGACTTTTTTCTCTGGAACTATTACACGACAATACTGAGAACTATATTCTGCACACTAGTATCTTTCATTTCATTCTATCTTTTGTGCTTGTGTTTGGCTTGATTGTATTCATGTATGATATTATTTGATTTGATTACATAGCAGGCAAATAAAAGCTTTTCACTGTAATATTCTATTAACTTTCCTAACAATTTGCAGTAGCTGCATTATTGCCGTATCATGCACTCGGCTATCCAGATCCATCTACATCCTTTCCAATCTCCCACCATTAAGATAATATCCTTTTTTTCTTTAAAAAATGATCCATAATGGACAATCTCAAATTTTCTCACATTATATTCCATTTGTCAGATCTGTTTTCCATTCATTTAATCAGTCCATACACCTTAGTAATCTCCTTGTGACCTCTTCACTATTTATTTTCTTTCTTGTCTGTATTCCATAAGCAAATAAGCAAAATCTTTCGTCCCTTGAAAGTTGAGGCCCCAGACCGATTCAACAGCTCTCCGTGATCCAAAACGTTTTTCCCTTTTGCAAACCATCTTGACTATGCCTGATTATCTCATTTCTTTGCAATTCTCCAGCCAAAATGTTAAACATTTTTAATAATGGCTTCTACCTTATTCCCCATGACACACAGAACAGTACAGTGCAGGAACAGGCTCATCAGTCCATAATGTCATGATCTAAAGGTAACCGTGTCCTGCGTTCCATCTCCTTGCCTTTTAGAACAAGGGAATTACTTTTGCTATATTCTAATCTAATGGGACCTTTCCCAGACCTAGGGAACTGTAAGAAATTAAAAACCATTGCACCAATGATCTCACTCGTTACTTCCTTTAAGATGCCAGGATGAAATACATCGGAACTCAGGGATTTATCAACCCACAGCTCATATGACTTCAACAGCAGATTAACTCATGTAAAACGAGCGTTGGACAGTATTATTGAGGGAGCAATTAGTGACCTTAATTATAACATGGTTGTGTTGTGAATAGCACCTCAAGGGGAGAAATGTAGTTACCAACAGTTAGGTTCAGTCTCAGGCAGAGAGAGGGTTTGAGCTGATCACTAGGGAATGGATACTGTGAGCAGAATCAATGGCTTCATCTTCCTAAGACTTAAGTGGAAGAAACCTCCTCCCACCCAGCAACTAGAGGACTGGCAGTGAGGAAAGATGATGATAGATACAATTGTGAATGAGTGGAGGCTGCGGTCAGGTAAGTGACTGTGGGGCAGCTCATTGGTAATAAAGGGAGAGTCAGAGAGTCAGGACAACTTCTTGGGGAGGAACAGAGAAGGTCATCAAGCTTCTAGAAGAGCAGCTCTTTTGTGGAGATTCTCTAGTTAAATTTAGATGGATAAGTGTGGGCCTGCTTACAAACCGTTTCTGCAGGAACTATGTCACCAGTGGTTTCAACAGGAATGAGTCCAGGAATAGCAGAGATGTATGATAGCTCCTACCTCTCATAACCCTGGTGATGTCCCATGGATTTTGACAGTTCTGCCTGTGCTTGGAAGGAATTGCAATTGAGGTGCTTTTATCACCTTCAGCATGGGCTGGTTATCAGCAGACCTTGAGTGTGTTTTCTGTCATGCTGAGAACTCCCTCATCATAAATGTAGATCCTCCATGATTCCGAGGCCTTGAGGTCATTGCTCATCTACCTCAGATAGCTGTGCTCCAGTCACAGACTGCCTTATGATCCAACCAAACCAGCATTCCTGACATACCTGGAGTTAAAAACATTACTTGGAACAGCAACTTATTAGTTCCTTGAGAGCGAGGAAATGTAATCAATTTTTCTGTCTTCTAATAGACTGAGCTCATAATTTTTCATCAATAAAGTCAGAGTATAATTAACACAAAACTATACCATTTGTTCTGCTTAAGTTACCCTTGACTCCCTGTTTGACAGCTTTTTGAAACTGCAACTTTTAGATTCATTGGAATCTATGTTGCTCATAACTTGGCCTCGATTCATCAGTAGAAAGGGTGACCTCCTTCAACCTTTACATCCTTGACATTAAATCTACGTCTTTCCATGCATTGTTTCCACTATTCCTCCCACGCAATATAAAGCATTGCTACATTTGTTCGAGTATTATGATCAAAACTACACCCGTTTGTGTGCATATGTTGGATGCTGCTCCAAAGTTCTTTGTTTCATTTCCAAAATTTTCTCAATCTTTCTCTTTGCCATCACGTCTTTCCCATGGATTTGTGTTTGTTTATTTATTAATTTTCCAATATCTGAGTGTCGCCAGGGGAGGGAGGGAGGGAGGGAGGAAGGGAGGGAGGGAGGGAGGGAGGGAGGGAGGGAGGGAGGGAGGAAGGAAGGAAGGAAGGAAGGAAGGAAGGGAGGGAGGGAGGAATCCTCCCAGCTAACAGTGTTCCCCTATCGCAGGTTTGAGGAAGTCTGATGCACTGGGATAAACACAAGACCACCAGCACCACTGTCTGGTCAAGACCGAACTGCCGGGAAGAAGCCCTAGACAGCCAGTGCCGCTAACACACAGACACAAAGACTGTGCCACTAACCCAGAGACCGCCAGCGTGCCTCTTCAGCCCAAAAATGTAGCCACCAAGATAAACATGAGACCGCCAACATTTCCTCTCTAGGCTCGGGTAAACTGCAGGTAGAATCCTGAGATCACCATGCCTCCTTCAAAGACCAGGACTCAGCTGCTGGGTCAAGCTTGAGATCACCTCGACAGCACACATTTGCCCTGGTGGTGAGGGACAGCACATTCATGCAGTCTTGGACTGTTTACCATGGTAAATAAAATATATACACTACTGCTAGTGTCGGTGTTGTCACTGCCGAACCTGGCGTCATCCCCGATGCCACAATATAAATCAATATATACATATAACAAAAATAGAAAACGCTGGAAACATACATCTGGTCAGGCAGCAACTGTGGTAAGAGAAACAGTTAACGTTTTGAAGTCCAGGACACTTTGTTCGAACTTGGAATGGGAGATAAACAAGTTAGTTTTCAGTAAAATAAAACGTCGGGGGAATAACTACGGTGAGATCAAACGGATGGATGGAGGCAGATAACAGAAGATTACACTTGGTCTGTTTAATGTATTGCAAATGGTGAGACTGCAGGAGATATCTGGCAGACTAGCTGTAGAAATAGATCAGGAAAAACTGAGCCAAAATACTGGACAGGCAGAAACGGCCAATTCTGATACCGTCAGAAAGAAAGAGTGAGCTGGCCGAAGTTGGCAAAGTCAATATTGACTCCTGCAGACTACAAAGTGTCTAGGCAGAAGAGGTTGTGTTGTTCCTAAGCTTGCATTAGATTTTGTTGTAAGAGTGCAGGAGGCCACAGACAGAAGTGTCCAACTGGCAGTGTAATGGAGAATTAAAGCAACAGGCTCAAGGTCACTCTGTGGATTGCGTGCAGATGCTCTACAAAGCAATCACCCAATCTGTTTTTTGTTTTCTCCAATATTTAACTTGTATTATGTGCATAAATTCCTTCCAAGTGCAACGGACATTAACTGGGCAGGCAATATCAAAACTGATATGTTCTTAGCGCATGCAAGCATCAGTGAAAGCAGGGAACAAGAAATAAAGCCCTTTGCATTTTCAATGGAAATGATTTACCAGCTAAAATCAATTATGAGTTCCGGAATGTTCAGCTTTTCACATTCACTGGTCTGACAGATGCACTTAAGAAATATCTGCTGTATTTCCTTCCACAGTGAGAATGTTCGGGCGATCCATATACCAGTGCATTAGTCATAATAAAAGATAAGGCGGAGGTAATGGCTTTTGCGGGTGACTATTATCATTTAGCTGTCATTTATCACGGCATTACTTTTTTCGCATCATCAAAAGCACCAAAGGTTTAATAATTTTATGGGGAAGTGCCTGACTCATAAATCGTGGGAAATTGGGGAAGATTCTAAATCTCGTTTATTTCACTGGTAATTAAATGCGTCCTTTGCTTTTCTTCCCCTTTGGAAAAAAAATACCAATCTTGTTTGGGGATGATTTCTTTCTGAGGTCTGGTGTTTAGTATGAGGGTTATTATCTCAACATGAATCAAACTGATTCCCATGTGTGATTGTGCATGGTTGAGGATTTTTGTATTTTCTCTTTCTTGCTGTTTTTTACCTGTTTTTATAATAATAGATGCTGCTTGATACCACACATTCCCCTTACCTTCCACTGCATCTATATTCTTGTCCTCCACTCTCATCCTTCTCATTTCCTGTTCCCACCTGTATTCAGAAAGTCGCAGATTTTTTGCATCATGGAAACAACCCAAACAGTCCGCACCAAGCACCATGCACCCTTTTATATCAATCCAAATTAAACCTCCCTGCACTCTCTTAAACACCCACTGATTCTGCAACCCACCCACAGATTTGGGACAATTTACAGAAGCCAATTACCTATAAACTGGCTCGTCTTTGGGAATATGGGACGAAACCGAAGCACCTGGAGGAAATCCGCGTAGTCAAAGGGAGAACATCTAAACTTTGCGCAGAAAACACTGGATATCAGGACCAAACCTGGATCTCTGGAATCAAGAGGTGTCAACTCTACTGAACCGCTTACTCCTTCCTCTGACTCCTCCTCAATCTTTTCCATTGTTGCCCTGTTACTCGCTCATTTTATTTGCCTGGCACTGCTCCTCCACAATTACCATTTCCACAATTATGTTGACCCTATTTCCTCCACTGTTTACTCATCTCCCATTGCCTCCTCTTCCTCAACTTTTAACTTCTTCCACTCCCTGCTCCCGCAAATTATTCTCCCTGTATTGTAATGCTGGCTCAACCACACCAGAATCCTAAACCGCAGCAGATTCTGATAACCCATCGTCCTTCCGTTCACAGACCAACATATATGGTGGCACCATGTATAGTTACTCAATCATCTTTACAGCCCTGTGCATGGACTTCTTTCCCTTTCCCATCATATCCTCCATCCCTACTATTCTCCAGGTGATCTGTGTTCTTCCAGTTATAGAGACATAGTGCTGTACAGTACATACACTACGTGTGCAGGCGCAGTCCCCTGTTTTATGTGGATAGGAGAGGAGGCGCAGGCAGTCAAAAGGTGTTGTGTGTCTAGGGCAGCTCTGTCTTTGCCTTGCAGGGAGGTACTGGCGATCTCAGGTTTGTCATGGTAGCTCAATCTTCCTGCAAGCCTGAAAAAGGAAAACAACGCTGGTAGGGGGGCACCCCACTTTATCTACCTCTCTCTTCTTTAATTTCTTTCTTTCTTTCTTTCTTTTTCTCTCTCTCTCTCTTTTCCTCTTTCTTCTTTTTTCTTTTTTCTTTTTTCTTGTGCTTCCTCTTGCTCTCCTGCCTCTTTTCCTAGCCCTTCCCTTTTCCTCTGGCTGGAATCGCTCTGGTTTTAAGGAGGAGGGTGACAAGGTGCAGGTGGGTCAATCCAATAACAGCTAATTGGACACAGCTATTGCTCCTCTGGCTGTTGGCTCAGCTCAATCCAGATGCTGTCCGGGGTGACGGTGTTTTCTGGCAGCTAGGTGCTGTTCGTGGTGCTGAACGTAGGCTTCACCGGGCCAGTATGTGGCAACAGGGATCAGAGCCTGAATGGCTGGGAGAGACAGAACCTGTTCCCACATGGGTGTGTGTTTGAAAAGCTATGATCTACTGAGGCACAGATCACGACCTACAGAGACACAGTCCATGACCTACAGAGACACAGACCATGACCTACAAAGATACTGACCAGGACCTCCAGAGACACAGCTGGCTAAGTCTTTCTCGGCCAGCTGGCATGCTGAATGCCATCCTCCAATAAAAAATGGAGTCACCCGAGGCCAAATCTAGGTAAGGAATACTTCCCCCGAGTAAACTACATGGGTTTTTTTCCAAGAACCCAGCGGTTTCAATGCCATTACAATGAATTCTGGCTTTGTATCTGAGATGAGTCTCCAGATCTTCAAACCCATCTTCTACATCATTGATATCCACCATACAACCAAATCCAAATGATAAGCCAATGTGCTCACCTCAGGAAATGTCTGCCTGTTTTGAATGAACAAGGCTGCCTTTTGACTTGAGGTGCACAGTCCACGAGACCCATTCCTGTAGTAACCGAATACAAACTCCAGTTCTGAAAGGATCACTGAGCCACAGCCTTGCTGGAAATATATGCAGTGCTATGTCTTTTGAAAAGCGTGTTCGGGAGGTGGATCAGTGGGTGGAGGAGTGCCCCAGTTTCACAGACGCCGTCCTTGTGGATGAGGGGTGCCCTCCGTGTGAAGTGCCAGGGAGAGAAAGAGCAGCTGAGACTAGAAGTTATTCTATTACCCTTTAATGGTGGTGAAACAGTGTTGTGCGTAACCATGGCCCTGTGAAAATCCTACAAAGATTGTATTCTTTAGTTGTACGACTCACACAACAGTTCCATCAGGATTCCTTGTGTGACTCTGCACTGTGTTGTCTATTGATCTATTACAAGTTCTTGCAGCTGCCAACACGTACACCAGCAGTTATGATCTCTGCAGCAAACTCTTAAAACAGGAACCAGTGCGCTATGGGTGATGAGTGAATGGGACTTAGTGTAGATTACATCATGGGCTGAAATTGGGCTGTAGTTTCCAGCAGAATTTAGTCATAGGCAGCGGACTAAACTCTGTCATAGAGCTGATCACTTAGTTCCCCCACACCCCCCCCCCCACCCCCCACGGCTCCCTCCCCCCTCCCCCTCCTCCTCATCATCCTGTTCATTCTCACTTATTTTTTGAAGGTCATCAATGAATCCTCTTCTTAACAAGAAATGCCCCACACAAACACCTGCTGCAAAAATGTTCACACTTTTGGACGTTTGACATTTATCTTCAATCTTTGTCCTGTATTTATCCAACAATTTTGCTGGTGGAGGCAACATCTCTGTCAAAATCCTTCATCTTAAACACCTCTCTTAAATCAGTGAAATTGCAGTGAGCTGATGGGACATTCCAGTCTCACTGTTGGGCAATATTTCTTCGATACTTTACAGAAATTGTCAGTCAAAATTGAATCCAATTGCCCTGGCCTTGACATCACTAATCTCATGTGATGCAGACAAAATTCCTTGTTTTATTGGGTTGAGCACATTCTTCAATTGTTCCAAACAGGATTCACCAGGACAGCAAGACCCTGATAAACATCTCCACCTCCAAAGACTGATCATATGCCACTGATAACCTTGTTACTCATGCCTTATCCATTTGGCTTAGCTTGTGCTGGTATTTATCACTCCATTGGTCTTGACACAATCTCTGTTCCCAAAGCCTGCCTGTCTCAAAAGAACAATAAATTGCAGGAACACTGCAACAGCCTACAGTGCAGGAGAGAGGAAACTGGGAGAGATGGAATGGGGTGCAAAGTTAACTTTCTGCAATGTACATATATTCCAGAAACCAGCCCTTTGGGAATGACTGTGACGGTTTGATATACCCCCCACATGCAGCCAATTGAATCCAAAATGACTTTACTCTTCTTCCAGGATTTTTTATTACCTCAATATTTGTATGCAGTATTCTTCTGGACATGTGGTTAGGATGACCAAAACATAACTAGGCCCTTGAAACCCACAAACAGAGGAGACATTCCTAAAGGCAGGCTGGTAGGTTAATTGTTCATTCTGAGTTGTCCTCTAGTGTGTAGGTGAGTCGTTGAATCTCGGGGAGTTAATAGAAAGGGTAGTTTGAGAGAAATATGGAGGATTTGATGCTCTGCAAGGACTGGATGGGCTGAAGGGCCTGGTTCTGTGCGGAATCTCTCAATGGTTCCATAACATCTATCTCCATAGGTCTGGTCAGGATTTAGGTTCTTGTCTCTTTGTGGTGTGCTTGAGAGTTTCAGTACCCTTCAAATGATATGCTGTGGTGTTTGTTGGTCAGCTATCACTGTATTAAAGATTGGATGCATCTGACGGCCATGGCTTTGTTTACGGTAGTGATGCACATTTCCTGATTTTACTGTGACCATCTAGGTGTACTTAAGATGATCACACCACAGGTCAAATGACCAGGGGAGTGTTTAGTTTAGTTTAGAATTACAGCATAGAAACAGGACCTTTGGTTCACTGAGTATGTGCTCGTCACCAGTGGACACTAATTCTACGTTATTCAATAGACAATAGACAATAGGTGCAGGAGTAGGCCATTTGGCCCTTCGAGCCAGCACCGCCATTCAATGTGATCATGGCTGATCATCCCCAATCAGTACCCCGTTCCTGCCTTCTCCCCATATTCCCTGACTGCTATTTTTAAGAGCCCTATCTAGCTCTCTCTTGAAAGCATCCAGAGAACCTGCCTCCACCGCCCTCTGAGGCAGAGAATTCCACAGACTCACCACTCTCTGTGAGCAAAAGTGTTTCCTCATCTCCGTTCTAAATGGCTTACTCCTTATTCTTAAACTGTGGCTCCTGGTTCTGGACTTCCCCAACATCGGGAACATGTTTCCTGCCTCTAGTGTGTCCAAGCCCTTAACAATCTTATATGTTTCAATGAGATCCCCTCAAAATGCTCATATACTCCCTGCACATTAGGGGTAATTTTACAAATGCTATCTAATCCACAAACCCTCACATCTTGGACCTGGAGGAAACCCACACAGTCACAGGGAAAACATGCAAAGTCCACACAGACAGCACCTGAGTTCAGGAATGAACCTGGGTCTCTGTCACTGTAAAGCAGCAGCTCTGTCCGCTGTGCCACCCTTATGGCTTCTGAGCCCAGTTTGCAAGATTGTAGGGGAATCAGGGATTGGGGAGAGCAGTATATTGTCTGAAGAGGAACGATAGAGGAGGAGATCAAGGATGACGTCATTCAAATCCAGTAGGGCCAGCAATAGGACAATGGAGGTAATCAAGCTGTTGGGAGGGGAAATGGCAGGCAGAAGAGGCACAGTGCATAGCTAGTACAGGTGGTGGGGGAGGGGGGAGAGGGGGAGGGGAAGGGTGGAGGGGGAGGGGAAAGAAGGAGAGGAGGTGGGAGGGTGGAAGGAGAGGGCGAGGGATGAGGGGGTGGATGGAGGAGGGAGGAGGGCAAGATGGGTGAGTGGAGGGGGAGTGGGAAGAGGGGAGGAGGGAGGGAGGAGGGAGGAGACGGTGGGAGGGGGAGAGGGGAGGGGAGGGAGGAGGGGGAGGGAGGGGGAGGGAGGGGGGAGTGGGGAGGGGGGGGAATGGGGAGGGGAAGTAGGGAGGTGGGAGGAAGAAGGAGGGAGAATGGGGAGGATGGAGGAGGGGGAGATAGGAAGGGGATGTCGAGGGGGAGGGGGAGTGAAGAGGGGAAGTGGAGAGGGGGAGTGGGAAGGAGGGAGGAAGAAGGAGGGAGGAGTAGGGAGTGGGGAGGAATGAGGGGGAGGGGGAGGAGTGAGGAGGGAGGAGGGAGGAGGGAAGAGGGGGTGTAGAAAGTGGGGCTCCTCCCTGTTAGCTGTGTTTCCCTGTCACACGTTCGCGGAAGACTATGCCACTGGGACAAACCTGAGACCACCAGCGCTACTGCTGTGTAGCCCTAGATGGCCAGTGCCTCTATTGAGGTTAAGACTGAGTGGCCGGAGGCGCCAGTGGCTCTTCCTGTCTGCGTACAATGAGGGACGGTGCCCATACATAGAGGCAATGACTGAGCCTGAGACGGCGAGCATTGCCTTTCAATTACAAAGCTGAGCCACCAAGATTAGCCTGTAATGGCCAGCACCTACTCTTGAGGCAAGGGTGAACTGTAGGGAGAAGTCTGAGATCACCACACCTCATCCTTCGAGACTAGGACTGAGATGCCAGGACAAGCCCGAGATCGGCATTGCCTCCACACATAACCCCTGGCGATGAGGAACAGTGACCCCCCATGAGGTCCGGGACCTTTGTGTCACCGTAAATCAAACATATCACATAAGTTCCCCCTACTTCCAGCATCGGTGTGGTCACTGTCAAACCCACGGCATCTCTGACAACATAGTGGATAAATATCGATCAAAACTTCCAGCTCTGCTTCAGATGTTATTGACTGATCAGTGTTATCATTATAGGTGATAAAACTGATCACCACTGATTACCTATCACTGATCATTATCACCTCCACTAAGCTCCATGACCTGCTCCTATGTAGCTCCCTCTGCAACTGAATCCTTGATTTCCTCTTCGGCAGACCTCAATTGGTGCAGAACAGTATCAACATGTCCTCACCATTGGATACAAGCCTAGCCCCTGCTTTACTCTCTTTCCATCCATGACTGAGTGGCTAAACACAGCTCCAATGCTGTCTCCAAATTCCCTGATGATGCCGCTGTGATTGGCTAAAGTACCAATGGTAATGAGCCAACGTACAGGAGAGTTGCTGCACCAATGATGTCTTGCTCAACATCTACAAGACTAAGGAACTGATTGGGAGATCATGCACCAGTTAGAGTCGGTGGTGGAGAGACAGCTTAAAATTCCTGCGCATTAACCTCTCAGATGACCTGTGTGGGACCCAGCACATAAATGCCATCATGAAGAAGGTGCTCCAGTGCCTCTACTTTCTTAGAAGCTTAAAGAAATTCAATATGTCTCCATATTACTCCGACAAACGTTTACAGAAGTACTGTAAAACGTATCCTAACTAGTTGCCTCATGGCCTGATATGGCAATTTCAAAACACAGGAATGCCACGAGACTGCAGAGAATGATGGTCTCAGCCCACTCCTACATAGAGAGCATCTAAGTGAGGCACTGCCTCAAGAAAGCAGCATCTATTATGAGGGATAATCCATCATCCGAGCCATGCCCTCTTCTCACTGATGGCATCTGGAGAAGGTACATAGCCTGATGCTCCACACAACCAGGTTCAGAAACAGCTACTTTCCTACAACTATCTGGTTCTTGAACCAACCTACGCAGCCTTAACCCTACAATGATAACAGAATATTATAACCCATCCTCCTCCACTACTATTTTTTCTAAATATGCTTTTGCAATACTATCTTGATTTGTATATAATCTTCTTTATTTTATAATTTTAAGTGTAATTTATGTAGAATTTGTTGTGTGTTTGTCTGAGTCGATGTGTCTGTGATGCTGCTACAAGCAAGATTTTGCATAGTATTTGTACCAGGCTTGTGATGTTTGAAGTTATTCTTTCATTTGATTATTATGAATTTTTAAACTTAAAATGTAATAAATATGTTATTACAAAAATATAGTCCATTATTTATTATTGAACCTATCAAACAGACACAAATTTGTGTACATTTCACTGATGGTGAGAGATATTGATTTGAATCAAACTTAATTATTTTGGGCAGCTTTCAAAACTCATGCACATTTCTTTTTACAAATGCACGAGTGATTGACTCGGACACATATTATTCTGAGGCCAAATTATTTTAAAATGTACATTGTCATGAAACATTTACCACTCTGAATCAGTACAAACCTTACCTGCTGTGGATAAAGGAGGAAGCCTTGGACTTTGTTTATATGGATGCTTCTGACATTCCCACCTTCTCCATTCCATTTCAGTGTGAGCAAACATTTCCACTGTCACAGGTCAGTTCTCTCATTGTTGAACCTTCCTAATACTGAGAGTATCTGTGAAGCAACAAAGATGTCCATTTACATTAGGGGGGGGGGGGGGGGGGGGGGGGGGGGGGAGGGTTGGAAATTCCGAAATACCTTTCTTTCATTCTCCATTCTCTCAGATCACCCCTTGTACATATCACTTCCTAGCCCTGGGCTTGAGAATGGGAAAAGGGAGGAGATGTGTGTAACTTGGCCAGAATCCATGGCCAAGGATGCTGAGGGACATAACTGACAGGAATTTCATGTCCCCACATATAACAAGAAAGCCTCTTATTGAACTCATGATCTTGGGTAGAAAGATCCAACTTTTACTTGCATTCTTCTTGTTACCTGGGAAGTATTCCAGGAAGGAGATTACAGGTGTGAAATTTCCTCCTTGGATCTATTACTTTGTGAAATATATTTTTAAGAGTTGGCCCTTCAAAGTGAACCACGTTGTAATTTTATTTCACTTTTCGATGTACTTTGAACAGACACAGAAAAAACTTCAGCCTCCACTGACCATCTAACAAACACTACACCTCTAATGTCATCGTATTCTCCATACATTCTCATCAACTCTACCTCCTCTCAGGCAAACACCAGGGCAATTTATAGCAGCTGATTAACCTCCCAATCCACATGTCTTTGGAAACTAGGGAACTCGGAGGAAACCTACACAGACACAGAAGTAGGTGCAACCTCCACACAGAACAGGTAGGGTTGAACCCAGATCATTGGAGTTGTGAGTCAGTGGATCTACTAGCTGTGTCATTGCACTGCTTCATTGTAAACATTTTTATAAAGCGGCAATCGAGAGTCGGGATAAATGATAGGTGCGTGTCTCAAAGTCCATCATTGTTATCATGTTCTGCATGAACCACAAATCACAATGTAATGAAAGAGCTGAGTTTTGTTGCCTCGTGCTGTGGTTTCTGAGCATCCTCACAGCCCAGATCAGCTTCTTTAGTGCATTAAAGGACTCTTCACCCACTTGCCAAATGTGAGCAGAAGAAATTCACCCTTTGGACACTGGCCACTAACATCTCCTTTGTCCCTATGATAACTGGTCCCGTCACCTGCTTAAAAACAAGAGAGAAATTAAACAAATAAACCTGATAAACCTGATCCGTTCAGGAGCATGAAGAATGTGTCCACCAAACTGGACATGTGCACCACCCTCATGGACTCAGCACAAAAACAAAACAGTTGATTTGATTATGGTTCCCACACTACCACAGGTGCATCATGACTGTCATGTTTGCAATCAATAGGCAACTCGCCAACCTTTTCCTACCCTCCAGACCAATGTATTTTAGCAATGGACCCTTGAACCTTCTGATAATTCACTGCCGCAGAACCAAGTCACTAAAACTTTATTGTGGGACAGTCATTATAGACTACATTGGTACAAGGTCTGAAGAAGGGTCTCGACCTGAAACGTCACCATTCCTTCTCTCCAGAGATGCTGCCTGCCCCGCTGAGTTACTCCAGCATTTTGTGTCTATCATTGGTATAAGGAATAGGTCCACAACCACCTTTTCGAGTCAAAATGTTGGCGTTATGCAAATCATCTTTACTTAAAAAACAAGTCCTCAGAAGTGTAATAGATCTCACTTGGGGCGAGATTTAAAAAAATGCAGCAGAAGGAAATTAATAAAAATGATCTATTATATCATGCCCGCAAAAGCAATGTAATGGGAACATTTATAAAATGTATAAAAATGACCCAAGGTACTGTATTTGTATTATCTCAAAACAATCTGGGATTGGAGGCTAAATGTATTTTAACGGGTGAGGTGGGGTGGAATTATCTGAATTCATATGACATCCTCATCTGTGTGCGACTTGCCTTGCAAATCTCTGTCTGCACATCACATTGAGCCATGCAACACTTGTCCCTTCACTTCCCCCCTCGATTCCATTCAAGGACCCAAGCAGTCGTTCCAGGTGTGACAGAGGTTCACCTGCATCTCCTCCAACCTCATCTATTGCATCCGCTGCTCTACATGTCAGCTGATCTACATCGGTGAGACCAAGCGGAGGCTTGGCGATCGTTTTGCCGAACACCTCCGGTCGGTCCGCAATAACCTACCTGACCTCCCGGTGGCTCAGCACTTCAACTCCCCCTCCCATTCCGTATCTGACCTCTCTGTCCTGGGTCTCCTCCATGGCCACAGCGAGCAATACCGGAAATTGGAGGAAATGCACCTCATATTCCGCTTGGGCAGTCTACATCCTGGGGGCATGAACAATGAATTCTCCCAACTCTGCTAGCCCTTGCTGTCCCCTCCCCTTCATCAGCCCTCTGGTTGTCTCCTCCCATCCCCCAGCCCTCGGGCTCCTCCTCCGCCATTTTTCCTTTTTTCCTTTCTTCTCCCCACCCCCTATCGATCTGAAGAAGGGTTTCGGCCCGAAACGTTGCCTATTTCCTTCGCTCCATCGATGCTGCTGCACCCGCTGAGTTACTCCAGCATTTTTGTGTACCTTCGAATTTCCAGCATCTGCAGTTCCTTCTTTAACACATTGAGCCAGCTCATTCCCTCATTATCTTTACTGCCCACTGCAGAGAAGGTAAAGGAGAGGGAGCTCAGTCTTATCTCAGCAGCACCTGCACAGTGGAATGCTGGAGTAATTCCAGGCGACACCTCGGGATGTATAATTACTTGTTCAAAGCAGTTTATTTTCATATAAAGTATGTGCTAAACACAAAGCCCCTTAACTGACAGGGTGGCGATGCATTGTGTTTGTTGCTGCTATCACATATGATACAGTACACTGGAAAGTGTTTAAATTGAATATATTAGGATCGACTCACAATGGCAGTCAAACCTGAGGAAAAAAAGAGAAACTAAATTGTCCTGAGGAGGAAGATGAGCTGAGATGAAAGAAGAGAAGCAGGCCAAGAGAGTAGGCAGGGGAGAGTGAATGAGAGACCACCTAATGACAAGGTAGAATTAAATGCTGATCATTGTGATTCACATTTAATTTAATCTGCGAGTCTGCAGTAAAACAGCTTTGTGTGGGAAAGAACTGCAGATTCTGGTTTAAACCAAACAAAATGCTGGAGTAACTCAGCGGGACAGGCAGCATCTCTGGAGAGAAGGAATGGGTGACGTTTCGGGTCGAGAGCAGCTTTGTCCTGATTGCATGTTTTACTTTCCTTTTGTTCAGAATTGATGTCAATTCACATAAAATACGGGCAGTAAGTGCATGCGAGAAAGTGGCTGAACGTTATGCAGAAAATAGACTCCACCTGCTTTAACCTTTCAAGCAATGTCCCTTGTGCTCCATGTTCCTTTAGTTCCCTGAAAGCTTCACAGAATAGAGAACCCGAGCATGGAAACATAGGACTGGTTCAAACCAGCGTGATGCTTAAAACACACTGCTGATCTACTGGGATCAATGCAGAAGTGGCATGTTTTCCATTCTAACTCATCAGCAGCTGTCATACTGTGAGGACATTCTAGAAAGTGTGTAACATTGAGAATTTGGTCAGCATGAGAATTAGGTGCAGATGATGATGGAAGTATTTCTTCTTGCTTCCCATACTTACACCTTCAGCCTGTAATTATTTAAAAGGCATTTTAGTGCTAAATGGAATTTATAAAGATTGAAAGTAGATGATGATATACAGACAAGGATATAGGAAGGCAGGCTGTAGTTTAGACTGCAGTATGTGAGAGTTTGTCTGTGAGACTGTCTTAAGCAAATACACCGAATGTACTGTAGATAGGTATTAGTATTGGTTTATTATTAACATGTGTTATGAGATAAAATGAAAAGCTTTTGTTTGTGTGTTATTCAGTCAAATCATACTGTACATGAGATCAAACAAGCCATACACAAGTGCAACATATAATGCAAAGAGAAAAATACCAGAGTGCAACATACTGTGTTAAGGGCCTGTCCCACTTTCACGACCTAATTCACGACCTTTTTTTACTCGTGGACATTTTTCATCAGGCTAGAAAAATGCCCCGACCTACTTGATGCCACGAGTACTTACGACTAGCATCACGACCTACCTACGACCTACCTACGACCTACCTACGACCTCCTACGACCTTGTGACGACCATGCTGCGAATACGAGTCAAGGGCAAACTCGGCAGAGGTCGTGAATTAGGTCATGAACGTGGGACAGGCCCATTACAGCATTATAGTGTTACACATAGAGAAAACATCTAAGGTCCACAATGAAGTAGATTGGAAGATTGAGACTATGCCCCAGATCATGGGATGACCATTTGTTAATCCTGGCTGAAACCGAGCAGCCATAGTACCCAAATTTTAATAAGGACTCATGTATTGCTAGGCCATTTTGGTCAAGTCTGGTGTGTTCTGCAGAAATTGGACAAGCTTGTGAATGGTGCCAGTAAGTCTAGGGCCCAGATCAATGTTGCAGATTCAATTGACAGATGGATGGGATTTCTGCAGATGACATCGTAGCAAATGTAAAATGCATGAGGTTAATTGGATATATGCAAACTAAGTGTACATATTGTAAATAATGTTGCGAGACAGTTAAGGGCCTGTCTCACGAGCATGTGACTGCATGCGGCAAGCGCGACCAAACCGGAAGCGGGGGCCACGCGGAGGTCGAGTGATTGACGTGAAGTTCGAGCGAAGTCCGCGGGAAGTTCGCGCGTGACGTACAGCATCAAGACGTTGCGTACGGCGTCGGGACGATGCGTACGGCGTCGAGGCGGTGCATGCGGCGTCGAGGCGGTGCGTGCGGCCTCCATGTGGCAGCGGGCCAGCAGGCCTTTGCCGCACGAAATTTTTGAACACTGTCAGTTTTTCGGAGCCCCGCGTGATGTCGGGACCAGCTCCGCACAACTCCATGCGGCTCCCGCGATCGAAGTGGGACCGGCCCCGCGAGGCCGCACGGCTAGCGCGACCACGTTAGGTCGCGCTTGCTGCATGCAGTCGCATGCTCGTGGGACAGGCCATTTACCCTGTTAATTGTTGATTTGTTGAAATGTTAAGCCCTGACTGGTTTGTTTGAATCCCAGGGTAAATGTTGCATTATTCAAGTTCTGTTAGCTTCTTCAGGAAGCTTCTCCTGCAACAATGTAAGGAGATTCTGTTATTGGTCTGTGTAACTGTCAATAATGTATTGTTATAATTTGTTATGTTTGATTGGATTGTAAATATACCACCCCTCTGTAGTTCGGCCCCTCAAGGTTTGGGGATCTATAAAAGACAGCCCCCACGAGGTCCTTTGTTGATCTTCTGGAAGAGCGCTTGGGACTGCGTGGCCTTTTGGAGTGTCTCTGCTTGCACGAGGCTGAAGGGCTTGGCCACGCAGATACAAGGAATGAGCCTGCAGTGGTTTAGGTATCGTATTGGGTAATTTGTTGTGCTATCCAAAAATAAAGATTAGTTGTTCCAGTGCTTGAATCAGTGGTTTATTGACTGAACTAGACTGGGGGGAAGCTTAGAATGAGCTTATTTACACATCCAGTATCGGAGGTTGAGGGGAGACATGATAGAAGTTCATAAAATAATGAGAGGTATAGATAAGATAGAAAGTCAGAACCTTTTTCCCAAGGTGGAAATGTCAAAGACTAGAGGGCATAGGTTTCAGGTGAGAGAGAGGCAAAATGTAACTAAGTTTCAAGGCTGACTCTCATATAATGAGACTGGCTGCAATGAACCATGTAAATCAATTCAAGTCAAGTCCAGTTGAGTTGATTGTCACTTGCACAAGTACAATGAAGAACAGGTTCAGGGAAAACTTTGCTTGCAGCAGCATCACAGGCACATAGGCTCACATTATACACAAACACATAAATTACACATAAAGTATAAATTACACGTTGCTGAGGCTGGATTGGGGTTGTGCATGTCGGTTAAAATACCTGCAGGTCATTAAAAAAAAATCTAAATAAAAAAAACCCACTTCGCCTGTTTCCACACATCACTTGCCAGAATTTGACCTGCCCCCATCCCTCTTCCTGCTTTCTTCCCATCCCCCCTCTCCACCACTGGAATTTTGTATTTAACCTTTACCCTGAATCTGGCTTCATGAGGGGTCCTTTAAAAGAGGGGGGTAGAGGGGAGGGAGAGGGGGGAGAAGGAATGGAGACAACTTTTAAAAAGTCAGAGATACACAGCTTTGAAGCTCGGCAGACATTAAGCTCGGGTATCCTTGGTTCTGAAAACTACTGCTTACGTTTTTTTTCCCCAATGAGCCAATGAAGTTCATCGGTCAGCACCGGCTACAACCTACGAGAACCTTTGAGAACGTTCGACCTCCTGGCAACCCACTAGGTCCTCCTGGCGACCCACCTACGGCACGAGAATTCTCGCTATTCTCCATGGCGGCTTCATTCTAGTCGCCGCTAATTTTTCAACATGTTGAAAAATTCGTGGCGACCATAATGAGGCCGCGACTAGTTCCCAGAATGCGGGAACTCCTCACGACCATCAAGGCAAGTCCCCGGCAACCACCCGCGAACATGTGGCGACTGCATAGTCTCCTGCAGTCGCCTAAAAAGTCGCCTAAGTGGGACAGGCCCATAAGTGTTTCGAAGATTTGCAGCACCCAGAGCATTTTTATATCCCCACGATACAATGGTTACATGTGGATTTTACACCTTTGAAACAACGTTTCACCATTGATCAACGTTTCTTGTCATTGGAAAACAATTCCTCCATTTACCTAACAAATGGGTACAATAAATAAGATTCCCTCTATTTTCTGTTCCATGTGGAATTTATACCTGATAAATCTATTCATCACCTTTCCTAATATCCTCTTCCCTATGTTGCCATTTTTCCCATCGTACTTTGGGCAGTTCTTGGGCTAAACTACTCATCTTTCTTATAATTTTCAGAATTTCCTACATCAACCCCTCTCATAATTTTATATACTATCATGTCAGTCTGCATATCCTTCATTCCATGGAAAATGTCCCGCTCATATATTCTCTCCCCATTACTGAAGTCCTCCAGCCCAGGCAAGATCCTGGTAAATCTTTCCTACACTCTCACCAGTGCTATCACATTATTTTTATATCATGATTAAAAATCACCCTTGATTAATGCATTAATTTTACTTCGGAGTCACGTGAGTGACTACGTGAAGAGCCCGCCAGGGCGCATGCGCGGCATATCGTCTAGCGCATTGAGAGCGACAGGCAGGAGGCAGGGGGGAGGAGGGGGGGGAGGAGGGGGGGGAGGAGGACCGAGGAAGTACCGGGAGCCAGCAGCGGCCGACTGCAGCCTCGCAATCTTTGCAATCAGCGGTCTCTGTCCCGGCACCTGTGCAGCCTGGGTCGCCACAGGCTGACAGGAATGCCAAAAGAGGGACACGCTCATGTGTCGGGCCATGAGCAAACTCCGCCGGCAGACAGCGACAGTAGTCGCATTTCACGTCTGGAGCGGCTAGTGGAGCAATTGCTTCACCGTGACAAACTCCGTGAGCAGGAGTCAAATCACTACGGGCTTCCGAGGAAGCCCATGGCAGTACCTTTTTCAGGGCTGCACAATGTATCTCCCTCGACAGAAGGGAGCATTGGGAGTCATTTCTGGGCTGACTCCGAACAAGGGTTGGCTGAAGAGACTTCAAGTGTGCTGGGGGTGCCAGAAGAGAAGATGCTGGGTATGGTGAAAAAGTTTGCGGTGCCTCCACAGTCAGGGCAGCCGCTGAAACAACTACTAGCAGCCAGCATTGACTACCTTTCAACCCATCAATTGCAGGAACAGGCAGTTAATGAAACCACTGCAAAATACCTGGCACCAGGGAACTGCACTTCACTGAATGTCCTAGCAGTGAATCCCTCCATCTGGGGACATATTGGTGCAGGTATAAGGGACAGGAGGTACAAATGCAGAGAATCCTCAAACTTTTAACAACTGGGATTACAGCATTTGCCCGGTCGGTGGATGACACGAAAATGACAGAGGCTCAGCAAGATACGCTGGTAAAGACCTGGATGAAGAGGCGAAAGCCGCCGGGCTCATCAAGGCATCGGGGAAAATACCTCGGCGACAGCACCCCTACGCATTCACCAGCAGGCCACGTCACATCGAAGCTGGTGATAGCTCGAAGGCCGCAGCTCAAGGACAAAGGTCTTTTTTAGACCGCGGCCCAGAGCGACCTTCGTGGAAAATGCGCCAACCCCGAATTCCAGCACCTCAATCGGCCAAGAAACAGAAGAAGAGATGAACACCCCACTGGTGTTCATTGAGGTAGGTGGGTCTGGTTCCTCGCAGGACATAGCGGGTGCAATGGATACACTTGTTGGTGGTAGGTTACACTGGTTTAGTGAGGCATGGAGATCAATAACCTCTGATTCTTATATACTGCATAGTGCTCAAGGATATGAAATTGAATACGAAAACAAATGCCTTCGTCCGGTTCAGCATGCACCCATCAGGTCATTTATTCTATCACAACAAGAGAAGTTGGATGGTCATGCTGAAATTAAGAGGCTTTATACTAAAGGTGTAATTGAGAGATCTCAACATGAGTCTCAAGAATTTGTGTCAAACATTTTCACAAAAAAGAAAAAAGATGATGGATGTCGCATCATTATTGATTTGAGACAATTGAACACATTTGTGCAGTATACTCACTTCAAAATGGAAAGCTTTGTCACGGCCAAACAATTGATTTCCGAAGGCTACTTCATGGCATGCATCGATTTAAAAGATGCATACTATTCGGTGCCTATACACAAGGATCACCGCCGATATCTGAAGTTTAACTGGATGGGGCAGCTTTGGCAGTACAAAGCACTACCTAATGGATTGACCTCAGCCCCCAGATTATTCACTAAATTACTAAAACCAGCTCTGGCAGTTCTTCGGAAACAAAAACATATAGTCATGGCACCATCCACGACTATGGACTATTTGGGATTCACCATTAATTCAGTTCACATGACTGTGACTTTACCCAGGGGAAAGGCAACTGAATTAATGGAAGTTTGCAGCAACCTTGCTGTCATCAGTCAACCATCTATCAGACAAGTAGCAAGGGTAATTGGCAAAATCGTAGCTGCTTTTCCAGCGACACACTTTGGACCTTTGCACTATCAAAATTTACAGAGAGCAAAGGTGCGAGCACTTAAACATCATGCTGGTCATTTCGATAGACCAATGCAATTACCAACAAAAGCTATTTTGGAACTGCGATGGTGGACACATAACATTCGGCGTTCCTACAGCTCCATTATTATTAGCAACCCGTCAGTTGTATTACAGACTGATGCCAGCGCTCAAGGTTGGGGTGCCACCATCACCATCTCCAGTTGTGGGGGCAGATGGGATGCGCATGAATCATCTTTGCTTTATACACTTGGTATTAATTATTTGGAAATGTTGGGAGCATTCTATGGTCTGAAGGCGTACTGTTCAAAAAATGCATCATTTGCATGTTCGCCTGCAAATAGATAATACCACTGTGGTGGCTTATATTAATCACATGGGTGGAATCAGATCGATATCATGTGATGATCTGGCCAATTCAATTTGGCAATGGTGTATCAAGAGAAACATTTGGATATCTGCTACTTACCTACCAGGTAAACTTAATTCAATGGCAGACACCAGGTCACGGAAATTTAATGACAACACTGAATGGATGTTGGACCCCAAAGTGTTTGCAGACATCATAGCAAGATATGGAACACCAGATATCGATCTATTTGCATCTAGGCTTAACCACCAGTTGCCGACATATGTTGCGTGGGAACCAGACCCTGGGGCAGCAATAATGGACCCATTTTCGCTGCACTGGGGAAATTAGTTTTTCTATGCATTTCCCCCCTTCTGTCTCATTAGTCTGGTCTTATGCAAAATACAACAAGACTCTGCGTCAGGTATTTTGGTAGTACCCGACTGGCCTACCCAGCCATGGTTCCCTGTGGTTCTCGACATGGTTTCAGAACCATGTAAGGCCGTCACTAAAAGACCAGACATGATGGTCCATCCTGTAACTGGCGAAAGTCACCCATGCCATGACAGGACTAATCTGTTAATTTGCAGAATTTGAACAGGCCACTTCTGGATCTTGGACTGACGGACCGAACCATCAACATGATCGCGGCGGCACAAAGAGAGTCTACCAGAAACCAGTACCTGACTTACATCAAATCAAATCAAATCAAAAACTTTATTTGCCATTTGTGCTTACACACATGGGAACTCTTGTGCGGTTGTTCAGAGAGTCAAGTCAAGTCAAGTCAAGTTAAAAAGACACACAGAAAGACACATAATCTATAAAACATATACTTCTCTAGAAATAAAAAGAAAGTGCCTAAAACCCTATATGTTATAAGGTGGATCAGGACATCAGTTCAGTTTGTTTTGGCCAAGAGTCTCACTGTGGCAGGGAAGAAGCTCTTGAAAAAGCGTGTTCTGTTTGTGGCGATGCTGTCCGCTCGTCTGTGCCTGAGGTTGTATGTGCAGTTTTTGTGTTTGAGCAGGGAGTGAGCTGGATGTAGTGTGTCTCATTACATCAGGAAATGGGAACGATATTGTTCCAGGACTAATGTTGAGTATAACTCAGCCACTGTAACTAATGTCCTGGAGTTCCTCGCTAACCTTCATTTCGATGAAGGGCTTAGCTACAGTGCCATCAACAGCGCCAGGAGTGCCCTATCGACCTATTTGTGGCGGGGATTCAACCACCATTCACTGGGGTCTCACCCCTTGGTTTCCAAACTAATGAGGGGTATATTTAACTCGAATCCCCCTAGGGCCAGATACTCATTTGGGATGTGAGTATTGTGTTGACGTTGCTTCGGGGTTGGTCACCGTCCCTGTCCCTGTCCCTGGAGAAACTTACCCTTAAATTGGTAATGCTGATGGCACTGGTCTCGGCCCAGCGGGTGCAATGGCTACACAAATTACGACTGGACTCGATGGCCAAAGGGACAAATGGTATAACATTTTATATTCATGAACTGGTAAAACAAAACAGACCAGCGTCAAAAGGCCTTAAACTAGAGTTTCGGGCATACCCTACAGACGTTCGCTTATGCGTTATGACACATCTGTTACTTTACATAGAACTAACAGCTAAAGTAAGAAGCCAAGAATTGGCACTATTAGTGAGCCACAAAAGACCTCACAACAGGGTATCGACCCAAACTATATCTAGATGGCTTCGACAGGTTTTGGGGGCTGCAGTGGTGGATACTGATATTTTTAAATCTCATTCCACCAGGGCTGCAGCCACATCGGCAGCACGGCACATGGAGGTTCCAATGGATCACATCTTGGGTACGGCAGGATGGTCCAGGGAGAAGACCTTCCTAGAATTTCATAATAAGCCAGTTGCTAAGCCTGTGACTTTTGCAGATACTATTTTGAGTTCTGTTTTATAATACGCCCCAAAGGATAGGGGTCATTATTATAATTTGTGTTAATAAATCACATATTGTTTCTTTTTAACAATTGATTCATGTCTGGATTTGTTAACATACTTCCTCCTCAGTCTACGACAGCAGGGTGTGAAGCATGGACTCGTTCCGTGGCATGAAATCACAGAGCTTTAAAATCTTCACGTAGTCACTCACGTGACTCCGAAGTAAAATAGTAAGATTAAACGAGAACTTACCAGTTTGAAGTTTGATCTTTATTTTATGAGGAGTTACGTTGCGGGATTACGTGCCCTCCACACCCACCCTCTATTATAAAGGCCAGCTGGTATTATTGTTCTTATCTTACTATGTTATTTCGACTACCATATCTGTGATTTCACACCACTGCTTTGAAGATATGTCGCGCATGCGCCCAGGCGGGCTCTTCACGTAATCCCTCAACGTAACTCCTCATAAAATAAAGATCAAACTTCAAACTGGTAAGTTCTCATTTAATCTTACTATTTCATTTCAAGACCCCTTTTTCCCTGATTTACCTTCAGATTTGTGCTCTAGGAGAATTTGTACTTTTTGCCCATATGTTTTCTTGACAGTTTTCCAGTGAGAAGGGAGAGATTTAAAGGAGTTCTGAGGAGTAAGGTTTTCACACTTAGGGTGGTGAATATCTGGAACAAGTTGCTGGAGGAGGTGGTGGAAACAGATAATATCACAATGTTAAAAGGCATTTGGGCAAATACTTGGATGGGAAAAACATAAAGGTACACAGACCTACTGCAGGTAAAAGCAATTAGCAAGATAGGCTTCAGGGTGTTATCCTTTATTCACAGACTGACCTCACCTCCTCCATTATGTTTAGCCATATGCTTGATATAATCGATGCTTGAAATAATCTACAAAATAAAAGCTAGTCATGCTTTGACTAAATCAGCCTTCCCTTACTTCTTACAAAGTAAAAAAACGGGTACATTATCCAAACAACTTTGATATTGAATTCCCTTGGTCCATCATGAGTTTTGTCACCACTTGGTGTCATTAATGGGACTATTAAACAAGATCTTTAATTCCAGAGTCTTTGGTGATTAAGTGGGGACAAACCTTTCACCTCTGTGTGGCACAGTGACGCAGCGGTAGAGTTGCTGCCTTATAGTGCCAGAGACCCGGGTTCGATCCTGACTGCGGGTGCTGCCTGTATGAAGTTTGTACATTCTCCCTGTGACCACGTGGGTTTTCTCGGGTGCTCCAGTTTCTTCCCACACTCCAAAGGTGTACAGATTTGGTCACTGCAGTTGCAGGGCAGGGGGAGTATTATAATTTAGGTTAATTGGCTCCTGTAAAATTGTAGATTGTCCCTAGTGTGTAGGATAGTGCTAGTGCATGAGGTGATCACTGGTCGGTGCAGACTCAGTGAGCCGAAGGGCCTGTTTCCATGCTGTTATCTCTAACATCTAAAAGACTAAAGCCCACAGTACAATCCATTTCTCTCCATTTCCACAGAGTGTAAAGTGTGTGCATTGTCTTTGGAGGGGTGAGCCAGGGGTCACACTTCTGCAGTGCTGGTAAAGTGAACTTCCCATTGAAACAAGGAAAAAACAACATTTATAGGTCGACTGATGCGTGAAGAAAGTCTTAGTGATTCCTTAGATTTTGTAATATGAACTGAAGCAGACAGCTCAGGATTTACAGTAATCCACCGAGGCACCATTCAACCTCCCAGATGCCCTGTGGTGCAGTTTGTAACACGGCTGCCTCACAGTTCTAGTGACCTAAGCTTGATCCTGACCTCTGATGCTACCTGTGTTTAAATATGTATGTTCTCCCTGTGACCACGTGGGTTTCCTGTGAGTGCACTGGTGTCCAACTGTACACTAAGGCCAGTCATATGGGTTAATTACCTCTGGCGTGTGGGTGAGTGATAAATCTGGGGGTATGGGGGGAGGTTGACGTGAATGTGGGCAGAATAAAAAAATTGGATAAATGTTGGATTGGTTGGATCGGGTGACACGGTGACCCAGCAGTACAGTTGCTGCTTTGCAGCGGCAGAGACCCAGGTTCGATCCTGACTACAGATGCTATCTGTATGGAGTTAGTACGTTCTCCCCCCGACCTTGTGGGTTTTCCCCTGGTGGTTCGGTTTTCTCCCACACTCCAAAAACATACAGGTTTGTAAGTTAATTTTCTTTGGTAAAATTCTAAATTGTCATTAGAATGGAGGATGGTGCTGGTGCATGGGTGACTGCGGGTCGCCAAAGGGTCTGCTTCTTTGCTGTAACCTTCTTTTTCTCCATAACTTTATTTTCACGGCTTTAGTAATCTGTGAGAGACCATTTCACAAGATCTTCATAATACATCATTCCCTGCTGCACTTTGGGCATTCTGGTCAACAAGCTTATTAAGAAAGCCCTAGAGATTTGGAGCTCAAATACCTTGCTTATTATAATACTCCCCCTGCCCTGCAACTGCAGTTGTGACAGCTCTGTGCAGTCAAGCACAGACTGGGACCTCTTCTGAGTAATTCTCCCTTCAGTCCTAATCTCATTTTGCCTAGTAAAGCAAATTGATTTTGATCGCTTCACATAAACAGAAATATCCTGATAAATCTTAAACTCAGATTGTTTTTAAATGTAATAGAGATGTGTGAAAGGCCAAGATATAATATGCAACAGAAGACTGAGAGTATTTTAAGGTCTATTAGTACAATGGAATTGAAAAGGTCAATATATTTGTTGAAGAATGTGAGAGAGCCCAGCTAATTAATCTTGCAGTTGGAGCTAGTTTTGCCTTGTACGGGTTTATCATAGTTTGCAGTGACCTTTCCTCCACAGAACACCCTAATCCAACCCCAGCTGACACATAACCCCAACTGCGTGCTCAAACTATTTCTGGATCAGTTCATTTGAAATCTTGCATTCTGTGAAATGCTTTAAGTATAATGAAAATTGAAGATAATATAAGATTAATGTACAGGTAAGGGCAGACTTGAACCAGAGCTAATCTTTGCCTTGGTCTGCAAAAGGTGAAATCTCAATTGTAGCTCGAGTTCAGAATTGCTGCTGTTAGCTTGTTGCAGTAATGGGTAATATTATTAATATTGAGTTACATAAAACCTACAACATTAAATCAAGCCATTTGGCCCCACTGGTCTTCATTTGTGTTTGCCCACAATACGAGTTCAAATCAAGAGGGTCACCAATAAACCCCAAAAGAATCTGGGAGAAACAAGTAACGTTAATGGTGAAAATGTAGGATCCTAGCCACCTTGATTAATCAATGTGAATTTTCTGCATAACCTATGATTCCCATCTATACATCCAAGATTTGAGCATATTGAACATTATGGGAAATTTACAGAGGCTACTTAACTAAATTTGGATGTGGGAGTAAACCAGAGGAAACCCATGTGTCATAGAGTCCCCGCAGGCAGAATTTAATCCGTGCACTGAAGCTGTGAGGCCACAACACTACGTGTTGCACCACCATGCCACCATCACTAAAATTACCACTTGAACCCATTTGTGCCGATTGTTATCTCGGCCATTTCCTTACCGAAAAATTATTGGTTTACTTTTAGCTCTGTTCCATAATCAAACTCTTTCAACAGCTCCTGGAATTGTTCAGAACTGGATACCGTTCTTGTGTGTGCCAGACTTTGCCACCTTACATGTACTGCAGGAGGTTGTGTGAATGCAAGATTATTGCTGTTGGTTTTCAACAGCTTCCTATGTGGCATAGAACTAGCTGTAGGAATGTAGTTCCTACCTTCTTCACCTGATACTAACCACGATGGGCTCCTTGAATGGCAAGTGAAAGCAGCAGTGTCAGCCTCGTCATTGTACGAGTAGCTTCAAACCAATAGTTATGAGAACATTCAGAAAGATTAAAAATGAATTGAGGGGCTGGGACAGTAAGTGCATAGGCCTTTGAAGTAAAAATAAATTGAAAAGGCTATTAGGCAGGATTTGCGATCCTTAACTTTATAAAGAGCACAAATGCAAAGAACCCACTCTATATCTCGAGATTCATGTCCTGCATTGGGGACTCATATTTTAGGAAGTTTCGAAAGGTGTTGGAGATGGTACAGAGAAAATTTACTGGATTGATACCAGGAGTGAAGATATCAGTATAACGAGTGAGCGGCTGAGAGCAGGTTAGTAGAGCTGTTGAAAACCATGAAAGAATAATGAACTTAGATCACACAGAGATTGAACGTAAATAGAAAAGAACTAGTTTAAAGAGATTTTTTTCTTCCTATATTTTATGATCTGGAATAAACTCGAGGGGATCTATCGCAGTCGCTGCCTCAAAAAGGCTGCCAACATCATCAAGGACCCACACCATCCTGGCCACATACTCATCTCTCTGCTGCCATCAGGTAGAAGGTACAGGAGCCTGAAATCTGCAACATCCAGGTTCAGGAACAGCTTCTTCCCCACAGCCATCAGACTATTAAACACAACTTCAATCAAACTCTGAACTATAACAGCCTATTGCACTTTATCTGTTTATTTATGTGTATATATATATATATGGTCTACGGTATATAGACACACTGATCTGTTCTGTATTTATGCCTACAATATTCTGTTGTGCTGCAGCAAGCAAGAATTTCATTGTCCTATCTGGGACACATGACAAAACCTCTCTTGACTCTTGACTTCTTGACTCCATGGAATGGTGATAGAAACAAATTCATCATTAACTTCCAATGCAGATGTGGATAAATTTGCCGTTGAAAGAATAATGTTTTCAGCGAAATGAGGACAGAATAAGTGAGAATAGTTGGTGTGTCACTGAGTTATACAGGTAGACAGAATAGAAACAGGCTTTTTGGCCCAACTTGTTCATGTCAACCACGTTGGCATTCTGGCCTATTCCAATTCACCTCCATTTGGCACAGATCCTTCGAAATCCTTCCTAGCTTTCAATGAGCTTTCATAAAAACGTGGTACAGAGACATTTGACTAAAGCAACTTTTATAAGCTACAGCCTTCCATGACTATGCAATTTTAGTCGCATCGCCTGGTCGCATTTTCGCCTGCCTCGCAGCCTAACAATTTGGATTGATGCGGCCTTTCTTGGAGACGGCCCAGAGCTTCAACAACAGGCGCGGACTTCCATCGCGAAGCCAGAAGAAAGGCTCTGACCGCCGGCCTGCTGACTTTAACAGCACGAAGCCATGGTCTGCAGAGCTTCTAGCCGCGGGCGTGGCATGGACTTACCATCCTGGAGCCAGGGATCCCTTGCCAGGGATCACCAGAGAAGAGCTCCGACCGCCGGCCGGCGGCCTATAACATCGAGAAGGTCTCCGGTAAGAAAATGGCCGATTCGGGCAGTCCAAGCCCGAATCGGCCATCCATCCAGTGTGTTCCATCCATCCCAACGTCGGAACTTCGATCATCCCGACGAGAGGGCCTGTACATCGGGCCGGCCGGCGTGGCGGCTACGGAGAATCAAGGCCCTAAACATGGGTGAACAAAAGGAGGAAGACTGACTGAACTTTATTGCCTTCCATCACAGTGATCACTGTGGTGGATGTTTATCTTAATTTTTATCATTCTTTTAATTGTGTTGTGTTCTTTTAATTGTATGTCTGCATGGTAACTCAAATATCACTGTACCTTAATTGGTGCATGTGACAATAAATGTGAATTAGAATTTAATGTTTTTTTATTTGGATGTGGTTATTCTCCATGTTCACCTTATTGAACATCAATAGTCTTAGCTCCTAATGTGCGAAGTAAAGAAAATCAGCTGGCCCACCTACTGTCTGTAGACCTCCAAATGCTTAAATTGGAAAGGGGGTCAGAACTGCATATACTACTCCACATGTGGCCCAACCAAATTGTGTGTGCATTTAACATTAGTTCCATGTTTTTAATTCTATTCATATATGTATACTAGTACCAAGTTTGCAATCTTCATAGTTTATTTACTGGTCCTATATCCTGTAATTAACACATCCACAGCAATATGTTATATTGTATTTAACACTCTGCCTAAGCTTGGTAACAGCTCTATCTTGTGTGCTATGAATTTAAAATATTTGCATTTGTGTGCTTCCAGTTCTTTTGGATACATTCCTTATCTCTGTGTACCATAGAAATAATAAACAAATCTTAAAAAGAGAAACTAATTGCAGAAAATCTGACTGAAAACTTGAAAAACAAAATACTTTGATTGATTTTTGAAAGGGAATGGTGGCTCTGTTTTTTTAGGTAAACTTAAAGGCCTGTCTCACGAGTCTGCGGTCATTGGCGGCGAAACGGGAAGAATCTGCCGCCATAGACCGCGCACTTGTGAGAACGTACAATTCCGGGGCCGTGGGGCGGTGTTCCCAACACCGCACGGTGCTAAAATAAAACCGACAATGTTGAAAACAATAATCTTACCGCACAACCTCCACCAGTGATGCACGAGTGCGGCGCGGCCGCCCGCACGGGCCGCCACCAATGTGGCTCGAGCGCCGTGCGTCAAACCTCCACTGCCACAGCCTCCGCCAGTGAGGCACGTGCCTCCGCCAGTCAGGCACGTGTGCGGCACGGCCGCAGGCACAGCCACCGCTACAGCGCCGCGATCAGGACGGCCGCCGCTCGTGAGTCACGTGCGGCGGGCCGACGTCATCGCAGTCGGCCCGCCCTTTTTTTTACTTACCGCAAGCACGTGGGACCCGCCGTGTTTGAATTACTCGGCCCCCGCGCAGCATCCGTGAGGCGCTCCAGTGGATAGGCTCGACGCTCTCGCCGTTGCCGTGCGGTCCCCACTACCGGCGACGCCGCGCTTCACCGCCGATGACCGCAAACAGGTAAGACAGAGCCTTTATTGTCAGTTATATATTCAGAATGCCAACAAGCTCATCTATCTAACAAATGCTAAATAATGTGTAATGTACTTTCAAACTTTGTCTCGACCCGAAACGTCACCTATTCCTTCCCTCCATAGATGCTGTCTCACCCACTGAGTTTCTCCAGCACTTGAGCAAACTAGATGATTACGTGTTGCATCTTAACAGGCCCATCAACACAATAACACACAACTAAATATACAGTAATCAATAACAATAATCAATAATACTATAATAACAAAACTAAAGTCCAAAGTGCAACCACAAACAAACCCCATAGAAAATCATAGTTACTGAGATAGTGGTTAGTGTTGTGCAGTTTTCAAGACCTGATGGTAGCTGGCAAGAAGCTGTTCATGAACCTGATGATCATGGTTTTCAGGCTGCTGTACTTTCTTCCTGAAGGTAATAGTGGATGAAAGCTGGCCAAGATGGTAGAGGAATTTGTTTATATAGGCTGCCTTTTTTGAGGCAGCATATCCTATAGATACCTTCGATAGCAGAGAAGCCTGTAACTGTGATAGACCAGGCAAGGGTCTACCAATCTCTGGTGCTTCTCTCATTCCTAGGAGTTCACGTTAGGAAACCAGGCTCTGATGCAACCAGTCAGTATGTGCTCTATAGTACAGCTGTAGAGGTTTAAAAGAGTATTTGGCGACATACCAAATCTGCTCAATCTTCTCAGAAGGTAGAGGAGGTTGATGAGCTTTCTTGTTAATTACATCAATGTGCTGGGCCCAGGACAGATCTTGTGATAAGGACCCCCAGGAACTTGGAGCCGTTGACTCTCTCAGATTCATTGATTCCCATTTCTGAAGTCAATAATCAGCTCTTCGTTCTTGCTAAGATTGAGAGCAAGATTGTTATTCTGGCACTGTTAAGTCAGGTTATAAATCTCCCTCCATTACTCTAACCCATCTTATTTGTCCAATGATTGTATTGCGGCAATTTTTAAGATAGCATTGGAGCTGAGTCTAGTTACACAGCCATGTGTGTAGATAGAATAGAGCTTTGTGGTGCTCCTATGTTGATGCTTATCAAGGAGGAAGTGTTGTTTCCAATTTGTACTGATTGTGGACTGCTGATGAGGAAGTCATTGCTCGAATTACATAGAAATAAGTATAGGCCCAGTGCTCTGAGTGTAATGATATGTTTGGAGGGGATAATGGATAATGGATAATTGGAAGGGCCGAGATGGCCTGTTTCCGTGCTGTAATGGTTATATGGTGCTGAACAGATAGCTGTAGTTGGTGATTTTACTTCAGAGTCACGTGAGTGACTACGTGAAGAAGACCCCGATCGTCCGCATGCGCGTCATTATGACGCTCGCATGGTGAAGCACCGGACTGGCAGGCGTCGTTCCTGCCAACGGTAAGTTTAAACTTCAGGTAAGCTTGTATTTCTTACCTGTTTTTGATTTCTTGCAGGAACCTCTTGTTACAGAGGTTTCCTGCCGGATGCTTCGCGAAGGCCGACGAGGGAACCAGCTATGGGCTGTGGGGAAACCCCGGTTCTGACAGCGGAAGCGGGTAGCTGGGGAATGTCGGGTTTCGCGACCCCAGTCACTGACAAGACGGTCAGTGACTTCCAGACGCTGGGGTTCCCGGGGAGGGGACATCCAGCAGACCGGGTGTCGGGAGGGTTTCCCTCCGATATACATAGAGATTGTTAGAATCTATATTTATATGGGAGGGTTTCCCCCCCGATATACATATAGGCGCTGAGCTTCCCGGGGAGGGGAAATCCAGCAGTAATGCGGCTCCCAGACCGCAGGGATCCCCAGGATAGGGATTAAACGGACCAGAACGGTCAGTCCTGGTGCCGGGAGGGTTTCCCTCCGGTAATGCATATAGACGCTGGGGTTCCCGGGGAGGGGAAATCCAGCAGCAATGCGGTGCCCAGACCGCAGTGGTTCCCAGGATATGGGGTAAACCGACCAAAATGGTCAGCCCTGGGGCCGGGAGGGTTCCCTTCTGGTAATAAGCAAAAATTTGGAGGTTGGCCAGGATGGAGCTCCTAATGGAGAAGAGGCTACATCTAGATACACTCCAACAGCAGGAGTTGTGTCAGCGCGGGCCTATGGGAGAGCCCACGCCAGCAGCGCCTTGTACAGGGCTGCTTAATGGGGATGCCAAGTCTATGGCAGTGCCGGCCTATGGGAGAGGCCACGCCAACAGCGCCTTGTAATAGGGCTGCTTAATGTATGGCAGCAGCACCTGTAAAAGGACTGCATAATGTCTACCTCAATGGAGGAGGTGAGCTTACCAGTTTTGTTCTGACCCTGAAGGGTGGGCCTATTGGAGAGGCCGCGCCTGCAGCGCCTTGTAACAGGGCTGCTTAATGTCTCCCTCTTCGAGCAGGAGAGTATGCCAGGTCAGTGTAAATCTGATGCTGAGTCTGAGGGTTTAGCCGTGGAGCATACACCAAGGGATGAAGGGCACCTGTCAGAGGTACCATTCCTGGCAGCAAGGTTGCCATCCCAACACAATGCAGTGAACACCGCTATCAGAGGACATTAGAGCCAGCCGCCGAATCTTCTATTCAGGTAAGACCTATTCAACAGGCAAAACCTGGAGGACGAAGCACAAGCTGTTGGACCAATTAAGGCCAAAGACGAGCAAGGCTTCATAGTTTCGGTGACAATGCACCCCACGTCTTCATCGGCAGTAAGCGGTTCACTGAAGCTGGTGGCAGCATGAAAGTTGGCCAGAGGGTCCACGCACTCTACCAGTTCTACTCTACAACTAAGGGACCACTTCCAAGTGTAAATCTTACCAACTTGTTTGTACAATACACAAATGATTAAGACATTGTCATCTAAGAGGCATTTAACCATGTAAAACTGGACAATATTAGCATTCCAAGCAGGTTGGAATTGGGCCAGAATTGTGTTGAGGCAGGCTCAGTATTTTCGCCAGGATTGCCTTCGAGACAGGCTCGGAAATATGGGCAGAATTGTCTCTCAAGGCAGGGTCAGAATTGTGGCAAAGAAGTGTCTTTTGAGTCAGGCTCAGAATTATGGCCAGAGTGTTTTGGGACAGGTTAGAATTATCGGACAGGCTCAGTATTGTGGCCAGGTTTGTCTTGCAAGAGAGGCTCGGGAATCAGGCCAGAGTTGCCGTTCAGGGCAGACACGAAATGATGGCAGGCGTGGCCTGTTCATTATGAAAGATGGCTGATTAACAACTGATTTCATAGGGTGTTTCCATTTACAGTGATCATCGGAGATATTTGGAGGCATTGCTATGATGAGACAATATAACAGTATGATGACAATAAATCATTCAAAGAGGACTACTCAGAGTTCAAAAATACTTGTTATGTATTGGCTGGATGATATTTTGATGTTGTATTTTGCTAACATCCACTGTTTCAGTCTCAAACTATATTTGAGAAATTGGGCTCCTCTATCCGGTTAAAGTTAAGTTGTTATCAAATGGACTAGTTGGTCATTGAGATTTGCCTTTGGCTATTAATTGGCCGGTGACTCCGCCCTGGGCAACAGATTGGAGTCAATAGAAACCTGGAACAGCCTTGTTGTTATAAAGCAGCTTTCTATTCATTAGACTAATTGGCAATGTTATAGAGGTGATGCAGCTGTGCAAGTGGGAGAACTGACAGCATGCTAAATGGCAAACTCTAAAGTGCCATGTAGGTCATTGTTAACCCACCTTTAATATTACCAGCTGTAGCTACCAAAGTCACAATGATGGACAAACAGTATTCAGCATTGATTCAGTAGTTTGATCAGTAAATATTTCATTATATTGCAAAATGATGCTAATGGCCTAAGGTGGGAAATTGCGAATGTCATCTCTAGTTTGGAGGTGGAGGAGATTTGCATGAGTTATTAATTTTTCAGTTATTGGTATCAACTATCTATAGACCCTACGTGCATTTTATGGGTTAAAGAGTGATTGAGCGAATATGCATATCTGCATGCTCAACTTCATGTGATACACTATGATGGTGGCATATGATAGTCACGTGGCAATCAAGTAAAAGAATCCTGTAATAGTTACATAATCTCATTTGCCACTGGAGTATCAAGTACATAGAAACATAGAAAATAGGTGCAGGAGTAGGCCATTCGGCCCTTCGAGCCTGCACCGCCATTCAATATGATCATGGCTGATCATCCAACTCAGTATCCCGTACCTGCCTTCTCTCCATACCCCCTGATCCCTTTAGCCACAAGGGCCACATCTAACTCCCTCTTAAATATAGCCAATGAACTGGCGTCAACTACCCTCTGTGGCAGAGAGTTCCGGAGATTCACCACTCTCTGTGTGAAAAAGTTTTTCCTCATCTCGGTCTTAAAGGATTTCCCCCTTATCCTTAAGCTGTGACCCCTTGTCCTGGACTTCCCCAACATCGGGAACAATCTTCCTGCATCTAGCCTGTCAACCCCATAAGAATTTTGTACGTTTCTATAAGATCCCCTCTCAATCTCCTAAATTCTAGCGAGTATAAGCCAAGTCTATCCAGTCTTTCTTCATATGAAAGTCCTGACATCCCAGGAATCAGTCTGGTGAACCTTCTCTGCACTCCCTCTATGGCTATAATGTCCTTCCTCAGATTTGGAGACCAAAACTGTACGCAATACTCCAGGTGTGGTCTCACCAAGACCCTGTACAACTGCAGTAGAACCTCCCTGCTCCTATACTCAAATCCTCTTGCTATGAAGGCCAACATACCATTCGCTTTCTTCACTGCCTGCTGCACCTGCATGCCTACTTTCAATGACTGGTGTACCATGACACCCAGGTCTCGCTGCACCTCCCCATTTCCTAATCGGCCACCATTTAGATAATAGTCTGCCTTCCCGTTTTTGCCACCAAAGTGGATAACCTCACATTTATCCACATTATACTGCATCTGCCAAACATTTGCCCACTCACCCAGCCTATCCAAGTCACCTTGCAGTCTCCTAGCATCCTCCTCACAGCTAACACTGCCCCCCAGCTTAGTGTCATCCGCAAACTTGGAGATGTTGCTTTCAATTCCCTCGTCCAGATCATTAATATAAATTGTAAATAGCTGGGGTCCCAGCACTGAGCCTTGCGGTACCCCACTAGTCACTGCCTGCCATTGTGAAAAGGACCCGTTTACTCCTACTCTTTGCTTCCTGTTTGCCAGCCAGTTCTCTATCCACATCAATACTGAACCCCCAATACCGTGTGAGTACAGATCAATGACAACACAGAATGGGTGTTGGATCACACCGTATTTATGAAGTTCTGATTCAATGCAACACCGAATATAGATATGTTGTTTTCATGCTGATTCACAGGTTGCAAAAATATGTGGCATAACAGTGGCGAAAGATACATTCTCGCTACAAGCAGGAGGAATGGTCTTTTATGTCTTCCTCCATTTTGCTTCATCAGTCAGGTCTTCAAATAAAGTCATCAAGAACCCGCTTTAGGTTCCTACTGTGTGATTGGTCTATGCAGCTTTGATTCCCGATTTGTTGGGAATAATAATACAACCTTATATGGTTATTCTAAACGTAACTTTGCTGGTTCAGCCTGTGGCTCAGGAAATCAGCCGTTGCATGATAAAATCAATTTATGTTCTGCAGATTCTCAATAAACTGCCCTACGGCTTGGGTTGTCACACCTATCCTTGTATGTGTTCGGAGTGCTGGGATAGCACCAAAAAAGCAGTACTTTGCTTCTTCAGGAGATGGGAAGCGTTTGTTTAATGCCCATGTTACATTTAAAATGGTGCAGATTACTGACGTCTTGGACTTCATTTTAAATGGTCTTTTGACAATAATTGAGTTATAGGGTCATTAACTGTGCCAACGTGCTTTCCATCAGATTTGCTGCAGCAAACGAGATCCACTCTGTTGGGTTCACCCCCGATATCGAGCTTGTAAAGGATATCTTTAACACAAGTTCTCCCAGGACAAGTACAATGCAGTATGGGATGTTGACATTGTGTTAACACTATTTCATCAGGGGGTTCTAGCTTCATTCTTAGCTTTGGCCGAATCTCATTAGGTAGTTATCCTCCTGGCGCTGGTTTAGCGCAACAGGTCAGTCGCTACATAATTGCGACGGGACAGGATGATTACATCTGTAAATAATATGTATAGTATTTTATGTTTATAATTTACTTAAGCAGAGCAGAAGGGGTGTCAGGTCTCAAAATAGGTCAAGGCATACCCAGGGACCTTTCGTTATGTGAGGGCTCACATATACAACAATACGTCAAGGTCACCAGAGCCTTCGAGGCTCTGAGCTAGCTATGATTGTTAGTTACAAAAAACTTTATAAGAACGTATCTGTTCAGACCATTTCCAGGTCATAAAACAGAGTTTGATTTATGCAGGAGTAGATACTGATTCCAGATCTCACTCCACCGGGGCTGCTGCTACGTCAGCAGCAGGGGTTATTTATGTTCCACTGGGCCACATCCTAACGGCTGCAGCATGGTCAAACGAACGAAGTTCCAAACATTTTATAATAACCCATTGCCAGACCAGGGGTGTTTGTCAACTCTATTTTACATTCTAGTTATAGTTTCCATCCAGATGAGAGGTGTGACTATTATTATTACTTCATTTAACAGCATCAGCATGTTTAAATCTATGTCATGACTTTATGCATTATGAATATTTTTCCCTCATTTGTCAATGAAGCAGTGGTGGCTGTGTAGACTTGTTTCTCACGGCATGAAATCACAGAGCTTTGAAATCTTCACGTAGTCACTCACGTGACTCTGAAGTAAAATAGTAAGATTAAACGAGAACTTACCAGTTTGAAGTTTGATCGTTATTTAATGAGGAGTTACGTTGAGGGACTACGTGCCCTCCGCTCCCAACCCTCATAAAGGTCATCTGGTAGTTCTAGTCTTCTTCCATCTTACTATTATACTTCAGTCACTATTATCTGTGATTTCACACCGTCGCTTTGAAGATTGACGCACATGCGGACGATCGGGGTCTTCTTCACGTAGTCCCTCAACGTTACTCCTCATAAAATATCGATCAAACTTCAAACTGGTAAGTTCTCGTTTAATCTTACTATTCTGTTGCCAGCTTGATTTTCACACATATAGGACCCCTGGCATTAGCAGCTAGTGCTTGAAATATTGGGGGCCATCAGTAGGGGCCAGGTTTTAAGGAGAGAGTGTAAGTGGGTCAGTTGCCAAAGAGAAACTTCACTTCTGGCCAATCCCTTGCTTGTGGATGCACCCTCTACAACATGGTTTTGCCAAGCCTTTTTATTCCATTTAAGAGAGCAGTTTGAAGCTTGGTTTAATAATGGCTGGCATAATTGTACAGTTGGTGGAGACACTGTGCAATTCCAGTTCCAGCGACCTAATCTGTGGTGCTTTCATTGGTTGACAAAGATGCAGCATGGAAACAGACCCTTCAGCCCACCAAGTCCACACTGACCATCGATCACATGTTCACGCCAGTTCTACATTATCCCACTTTCTCATCCACTCCTATATATTAGAGGCAATCTATACAGGCCAATTAACCTATAAACCCACACACCTTTGGGATGGTGGGGTAAACCACACAGTATCCAGAGGAAACCAACACAGTCACAGGGAGAACATGCAAACTCCACACAGACAGCACTCAAGGTCAGGATTTGACTTGGGTCTCTGGCGCTGTGAGACAGCAGCTGTGCCACTGTGTTGCCCTTGGCTCCCTGAATAGAGTCTTTGCATTCTCCATGTATTCATGAATGCTCCACTTTCTTCTGCCCACGATATGCAGGTTGGTTGGCTAATTGTTCACTGTAAATATCCACTTTTACCAAATGAGTGGTAAATCTGGGGAGAGTTGGGAATGTAAGGAGAATACGTTGGATTATTGTAGTGGGGTGCTTAACAATGGGCATGGACTCAGTAGGGCAAAGGTCTGATTTCCATGCTGTTCAATTCTCTCTACTTCTATGTCTTGTTTACAGGCAGCACAGACTGTTTAACATTCCCTCATTACTGAGTTTTGAGTGACAACACTGATACAATGTTAGCACCCTATCGTCTGAATAAGAAGAGTGTTTGTTTCACCTCAATCCTGGTGGAGTTGGGATTATAGGCGAACATGGAAATGGCATTTATTAGATTGTTCATCAAACCAAAGCCTTACAGATGTAAGTAAAGGACCAGAGCACCATTTGAAAGTCCCTTGTAGCAATGGACTGGCAATGAGATAATGCTTCAGTATGTGTTCTCTGCAGCATTCCACTGGCCATGGCTGCCAGTGGAATGATGTAGTGGACATCTCCACAAGCTTCACTTGTTTCAGAAGCAGTGGTAAACATTTGACCTTGCACCAGATATTCAACATTGCCAGCCATCGTAACTCAAGGGAAGAGAAGATTCTGCATCATCACTGATTTCTAGACCACAGGAGCATGTATACCAAGTCTATCAATTCACTAACTCATGGAGAATTTTTAAATTAATTAAAATCCTACATTAAAGCCAACACAGTTTTAATATTATGCCTCTTATTATTGTTCATTATTTGTGGAAAGACGGACCCAAATATTTTGTAAATGTAACAACCTTATCAAGCTTCAAGAGCAAGTAAAGACCATAAACGAAAAGGCCATCTGTTCTATCCACTTGTCATGTTCACAGTGCTAGCGAGTTTAATCACACTGATATCATTTGTTATGGCCCTGGACTGAAGGATGCGATTCAGTTCCCTCTAGAGCTATAGGGCTCGAGTCCAAACTATGAATTAACTGCTGTCACACAGTGCAAACATGAATCTTCAGACAGTCACACTGCCTGAATAAGCAATAATTGACTGATCTGGCCAGCAGGTCTTCACATCCTGCCTGCCATGCATCAAAGTTGAGAACAGATGATATCAGGAAGATGTTTTCCCCAGTAAATGTTCAATGGAATATATTCTACAGATGCAAGATTTGTATCTAGTCAACTAGGTGCCTGTCAAACACAGAAATCTCCAAATCAATAACCAGATAATGCATGCAAATGAAAATGACCACCTGTCTGATCTGGAGTGTAAACACTTCCTCCATAAGAATCCTCCTAATTTGCTGAACCAGGATGCCGACACTGCTTATCTGCATGCATGCGTGTTCATGGTGCACAAGTGTGGGTGTAGCAAGAGTGAGTGTATAATAGTAAGATTAAACGAGAACTTACCTAAGTTTGAAGTTTGATCTTTATTTTATGAGGAGTTACGTAGGTGATTACGTGAAGAACCCCGCCAGTGCGCCTGCGCGTCAATCTTCAAAGCAGCGGTGTGAAATCACAAAAAACAACAACCGAAGTAATATAGTCTCATACTAAAACGAGTAAGACAAGAACTTCCATCTGACCTTTATGATAGAGGGTAGGGTCGTGGTGGGCACGTAATCACCTACGTAACTCCTCATAAAATAAAGATCAAACTTCAAACTTAGGTAAGTTCTCGTTTAATCTTACTATTTTACTTCGGAGTCACGTGAGTGACTACGTGAAGATTTAAAAGCTTTGTGATTTCATGCCGTGGATCAATCCCGGCTTCTCACTGCATAGATTGACTCGGAACGAGAATAATCAATCATGCATTCATAATAACATTTGTACCACAAATGCAGTAATTCATTTCAATAATGAAATGAATCAGATCCCCTTTAAACCAGAGGAATTTACACAGAACTTAAAATAGTTTCTGCAAACAACCCCGCATTAACAATAGGCCGATGGTAAAAATGTTGAAACATCAACTCATTGGACCACCCGGCGGCTGCGAGGATATGGTCGACGGGGCCGTCTTTTGCCCTGGCCGCCGACATTTCTGCTGCCCTAGTCGAGTGAGACGTAAAAACATAAGTGTTAATACCAGCAGCTGTTAAGACTTCTTTTATCCATCTGGAAATAGTCTGTATTGAAACTCTCTTGTGTGGTTTCTTGTGTGTGATCAAAAACCCAGTTTCCGTATTCTCAAATTCTTTGTGACCTCAATGTATTGGAATAAATATGTCTTCATACAGAGACATGGATCATTTGGATATGCTGCCAGCATAATTTTAAATCCTGTCACACCTGGCCTAATTTGCTTTAGTAGGTCATAGATATAGAATGTAACCTTGTCTTCAGTTACTTCCATACTGTCTATTTGTAATTCTCCAAGTGTTTGCACTCGTTGTGCTGTCACTCATGCCATAAACATGAATACTTTCATACTGAGCTTGACCAAAGGTAAAGACACACTTGATGACCATCACGAAGTAGTTTCAGTACCACACTTACATCCCAGATTGTCACGTACCTAGGTTTCGGTGGTTTGGAATTAAAGATTCCTTTCATTAGTCTGGAAACAATTGGGTGTGACCCAATTGAGTTTCTTTCTGAATCCAGAACCAAATATGAGGACAATGCACTTCTGGCTGAATTAATTGCACTACAACTCAGACCTTCATCATAATAAAGTTTTGACAGAAATTCTAAACATTTGAATTATCTGCAGTACTTTATTGCACATTCTTTTGTACCCAGAACTCTTCCCATTTCTTAATATAAGAAAGGTACTGTTTTTGAGTGCTCTTCCTCCAGACTGCCGTAAGCATGTCCACAGTATGCTCAGACAGTCCTCGTCCCAGAAAAGGCATTCTTAAAACCTGCAAATCAACAAATCCAAACGATCATATAATGGATGTTGTTCCCCTGTACAGGGTGCAGCAATAAATTACTCTTTTTTGGGACTTTCATCAACATTTGTGTTGTTAATTCTAATATCAACGGATAGCATGGCTGTGTAGGCCAATCTGGTACTACCAATACCCTTGAAGCAGCATCTTGCCTGATTTTAAGCAAACATTGGCTTATGAGGCAGAAAGGTGGAAATATATATGAAAACATACCACCCCAATGTAGCGAGAAAGCATCAATCGCCACTGCTCCTGGATCTGGTTTCCATGAGACATATCTCGATAGCTGATGATTCAAGTCGATGTCGGTCATTCCAAATCTGATGACTATATCATTGAATACCTCTTGATTCAACATCCATTCTTTATTATCATGGAACTTTTCGTGACCTGGTGTCTGCTATCGTTCATTCTACCTGGTAGATAGATAGCTGAAATCCAAATGTTCTTTTCAATACACCAAGCCCAAAGTTGATTAACCATTTTGTCACAAGACACCGACTTAATTCCACCCATATCATTAATATAAACAACTACTGTTGTGTTATCAATTTGAAGTTGAACATGCTTATTGGTTGTGTTAGAACAATAAGCTTGGAGCCCATAGAAACATCCTAGAAGCTCCAAATAGTTAATTCCCCATGTCTGCAGTAACAATGACTCTTCCTGATTCCATCTGCCTCCTCAGCTAGATGTTAAGTCAGTTGCACCCCATCCTGGTGCACTGGCATCAGTTTGTAATATCATGGAAGGTTGTTCAATCAGCACTTTGCTGGAACTGCTTGAGACATGTAGAATCCACCACTGCAGATCAGAAACAGCATTTGTTGTTAGTTGCATGGTTCTATCAAAATGACCAACATGCATTCTCGGTGCCTGTTCTTTAAGTCTCTGCAGCTGTTGATAATGTAATGGTCCGAATTGGACTGCTGGGAATGCTGCTACTAATTTTCCCAGTACACGAGCCACCTGTCTAATAGAAGGTTTTTGCTCGTTTAGGAGATTACTGCAATCTTTAATCAAATCCACCTTTTTCCCTGGGCAAAGTAATATTCATTTGGACTGAATCAATTGTGAACCCCAAATAATTAATAGAGGTACATGGTGTTAACCTAGATTTCTGTGGATGAATTAGAAACCCCAAATTTTCAAAAGTTGATTTCACAACTGCAACAGATACTTCTGTTGACTGTTTTGTCTTTCCTATAATCAAGACATCATCCAAATATGCCATTAGTACATGCCCCTGGCTACTCAGTAAGCCCAGAATTGGTTTTAACAATTTTGTGAATATTCTGGGTGCAGATATTAACCCATTAGGCAGAGCTTTGAACTGCCACAACTGGTTCATCCATTTAAATTTAAGATACTTCCTATCTTCTGAATGAACAGACACTGAATAATATGCATCTTTCAAGTCTATAGTTGCCATATAACATGCTTCTGAAATAAGCTGTTTGGCAGTCACAAATGTTTCCATTTTAAAATGTCTAAATTGCACAAAAGGATTCAGATTTATCAAATCTACAAGAATCCTACATCCTCCATCCTTTTTTGATCGAGGGAATATATTTGACACAAATTGGTGACTTTGGTAGACTGATTTTTCAATAACCCCTTTTTTATATAGGGTTTCAATTGCAACCTGAACCTCCATCACTTCTTTTTGTACAAAGTGCAGAGTTCGGCTAGGAACATGCTGAACAGGCAAATCATAATTTGGATTGAATTCAATTCGAAATCCTTGTATATTATTCAGGATTACCACATCTGAAGTAATTTTCTTCCAATTATTATAGAAGAAATGTAACCTGCCTCCAACTTTTGGACTTAATCCAGTTAGTATGTTCCCATGAGAACCAGGTCCACCTACCTCTTGAGTCATTTGAGTACCCTGAGATTCCTGGGTTCTCCCGGAAGCACACCCACTGGTTCTTGCTCCCGCTGCAGGCCGCCAACTACGTCCCTGCGTTGATGAGCGACTTGGTCCAGGATCCGTATGACGTCTGAAAGGATACTTCCTCTTTACAGACTTCACAACCATTGATGTCTTCATCAATCCTGTTTTCGCTTCATCTTCCAACTCTTTAATACGTCTCCCGAGATCTCTCCAAAGAGTAAGTTGGGTAATTTGTATATTACTTGGTTTGCAGAGTGCTGCGAATTTCGGATTCATAGTAGACCGTATAGCACTTCTCGAAGTGGGAGCTGCATAGCAACCCCAGTGCTTGCTGATGCAACTTCGTCATCTTTTGGTTGTTACCTGCTATTCTGGTAAAAGCAGTTATTCCAGAACCCAGCAGCTTTAATATTCTCTGCAACTGATTCCAGATACTCTTGCAGTCTCATCCATTTCATGCTGTTCCAGCTAATGGTAAACCAAGTAATTTATTAAGGAGACCAGTTCTTCCTAATGGCTCTCCTGACCCTGACGGGGCAGCGAATCCTACTACCAGGGGTGGAACATCTGGCAGCTGCCTTTCATCGCCTTGTACAGCCTCACCGTCAGAGTCGGGGTCTGAAATCTCATGACCCGTAGCACGCTCCTCATTCCTGAGGGTGCATTCCATCAGCCCTGAGCCAGGTGCTGTTAAGCTGCTCCTGCAGCTTGGATTACAGTACACTCCTTCCTGAGTAAACTTTTGCTCCAACAACCTATAAAAAAGGCTTCTATTTGGGCAATACGCTCGAAAGCAGTATCTAGCCCTGGAGCTCTTCATTGCCTGGGACTCCCTCCATTGGGATTTAAACTTTGTCTTTTGCCCGACAGGCGCTGACTGTGTTTTCACCAGCCCCAGGTCCACAGTCGCTATGCTCACCGCTGGCGACTGTACCGGGGTTTAGAGGCGGTTGGTCTCTAACCGCGGACTCCCGACTTTCCCGACTTCTGTCGGCTATGTCGCTCGCCTCTTCCCCCTGTCTGTTTTTTCCCATGGCGTCTGTGGAAAAAATCGCCATAGACCCACAGTAAACGGACCTGGAAAACCTGTAAAAAAGTTTTTACTTACCTTGTAGTTGAAAAACTACAAACCACTCGAGGAGCACTGCTCCTCACGTCCGTTTGCGTCAAGGCGTCTGACGTAATGACGCGCAGGCGCACTGGCGGGGTTCTTCACGTATTCACTCACGTGACTCCGAAGTAAAATGCTTTGGCAAGCCTGCTTCTTTTACTTACAGCCAAGTTAACCAAGCACAACAAGGTTGGATACAACACTGGTCGCCCAGGAAGCGTGAAGCTGAAGGATTTGTGCTCTCCTTCCATTCTGACGTTGCAACGTTCCCAATTGTTATCATGCCATTTCTGATTGCTTTTAAAAGTTTTTGAAAGGAAGGTTTTAGAGAGGTATGCATCAAACATGGGCAAATGGGATTAACTTAAATGGGCACTTGGTTGGCATGGACTCATTGGGGCAAAGGGCCTGTTTCCATGCTGTGTGTCTCCATGATTCTATGACTCTGAAACCCAAAGCTCTTCAAAACTCTTCCTTCCTGATAGTTCTTTCTACATTTTAGAATCATAGTCATAAATTGATGTAGCTTGGAGACAGGCCTTTCAGCCTACTAAGCTCTCACACTGATCATCAAACACCAGTTTACATCAAACTTACATTAATCCCATTTTATTATTCTCTCCACCTTCTGAACAACACTCTAGATTCTACCATTTACCTACACATGAGGGACAATTTACTGCAGTAGTACGAGGGGCACTTAACCGTCGCAGTAGCACATCCTTGCGATGTGGGAGGAAACCAGAGCAGCCGGAGGAAGCATATACTTTCTCACATGGAACATACAAACTCCACACAGATAGCATCCGAGATCAGGATTGAACCGGGTCTCCATTGCTGTAAGGCAGTGGCTCTACTGGCAATACCACCAGTTTTTGGCACAGTTGCTCAGAAACTGCCTTTGATGATAATGCACCTTTGACGAGAAACAATCATTGGTGAAATTAATCCTCTTCAGGTCTTCCAAATCATCAGATTCACTGGTCAGTCATTGGTTGGGCTATAACGAGAGAGCAGGAGGTGGTTACTTTGAAACCTCTTGAAGAATCTGCATGAACATGATGAACCAACGAATATTAAAATAATACAACCATTCAACAGCTATTATTTTATCTTAGCTTCAATCAGACAGATTCATCTTGGAACCCCCAATATGCTTTCATGAAGAAATCTAATACCACATTGATCAATGCTGCCTCTTCCCCTCTATCTTTCAAATATATTGGAGTGAGAAAGATCTAGTTTCTATTCTTGTCTATATTTTAGTCAGACTAGACTGTGGGACCCGTTGGGTTCCATGTTCACATGGGGGGGGCTGGTCCCCCAACGCAATATTCCACCTCCCCAACAATTCCAATATTGGTGGCCAGTGGGGGGGGGGGTGCTGTGGGCCGAAGGGACTGTTCCAGAGGGCTAGTATGGACATTGTGGGCCGAATGGATTCTTGGGCTGGCAGCTCAGTCACTCAGGCCTGGTGGGCTGGCAGCTCAGTCACTCAGGCCTGGTGGGCTGGCAGCTCAGTCACCCAGGCTGGTGGGCTGGCAGCTCAGTCACTCAGGGCTGGTGGGCTGGCAACTCAGTCACTCAGGGCTGGTGGGCTGGCAGCTCAGTCACTCAGGCCTGATGGGCTGGCAGATCAGTCACTCAGGGCTGGTGGGCTGGTAGCTCAGAAACTGCCAGAAATTCTGCCCAAAACAGGTGAGAGACTGTGAGAGAGAAGGGGGAGAGGGTGGAGAATCAATTTTAGACATTTTTCATATTTTTTTACAGATCACAGCAATGAAGGAAGAAAGTCTATCCTGGCCTGGATCTCACAGGGAGCCAATGAAGGGAGGGAGAAAAATACTGCGGTGAAGTTTAATACTTACAGGGGGAATACTTACTGATGGGCCAAAGGGACTCCTCCTGGGCTAGCACATGCCTGATGGGCCGAAGGGACTTAAAAAACAAAATCTAAGTGAAATCTCACTGAAAGGCACTTTTTGTGGACTTTTCCTGGCCTGGCACGGGCCTTTTGTGCCAAAATGCTCCTCCTGGGTTAATACGGGCATTTGGGGCAAAAGGGACTGATTTCTGGCCTAATAGGGGCCTTGTGGGCCGAAATGAGTGGTTTCAGGTAGGCCAAAGGTGGGCTGGCCGTTCACTCACTCATCCACGGCTGGTGGGCTGGCAGTTCACTCACTCACTCACGGCTGATGGGCTAGCAGTTTACTCACTCACGGCTGGTGGGCTGGCAGTTCACTCACTCATGGCTGTTGGGCTGGCAGTTGACTGACTCGCGGCTGGTGGGCTGGCAGTTGATTTACACGGCTGGTGGGCTGGCAGTTGATTGACTCACAGCTGGTGGGCTGGCAGTTGATTGACTCATGGCTGGTGGGCTGACAGTTCACTCACGGCTATTCCGTGGAATTCCATTTCAAGCAGAGTGCAGGCCACCAAATTCAAATGCAATTTCATACCATTTCAAGCAGAGCGCAGGCCACCAAATTCAAATGCAATTTCAAACCATTTCCAGCAGAGTGCAGGCCACCAAATTCAAATGTAATTTCATACCATTTAGGCTTTATACTCCTGGCCCCCCCGGAAGGGGCATTACCTTCATCATGGTGATTGACAGGCGAGAGGACCAATCAGCTGATCTCAAGATTTTTTAAACATTCAGAACTTTTTATTTTTCATTGATCAGAAAAATCCTCAGGGCGGCCTCAGCAGAGGAGGACTGTGAGTAAGATGCCCAAAAATCATAGCGAGATATGGTAGCGTTTTTTCTAAAATCAATATAAAGCGCAGACAGGAAGTGGTCAAGATTTAGTTATATAGATATCCGTTAAGGGCCATAATAGCAGAACCACACATGCCTGAAACCAACAACCTTACATATACATTTCACCCACATTTTGCTTTGCAATTTACTTCATCCAATTCCTGGTCATTTGTGGTATAATCTGTTGTGCACTGTTTACCCATTTATGTGCTCCATGTATCATGGCTTCTCTCTCTGTTGTTACATCAACAGATGGCCTTCCCTTTGCCCCAAAGCTTAAAGCCTCCCTGAAGGCTCAGGTTTATCTCCTCCTCAAGACAATGGTCTCAACGTCCTTCAGAAGTAGCAAAATTAGCAAACTGATCTGTGAATTGCGATGAGTGCTGATAAATCTTCAAACGTTTTCTCACTTGTTGGAAAGATACACACCTATGTTGATATTCTAATTACTCGTTACGGTCAATAATTACGTTCTATTTCTGTCCACCACAATTAATTAACCTTAATGCAGGCATGCTCCAAGAGTTAAAAAACCAAACCATGTCGCATGAAAAGACGGCGAATTTAGGCTCAAATTACTGATTTAACAGAAGTGTGTAATACATCCTCAACCCGTCATTAGATTGTCCGGAAAAATAAACAAATCCTCATTTTCTTTAGTCAAAAACCTTTGAACATTTCAAAGGACAGTTTTCAATCTAAACGTTTCTCCAAAATGAGAACACAGTTCGAGGTCCAAGGTCCATGTTGTTTGACATTTATCAATGTAAGAAAGCGTGGAGCGAAAATGGTGCCAGCAATGGGAGCAAGGTTTATGTTCAATTGTTTTGACAAGAATTTATATTCCGTATATTTTCAAGGATATTTCTCTAATGTTAAACAATCGTCACAAAAGCAGGTGCTGGAAATATGAAATAAAACAGAAAAGGTTAGAACCACACAGCAGATTAGGCAGCAAATTGTACTATACCTCACTTCTCTTATATTCTGTGCCCAGCTGCCAGTTTATTCATCTCTCTTTCAGTGATCCTTGAATTTGTGCAATAAAGTTCCTCAGTTCCTCAGTTCTTCCCTAGGGCTCCATCATTCACTGTGTATGCTCTACCCTTATCAGTTATCCCAACGTGCATCACCTTTGCACTTTCCAAGATTAAATTCCATCTGTCATTGCTCTGTCCATTTTACCAACTGATCAATGTCTTCCAGTAGCTGGCCGCTCTCTTCCTTGCTATCTACCGCCATACATGCCTCCTACACCCATGTTCAAATTGTTAATGTATATAACAAACAGTAAGGTCCAAAAATCACAGGCTTCAAATCACAAAAACAACCCTCCACAATCTGCCTCCTATCTCCAAGTCAGTTTTGGATCTAATTTGACTTGGATGCCTTTGGGCCAATTTATCTTGTGGAATCTTATCAAAGGCCTAACTAAAGATCATGTAAACTACACTGAGATCCATGTACCTGCCAGGTCATGCACACTGAGGGACAGGAGACCCATTAGAGTCACCATAGGGAGACCATGGCAAGAGATAGAGTCATAGAGTCATAGAGTGATACAGTGTGGAAACAGGCCCTTCGGCCCAACTCGCCCACACCGGCCAACAATGTCCCAGCTACACTAGTCCCACTTGCCTGCGCTTGATCCATATCCCTCGAAACCTGCCCTATCCATGTACCTGTCTAACTTTTCCTTGAACGATGGGATAGCCCCAGCCTCAACTACCTCCTCTGGTAGTTTGATCTATACCCGCACCACCCTTTGTGTGAAAAAGATACCCCTCAGATTCCTATTAAATCTTTTCCCCATCACCTTTTTCCTATGTCCTCTGGTCCTCGATTCCCCTACTCTAGGCAAAAGACTCTGTGTATCTACCCGATCTATTCCTCTCATGATTTTGTATACCTCTATAAGATATCCCCTCATCATCCTGTGCTCCATGGAATAGAGACCCAGCCTACTCAACCTCTCCCAATAGCTCACACCCTCTAGCCCTGGCAACATCCTCGTAAATCTTTTCGGAACTCTTTCAAGCTTGACAATATCTTTCCTATAACATGGTCCCCAGAAATGAACACAATATTCTAAATGTGGTCTCACCAACGTCTTATACAACTGCAACATGACCTCCCAACCTCTATACTTAATACTCTGACTGATGAAGGCCAAAGTGCCAAAAGCCCTTTTGACCACCTTATCTACCTGTGACTCGACCTTCAAGGAACCATGCACCTGTACTCCTAGATCCCTCTGCTCCACAACACTACCCAGAGGCCTACCATTTACCGTGTAGGTCCTGCCCTTGTTCGAGTCCCAAAATGCAACACCTCACACATCTCTGTATAAAAATTCCATCAACCATTCCTCCGCTCACCTGGCCAATCGATCCAGATCCTGCTGCAATCGTTCACAACTATCTTCACTATCTGCAAAACCACTAACTTGCTAATCTTGCCCTGTATGTTCTCATCCAAATCATTGATGTAGATGACAAACAGTAATGGGCCCAGCACCGGACCGTGAGGCACACCACTAGTCACAGACATCCAGTCTGAGAAGCAACCTTCCACCATTACCCTCTGCTTCCTTCCATGGAGCCAATTTTCTATCCATTCAGCAATCTCTCTTTGGATCCCATGCGATCTAACCTTCCAGAGCCACCTACCATGTGGAAACTTGTCAAACGCCTTACTGAAGTCCATGTACTCAACATCTACAGCTCTGCCCTCATCAACCTTATTGGTCACGTCTTCAAAAAAATCAATCAGATTTATGAGACACGACTTCCCACATACAAAACCATGCTGACTATCCCTAATCAGCCCTTGCCCATCCAAATGCCTGTATATCCTATCCCTCAGGATACTCTCCAGTAACAGATGTGAAGCTCACTGGCCTATATTTCCCAGCATTTTCCCTGCAGCCCTTCTTGAAAAGAGGTACAACATTTGCCACCCTCCAGTCTTCTGGCACCTCTCCTGTATTTAAGGATGACTCGTAAATTTCAACCAGGGCTCCTGCAATTTCCTCTCTAGTTTCCCACAATGTCCTTGGATATATCTGATCAGGCCCTGGAGATTCGTCAACCTTCAAACACGACAGTACCTTCAGGACTTCTTCAACAGTAACCCTGACGGCTCCCAAGACACTTCCAGTGACTGCTCCAATTTCCTCTGTCCTACTGTCTTTCTCCTCGGTAAATACAGAGGAGAAATACTCATTTAGGACCATGCCCATCTCCTGTGGCTCCACACAGAGGTGACCGCTTTGATTCCAGAGAGATCCCACTCTCTCTCTAGTTACCCTTTTCCCCCTTATGTATTTATAAAATATTTTGGGATTGTCCTTAATGCTACCCGCCAGAGCTATCTCCTTGCCCCTTTTTTAGTTTTCACCTTAGTTCCCGAAACTCCTCCAGGGATGCACTTGATCCCAGCTGCCTTTACCTGGCCCATGCATCCTTCTTGTTTTTGACTAATGTGTCAATTTCCCTCGTCAGCCAAGCTTCCTTACGTTTGCCTGCTTTGCCCTTCACTCTAACGGGGACGTACACATCATGAACTTTCTTCAGTACACTTTTAAAAGCATCCCACTTGGCCGATGTTCCTTTCCCTTCTAATAACCTGCTCCAGTCAACTTGAGCGAGACCTTCTCTCATGACCTCAAAGATGGCCTTACCCCAGTTGAGCATTTTAACACATGGACCCTCTCTGTCCCTATTCATAACTATCTTAAACCTAATTGAACTGTGGTCACTGGTCCCAAAAGGCTCCTCCACACACACTTCATTAACTTGCCCTTCCCAATTTCCCAATACTAGATCCAGCTCTAGTGTGGGGGCCTCCACATACTGCTTAAGAAAACTCTCCTGAACACTTTTGAGGAATTGCACCCCATCTGAACTCTTCACGCTATGATTTTCTCAGTCTATATTGGGAAAGTTAAGATACCCTACTACAACAACCTTATTTGATCTGCAGCTGTCTGCAATCTCCCGGCACATTTGTTCTTCTAATTCCCGTTGACTATTTGGGGGTCTGTGAGAAAGAGGAGTAAATAAGGTGATCATCCCTTTCTTGTTCCTCAGCTCCACCCATATAGCCTCATTAGACGAACCGTCCGTAAAGTCACCTCTGAACACAGCCGTGACGTCCTCCTTAACCAACAATGCAACCCCTCCTCCTCTTTTTCCCTCACCCCTGTCTCTCCTGAAGCTCCTGTACCCTGGAACATTGAGCTGCCAGTCCTGCCCCTCCCTTAACCAGGTTTCAGTCATGGCTACAACGTCCCAGTTGCTCGTACCTATCCATGCCCTAAGCTCATCTGCCTTACCCATCAGGCCCCTTGCAATAAAATACGTGCAGTTTAAACCAACTCTCCTTCCTCGCTCTCCACCTTTCACCTGCCTATTCTGTCCACTAACTTTTCTCACACCATCCTCCATACCAACTTCTAGCTTCTCACATGCCTCTGTCCTGCACGAGATCCCACCCCCCTGCCAATCTAGTTTAAACCCTCCCACATAGCATTAGCAAACCTTCCCGCTAGGATGTTGGTCCCCCTCCAGTTTAGGTGCAACCCGCCCCTTTTATACAGGTCATCCCTGCCCGGGAAGAGATCCTAATGATCCAGAAATCTGATTCCCTGCTCCCTGCACCAACTCCTCAGCCACGCATTCATTTCCCCTATCTTCCTATTCTCACCTTCACTAGCACGAGGTACTGGAAGCAATCCTGAGATCACTACCCTGTAGGTCCTGCTTTTCAGTCACCCACCCAATTCCGTAAATCCTTGGTGCAGAACCTCCTTCCTCTTCCGACCTATACTGTATCATTTGTGCCAACATGCACCACAACCTCCGGCTGCTTCCCCTCACTCTTAAGGATGCCGTGCATCCTCTTTGAGACATCCTGGACCCTGGCAACAGGGAGACAACACACCATCCTGGAGTCTCGCCTGCTGCCGCAGAATCTCCTGTCCGTACCTCTGACGACGGAGTCTCGCACCACTATGGCTCTGCCTGAGGTCACTTCCCCGTTGAGCCTCGGCACCAGGGTTGGAATCATAGCCCTGGCTACCACTCATTCTTGTCATCTCATCCGCTCCCAAGAGAGTGTACCTGTTTTCAGTAGGTATAGCCACCGGGGTCTCCTGCACTCCACGTTTACTGCTCTTTCTCACAGTCACCCACCTTCGCTCTTCGTGTATCATTGGTGTGACAACCTCACTGTTGGTCTTGTCCAAGAAACTCTCGTTTTCCCGGATAGCCCTGAGGTCATCCAGCTGCTTCTCCAGTTCCCCAACACTTTCATTCAGGACCTGCACCTGGACACAATTTCTGCAGGTGTAGTTGTCAGAAGCACCAGCGGTGTCCCTGACTAACCACATCCTGCAGGAAACACACTGTACCAACTTGCCTGCCATTTCTTCAGTGGACAAAAAAATCACAAATTTCGAATCAAGTGTAGCCTCCTTCCCTCAGCCTCCTCGCCGAAGACTCTTGACCCAAAGACTCACACTTTACTCACCAAGGCACTTGAGCCAAAGACACTTCACCTAGTCAAGGCCGCTCTCAACAAGGCCGCTGCACTACAGCTGCACTTCTTTATCTGTTACCTAATCAAATACTTTGGGGCTAATTTGTAAATTACTCGAACCCGGGCCTTTGGCGCTCTTTTTAAATCTTCTTTCCCTCTGACACCTACTTCCAGCCAATACTCTCTCTTGCTGCTTCTGGCTGCTGCTTCTCTCTGACCTTCACGGTAAACACTTGAACCGGGCCTTTGGCGCTATTTTAAAAATCTTCTTTCCCTCTGACTCACCTACATCCAGCCAATACTCTCTCTCACTGCTTCTGGCTGCTGCTTCTCTCCACCCTTCATAGATGGAAGAGGACAGGGATGGGGGGGGGGGGGGAATGGGACTAAGCATAAACTAGATTATCATTTTGCCAAACACGTCTGCCTAGGCCTGCTGGATCTCCCAGTTGTTAATCATTTAACTCTCCCTCTCATCCCCATTCTGACCTTCTGTTCTGGGCCTCCTTCATTGCCAGTGTGAGGTACACACAAAATGGAGGAACAGCACCTCATATTTGGTTTTGGGAGATTAACCTAACGGTATGTATATTAAATTCTCCAATTAATTTCCTCATTATTAGTCTTCTTTATCCTCCCCCCCCCCCAACCTGTCAAGATCCCAGTGCACAACCATTCTCCCACTAAACCACACCCCTTTCCCCAACCTGTTTCCTTCCATCTATATCTCTCCATCAGACTTCACTATTTTTTTCATACCTCTTCTTTTCTTATCAACATCATTTCATCACCTTGTCACCTTTAGTGTGCTTTTGTCGCACTTTTGACTCTTTTCTATAGCCTTTGTCCACCCATCTGCAAATCACCACCCCCCCCCCCCCCACACTTCAATCCAACTATCACTTACCAGACTTTGTTCTGCATCCACCCCTTTTCCAGCTTTCTCTCCTCCACTACAATCAGTCTGAAGAAGGGTCCTGATCCAAAACGTCATCTATCGATTCCTCCATTGACTTATTGAGTTAGAACACTTTATGTTCTACAGGAAAGGGAGCCTCTCCTCTGTCAGACCCACTGTCAGACCCACTCTAACCCACTCTAACAACCTCTCTGACAGCCTGGCTGTTCAGTAGCATTTTCTTCAACTTTTGACAACTGGATGCCTGAAGGTGAGATGCCTGCTGATGTGAGGAGGAGTGGTGAGTACTGTGAGATTGTATCGCTGGCGTGAAGATTTGTATTCAAGGACCACAGCTCCCTTCAAAGATCATTACCTTCCAAACTCCCACTATTTCTAAAACCCTTGCATTTCAGAATCATAAAGGGATACTGCACAGAAAGAGGCCTTTCGCCCACTGAGTCCATACCAGCCGTCAACCACCCTGGATAGACCGGCTGGAGAATTATGGCCATGACACCCCCCAACATCCGGGCCATCATTCCATGGCCACTCCTCGGTCCTTGCAGATGACTGACAGCTAGGGAGTGCCATTCTCAACAAGGATAAAATGCAGTTGGAAAGTCTAGGTAGTTTACGCTGCTTTTCCCCATACTACCACCCAGTTTCACATGTTACTAGCTTACAAATACCATTATTAGTTTTTTTTTTACTATCTGCAATTCAGTCCAGTTTGTGCACAGCCCAGTCGCAGTCTCGCTGAATTCATTCTTTACGTGAGATGGGGCCCAATTCATTAGCCAGTGAACCATCCCTTCATTGCCCTTGCTCTGTCATCGCCAACTCTGCTGTTCAGATCCACTGTAGCTTCAGGGAAGTACCAAGAGGCTTTCAACAAAGACAAATGTGTTTGCGTTAAGGAATAACAGCCAGCATTCTAATGGCATCACTTCTCTCCTGCCACCAGCATGTTAATAAATCATAAAATGGATTGATCGATGAATTCATTTATATCCCTTATTTTCCCCATTTTGTCATGCAGCCTCCCCCAGAGTAATTCACGCTTGGCCTGCTTGCCTTTGTTTTCCCGTTGGAGAATACTAAAGGGCAGGTTTGCTGATATTATCCATCTCAGGACATGGCTGAATGCAGCCTGATACAAACGTATTACAGCTGGATGCCTATTCTATTCCCTCACTCTCTACATGCACTTTATCAACCTTGTAGTGGCCTGAGAGACAGGGCACCTCTCCTCTATCAGACCCATTCTAATTACTTCTAAGGCAACCTGGTTGCCCAGTATCATTTTATTCGACCTCTGACCATTGGGTGCCAGAAGGTGAGAGCTGCTCGTGTGAGGGGAACAAATGATGCGATGAGTCTGGGGTTGAGAGTGGCCACTACACCCATGTCCTGCATCTCACATTAACCACTTGCACCTGTAGGATGACGGACACCTAGCACCCCTCACTGCTGCCCCGTCTGCAGGTATAGTAAAGGCTCATTGTACATGCAAATAGAAAACTGTGTCAGATAGGGAAGGATTAATGCTGTCACCAAAATGTAAAGTCAGTTCAAACAAAATTGACCTGATTGTGGACGACCTTGGTTGGGATGTCCCCTAATTTCCAGATCAGCCCCTTTTCTCCCAATTAATTTATTGCCCTTAAATCACCCATTTCAAGAACTCCCTCCCCAATCAACCACTGTGTTGATGTCCCCCCAGTCATTACCTCTCTCACAATCGGCCTCCTCCCACGAAGGTTAGAAGTCAATATCACCGGGAGGACATTTTCCTGAGGTATTGGCTCTTTGATCTACCCGATACCAGATTGCTACTTAACAAAGATGGAGCAAGGCAGGAACGTACTCGAACCAGGGCAAGACCCTTCAACAGAACAAAATAGATTTATCTTAACATCTTAATCCACAACATAGCAGCCTTGCTAGATATTAACTCATTACAGGACCCAGTAGATGTCAGTCCAATTCAGCTACTAAATCTGTCAGCTACTGAATTGGATGTGTTGAGAATGAAGAGCAATGGTGGCAATATTTTTATTCATATATTCATTTTCTCAGATCTGGGTGTTGACAGCAATGTCAGTGTTTATTGCCCATCCCTCATTGCCCTTCGGAAGGTGGTGGCATGTCATTTGCTTGAACCGCCATGGAACTTCTGGTGAACATGTTCCCTCGGAGCTGCCGGGGATTTAAACACGGTGTATTTCCAATTCAGGAAGGTGGGTGACATGAAGTGGAACCTGCGAGGTCGTGGTGATCCCATGTATCTGCTGCTTTTCAAGTAAGTAAGTAAGGATCAATTGTTCTGTCTGAATGTCTGTTTTAGTTCTATTTTAGTTCTATTTTAGAGACGATAATTTTTAACTTGTAAGTATTTATTTCTGTTTTTATTAATTGCACTTATGACAAAACTGATGAGAAACAATTTTTCGTTTCTTCTGTGTATGCAAGTACTCAGTGAAATGACAATAAAGTGAATACTTAATACTTCATGATGGTAACTGCAACGTGTGGTGTGCCGCTGAGAAAGGCATGTTAAAAGAAGAGCCACAGACACCAGGTACACCACCGGAGGTCTGCCCCAGCCATAAGCATTGCTACCTACGCTGTGAACATCAGGAGACACCAATCCCAACCTCGCAGTGTTGAACCTCCCCTCCTTCTTACGGTACCACTTCCTCTACTGGAGCAGCAGGTGGATTAATACAGCACACCTCATTTCCATAGCTTAAAGGGCCTGTCCCACTTGAACGACCTAATCCACGAGTTTAGAAGACCCTGGATGAGTTGAAAAAAATGTCACGGTCGTGTTGACTCGCCGAAGTAAAAGACCTCCTACGACCTCCTATGACTATGTCTACGAACTCCTACGACCCCCCTCGACCTCAGTCTTCCACACCTAAGACCAACTACGACGCTACGAGTGGAATATGATCACATGATAAAATGATGTCATGTTTGCATTTTTTTTCTCGGGCCAGTTACCGACCTACGACTACCTACGACTACCTACGACTATCTACGACTACCCACGACTACCCACGACTACCTACGACTATCTACGACTATCTACGACTACCTATGACTACCTACGACTACCAACGACTACCTACGACTACCTACAACTACCTACGACTACCATCACGACCTTCTACGACCTACCTACAAGTAAAAATTATCGATTTTTCCATGCCATCCTTTTTTTTACTCGTGGACATTTTTTATCAGGCTGGAAAAAACGCTGCAATCTACTTGAGGCCACGAGTACGCGGAGACCACTCTCGAGCATGAGGAAGAGTTACGAAGACCTACTACGACCTTGTGGCGACCATGTTATGAGTATGAGTCAAGGGCAAGCTCGGCAGAGGTCACCAATTAAGTCGTGAAAGTGGGACAGGGGCTTTACTAATTTGTGATTCTTTTGACTTCTTCTGAATATTTTTTTTAATTTAGAACTTTAATAGCTGGCAACCAAACAATATGCTGGAGGAATTCAGCGGGTCATGCTGGAGTCTGTGACTTAGGCAGATGTCAAATAATTTTCAGTACTTTTTGTAAGTGTGGCTTGTTCTGCTGCTCCCAATCTAATCACACAGGGCCCTGCTATAATGGATTCAGTGTGTTCTCAATCTCACATTGGGCTGTTGGATTTGCATAAAGCAATTGTGCATTTGTTTCAGAAACCAGCAGTGAGTTTAGGTATTGGAAAGGCATCTTTAAGACGTTTCACAAACCATGATGGATAATCCTGTCAACTGAGTGAACATATGGCTGAAGAGAGAGCACAATAATAAGGAAAGGGAACCAGATGTCACATGTATTACAAAGTTCTAATGAAGGGATATCGAGTTGAAACAAAGTTTTTCCCTCCACGAATCCAGCCCAATCCAGCATTTCCTGAGATTTTTTATTTCGGATACCACAGGTACTTGCAATAGTTTTATGAAAAGTTGCATATCTGTGGTTGCCCAGCAATAACAAACCTGGGCAGGTACAGGTGATGGAGTCATGGTCTCACAGCTCCAGAGACCCAGGTTCCCCTGACCATGTGGGTTTTCTCCAAGTGCTCCAGTTTTCTCCCATATCCCAAAGGCATGCAGGTTGGTAGGTTAATTGGCATCTGCAATCCATTCCATAGTGTGGGCATATGATGGAATTCATAGGGTTAATGGAAATGTGGGGAGAATAAGATGGAATAGGTGTAAATAGGTGGTTGGTGGCTGGTATGGACTTAGTGGGCTGAAGTTCCTGTTTCGTTCCATGACTCTTAAGACTCTATGATTGTGTGGATAATCTTTTTACGACATATGGACATACTATAATGATGGAGCAGCCCAGAGTTTGGGATGTAAGAGTGAGAGATGAGTTTGTCATCCAGACAGTGATACAGTTCACCATCTATCGACCTCCAACGGTAAGTCTAAGGATCTGCCTTCTGTTCAGTAAATGTTATGCAACAAAGTAAATGCTGAAATTGGAACTGAACTCTGTGCGTGTGTCCTGTTCCCAGTCAACTCCTACACAGAAAACCTGAGAGAAAAGAGTAGAGGTCCACTTGAAGACTCCTATTGCTTATGACAAAACACCAGCCCATTATAACCATGGTCATAATGGTTATGCTTCCTGAGAAGCAGTCCCTTTGGTCATATTGCCCCTCTAATTTTTCTTTTCCCTACAACCCTGATCATATTTTCTCTCAAATAAGTTTCTTAACTCCTCTTTAATTCTTTTTGCCATAGGCAAAAGATCGAGGTTAATCTACAACATCCTGTTAGCCGACTATCACATGTTCAAGAGTCAAGAGAGTCAAGCGTGTTTTATTGTCATATGTCCCAGACGGGACAATGAAATTCTTACTTGCTGCAGCACAACAGAATATGTGAATATGTAAACATTGTATATAACGGGGGAAAAAAAAGTTCAATAAATAACAAATATAGTGCAAATAACAAATAATAATATAGTCTTTTGCAGTTCAGATCTCATAGCTTATTCGTTGTGTTTAATAGCCTGATGGCTGTGGGGAAGTAGCTGTTCCTGAACCTGGACGTTACAGTTTTCAGGCTCCTGTACCTTCTTCCTGATGGCAGTGGTGAGATTAGTGTGTGGGAGGAAATCAGAGCTTCAAATGGAAACTCATGTGGTCACAGGGAGAATGTGCAAACTCCACAGGCAGTACCCGAGGTCAGAGTAGTACCTGGGTCCTTGGAGCTGTGAGCTTCGCTGCAAATTGTAAATTCTGAATCATCTTGCAACGAGAAGACACTGTGCAGTAATGTGGCGATTGCCATGACCACAACTGCAGTGCAGTTCAGAGATCCACTGGCAGGCTTTGGAGTGTCAGGGGAGCTGTTCCTTTCCCTCCCCCAACTCATTAGAACACAAATGAGCGTTCATTCCCGAGCTCCATCTATCAACCTGTCGAAGATTAATTGACTGCTTCTACTGCTGCACTTTCATTTACAATAAAGATTAATGTTCTCCCTGCTTTGTACTTGTTAGGAATCTCAGCTTAGCTGTGTTAGATTGGGGCTATTTCAGTTGTTTGTGGTGATAGTGCATGGACGTCACACAGTGAATAAATGGTTGGTGAAAGCACCAGGATCGAGAGAACTGAAAACCGCGAGCTAAAATTGGTTGCAAATAGCAGTGATGGAGAGCCCCCTAACCCCAGCCTTTCAAATTAGCTGCTTCTTATTTGCCCATCAGTGACTTTTCGCAGCTACTCTCTAGCGCACAAGGCTGCGTTCCTGCTCCTGAGGTAACCTTTCATCAGAAAGATGCAGAAAAAGCAAATGTCCTCCTCAACCGCTACACTGCTATAAGAAGCCCTGAGCTCTATTGCAGAAATCTCTTGCACACACTCATTTTCTATTGATTCTGAATACACATTACAGTTAAGTCAATAAAAACAAATGCTGTGGGAAAGGAACTGCAGATGCTGGTTTAAATCGAAGATAGATACAAAAAGTGGGACAGGCAGCATCTCTGGAGAGAAGGAATGGGTGATGTTTCAGGTCGAGACCCTTCTTCAGACGTCTCGACCCGAAACGTCACCCATTCCTTCCCTCCAGAGATGCTGCCTGTCCCACTGAGTTACTTCAGCTTTTTGTGTCTAAAAACAAATGCTTCCCATTGAATACTTAAATAGTGGTAGGTCCAATAAAGGGTATAGAGCAGCTACTCAGTTAAGGCTGGTATTCGTTAGAGTTTTTAGAAGAATGAGGGTGGACATTGAGACAACTAAATTTTTAAGGGGGCTTGACAGGGCAGGTTCTGAGATGTCTCCATTAGTGGTGGAGTCAGAGGCAACAGCACATAGTTACAAAATTAAAGCAGTCATTTAAAATGGAGATTTGTAGAAATGTATTTTCACGGGGACTGGTAAATCTCCAGAATTATCTCCCCAGAATGATTGTGGTGAATAAATATTTCTCTAACTTAGAAATATTTAAGGTGAAGGTAGGTAGATATCTCCACCCTGTTGTATGGAGCCGAGTCATGGACCACCTACAGCAGGCACCTGAGAGCCCTGGAACAATACCATCAAAGATCCTTACGAATGATTCTGAGGATCAGCTGGGAGGACAAATGCACCAAACATCAGCATTTTGGAGGAAGCCAACATCACCACCACAATAATGCAGCACCAACTTCAATGGACTGGCCATGTCATCCGCATGTCCAACACACGTCTCCCTAAATAAATCCTGTACTGTCAATTGAAGGAAGGTCAGCGAGCCCCCGGCGGGCCAAAGAAACGCTTCAAGGACAACATCAAGAACGGTCTGAAGAAATTCCACATCACATCGAGCAACTGGGAGCACATTGAACTGGACAGGTGCTCCTGGAGGAAATCCGAGCAGGAAGGAGCTGCACGTCATGAAATGGAACTACGCCGTGTCGCAGAGACAAAGCTACAGCACTGTAAGGAGAGAGAGAAGGGGGCTCGACGACTACCAACCACCGCCAGTCTCCACTACCCACGTTGCACCAAGGTGGTGGATCGTGGATCGGCCTCCACAGACATCTGCAAACCCGCAAGTAGACGACCCTATGGAGATGAGAGGACAGTCATTTCGAGTGACCGCCGATGATGATTTGTCAATTGGAGGATTGAGGGTCATAAGAGATTGGTACCAAGGAGATGTGGAGGCCACGGGCAGATCAGGCATGATCACCTGATCATGCCTGGGGTGGCACGGTGGCAAAGTGGTAGAGATGCTACCTTACAGCACCAGAGACTCGGGTTCGATCCTGACTACAGGTGTTGTCAATATGGAATTTGTACATTCTCCCTGTGACGATGTGGGTTTTCTCTGGGTGCTTTGGTTTCTTCCCACACTCCAAAGACATTTGGTTTGTAAGTTAATTGGCTTTGATAAACTGTAAATTGTCCCTAGTATGTAGTGACAGTGATCGCTGGTCTGTGTGGTCCTGTTTCCGCATTGTATCTCTAAAGTCTAAAGTCTAATTCACATGAAATAGCAGTGTAGGCTCAAGGGGCCTGGTGGGCTACTCTATCCCATTCTCTTGTGTTCTTGTGTTGAAACTTTTTGTGTTAACCAATTGCTAAAAAAAATCCAGAGGACCTACATGAAAAAATTTTTTTTTTTCTACAAGAATGGCAAGAAAATATAACTTACAATATTCTCTCTAAAAATCGCACATTACTTTCAAAATGTGCAAGCAAAGATAACTGTCGAATAGTATTTGTGGGAGCACTAGTTGGTGATGGTGGAACAGGAAATGGGGAAAATGAAAGAACTTATATTATTGCTGAAACAATGAAGAGAGTCTGAATGGTTTGTAAATGTGGCAGTGACTTCCACAGTCACTGACAAACCACCAGTCAGATTAGAAAGCATTGGCAGTGTTGTATTTTGAAAATAATGGAATTTTTTCTTTGGATTTAGCTGACCTATGAGATTGAAAAGAGACACTTTTTTTTACAATAACTGATATCAAACAATTGTATCAAACACTAACAAAGACAGAAGAAAAAAATCCTCCAAACAGTAAGACAAATACAAACAAAATATTCAGGATCCAAATATAAACTATAAATCTATGGTACAGTACTCCTTCCCTAAAGTGCTGTCTGTGTGGAGTCTGCACGTTCACCCTTTGGCTGTGTGTCCCAGCGTGCTCCGGTTTCCTCCAACATCCCAAAAGCATATTTGATAGGTTAAATAGCTGCTGAAAGTTATACCAAGTGTAGCTTAATGACAAAACAAAGAATTACTGGCATGGTGGGTATGTGATAGAGAGTAGGTTGCAAGGCTACAGGGAAATAAGAGATGAGGATTGTGATTAATGGGATAACTCCCCCGGGAGCTGGCATTGCCCTGCTAGGATGAGTGGCCTCCTTTTATCATTAAGAGATAAGATGCTTTTGCAAATAAGAGGCTAATTGAAGTAGAGCAGTAAAGGGAGTTAGGGATGTAGATAAAGCAGAACAAGGCCATAAAAATGCAAACAAAATATTATGACTCATTTATAGAGGAATAGAATTAAAAACCTGGGAAGTTATGCTGGACAAATTAAATCTTAGTTAATCCAGACTTTGGGATCCTGTGGATAATTCATTAGTTATGTTGTAAAAATAATATGGAGGCACTGATGGAAGTGCAAAACGATCCAAGGATGATAACAACTCAAAGGTTCAATAAGACTTAGGCTCAAGCTCCTTTGTCTCAAGATGTTCGGGGGTCAGTGAATTTATGAATAGCTTTCATAGGATAGATGAAGCAAAGATATTTCTAGTCAAAGAATCAAAAAGAGATGGAGTGTGGAAACAGGCCCTTCAGCTCATCCAGTTCACTTTCTGTGGTTGTCCCAGTCAATCTACACACATTGACCCAGTTCACTTTCTGTGGTTGTCCCAGTAGATCATCCACACATTTATCTCCTCCCGCCTAGATTACTGCAACTCCCTTTACACTGGCATCAGCCAATCTTCCCTGTCCCGCCTGCAACTGGTCCAAAACGCTGCAGCAAGACTCCTGACGGGCACCCGAAAAAGGGACCACATCACCTCGATCCTGGCCTCTCTCCACTGGCTCCCTGTGCGGTTCCATATACACTTCAAGATCCTCCTCTATGTCTACAAAGCCCTCAATGGGCTTGCCCCCACCTACATTAAAAGTCTTCTCACCCACCACTCCACCTCCAGGTCCCTCAGATCGGCCGACTTGGGGTTGCTGAATATCCCGCTGTCTAAGGATAAGCTCAGGGGCGACCGCGGCTTTGCGGTTGCAGCTCCTAGACTGTGGAACAGCATCCCCTTTCCCATCAGAACTGCCCCCTCCATCGACTCCTTTAAGTCAAGACTAAAAACGTATCTATACTCCCAAGCCTTTCTTGACGTCCTCTGAGCGAGGGCTATATGTATATATGTATGTAGTTTGTTTGTTTATATTATTCTTATAACAAATTAAAGCACTTTGGCCAACGAGAGTTGTTTTTTAAATGTGCTATATAAATAAATGTGACTTGACTTGACTTGACTTGAATCTGCCTGTTCAACCAACCCAGTTAGACCTGCTGCAGATTCAACAATACCATTCATTTCAGTGGAGTGAAGGGTTTCAAGGGGGAGTCATGTTACAGATAATATACATTTTTCATAATTGTTAAATTAATTTAAACATCTTCAATTGTTTTCTTATATTTTTTTATATCTTCACAGGCATGAATAATTTTTTCATGCCTGTGAAGGCAGAGCATTCAAAACCACAAAATATTTGACCGCCCTTACAGCTGGCAATCCTGAATGTTATCAGATCAGAAGTGGATTCATCGTTCAAGCTGTCACAGATAGGTCCACTCCAGGTAGGTACAGTTCCAGTCAATGAGGGGAAAGTGAAGCAGGTGGTTGTCTACTCCCAGGAACATAGATAGAACATAGCACACTACAGGAACAGCCCCTTCAGCCTACAATGTCTGCTCTGATTATGACGCCAATATAAACTAATCTCACCCACACAGAAACAGGTTCTTCAGCCCAACTCATCCATGCTGACCAAATGGGCCAAATTCCCAGCATTTGGCCCATATTCCTCCCACTCTTTCCTATCCATGTACCTGTCTAAATGTATTTGAAATGTTGTTATAGTACTTGCCTCAACCACCTCATCTGGCAGATTTTCCCATATGCGTACCACCCCTCTGTGAGAAAGGGTTGCCTCTCAGGTTCATATTAATTTTTTTTCCTCACCTTAAATCCTGCCCTCAATTTATGTGTCGGTTTAATTGCTTCTTTAACAGTACTATTCTATCTGCTTCTACCAAATCCATGGGCAGCATATTACAGGCACCTAATGTGCAGTGTAAAAAAACTTGTCCCGCACATCTACTTTAAACTTTCCCACTTTCAACTGAAACCTATACCCTCTAGTACTTTAACATTTCTATCCTGTGAAAATAACTCTGATTGTCTACCCTACCTGCTCCTCTCATCATTTGCTATACTTTAATCAGGTCACCCCCACAGCCACCAATGCTCCAAAGAAAACAATCCACATCACCCATTCCTTCTCTCCAGAGATACTGCTTGTCCCGCTGAGTTATTCCAGCATTTTGTGTCTACCTTCGATTTAAACCACCAGATGCAGTTCTTTCCTAAACCTAACTTGTCTAACCTCTTCTCATCATTAATACTCTCCAATTTAGAGCTTGCTCTCCATTCCTGCATGTCTTATTAGCAAACTTTATGATTTCTCTCACCATTAATGAGTTTGTCAATAAGAATGGAAGTGTCCATTAAAACAACTGATAGATTTTTGACCCCTTTCCTAAAAGATCTGGAATGAGGCAATTAAATCACCGTAGGTAGACAAAAGTGCTGGAGAAACTCAGCGGGTGAGGCAGCATCTATGGAGCGAAGGAAATAGGCAACGTTTGGAGCCGAAACCCTTCTTCAGAAATCACCGTATCTGTTTATGTCATACAATTGCTGCTTCAGCTTCAATACTGTGGGCGATTCCACACTCCACTTTCCTGCCCTGAAGAAGGTGCAGTGGAGATTTATTAATTGTTTCAGGGAGGAGAGGGCTGAATGGCAGGGAGAAGATTCAGTTGTTTTCCTGACAACAGAGAAGGTAAATGGTAGAGTTGAAATACTCATTTAAAATCATGAAAGCAAGAAGAAAAAAACTGCTTCCAGTGACAGGAGAATAAAGAGAGAACACATGTGAGTGCACAGTGGTGCAATGGGTAGAGTCGCTGCCTCACAGCTCCAGAGACCCAGGTTCAATCCTGTCCTCCAGTGCTGTCTGTGACTGCCTGAGTTTACTCCAGATACTCCAGTTTTCTAGCAAAGACATGTGGGCCAGTTGGTTTATTGCCACTGGTGTGTAGGTAAGCAGGAGAATTTGGGGAGGGGGTATTAATGAGGTTTGGGTAGATTTGTGTAAAAATGGGTAGCTGATGGTTGGCATGGTCTCAGTATGTCGAAGGGCCTATTTGTGTGTTACAATTGTCTTTGACTATGTGATTCCTGGTGATGACTAAGACTGAGATTTCATCACACTGGTCACAGGCCAACAGACACAATGTATTTTGCCAGTGTCTGTGACTTTTGATGATCTCCACAACTTTCAAGCGAAACACCAATATTAATTCAGCACTTACTTGCTCTGAAGTACTCCACCCTCCGTACTTTTGGGAGTCAGATTTTGTGCGGATTTATGTGTAGGTCAAAATTCCCAGTGAAGTTCCAGCCATTGTGAGTGGGGAAACCTTATTTTATTAAACCAGTTTAAAAGATATCATCATTTAAAAGACATGTGGACAGGTATGCCGATAGGAATATATAGGGAGGGATATTTAGCCAGTCGCAGGCAAACGGAACTAGCTTTGATGGGGCATTTTAGAGCTGAATGATGAGCTGAAGAATCTATTTCCATGCCATATGACTCTGTTGCTATAATCAGTTCTTATGAAACAGAATACAAAAATAGCATCACAATTACACAGAAAGTGTAGATAAAAAGGACAAGGCCTGCAATGAGGCAGATTAGAAAATCGGGAATTCATCCCCAGCCTATGAGAAGTCTGTTCAAGAATCTGATAACAGCAGGGCAGATATATATTTTTTAAATCTGGCAGTAGGTGCTTTTGAAGTTTAGTATTTTCATCCCAATGAGAGAGGGGAAAAGAGATAACAGTCTTTGATAATGGTGGCTGCTTTACTGAGGAAGCATAAAAGGCAGATGCCAGATAAATTATAAGGGTGAATAAGTGAAATGGCTCAAAAGTACCCTGGATCTACCATCACAACAGATAACCTCTCATTAACTCAACTGATGCCACCTGAACAGTTTGGTTTTATTTCTTATTTTCAGCATTTGTTAATTTTTGCTTTTTCCCTTACTTGAATGCATTGCCAATTTTCTTCCAATTGTCTTGAAGAGCTCTGAGGGGTTCCCACTTGTTCTACCTTGTTCGCCCTCAGTATTTTCTCTCCCCCCTTGGTTTTGGTGAGGCATTAACCAAATCACACAGATAAAAATAAAGTGCTTGACATAGTACCTAGAAAAGATATTGGAATCCATTATTAAAAATACCCTATAAAATGCTTAGGCAGAGTCAACACGATTTTATGAAAGATAAATCATGCTTACCCAGCATTTATGGAGGCTGCAACTCAAATGCACATTACACAAAACCAGTGGATGTACATTTAGATTTTAAAGCCACGTGTGATGAGATTTCCAAAAAAGGTTTGTTGCACAAAATAACCTCCTCATGGGGTTGGGAGTATGATTTGACCTTGAATAGAAGACTGGTTGATGAACAGTGTGCAGAATGAAGAGTAAATGGGTCATTTTCATGTTAACAAACTGTTACTGATGGGGTCCCAAAATGATCAGTGTTGGGACACAGATATTACAGATAATTTATGTTCATAACATGGATGAAGGGACCAACTGTAATGTAGCCAACCCTGCTGATGATTCAAAATGAGGCAACTGTAAAATAAACTGTAAGGAGGACACAAAGGCACAACAAAGGGATTCACTGGGTTGGCAATGAACGTAAAACCACCAGATTATTCATGTTGGGAGGAAGATGAGAAAACAAAGTATATTTTAACCGATGAAACCTGTTAATCATTAGTGGTTTGAGTGATTTCTGTGTTCTTGTTTAGAAGATACAAAATTCAGTAGGCAGGCTCTGAAATCGATTGGGAAGGTGAATGGTATATCAGCCATCATTGTTGTGCAAGACCAGGGAATGCTGGCTTTAGAGTCTCCCTTAATTGACTGCCATTCTGGTTGGAGTACCTATAGGGGGGTTGCACGTAAGGTCACTGGGTCATAGGGCTTGACGCACGGAGCCGCTCAATCCATCTGGAGGACATACGTAACTTCCGGTATATGTTATTAATGCTAGAAACGCGTACTTTCCTACCTGTTAAAAACCGCCAAAATGTTGAATTTTATCGCTGTAAAAAATTGTGGAAGTCGGGGTAAGTGTGGGAGACATGTACCCAACTTCAGAATTCCAAAAGTGAAGCGAAATGAAGGTAAAGAGAAGCGAGAGCTGAAGGGACAACAGCAGCTAAAGTGCTTGGTGAACATTGGCCGTGCAGATATCGGAATTGAAAATATTGGGATTTATCGCGTTTGTTCGCTGCATTTCATTAACGGTAAGGCATTATTTGGTTTATTTCTTGGTTCCTTTGGTATCTAAAAAGTCTCAGAAGTGATAAATCTGGTTGTAAATTTTGCTTCAGATGTGTTTTATTTTTGTATGTAAAAATCCACTTGAGAACCATGGGTGATTATAAAATTTTACAGCCAGATTTATCCCTTCTGAAACTTTTTAGATGCCAAAGGAATCAAGAAAAAACACAAATAATGCCTTAGTTGATGAAATGCAGTGAGCAAACGGCCAATGTTCGCCAAGCACTTTGGCTTGTTGTCCCTTCAGCTCTCGCTTCTATCTACCGTCATTTCTCCTCACATTTTGAATTCTGAAGTAGGCTAAATGTCTCTCACGCTTATCCCGATTTCCATAATTATTTACAGCGCAAAAATTGACCATTTCGGCGTGTTTTAACGGGCCCGCTACACTGGAAACAATGGTAAGTACTTACCTGCAGTTCATCGCGTGTAATCCATTTGGCGTAGCGTAGCAACAGTACGGGTCATGGGTCGTGACCCGACTGCCGTGAAACCTCCCTATAGAAAAATGCCAGTAATCAATCTATCCTGCCTTGAAGCCAGTGTAGATTAGATTCACAGCATCGATTCCTGACATCAGCGATTGTCCTGTGAGGAGATGTTGTACTGGATGAGACAACATGAAGTTTTCCCAGGCCTCTTGTCAATATCTATTCTTCAACCAAGGTTATAATAAAGGATATACTAATCTTTTATCATAGCGCTGTTTGGGTAAATGTACTGTTAAAAATGGTAAATGCTTTTTCTCTACATTGCAATGTTTAGTGGGGTCTGAAGCTTGTGAAAGACAAAATTCTCATTTTGAGTAACTTTATTAGACATGAGTTTAGCTGAATGGTGTATAAATGAGAGTAAGCAAACCTGTGGAGCCAGAATTCCACAAGGGAGATACCCAGCCCCTTCTAATGCAATCACCTTCTCCCACCTCAGACCAGTGTGGAACATTGAATGGAGCTAGAAACAGATGAAACCCTGTTTCACTTCAAATCTGCGGAATGTAAAGAAGCTGGAAAAAATGTTTGCATTCCAAATGGCAGGAAAGTGCACGCAATCCTGGGGAGTGGAAGGAATGTTGATTGAGGGGACAAAGATAAGGGGGGGGGAGGATGGAGGGGGTGAGGGAAAACAACAAGTGGATCCATTGAACACAAGGAAAAATGAGCAGGAATGGGCCACTCGGCTCCTCAGGCCTGCCCTGTCATTCAATATAATCATAGCTGATCTGCCCCAGGTCTCTTCCATGCCACTTGGAGGCCCTCATTCTCCCATTTTTGTCAAATATCTATTTACCTCCACCTTAACACATCTAATGTTCTGGTCAACAAATGTTCTGGAGTAGAGAATTCCAAAGATTCACCATCTGCTGCAAAAAGAAATTCCTACACATCTTAGATTTAAATGACCAGCCCTTATCTTGTAACTATGTCCCTCATTCGAGACTCTCCCATCAGAGAAAATGTCTGAACACAATATTTCAACATGTACCCTGTCAAACCCCCTTAGGATATCATACATAGCAATAAGATCACCCCTAATTCTTCTAAACTACAAAGAATACCAAAAAAACTATTTAGTCTCTTTTGATAGGATAATAATGGTAAAACTACTTTCTTTTCTCCCCAAAATATACTATATTCATAACATATACAATCAGTACGTGTCTTTCTCTAAATTAATTCAATTCAAGGCATTCTCTTACAATGCCATTTGTGTTACCTCCTTCAGCAATGCATTGGAGCATTTGTGGCTGCTACACAAGATCCTGACTCAATGTCCAGTGGTGGTGGGACCCTGTCTTGTGGTCCTTCCCCAAAGAGACAATGGTGAAACAGCTATGAATTTGCAAGTTGCTCAAACTGCAAGGTAACACATCTGTGAATTATGTCAGCATCAATTCTCAATTCCTTCTCAATTACACAACTTACAAACATGAACAAGTTTAAGTCACAATGAGAAGTGAAGAGCACATCTCTGAACAACTTTAGGTGATTTTACTGCAATTCTCATACATGGAAAGATTCATCCTTTTGAGAAGTAATAGCGATTTCAATGACCCTGCTTATGGGAGCCAAGGTAATGGAATAAATTGGACTAAACAAGAAATAATTTATTGTAAATTACATGATACTTTCAGACTGCAGATAAAAGGTTTATGATGTCTGTGCAGATATCCACTAGATCAACTGACTATAAACTGCTTGCCTAATGAACAGATTTTACTGAGGTGTGAATTAATCATGTAATTAGCATATTGTGCAGTAACAACCTTTCCCCAAAACCTTTCCTCACAGTTGCTTATTGTGCAGCACGCATGTCCCTCCTGACCTCCGCAGTCGCTGCTAATTAGAATGCTCCAGACAATTCTTAACAAGTAGCAAGGCGCTGTCTGTGTCTGATCGTTTCCATCGAACACGTGCATGGCAACAGGTATTGACACCTGGTCTCTTGAATAATTAGAGGGATATTAACTTTGACAGATCACTCATTACACAGTGCTGCAAATGACATCAAGACACAGCCACTGGAGAGAAATGATCGAAGTATAAACTCCGGAAATATTAATTGTACCTCATGAGCTCATCAAGTACCTGGCCACATGGTTTACTCCTGCTAGCATTTGGAAAGCAATTTATCATATTTACAAACATGAAATATGGAACAGTACAGCTCAGGAACAGGCCCTTTGGCCCACAATTGTCATACCAATTATGATGCCAAGTTAAACTATCTCCTTTGCCTACAAGTGATCGAAATTCCTCATTTCCCTGCATATCCATTTGCATGTGTAAAAGCCTCTTAAACGCCACTATCATATCCGCCTTCACCACCATCCAGGCAGCACATTTCAGGCATCTACTAGCAATGTTACAAAATTTTGAGATTTTAAAAATCAAGTCTGCAATTTATCCCATCAGATAAAGCACAAAAAGAAGTTTAATTTGACACCTAATTCACTTTCATATCTTCAGTATTAAAAAGGTTATGGCCATTTTCATACTCGGAAATTAGCATCTTGTTCCCTATAGCTTTTCCATTGACTTAACACAAAAGCTGTGATCGAGGACAGTCAAAAGCCCATAACTTTCTTAAATATTAAGAGAACTGAATGAATTTTTCAGTTATAATAGATTTTTAAAAAAAATGTATTAGAAGTTAATACAATCCAAAACAATACAGTGGTACCTAATTTTAGGTGCCAACTATGTCATAACGTAATACATTCTATGTACAACCTCTAGTTTTATGTTTTTGAAAAGGAAGTAAAAACAAATTTTAAAAAATAGAGAGAAGAAAAAGAGGAAAAATAGATAGTAGAAAATAGAAAAACGTGAAGTGTGTATATAAGAAAAGAAAAACTAGAAAGTAGAAATAGTAGAAAAAAGTCCTTAAAAATAAATTTTCAAATCTTTGTTTGGAGATGTAAATCTATCCACGACCTGACCTGAAATCAGTAATCTTTACAATACTGCTGCATCACATGATTCCAAAAAGTCGATGAAAGGGGACCAACTCCTTAAGAATTGGTCATATTTATCTATTAGGCGGAGTCTCATTTCTTCAAGGTGTGCTATGTCCGTCATATTCCTAATCCACATTTTAATAGTTGGTATAGCTGTATTTTTCCAAAATTTAAGTATCAATTTCTTTCCAATTATTAACCCATAATTAAAGAATACTTTTTGGTCTTTGTTTAAATTGATATCTTCTACTATTATTCCAAATATAATCCATTCCGTATTAGGTTCTATTCTTGACTTGAAGAGCTTTGTAAATATATCAAATATATCAGATTGAAGCATTCTGAAACAAATATAAAACATCTTACTTGGATGACCTGAAATTAAAGCATATAATTAGTTAATTACCTAATTGTAGTTAATTACAAAATTGACCGTTGTGACAGAAATAGTAATAAACACCCAGACTGCCTTGAAAATTCAAAAATGTGATATTCTCAAGATCAGAACTTTAATATTATTGTATTATATGCTGTGTCCGTAACAGATTGGTAAATAAATTACAATTTCTAGCAATAGACCAAGTCTTTATGGAGAAGATCAGTTGCTAGCTGGTACATTGGCATATCATAATCAGTAGCATCATCATACTCCTCAGAGTTTTTGCTCTTCAAACCACGCATGACATGCCTTTCTGCCCACTACTTTCCCATTAAGAAAGTCCTGTAAATTCCATTTCTTAAGAAAAGGATATATTTTTTAAATAGCCTAAATATCCAAATAACAAACTAATCCCATTCACACAAGAATTCACAATATAACATGATTTTTAAATCTCACTGTCATGAATTTATATGCCAGATGGAAGTAATTTAATGTGTAATTCCCATAAATTAATCTAGAAACATCCATTCAATATAATTTAAATTATTATTTTTTTGCACAATACATGGGACTAAAACTGATATTTAGTATAAAAATATTGACTATGGATAGACAATAACACAAAATATAGACGATTTAGATGCTCTTATGACATGATTGTCCAAAAAAAAAAGAGCATTTAAATCATCTTGCGAGTGGGATTTTCTGGAACGCGATCGATTGTAACGTTGCATTTGCAGTGAATTTGAACTCCATATCGGCAGGAAAAACACTGCCGGTTCGTATGAGGCCCACATCACACTTTCGCAACGTAAAATTAGATTAAAGCCATCCCAAGAAGCAAGTTTATATTTAATCTCGCGATTAAAAAAAAAAAAAATCGGGAACGGAAGTCCGATCGATTATTCTTCAGCAGCTAGCTGCCCGAGGAAGTCCGTCTCCGACAGGCAGTAGAAAACTGGATTTTAATCCCACTCCCCCTCAAAGGTGCCATAGTCGCGCACAAGACCAGTGGCAGAACTGCAGCGCTGTTGAAGATAAGTTTTGTAACATCTCTACACCTACCACCTTAATAAAACCTGCCCTGCACATCTCCTTTAAACTTTGACCCTCTGACCTTAAAGCTATGCCCTCTAGTCTTTGACATTTCCACCATGGGAGAAAGGTTGTGACTGTCTATCTTGTCTACGCCTCTCTTAATACTTCTATCAGATCTCCACTCAGCCTCCGACGTGACAGAGAACACAGATTTACAGCAGCCAATGAACCTACAAGCCTGCACATCTTTGGGATGTGGGAGGTAGCAGGATGTGGGAGAATGCCCAGACAGGCATAGGGAAAACGTGCAAACTCCACCCAGACAGTGCCCGTGGTCAGGATTGAACCTGGGTCTCTGGCCCGAAGAGGCAACAGCTCTACCAGCTGTGTCTGTGCCGGGTGTAAATGAGGATTTCCTGGAAAAAAACATCTTCCTTGAGAGAGAATGACAGGAAGAGACAGTCAGTGGGAGTAAAAGGGGAATTGGAAGAGAACGATAGGGTTTGAAGTGGATCCTGATGGGGGTCGGAGGGTGAGTTCATGGTTGCGTGAGCATGTGAGTATGATAGGAGATTACTGGGGTGAGCGGGAGTGGCAGCATGTGAGAGGGAGTTACTGTGTGTAAGAGAATGAGTTTCCATATGGGGGTGTGAGATTCCCTGTATGAGAACAGAAGAGCGGGAGATACCATGTGTGAGAGTGGGAGATACCATGTATGGGGGATGGATTTAGCGTGTTTGGGGGAGGGAGTTAGCGAGCGTGGTGTTATTTTATGTATGAAAGTGTGATTAGATGTGTGAGCATGTTACCTGATGTGTGAGTGTGTGACTCAGGCTGTGACCGGGTGGGTGCAGCCGTGACCTGGTGTGTGAGGGTGAGACTGGGAGTGAGAGGGAGTGAGGGTGTGACTGAATGTCTGAGGATGTGACTGAGGGTGTGAGTGTATGGGATTGTGTTAGATAAATCACTGGATTCAGATAACAGTTTTGATTCACTCAGTAATTTATTACACTGCTAAATAAGGCACATTCACTCACATATCCTCGAATATTCCCGAACGCACTCGCAAACCCCGGGTACACCGCAGTGTGTTTCTCCGTACACTCACGTAAACCCGTACGCACTCGCAGACTCATCAGAGTACGCCACAGGATTTTTTGTTCAAGATCACCTGGCACCGTTCGCGACGGTCCAAGGCTGAGGTTCTCTCACCGAAAGAGCACCCAACAAAGGACAAAGGACATCTATTGTCACGTACACCAATTGGTGTAGTGAAATTTGACTTGCCATGCAGCACACAAATAAAGATAACATTAAAGAATTTAACAATAAACATAAAAACATCCCCCCACAATGGTTCCCACTGTGGGGGAAGGCAGCAAAGTCCAGTCCCATCCCCAGTTCACCCATAGTCGGGGCCTATTGAGGCCTCTGCAGTCGCCGATACGGCAGCCCGATGCTTCAGGCCCTCTCGCTGGATGATGAAATTCTGGCGTCGGGTGAACTCTCTCGGCGGCCCGGAGTGTCTGGAGCGGCCGCTACCTCCCAGGAGACCGCGGCTCCCGAAGTCCACGAGCCGCGCTGGTCGGAGCTCCGACTCTGGCGACCTCGTCGTGAGATCCCAGGCTCTGCGGTGTTTAAAGCTCAGCGCCGCCCGCGGCTGGAAGCTCCACAGACCGCAGACCGCAGACCGCAGACCACAGACCACAGACCGCAGCTCCGCGATGTTGGACCCGGCGGTCACAGCACTCCGGAGCTTACTGCACGGCGACCCGGGTAAGGCATCGCCCGCTCCGCGATGGTGCTTCAGCGCTGTGCCGCCGCCGAAGCTGAAGTCCTGGCCGGTCCCGGCAGGAAAACGCCGCTCCAGTCTGCCCGTAGGCCGCGAGGAAGGGGCGAAGATACGGCTCGGAGAAAAGCCGCAACTCCGACCAGGTAGGTACTGAGAAAATAGTTTCCCCCTTTCCCACCCCCCCACCCCCCACCCCCCACATAAAAAGACTAAAAGACCTCCAAAACAAACACTTTTAACTAACTAAAAATAAAAAAAGGGGTGAAAAGACTAACAGCTGCTGGCAGGGCAGCCATACTCGACAGCGCCCCAGGTGGAGTCCTTTTTAACTCATGGTGCTGTGGAGTGGGGTCGCTAGTTAGTTACAGGCAGTCGAGGGCAGCCGTTTAAAACACAAACACGAGGGCAGCCGTTTAAAACACCATCCTTTATGAAATTTCTTATCAGAGCAGACCACTCCATTGCCCCCTCCTCAAGCCAATCATAAGCCTCCCTTGTCCGCAATGTTTCTGCGCAACTAGTGGCAGGGGGCCCGGGTCGTCTACCCAACTATTGCTGTTGTGCTGTGTTTGCCAACGTTACGCTTTCCCATAGAATGGCCTTGAAGACTGCGTTCCCAGGCAATGATCACAGATAACGCGTCTGGAAACGTGTTTTCAAGAGGCTATGGAATGTATGGCTGCTAATTTAGCTGATAACTCCATTCCACATTTTAGCTGAAATTGTTTGTTTAACCCTTAAGGGGATGTCCCACTGCGGCGACCTAATCCGCGAGTTAAGAAGAGTGTCTTCGACCTTCAAGCTCGAGGGCACTTGCCTGGAAAACCTCGAGCTGGATCGACCGTCAGCGTTGAAACCGCGAGCCGGATCAACCAACTGCACACACACACACACACACAGAGAAACACATCGCAAAGGCGGGGGCCAGGGAAAGCGGGGGAGCGCTGTCTGAAATTCACACCCGCGATGAAGAGGAAGAAAAGACAGCTGCACAGTGTACGGTAAGTCCTTTAGAGAGTGCGGGGTGGAGAGAGAGAAGGGGAGAGAAGGGGAGAGAAGGGGGTGGGGGGAAGGGGGGGAGGAGGAGTGGAGACACTTTTAAGAAGTCAGACAACGTTTAATACAGTTTAGCAGGCATTTTACCTACCGGTCGGTTTTCCTGGGTCCTGAAAACTCCAATGAGCCAATCAAAATGCCTGGTCAATGAAGGAGATTGCCTACGGCTGCCCTCGACTGCCTGTAACTAAATAGCGACCCCACTCCACTGCACCATGAGTTATAAAGAACCATGCCGACCAAATTTTACACTCGGAAAAATTTTCAACATGCTGAAAAACTTTCCGCAACCTAGCCGAGGCCGCGAGTAAGCGGGAACTTCCCTCGAGCATGAAGGAGAGTTCCACTAACCTCATAGGACCTCCTAGGACCACGTGTCGACTATGCTGCGAGTTTGAGTCCAGGGCAAACTCGTCTAAACTCGCAGATTAGGTTGCTGCAGTGGGACAGGCCCTTTACACTACACTCCACCCCTTGGAGTCATCAGCTTACATTATCACCCATCTAACTACATGCTACTGAGTATACAAACAATAATAATCAAAAATACAGAATAATAATTATATCTCTATGAATGTGAGGTGATTTACGTGTCAAACTAGCTATCCATGTCATAATGGCGTGAGTAATGTGTTCTATCAAACACCGAGCTAGTCTCGGATGTCTCTGTGAAAGCAAAATTTATCTCAATGGCCTTGCAAGCATTCTCATGATTTACTGGCCCCTTTTAATCAGCCCAAGCATGCAAAGTGGTGTTTTGAACACAATGACACCTCACATTAACCCCAAGCACCCCAAATCCCATTACATTTGGCCCACAGACTCAATACCACCCCTCCACCCTCTTGGCACTCCTCACATGGCAGTAGGGAAGCACACAATTGCAGAATATTATGCCAACCACCACCAAAACAAGCCCAGTCACCAGCCATTGCTGGGGGCATAATAATATGCCCCCAACCTCTGAACATTTTAGCTGAAATTGTCAGTTTAACCATTACACTACAAGTGTGAAGATGTGATTGGGTGTGAGGCTATGACTGAGTGTGTGACTCGGGTGTGAGTGTGTGGGATTGTGACTGGGTGTGTGAGGTTGTGACTGGGTGTGTGAGGGTGTGACTGGGTGTGTGAGGTTGTGACTGGGTGTGTGAGGGTGTGGGATTGTGACTGGGTGTGTGAGGATGCAACTGGGTGTGTGAGGATGCAACTGGGTGTGTGAGGGTGTGACTGGGTGTGTGAGGGTGTGAGTCAGTATGAGAGGGTGTGACTGGGGGTGTGAGTGTGTGGGATTGTGTCTGGGTGTGAGGATGCAACTGGGTGTGTGAGAGTGTGAGTCGGTGTGTGAGGGTGTGAGTGGATGTGTTATGGTGTGAGTGGATGTGTTAGGGTGTGAGTGGATGTGTTATGGTGTGAGTGGATGTGTTAGGGTGTGACTGGGCATGCGAGGGTGTGGCTGGTTTAACAGGGCCTCCTGAATGTCTGCAAAGTTTGAGGAATTACCAAAGGTGAGAGAGAGGCAGTGAATGAAGTTGTGACTAGATCGGGGAAACACAGACTATGAGCACCTCACCTCCCACCCTGCTGTCCCTGCCAGCCCCATATAGTCAAACATCCCTTTTATCCACAGTCACTTCCTTTTAAATGGATTACTGTAGCTTCCAGAGAGGGCAACATCTGGAATTCGGTACCCATGGCAACTTGTGCGGTTCTGCTCTGTTTTCCACATTTAGTTGAGGGTTTTGTATTAGGAATTGATGTAAATGATCCTTGGATCTTTAACGTGTAATTTTGTCTATTAAGTCAATCAATGGTAAACAATTTCAACAAATTGCAAAGGTCAGAAATATGGTAAATAAGTGATTTAGTGAGGCAAGAAATGAGTTGTTGCTTGGAGATTAAATCGAGACTAAACTGCCTGCTCGGGAAATCTAACTACATTTAATTAGTACTTGGAAGAACACTTAAATAGCCTTCATTTGCAGGAATTGGTAGTGGTTTACTGGTCGTGTAGATTCAAATAACATCATAGAAATGTAGGAAAGTAAGTAACTGAGGACAGTAGTTGGCCATTCAGCCCCTCGTTGTGATCTTGACTGATCTACATTTCATCTTCTCCACTGATCTTTCAAAATTGGATCTACTTTCTCTTCAGCTGAATGATTTACCCTCCATAATTCTCCGAGATAAAGAATTCAAGAGACTCACCACCCTGTACGAGAGTACTCCGTACTTCAGTATTAAATGACCACCCCAAATCTTGTAACTATGTTTCTTTCATGACTGGAAACATCTGATCATGGACAAGGCATATCTTCTCAGGACCTTTTATGTTTCAAAAATATAATCTCTAATTTTTCTAAGCAAAGCCACTGGTGATAGGACAAACCTCTTACCCCTGGAATTAGCCACATGAATTTATTTTGTATTGCTTCAGTTCATATGGATATTGTTCCTCTTGGCATCTGATGAATGTAATTTCTAAAATCATAGACCAGTCTAAGCTGGTCAAGGAACACAATGAGGAGATGGTATAATCAATTCTAATGACTTAATTATTTACACAATGTTTACTGTATTGTGACAACTGGACTGGTTAGCATTGATTCCTGATGTTTAACATTACAAAGCAGGGGATCAGATACACTGGAAAGCTTTGATCCTCACGTATATTATTATCTACTGTAAAATCTATTGTGGGATTCAGCCAAATTTTAATTTTCCTGTGTTCTCATTGACTCATTCAACATGGAAACAAGTCCTTTGGCATTCCAAGCCAAATTTCAGCCATCAGGTCACACTAACCCCACTTTCTTTTATTCTCCCCACATTCTTATCAATTTCCCAAGATTCTACCACCCACCTGCAACTTACGGTGGCATATTAACCTACTAACCCGCACATCTTTAGGATGTGGAGTGAAATAGGAAAATTCATTAGGAAATCTAGGCAGTCACACAGGGAAAATGTGCAAACTCTGCACAGGCAACATCTGAGGTCAGGATTGAATCCCGGTCTCTGATGCAGTGAGGCAATGGTCCGGCGAGCCGTGCGAGCGGCGGGAGTGTCCCGGCGAACCGCACAGGCCCGATCCACCCACCGAACAACCGTGCCGCCAACCGGAATGCGCCTGATACACCCAACTCGCCTCCCAGGGGACTGCAGAGAAGCCGGGAGGAGAGGCCTTTCTGGGCAAAAGGAGCCTCAATGGTGATGGGAGCCTCGCTGGCGGCAGCGGGAATCTCGACGGCAGCATGAGCCTCGACGTAGGCGGTGGTGGGGCCTCGGCAGCAGCGTGAGCTTCGGCGGCAGCAGGAGCCTCGGCGGCATTGGGGCCTTGCGATCGACCCGCGATCAACGGTCGATAAGCGTGAGGGGGTGAGAGGAAGACAATAGGGCCCCGGCGTGGGAGGACCACGATGAAGAACAATGGGGACCTGCCATGGGGGCACTCTAGTTTTAGAAATGTCTGCCCAGGGGATAAGCCTGCATTTGTTTGTTTGTTCGTTCATTCGTTCCGGTTAAGGTGCTGTGCAAATGGCTGTCAACCAACAGTCGCTTGTCTTTATCTTTTTTTCTCACTTTTAATTTAATTTTAATTTCAATTTTTCATGTACCTTGTGTGTTGTGACTGTTGGCAGACCAATGTCCCTCCGGGGATGAATAAAGTTTTATTGTATCGTATCGTACCTGCTGTGTGAGTATACCTCAACTGTGTTCCATTGCAGCATTAGATCTTAAAAATACTGGTTCACTTCTGGTCTAATTATAATTTCAAAAGACTATTGGACAGATATATGGATAGGAAGGGTTGAAGGATTTGGGCCCATGCAGACAAATGGCACTTGCACAGAATGTCAAGTCAAGTCAAGTCACATTTATTTATATAGCACATTAAAAAACAACTCTCATTGGCCAAAGTGCTTTACATTTGTTATGAGAATAGTATAAACAAACAAACTACATACATATATACATATAGCCCTCGCTCAGAGGACGTCAAGAAAGGCTTGGGAGTATCGATAAGTTTTTAGTCTTGACTTAAAAGAGTCGATGGAGGGGGCAGTTCTGATGGGAAGGGGGATGCTGTTCCGCAGTCTAGGCGCTGCAACCGCAAAGGCGCGGTCGCCCCTGAGCTTATGCCTAGACCACGGGATATTCAGCAACCCCAAGTCGGCCGATCTGAGGGACCTGGAGGTGGAGTGGTGGGTGAGAAGACTTTTAATGTAGGTGGGGGCAAGCCCATTGAGGGCTTTGTAGACATAGAGGAGGATCTTGAAATGTATACGGAACCGCACAGGGAGAGAGGCCAGGATCGGGGTGATGTGGTCCCTTTTTCGGGTGCCCGTCAGGAGTCTCGCTGCGGCATTTTGGACCAGTTGCAGGCGGGACAGGGAAGATTGGCTGATGCCAGTGTAAAGGGAGTTGCAGTAATCTAGGCGGGAGGAGATAAATGTGTGGATGATCTTTTCGAGGTCATCAAAGTGGAGGAATTGTTTTATTTTAGCTATCGTCCGAAGCTGAAAGAAGCTAGCTTTTACCACGGCATTGACTTGTTTGTCAAATTTCAGTGCTGAGTCAAATATCACGCCAAGGTTTTTGACGTGAGGTTTGAGTAGTGGGGTAAGGCTTCCAAGGCTGCCTGCTATCATTTTGATTGAGTCCGAGGGGTCGAGAAGGATGACCTCAGACTTACTCTCGTTTAGTTGGAGGAAGTTCTGGGCCATCCAACACTTTATATCCTCGAGGCAGCGGGTAAGGTTAAGCAGATTTGATTGGTTTTTGGGCTTCAGGGGGAGATAGAGTTGTGTATCGTAGTAATGGAAGCTTGTTCAGTATGAATAAGTTGGGCTAAAGGGCCTGTTTCCATGCTGTAGAGATCACCATACATTAGCAAGGACTTATTGACCAAGAGGGGATGCTGCAAAGATACACCAACAATTATTGTTTGGGAATAAAATGGTTAAATTATGAGGATAGACACAAAATGCTGGAGTAACTCAGCGGGACAGGCAGCATCTCTGGAGAGAAGGAATGGGTGACGTTTCGGGTCGAGACCCTTCTTCAGACTGGTTGACTCCATTAACATCACCACCAATTTCCATCCTGCACTCAAATTCACTTGGACCATCTCCGACACCTCCCTCCCCTTTCTTGATCTTGCAGTCTCCATCACGGGAGATAGACTACCGACTGACGACCCACTGACTCCCACAACTATCTCAACTACACTTCTTCCCACCATGCTTCCTGCAAAGACTCTGTCCCCTACTCCCAATTTCTCTGTATATGCTGCATCTGCGCCCAAAATGAGGTGTTCCATACCAGGACATCCGAGATGTCCTCATTCTTTAGGGACTGGGGGTTCCCCTCTTCCATCATAGATGAGGCCCTCACTCGTGTCTCCTTGGCACCCCGCAGCTCTGCCCTTGCTCCCCTCCCCCTAGTCGCAACAGGGACAGAGTCCCCCTCGTCAACCATTCCTTCTCTCCAGAGATGCTGCCTGTCCTGCTGAGTTACTCCAGCTTTTTGTACCTATCTTCGGTTTAAACCAGCATCTGCAGTTCCTTCCTACATGGTTAAATTATGAGGGCAGAAAAGTCGAACTGAGGCAAATATCAACTGTTGCTGGAAGATCATCAGCACATCACAAAGACCGCTGATGTGCCCAAATCCTGTTGGTCTTTCAATGTAATGAATTGTCCACAAGTGAATGCGGCCAACTAGCAAATCGCAGAATGCAGGAATAGCTGCTGAGGAACGTACTGAAGCTCGATACAGCCACCACCATGACTCTCTGGGGAAGCAGCACAGTCAAGGGTCTCGACGTCACTGAGCACTGAGAGACCGGGGTCTACGTAGCCATTTCATGGGTACATTGTTTAGGGAAGGAACATGAGAGGAGCAACACAAGAATCAGCAGATGCTGTAATCTGGAATACAAATTCAACTTCCAGAAGAACTCAGTGGGTCAGGCAGCAACCATGGAGGCAAAGGAATTGTCAAAGTTTCAGGTCGAGACTCTGCATCAGGACCAAGAATGTAGAGTGATGGTACCACCGGGTGGCGCTTCGATAGCAGCCTCGCCTACAGTCTGTCTGTCCTTTTCGTCTTTATTTTGTTATTTTTAGTGTGTTTTAATAGTTTGTGTTAATGTTCTCTGGTTTGTTTTATGTGGGGGGTGGAGGAAGGGGTGGAGGGAAACTTTTTTCAATCTCTTACCTTGCCGGAGATGCGATTGTGTTCTGGATCGTATCTCCAGTCGCTCTGCAGCCTAACATCGTGGAGCTGGAGGCCTTGCTCGGGACTGACTTTGAGCCCCACCGCGGGGACGTGGACTTACCATCGGAGCCGATCCCTTACCTGTGATTGACACTCCAACCGCCTGCGGATTCTACCATTGAGAGTTTGCAGTCTCGGGTTGAGTCCGACGTCAGGAGCTCCAAAAGCCTCACAACCAACTAGTCCCGACCCAGGGTAGATCGCCTGAAGCGTGGGAGCTGAGATTCCCTACCTATGCAGGAGCTTGATTGCCCCGATGAGGAAGGCCCGCCGTCGGCTACGGGAGTAAGATCGTCCTGTCAACGGAAGGTTAGAGGCCCCCGACCGCTGGAGGACAAAGAAGGGAGAGATTTAACTTTTTTTCGCCTTCCATCACAGTGAGGAATGTGGAGGAGTCATTGTGGTGGATATTCATGTTAAAAGGTATTTTGTGTGTCCTGGTGGTTTTTATTAGTATGACTGTATGGCAAATGAAATTCCTCGTATGTTGCAAAACATACTTGGCTAATAAAATATGATTATGATCATGATAAAACAGAGGTGAGTGGGGGGAGATGAGACGAAGGCTGGTAGGTGATCGGTGGAAACAGATAAAGGGAGGATGATGGGCAGGTGGAGTGGGGGGCAGGTGGAGTGGGGGGAAGAGGTGGAATGGGCGATGTCTAGGTAATGGGAAGGGGGTGGAGGAATGGAAAAAGTGAACAAAGGATGAGAGACCATGGTTGACTGCTGGCAATGGGAAAGGAACACAAGGAAAGAGGATTGCCTCAGATTGGAAACTTCAATGCTCATATCATTATGCTATCAGCAGAATATTGAGGTGCTGTTCTTCTGGTTTGTGCTTGGCCTCGTCCTCTCAGTGGAGGAGGCTGAGGACAGACTGATTTACATGGGAATTCAAAGGAGAGAAATTTATTTACTGCATATATTATGAATAAAGTTTATTTTGGGGGGAATAAAGATGGTAAACGGTAAAGCAATTATCTAATTGAGATATTTTAAACTGGTTGAAGGCTGTGTTTGAGTAGGTAGAGAATTTAATTTTTTCAGTGTAAGGGAGTGCTGAACAAAGAGCTGTTGCTTTAAATGCAGAGCAATAGCAATTGAAGGTAATTGCAAGAGACACTTCTTCATTCAAAAAGTAGTGCAAATCTGAAATGCTTTCTCTTCTTAGATTTTACTTGGTTACGGTCGTAACTCAGAGTTATCAGTCCTGCAACTACAACATGTGTGTGACTCAGGCTTGAATGAATTAAAACAACGAGCCTCAATGTCCATGAGTAGGTCACATTCCCTTCTACCACAGGAGCTCTCCCAGAATCACAATAACTAGCATGAAATGAATACAAACAGTTTTCACCATGAAGGCCAACAACAATATTAGTCCCTGAACTTCACTGTTGAAAAGACCAAGCTTCACCTTTACAATTTTTTGATTACTCTTAACTGTATTGTTTTATTAACCATTACCAACCACCTGCGCTCAACAGGTGATATTGTGCCACAATCTCCTCTACACCTCCTTCTTAAAGGCTTAAGGTCATCGTCGAGCCTTATCTGTTCTTCCTGGTCTTGTGTTTTAGATGCCTTTCTCTGGTCAGCCTTGACAGAAGGCATTATCATCAGAAGACCAGAGTAGGCGTCAACCATTGTTAAGAGTGTTGTGTTTGATAAATCACCAGATTCAGAGTTTGATTCATTTGGTATTTTGTTACACTACCAAATAAGGCACATAGAGGCACGTATCCCCGTACATCCCCATACGCACTCGCAAACCCCGAGTACACAGCAGAACACACAGCATGATGTTCCTGTTCTTGATCACCTGGCTTCATTCTCGACACGGTCCAAGGCTGGGGCTATCTCCTTGAAAAGGCACCTGACAACATCCTTTATGGTATTTCTTATCAGGGCAGACCGTGCCACTGCCCCCTCCCTGAGCCAATCATAAGCCTCCCTTGTCTGCAACGTTTCTGCACCACTCGGCAGGGGGTGCAGGTGGTCGATCCAACTATTGCTGTTGTGTTTTACTCACCAACGCTACGCTTTCCCATAGAATAACCTGAGAAAAGCTACACCCGCAGGCACTGTAGGTTCCCAGGCATGAACAGGTGCAGAAAACATCTCCCGCTTGTCTGGGAAACAGTGTGTTTGAATCTTGTTTTCGAAGGGTATGGAATGCTGTGCTGCTAATTTAGCTGATAACTCCATTTTACATTTTAGCTGAAATTGACTGTGTAACCCTTACACTACAAAGAAGCATTGGTATCTTTGTCACAGAGGAAATGGACCAACAAAGCTGATCTGCCAAACCTGTGCAGGGCTGCTCCCTCACTTAATGTGTCCCATTGGTCATTCAAATAGTGGCCAGTTCTCCACTCTTTGGCAGATTTCGCACCGAGGCACACACTTTCTGACTTTGACAGAGAATAACCAACCTCTCTGTTCATCCCATTAGCAGGCCAGTTGCCAAACACCTCCGATCCCTTGAGCTTTAACCTTGGGAACCTGCCTACCCAGCGGGACCTAGTCAAAAACCTTGCTGAGTGCCATGTAAATCAGCCTGAAGAATGGTCTCCAGGGATGCTACCTGACCTGCTGTTACTCCAGAACTTTGTGTCTTTTTTTTGCAAACCGGCATCTGTAGTTCCATTGTGTCTCCATGTAAACCACATCGACCTTGTCACCCTCATCACTTTTCTTAAGAATTAAGAAAATTAATACCTCCTCAAGAATTCACAACACTAGTTGCCAGCATTAAACATTCTCAACCAAAGCTCTGCAAACCCATCCCATCAGTGAACAGTGCAATCACAACATTTCTTCAACACTATCCACCCAATGAAATGAAATAAGCAGAAGTAGATCAGCCAGAACGTGCTGGCTTTCAGAATAACACGATGTTCGCATGGCTCAGGAATGCAAGCTTTCTTCACGGCTAGAGCTTCTCTTTGGAAACGTAAACAAGCTGATAATTCACTTCAACACCAAGAGCAACCTCAAAATCAACCTTGCCAAAAGATATTCATTTCCTTTCATATTGTTCAATTTGGATTGAAAAATGAAGTGTTAACAGAATGTTGGAGAGGGGCCAGGAAAAAAAGAAGCAGAAACATTTTAATCACAACGCAAGGCTGCGATATTCCCTCAGAAAAAATAGACTACAGATGCATGCTGCAATCTAGAATGAAAAATAGAACACTGGAAGAACTCAGCAGGTCAGGCAGTATCAGTAAAGGGAAAAGGTGTCAGTTGACGTTCCAGTTGACCCCCGGCATCAGAAACCTGCATACTCCTTCCAGCTCCAGCAACCTCCCCAAGGCTCTGCTCTGCCATGGTAATGCCAAATTCTCCCTCAACTCTGGGAGTCGACTGACTGCAGCCAGTTTGTTGTCCTGAATAATATTTCTCCCTTGATTGCCATATCAAAGCAGATCATTTAACCCACTGTTATCAGACCTTACAATGTTCCTTGTGACTATATTTCATAAGATATTAATTTGTTCAGTATTAGAAAATCGTGCAATAGAGATGCAAGTTCTTTCACAGTATTTGTCTCATTGTCAGTCAGAGTCTTTCCATGATCAGGCACAGAGTTGTTAAAAGTTGCTGAAAATGTATCAGGACTTATCTCCCTGGTTAATTAACTCTCCCGCGATAAGATTCTTCCAATTTACATTCATGCTCAAACATATGTTTTTGTTTTGTACAAATTGTCATAAATATCTTGTAGACAGACCTATCCTTCTGGTAAAAACTGATAATAAAAAATCCCCTACTGAGTTTTTCTCCAGATATCCAATTAGTTGATTAAAAAAACAGCACCCTGACTGTCACATCGAACAGCGGGAAGCGGCAATGGTTGGCTGAACAGGAGCAAGCCTGGAATTCTGATTTACTTTTGAGATGGAGATACATATTTGTGCACACAAATGTATTAAATGAAGGGGGACTGTGTTTGTCACCGATTACTCATTTCTGATCTCAATAGAACGAGAAAAAAACAATGCAATAAACAAAATTCTTGAAGCAGGACTAGAAATAATTGATGTGTGCAATCAGAGATTATGAGTCTATGATCACATCCCCCAGTTAACTTTGATCTAGCTGCTTCCATGCTTTTCATCAGGCTAAACAGCAGACTGATGCACTATTTTCTATTACAAGGAGACAGTTGCTATATTCGTAGACAGAATTACCTCATTTTTTAAAGAGAACAATGAATTGCCGACAGTCGATAAACTCCGAGAGTTGAGGCAGAGCTCACCATTATCAGAGCACCCAAGATTACAAGACTCAGGGAGGTTACAGGATCAGAAAATAAGTTTTGCAGCCTGGTAAAGAATGGTGAAACTCTGATAATTTACTAGCTGAATATTTGGAAATCTTGATGGTCTGGCATCACGCTCTTTCGCTTACCAGGTCTCCTTGTCCCATGTTCCACTGAAACTCACTGGGACCCCAATTCCTGCATTTACTCACCCGTGCCTCAGTTCCCATGCCCACTTCCACCAGGGGCCCACACAACTTTAAAAGCCATTTGCGTCCTGCTTCCCACGCAGTTGTGTTTACCACTCTGCAGGAAGGATCTGATAGCACTGGAGATGTTGCCTGGGATGAATCATTTTCATTGTCAGAAGAGACTGGAAAGGCTAGTACAGGTTTCCTAGAGTGGTGGATGTTAAGAGGGAACTTGATTAAGGTATATTAAATTAAGGGGGATATAGTAGACTGCAGTAATCTTTTTATCATATCAAATGTAGATAATAGTAGAGGACACTGATTTATGTGGTAATTGATTTAAAGAGGATCTGAGTGAGAGACTTTTCAGCCGGAGAATGGGTGAGTGCCTGAAGTGTACTGGCAGAGAGAGTGGTGGAAGCTGCGATTCATGTCACTAACATTTAAGAGATGAACTCTTGAATGGCATAGGTATCGAAGGCCATGGGGCAAGTGTGAAAAAACTGGATTCATACGGATGGGTGCAAAGGTTTGGTGGGTCAATTTATCTATTTGCCAGCTAAATGACTTTCTGAGTCTATTACCACACACCAGTAACAGGCATATAGTGAGAGATTACCAGATGAACAAAGGAAATGATTGAAGGGTGTGCTGAAAGAGGTGTGTATGTTAATTGGTCACTGCGAATTACTTCTTGTTGTAGAATAATAGGATGAAATTGATGGAAATATGAGAGATAGCAAGGGGAATGAGACTGATTGGATTATGCTGAGAGCTCAGATAGATGCAATGGGCTATCTGGGCTTCCACATGTAATAAACAAAAAAGGTAAAAGCACTGCACCGAGTTCCATTCAATACCATGCACAACCTCTACCAACTGGCAGCAGCCATGGATAAATGTATTGTCAATGGTTCTCCACAGAGGCAGAGAACCTCCCTTCTATTCCCCTCTGTCACCGCCTCCACCATCTAGGAATGGGTACCACACGCTGTGTCCAACACGCTCCCCAGAAAGAGCCCTTCCCTTCCCATTCCTGCTAATGTACTGGCACCAGGTGCTGCAACCTATTTCTCCAGTTACAGTGGTCACAATGAACAAATCTCCACAAGAGCATAAGACTTGCCAAGTGCAGGTGAAGCGCTGGTCGGAAATCAAATCAACAGAACATGATATGACAGGTGGTTTTGTTTACTCAATAGGAAGCTATTTTGGCACTTACCTGTGCCGGATACAAGGCAGAGAGATGTCAAAATATTGATGAATAAATGAATCGGTGTACAGATTCTCCATCGATTTTGGATGCATCAGGCAGTGTAATGTGTTACCTCCTGCAGCACTGATTCAAGCAATGTTAATCCACTTCCTCCAAGAGAAATTCTCTTCTCAGTGACTGCTGTTTACTTTGGGATTGACACCGACTTTGGCTGTAAATGGGAAGTGAATTTCTCTTCACTCCTCCCAGCATTTTGACTTCAATGATGAGTCCAGATGTTGCCAGTTGATGCAAGCCGCAGCATTAAAAATGTTCAATTTAATTCAAAGTGAAGTTGTAATTGTTTTTAGGCACAAGATAATTAAAGACAATACATCTCCCTAGTATAAAAGCATTGGATCTAGTGTGCCAAGGGATAGAATTGCCTGCTCAGTTGAACCTCCAGCAATATCTACAAGCTGACAGTCAGAAATAGATAGAGTATGGAGACAGGCCCTTCGGCCCATCAAGTCCATTCCAACCATCAACCACTCAAATACACTAATCGTATATTAATCTCACTTTCATTTCTTCCCACATTTCTGTCAATAACCCCCAGATTCTACCATTCACCTAAACAATTGGGGCAATTTTCAATGGCAAATTAACCAAGCAAACCACACATCTTTGGGATGTGGGAGGACATGGGAGCACCCAGGGGAAACCTACAAGGTCACAGAAGAACATGTAAGCTCCACACAGGTAGCGCTGAAGGTCATGATTGAACCTGTCTCTGGAGCTCTACCACCTGTGCCATGGTTGTCACCCTTTTGGTTCCTTTAATATCCAAGAAACTATTGATCATTTGTTTATTTTATTTTATTTTATTTTAATTTAAAGATACACTGCAGAAACAGGCCCTTCGGCCCACCGAGTCAGCGCCGACCACCAATGCCCCTGCACTAGCAATAACCTACACACTAGGGACAATTTACAATTTTTACCAAAATGAATTAACCTACAAAACCTGTACATCTTTGGTGTGTGGGAGGATACCAGAACACCCGGGGGAAACCCACGTGGTCACTGGGAGAACGTACAAACTCTGTACAGACAGCAACCGTAGTCAGGATCTAACCCAGGTTTCAGGCGCTGTAAGGCAGAAATTCGAGCCGTGATCTCTCTGTTGAATATACTCAGAAACTGCACTTCTACAGGTTTCCAATAAATGAAGATTTTTTGTCTCATCTCCGTCTTGTATGGCTGATAACTTATTTAAGATCATGAGCTCTTGTTGTACGTAGATGCTGGGGTGAACTCACAAGATTTTTGTACACTTCAGTGAGTCAAGTCAAGTCAAGTCAAGTCACATTTATTTATATAGCAAATTTAAAAAACAACTCTCGTTGGCCAAAGTGCTTTACATTTGTTATAAGAATAGTATAAACAAACAAACTACATACATATATACATATAGCCCTCGCTCAGAGGACGTCAAGAAAGGCTTGGGAGTATAGATACGTTTTTAGTCTTGACTTAAAGGAGTCGATGGAGGGGGCAGTTCTGATGGGAAAGGGGATGCTATTCCAAGTCTAGGAGCTGCAACCGCAAAGGCGCGGTCGTCCCTGAGCTTATGCCTAGACCGCGGGATATTCAGCAACCCCAAGTCGGCCGATCTGAGGGACCTGGAGGTGGAGTGGTGGGTGAGAAGACTTTTGATGTAGGTGGGGGCAAGCCCATTGAGGGCTTTGTAGACATAGAGGAGGATCTTGAAATGTATACGGAACCGCACAGGGAGCCAGTGGAGAGAGGCCAGGATCGGGGTGATGTGGTCCCTTTTTCGGTCAACGTAGACTGCTTAATCTCTCCTCAGGTGAGAAACTTGCCATCCCAGGTATCAACCTGGTTAATTCTTGTTGCACTCCCTATATTGCAAGTATATACTATTTGTAGGTAGTCCAGACTATATACAATATTCCAGGTGCAGTCTGAACATAGTTCTTTGTATTTGCAACGTGTGTTAACACTTGTCTCAGATCCTTTTGTAATTATGGCTAATGGACCTAATGGGTCTGTCCCACTTGGCGATTTTTGAGGCAACTGCCGGCGACTGTCATAGTCGTAGCAGGTCACCGAAAAACCAGCGACAACCTACGTCATCCTGGCGACAACTTACGACAGCACCTATGTCAGGAGAAGTCAAGCTACGCTCATTGGTGTCAAACGCACTGTCGCCGAAAATTTTTCAACATGTTGAAAATTTATCGGTGAACCAGAAAGACGATATAATTTTTTGCGCGACTGAGGAGACTACTCCCGGTGACCACCGGCGAACATGTGGTGACAAACTAGTCGCCTGTAGTTGCCTAAACATTCGCCTAAGTGGGACAGGCCAATAATTGTCTGCTGAATCGGCATCTTAAAATTCAGTGATTTGTATACACAGCTCACTTTGAACACCAATACCTTTCAATCTCTCACCTATTATCAAATGTCCTACTCTCCAATTTTTTTGTGGAGAAGCAGCAATTTCACATATATTATTCTAATCACTTAACCATTGATATCTCCTTAAAGCATCTCCTCACCTCCCAATCTGCCACCCAGCTTTGTATCATCAGCAAGAAATAAACACAAGAATGAAATGAAACATAAAGTCATAGTCATAGAGCTGTGGAGCGTGTAAACAGGCCCTTCAGCCCAATTTGTCCAAGCTGACCATGTTAGCATTCTGGGATAGTCCCATTTGCCTACATTTGGCCCATATCCTAAATCCTTCTTATCCATACCTCTGGAATCCTCATACCCAATAATGAGAATTGCAACACCAAATCAATATCAGCTTCAACTAATATCAAACCATTTCCTGCTGCTAAAACCGTACAATATTACACATTTCACATCAACTTCAATTACAAAAAGACTTTAAGCCAAGAAAAGAGAGCAGAGGAGAGGAAATAGGTCATCCAGCCCCTTGAGGATGTTACATCATTCAATTAAACTCAATCCCATCAATCTAACTTGGTTCTGTATCACTTAACACCCTTGGGTAACAAAAATGTATTCATCTCCTTTGAAATTTTGATTTGAACACCAGTTCTGTTTTTAAGTGGAAGAGAACTTCAGATAGACTCTCTGGGTGAATAAATATTTCCAGACGTCATTACTGGATAAAGTTTTAAAGGTTTTTGGCTAAGGGACTGGGTGCCTTCCATTAGCTTCCAAACTTCTTAACTATCAAATTCAGACTATTCCCACAGATTCCGTATTCTCGTAATAAAAGGAAAATGTCTAATTTCACTTGTCTGCAGCTTAATCAAACAGCCAGATATTGGGGGGAGGTGGGGATAGTGTCAGCTGAGGCTAAATAAAGGTTCATTCAAAATAATGATGATAGATAGAAATACAACATCGAAGCAGCCCCTTCGGCCCACCATGTTCATGATGACCATCCAGTACTTAGCTATTCTTAAACCATTTACCAGCACTTGGTCTGTAACCTTCTATGTCTTGATAGGTCAAACTCTTGTCTATGTAATTCTTAAATGTTTTAAAGAGGCATGAAAAGAGAAGAGAATGATGATGAAATGGACGGGAGATGATGAGGGGATTTTAGAATTTAGGGTGAAGATAGACACAAAAAGCTGCAGTAACTCAGCGGGACAGGCAGCATGTCTGGAGAGAAGGAATGGGTGACGTTTCGGGTCGAGACCCTTCTTCAGACTCAGGGAATTTAGGATCATTGGTGTATGGCTGTGGAAGAGTGCAGACATAGAGGTATAAAAAGAGACTGCAAATTTTAAGTTAGTGATATTGCATTCTGTAACACCGTTGGATAAGCCGGTATCCCCTTGAATGATGGTATCAGGAAATAGAATCATAGAGAGGTACAGCATGGAAGCAGGCCTTTCAGCCCACCAAGTCCATGCCAACCATCAACAGTTATCTCACATTAACCGTACATTCTCATCAGCTACCTCTCCCTCCTCCCCTGATTCTAACATTTGTCCACAAATTGATATTAATTTACCGTAGCCAATTAATTTACTAACCTTCGCGGTGTACCAGCAATGCCATAGTGCCACATGGATGAAGATACCTCTGGGAGAGGCTGGTGGGAGGCAGTCATGAGCAACATTACGTGCAGAAGTGGAGAGTTTCATAGCAGAGAGGATATGGACTCAGATGCACATCCTAAAATAGATGCTGTTAGCAGTCTAATTCACCTGGAGAAAGCGTCCAGGGTTGAAGTAACTGAAAAGATACTATCCATGTGACGGATATGAAGTTGAAGGCTTTTGTCTGTTTTTTTAGTTTAGTTTAGAGCTGCAGCACGGAAACAGGCCCTTCAGCCCACAGACTCCATGCCAACCAGCGATTCCTGTACACTAGGGACAATTTACAATCTTTTACCGAGGCCAATTAACCCACAAACCTGCACAACTTTGGAGACCAGGGAAAACCTACGTGGTCACAGGGAGAATGTACAAACTCCGTACACACAGTACCCATTGTCAGGATCGAACCCAAGTCTCTGGCGCTGTAAGGCAGTAACTCTAACGCTGCACCACCATGCCACCCCATCATTGTTGAACTGGAGAAACCATCTGGCCAGCCAAGAGTACATACTAGATAATCATAAAAGATGGGTAGAAATGGTAGAGAGATAGAGCAGTGTTCACATTGTATGTGTAGATCTTTGGACGAGGTCACCAGAAAGCATGTATGGGGATGAGGTGGATACTGGACACTCTCAATAGATAGCAGCGTGGGGTCATTTTGTGTGCTATCTTCAAAGCTGTGAGACGTAGGTGTGAAGTCTGTAATCCTAGTCAGAGGCACAATGAAGCAGCAGAAAGTGTCACTGCCTTGCAGTGCCTGAGACACGGGTTAAATCCTGACCTTGGGTCCTGTCTGTGTAGAGATCACCTGTTCTTCCTATGACAGTGTGAGTTTCCACCAAGTGCTCTATTTTCCTTCCTATCCCAAAGAAATGTAGGTTCGTAGATTAATTGGCCATTATAAATTACCCCCAGTGTGTAGATGTGGTAGAATATATCGGGTATTAATGGGAATGTGGAGAGAATAACAAATAAATTAGTGTGGGATTGGAGTGAATGGATGGATGGTTGGTCTGAAGGGCTATGATACTGATGTATATCAGAGTTTGATGGTATGCTCAAATGGTGGAGATGTGAGCCAAAAACTGAATTAGATTCTCAGCAGATATGCAGCAGCTGATGCTCTGGATGGGAAGCCCATCTCAGTCATTAAATGTGCTTAAGCAAGGTCATAGAAAGTCCTGCCTAACGCATTCCAGGCCCTCCAGCCTTGACTACTGCAGTGAGTTCCACAGCTCCCATTGCATTTGGACCAAGTAGCTGTTGCTCCCCTTGCTCCAGCGCACTGGCATATCTTTAGCCTTTAGACAATTTAGATTGAAAGATACAGTGCGGAAACAGGCCCACCGAGTCCGTGCCGACCAGTGATCTCCCCGTACATCAGCACTATCTTACACACTAGGGCCAATTTACAATTTTACCAATTAACGTACAAACCTATATATCTTTGGAATGTGTGGAGCACCCAGAAAAAAACCCATGCAGTCACAGGGAGAAAGTACAAACTCCATACAGACAACACCCGTTGTCAGGATCGAACCCGGGTCTCTGGTGCTGTAAGGTTCCTCTTGCCCTACCTGCACCAAGGCTCATTCTTCATCAGTACCAGTACATGTGCCAGCCACACTATGCCTGAGAACCTACACTTTATAGAGATTGATTTTTCCAGCAACCTTCTGTGAAATTTCTCTTTTGTTAGTAAATATTGATATTTCCATGAGTTAACTGTACTTGTTCAAATTTCTATCAACGAGAGAGACAGCGACAGGCATTTCAAGCACTCTTCAACACTCTCAGCAGTGCAGGCTCACATTTAGTCCACTGTCAGCTGCTCAGGAGGTTGAACCCTTGGGACAATGGACAGCCCAGTTGGCACAGAGCTCCTTTTGATAAATAGTCAGCATGAAGTTGGCTTTAAAATTAAGAGGTGGTGATTAATCATACTCCATTATTGAACCATTCATTTCCCCCCAGTGTTTTGGAATAAGAGAGTTTGGTCTGAATAAAATGAGTTAAGCCCCTGTCCCACTTTCACAACCTAATTGGCGACCTCTGCCAAGTTTGCCCTTGACTCATACTCGCAGCGTGGTCGCCACAAGGTCGTAGGAGGTCTTCGTAACTCTTCCTCATGCTCGTGAGTGGTCACCGCGTACTCGTACCCTCAAGTAGGTCGCGGCGTTTTTTCCAGCCTGATAAAAAATGTCCATGAGTAAAAAAAAGGTCAGCATGGAAAAAATTGCTACTTTTTACTTAGGTAGAACGTAGGGTGGTCGTGGTAGGTCATGATGGTAGTCGTAGGTAGTCATAGATAGTCGTAGGTAGTCGTAGGTCGGTAACTGGCCCGAGTAAAAAAATGCAAACATTACATCATTTTATCATGTGATCATCTCCACTCGTAGCGTCGTAGTTGGTCTTAGGTGTGGAAGACTGGGTCGAGGGGGGTCGTAGGAGGTCGTAGACATAGTCGTAAGAGGTCGTAGACATAGTCGTAGGAGGTTGTAGACATAGTCGTAGGAGGTCATAGACATAATCGTAGGAGGTCGTAGGAGGTCTTTTACTTTGGCGAGTCAACACGACCTTGACATTTTTTTCAACTCGTCTAGGGTCTTCTAAACTCATGGATTAAGTCGTCCAAGTGGGACAGGCCCTTTAGATGTACTCATGTTCAGTCAGGTGCATTGACCTCCTTCTCAAAACAACTGCCAGAGTAAACTAGTTCATTTGTTAGTTAATTATTTAACTTCATAAAAACAATCACTGCCAAGTTAGATTTGTGTTCTTGGTTTTGTTGCTGTTATCTGGAGCCTGTGGTCCATTTCATTTCATTTGAAGCTGATGGAGAGAGTGAGTTCATCCCTTCACCCCATCTTGACTCCAAAGCAAGGGCCCAGTGCGTGATAACTCAGAGTGGGATGCAACCAAGTTGTCATTCTCAGTCACCAAGTTGTGTGAATATGGAACTACAGAATGTTCTGGAAGGTCCTCGTTGGAAGATCACTCTGACGCTGGGCATTTCATGGAGTGTGGAACTCATACAGCCTCCCAGTAGCTAGGTTACAAACCTGTGCCAGTTTATCCCTCCACAGGGTCAATGTCTCCATTCTTTCACTGGAGGGGGACAGTTCTGAAGGAAATTTGTCAGGTTGCAGGTAAATTATGTTAACTAGTTAATTTATTTTACTTGTGTCTAGCCATAGAGTTATACAGCATGGAAAGGGGACCTTTGGCCCAACTCATCCATGCTGACCAAGTGGCCTACTTGTGAATCCCATTTTGCCTGTATTTGGCCTGTATCTCTCCAAACCTTTTCAATCCCTGTACTTGTACAATATCTTTTAGTCATTGTAATTGTACCCATTGTTTACCACTTCCTCTGGCAGCTGATTCCATATGCACGCACCATCTGTGTGTGAATAACTTGACCCTTTTGTCCTCTTTGGATCTTTCCCCTCTCACCTTAAACCTGTCCCCTCTAGTTTTAGACACCCCTACCCTGGGATCCCCTTATCCGTGCCCCTCATGATTTTATAAAGCTTGCAAAGTCACCCCTCGGCCTCCTAACCTACCCAGTCCCACCAATAAGTGTGCATCTTTCAGTGTTTTAAATGTTTTTAATATCTATCATAGTAATTTTTATTTAAATAGTATGATCGCTTTGTAATATGTTTGACTATGTTTCATACAGTCACGAATGATAGAGACAATCACAGACATTCCAGGCCCTCAATGGGTGGATATTAATGGTAGTAAACAGGCAGGCTTTGCTCCAATCACAATCATAACCTTTTGCAGTTCCTACATTGTGCCTAGACAATGTTAGGCCAGTGCAGGTCACCCTCTGTGCATTGCATCATTGATCCCAATAGATTTCGAACTGCTATTCCCCCAGTGAAGCCGACTGTTGTCTTTGGGAGGGGAAAGCCAAGGATCCACGAACCGACGGTGATGGAGAGAGTCAGCAGCATCATGTTTCTGGGTTTACATATCTCTGAATATCTGTCCTGGGCTCGGCACATCGATAGAATCACAAAGAAAGCTCATCAATACTTCTACTTCCTTAGAAGATTGAGGAGATTTGGTATGTCAACGAACACTCAGTCAAACTTCTACAGGTGTATGGTCAGGAGCATACTGACTGGTTGCATCATGACCTGGTTCAGCAACTCGCTTCCAGGATCAAAGGAGACTACAAAGAGAGGAGACATCGCCTGGTCTATCACAGGTACTGACCTCCCCGCCATTGAATGGATCCAAATTAGGCACTGTATTAAAAAGGTAGCCATCATCAAGGACCCACTCCACCCTAACCATGCTCTCATTTCCCTATTACCATCAGGAAGAAGGTAGAGGAACCCTGAAACTGTGGCCACGAGGTTCAAAAATAGCTTAATCAGACTCTTCTACACAACAGTACCCTCAGCAACTATGATCGTCTATGATTGTGTCTTTGGATGCACTATGGACTTCGGCTTTTGCAATATTATAGGCACCTATATTACAGTTATTAATTTATTGTAGTTTTGATTATTGTAAATTAACAGTGTTATTGCCTGTTAAGTATAACAAGTAAAAGTGTTATTGTTCCACTGTCGGTACATATAACATTTAAACAATCTTCACTCTAGATTTGAAATGGAATTAGTGTCGATGGGCATCTTGTTCGGCATGGACAAGTTGGGCTGAAGGGCCTGTTCCCATGCTGCATAACTCTATGACTCTGACACTAATAAAGCTCGTCCTCTGGATGCCAATCAGCTCCTTGAGCTCATTCTTCCATCCCTCCGGGAATCAAACAGCACAGTCTACACACAATCCAATGTGCTCCAATCTCCCACTAATTAAAAGTTTGAAGCCGTCTGTCATTAAAAATTGTGGAAAGCAAGCTGGTTCAATACATTGGGCATCCGGATGATGTGTGCATGCATTTATCAGCAAAATAGTTTTAAGACAGCTAACAGCAGGATACACCGTGAAGCTGACAGAAAGATACACTTGTAATTTCTTCTGAAACTCAGCAACCTTGTCAATTTTTCCAAAGTTAAGATGAGAGAATTAAATGGTAAACAGCTTCATTGAAAATGAGAAGGACTTTGTTTGGGAGAGTTTACAGTGGATTTCCCATTTCAACTGGGAAAGCACATGTGAAATTGGTGCAATTCACATGATTGCATCTTGTGTTAAATACACTGCTGTAAGACCTTGCCTATGATGAAGAAAGTAAAATTAAAGCCCAGTTCTGAGGTTTAAATTCATCTAAATCAGTGGAAAGGCTGGATCGGTTGATCTGACCTTGTGCAAACACAGAACCAATTCCTGGCACATCTGAGTGATATCGCCTTCATAAAGAGGTGTATTCCAAAGAACATAGTGATAAAGGGAGTAGTGCAAGTTATTACCCAGGAGGAATCGCTTTATAACCTTTGTTCAGAAGGAATCCAATTTTTTTCATGAAGAAATCTTGGCAATGTTAAGGATCTATTATAATGTACTCTGGAATTTGAGGAATTTGTCACTTGTAATTTTCACAATGCTGCTTTCAGAAACTAGCATGGCTACCAAACCTCATCGACATTCTGACAACACTATCCATTACAAACTCAAGGATATATCAACATTCTTACCAACAAAAAGAAACACCTTGACAGAAGGTTACAGCACAAAAGAATGACTACTCTTATCAAAAATGCTACAGAAATATTTTATAGATTCATTAAAAGCATAGAATTCAAACATATATAATCAGTGATCAAGGCCATGAGCACCGACAAATAATTGCCAACAGCTCTCTGCTCAAAACTTCATGAACATGTATCTCCACTCTTATGTGAAGGAGATAGTTTCAATAAAAAAACAGGTCCCAGTATTTCAGTCGTTGCTTCAAGCTAAGTGTCCAGTCCACCTCTTATGGATGAGATGTTAAACTATCCTCTCTAATGGATATCAATGTTCCCACAGCACCATCTGAAAGGAGAGGGAAAGGGTGGGGGAGTCTTCCCTGTCCCCATGGCCATTCCTGACCCTTCAACAACACCAAAACCATTGTCTGGCTACTATTGTTTTGCAGTTTACAAGACTTTACTGATTGGCTCCCACACATTGCCTGCTTTACCATGGTTACTGTACTGCACTGTACCATGGGCAGCACGGTGGCGCAGCGGTAGTGTTACTGCCTTACAGCGCATATAGTGCCAGAGATCCGGGTTCGATCCTGACTACGGGTGCTGTCTGTACGGATTTTGTATGTTCTCCCCATGACCGTGTCGGTTTTCTCCGAGATCTTCGATTTCCTCCCACACTCCAAAGACGTACAGGTTGTATGTTAATTGGCTCGGTATAAATGTAAAATTGTCCCCGGTGTGTTAATATTAAGTGTTTAGTGTTAATATACCCCCCCCCTCCCCGGGTTATTCACACTCCCCCCCTCCCCCCACCGGGTTATTCACACTCCCCCTCACCCCGGGTTATTCACACTACCCCTCACCGCGGGTTATTCACACTCCCCCTCACCCCGGGTTATTCACACTCCCCCTCACCCCGGGTTATTCACACTACCCCCACCCCCGGGTTATTTACCCCTGCCGGTGGAAGAAAGGACGAGCCCGGGGATGAAGTCGAGGCTATTGGAGTGTTTTTTTCCAGGCTTACGTTTCAGAGAAAATGAGTGAGACCAAGCAGCGAAGCACTGCTTCTGAGGAGCTATGATGGCACAACAAACTAATAGGTTTAGGTTTCACTCTGCACAGCCAGCGCAGAACCCCAGCTCAAAAAGACAGCAAATACCCCCCCGGGTTATTCACACCCCCCAACCCCTCTCCCTTCCGGGTTATTCACATCCCCCCCTGGGTTAGTCACACTCCCCCCCCCCCCCCGGGTTATTCACACCAACTACACCCTCCCCTCCCCCTCAGCCCCCCCCCCCGGTTTATTCACACCCACCCACGTTATTCACTCTCCCCCCCCCCCCCCCGGTTTATTCACATTCCCCTCCCCCCTGGGTTATTCACAGTTCCCCCCCCCTGGGTTATTCACATCGCCTGCTCCCTCCCCCCGGCTGCCTCAAAAAGGCAGCCAACACCCCCCCTCCCTCTCTGCCCCTCCCCCTCCCTCTCTGCCCCCTGCCCTCCCTCTCTACTCCTCCCCTTCACACTCTACCCCCTCCCCCTCCCTCTCTACCCCTCCCTCTGTATACCTCCCCCTCCCTCTCTACCCCCTCCCTCTCTACCCCCTCCTCTCTACCCCCTCCCCTTCACTCTCTACCCACCTCCCCCTCTACCCCCCTCCCCCTCTCTCTCTACCCCCCTCCTTTTCTGCCCGCATCCTCTCTGCCCCCCCTCTCTCTCTGCCCCCTCCCTCTCTGACCCCCTGTAGATGACATGTGCATGTACCTTTAACATAGTGACCTCACCACTACTAACCACTCCCCACATCACTAGTATAATTACAACCTTCCCACCCAGTGCTCGCTCTCTGGTTCCGGTGACAGACCACAAACAGCTAGGGCAGTAAAGTATGTGTATCATGAATAAACAGTAGTAAAGACACAGTGTGTTATGACTCCTCTTTACATGGTGTCAGAAGTGGGATTTTTTTTTTTTTTTTTTTTTTTTTTTTTTGTCTTTCCGCGTCCCAGAAGTCACCTATGTGGGCCACGTCTTTACTGCATCGGGGCTGAAGCCTGACCCACAGAAGACAGCTGCGGTCTCCGGGATGTCTTCGCCCATCGACGTGCCCAGCCTGCAGCATTTCCTGGGCATGGTTAATTACCTGGGGAAGTTCATCCCCGACCTCAGCGAGCTGAGCTCGCCCCTGAGGGAGTTGATCAAGAAGGACACTGCCTGGGCCTGGCTCCCGCATCACCAGAAAGCTTTTGACGTTCTGAAGTCCAGGCTGGCCAGTACCCCCACTCTCCAATTCTTCGATCTGCAGCGTCCCATTGTTCTTACCTGAGACGCCTCCAAGTTCGGTCTTGGTGCTGCTTGCCTGCAGCTCCACGATGGCCTGCAGCTGCCCGTTTCCTACGCGTCCCGCACCATGACCCCTGCCGAGCAGCGCTATGCTCAGATAGAGAAGGAGCTGCTTGCTGTGGTGTTTGCCTGCTCCAAGTTCAAGGACTATATTCTGGGCAACAGCTTCACGATCGAGACCAACCATCAGCCGCGGTCCTATCTAGTCGACCATGACGGTACTATTTACCGCCGGTCCCGCCAACATCTGCAGCTTGTTAACGAGCCCCCACCACCGCCTGCAGACCCCTTTTCGCCCCCACTGTCTGCCACATTGCCTGCCCCTCCACGTATGCCTCGGTCACTGCCTTCTCAGCTATATCAGCCCCGCTCTCCACCAGCCAGTCCTCCCTCGCCTGCCCGTCTTCCCGCTACTGCTCCTGCTTCCCCTGCTCCGTCTCCGTTTTGTCTTTCGCCTCCTGGTTCCCCGGTTCTCTCACCCGCGCCTGCTCCTACTCAAGTTCCTCCTGCAGAGGGGGGAGATGGCGAGCTGCGTACCCGGTCCGGGCGGGTGGTCAGGCTGCCTGTCCGTTATGGTGATTTAGCTTAACTGTTTGCTCACCTGCTCATAGCGTATGAGACGTGGTCGCCCTGTCACTACTGTATTGCTTTTTATTTCCAAGGGGAAGGATGTAGATGACATGTGCATGTACCTTTAACATAGTGACCTCACCACTACTAACCACTCCCCACATCACTAGTATAATTACAACCTTCCCACCCAGTGCTCGCTCTCTGGTTCCGGTGACAGACCACGAACAGCTAGGGCAGTAAAGTATGTGTATCATGAATAAACAGTAGTAAAGACACAGTGTGTTATGACTCCTCTTTACACCCCCCTCCCTCTTTGCCCCCCCTCACCCTCTCCCTCTCTACCCCCATTCCCTCTCCACACCCCCCCTCTCTACCCCTTCCATCTCCCTCTCTCTCTCGCCACACCTGCGCAGTTGGGGGCTATGCGTGAGTGGATAGGGCGGGGATGGGGGGAAAAGGAGTGAATGACTAATATTAATATAATGTCATGGGGGGGGTTAGTGTGTGTATGTTGGGGGTGGTTAGTGTGCGTGTGTGACGCCTCAGGCCACCCCCACCCCCCCGCAACCGCGCGTTGACGGGTTGGGACCCAACGGGTTTCCCTTGGTCTAGTAATAACTAAAAGTCTGATCTTGTGCTCTTCCGGTTTGCGTGGTTTTTCTATTTGTGAAAAAATGGTACGTGATAGCGCTACAATTTTTGCCACCTTACTCACCATTCTACTATGCTGCAAGTGCAACAAGTTTTGTTCCAATCGGTGGTATATTTTCAAAGTTATTAAGGTATAAAAATCTTTAAAACGGCGCATGTGCAGATTGGTCTCCTCTCCTGTCATTCAATGCCACGGCGATGCCCCTTCCTGCACCGCGGCCTCTCCCGCCTCACTCACAAACTCCTCACAGTAAGTTGCCGACCATCTTTCCCACCACCGGCGGCGGCCACGGGGGGGGGGGGTTCAGTGGAGGCCCTGGTCCCATCTCTCACTCACCCCTCTCCCCCGCCCGCCCTGTGTGGCAATGCGTGATGAACACCGACTCCATCTCCCCCGCGGCTCAGCCCGGCCCGGCGGCAGCGAGCAGGCAGGCAGGTAGGCGGGCGGGCAGGGCGGGGACGGGCCGAGCAGCAGCAGTGGACGGTCGGGCAGGACGGGGACGGGCCGAGCGGCTGCAGAGCGGGAGTGGGCAGAGGGAGGGAGGGATAGTCGGGTTGCAGGATGCCCGAGCCGTTTGCGCGGAGTTTGAGTAACTCACACACACACATGATGTAAACTGGTCCAATCGTCAAGTCAACAGGATCTAAACCACAGCTAACAATGAGTGACCTTTGGAGGAAGGAACTGCAGATGCTGCTTTTTATGGAGGGAGGGAGGGAGGGAGGGAGGGAGGGAATGACTGAGAGTAGATGAAAGGAGAGGTGAGGGAGTGATTGGGGAGGGGAGGAGGAGAGGGGACAGAAGAGGGAGGGGGAGTGCTGGGGGATGAGGGGAAATGAGCCGCGCCTGCACAGTTGGGGGCTATGCGTGAGTGGTGGAATATAGTGTTGGGGAACGGGTGAGTGGTGGAATATTGCATTGGGGAACAGGTTGCATTGGGGGACCAGGCCTCCATGTGACAGGGACCCAAAGGGTCCCACTTAGTCTAGTCTTAAAATAAAAATCAGACAGTGGTTTCCAAACATTATGAGGTCAAATTTCTATTTCCATGTCATAGGGGTTGCCCATGTTCAATTTAGTGACTGATATCCTCTTTCTTTTTGAATTGCCACTCAAACAAAGACTGAATCTTTTCCTTTCATTATACTGCACTGAGTATTCTGCCCACCTCCCCCTCCTCTTCCATCCATGAGGCTGGAGTCAACTTGGACACAAGGATGTTGTCAATGGTTCCCCTCACTGCTTAGAATCGTGCTGTGAATTTGCTTGGATTTCTTCAGTGAGGAGAACCAACCTCATATAAGGGACCAGGTACAGAAGCTGATTAACTTACCAACTCACACGAGCAACTCCATTCTTCAAGTTTGCCCCTCAAAACTTGGCTTGTAAGCCACCATAGGGCCCACAATTTGCACAATTCTGCATTAATACATGGGAAAGAAAACCTTCATTTCTATGAACGGTTTGCCAAGAATGCGCAGCTGCATTAGAGAGGATGCACAGTAGGACAGCTATGACAGCCACTGTCTCGCAGCTCCAGAGTCCCGAGCTCGATCCTGACCTCCGATGCTCACTGTGTGGAGTTTGCACATTCTCGCTGTGACGGTATAGGTTTTTCTCCCACAAACCAAAGATGTGTAGGTTAGTAGATAATGGCTCTCTGCAGATTGCCTCTACATGTAAGTGAGTGGTAGAATCCGGTGGAAAATAGGTGGAAATTGGTAGAATATAAATTGAGATTAATGCAGGATTTAGTGTAATGAGTTGTTGATGGTTGGTACAGTCTTGGTGGGCCGAAAGGCCTGTTTCCATAATGTATCTCTCTAATAAATGTTTTATCTGCTGTCCCTTGGCAGCCTCTCCCAGTCTCGCTCACAGCATGTGGAGAAGTTAAAATGTCCTCGTTAAATCGGTTTCTCGTCCACAGATGTTCCCTGCTGAGCATTTGCAGAATATTCCCTTTTTTATGACAGCTAATTGCAGTTTGACTGAATTTTCCTTTTTCTGCATGTTTCATGGGCAGCTCTCAAAAGCAGTAAATCCTTTGAAAAGATTGTGACTTTGAAAGGTTTTCCGTTCTACAATTCGAACAGTTGGCAGAAGATGGTGGAGGGGAATAACTAAGAAGGTTTCTGCATAGAAAGGTGTCAGTGTCATTCTGCTTTGGAATTCTGCAAAATCTCCTGAGGATTGTAGCCTAGAATCTTGTAAGCCTATGACAGGACGATCCTGTCCGAGAATATTAAGTGGCGTGGACTTATAGTTCAGGAAATACGGCAGTGCCAATCCGGTTTGGTCCTGCTCTCCTTTGGAAACTTATTGCCCTCTCAGGAACAGGGTAACAGCAGGTCGTGCAGCTGCCACACAGGTCCAGCGACCTCGGTTTAATGCAGAACTTGGGTGCTGGCTGTGTGAAGTTTGCATGTTCACCCTATGACCACATAGGTTTCTTCTAGGTGCCCCTGTTTACTCCCACACCCCAAAAAAACATGCTTATAGAATATAGACACATAAAGCTGGAGAACTCAGCGGGACAGGCAGCATCTTTGCAGAGAAGGGACGGGTGACGCCTCGGGTCGAGAAACCTCCTCATGCTTATAGAATAATTGGCCACTGAAAATTGCTCTGAAGGAGTAGGTTAGCACCAGAAAAGATGAACGCAAAGTTGATGGACATGTTTGAGAGAATAGGATGAAACGGTGCAGGGAAATAAGGAACAAAGTGCTGGAGTAACTCAGAGGGTCAGACAGAATCTCTGGAGAACATGAACTGGTAATGTTTTAGGTCGGGAACTTCTTCAGTACCCTTCTTAAGTCTGAAGAAGGGTCCCCACCCAAAATATCACCAATCTATGTACTGCAGAGTTGCTGCCTGACCCATTGAGTTACTCCAGCACTGTGTCTTCTTTTGTAAACCAGCATCTGCAGTTCCTCGTTTCTAAATAAGGAAAGGGAATGGATTTACGGTGAAACTCCAATCGTCCACTGTCCAACTGTTCAGATGGTTCAGCATCTAACCTCACCAGGCAATGTTAGTCATTCTCCTTTCCCACTCACCAGAGCCCAGACTCCTGCCTTCAAATCCCACTCACCCGGGCCATGAATCACACCTTCTAATTCCACACACCAGTGCCCTGACTCCTACTCTCCCTACCCACTCACTGGCTTCCCATTTCCCATGCTTTCCTTAGATTGTCCTGGTTTATTGGAAAACATAATCCAATACTGTAATACTATTATAATCTTTAACAAAGTGAATTAAGTGTGCATTAATATTAATGGCATCCAATACTCCAGAAAATCTTCCCAAATGCATTACCAAAGTACTGGGCATATTGGATTATTGGAGGACAGCAGTAATGGGATTGTTCCCCTGAGAGCTGGTGAAGAACCGTTGCATCAAATGTCCTCCTTCATGATTTTATAAAATAAGGATCTGAGCAAACTGCACTCATTCACACCAGCTTTCTGTAATCATATACAAGCTATCTGATAAAGAGCTTTTTCCTTTTTGTTTACAATATTATTTAGAATCATTTCCTCGGATGTAGGGCAAGGTCAGGATTTCAAGAGGTCAAGAGTGTTTTATTGCCATATGTCCAGAAACATTGAAATTCTCACTGGCAGCAGCCAATAGACTTGTACTTGTAACACAAGTACAACAGGTAGTGCAAAGAGAAATGCCAGGGTGCAGAATATAGTGTTATTGTGTTACAGTTACAGAGAAAGCACAGGGTAAAAAAAAGTACTCGAGCAGCGCAGTGGCACAGTGGTAGAGTTGCTACCTTATAGTGTCAGAGATGCAGGTTCAATTCTGACTGCAGCTGTTATCTGTATGGAATTTGTACATTCTCCCTGTGACCGAGTGGGTTTTCTCTGGGTGCTCTGGTTTCCTCCCACACTCCAAAGACATACAGGTTTGTAGGTTAATTAGCTTCTGTGCATTGTCCCTAGTGTGTAGTATAGTGCTAGTGTGGTAATCGCTGGTTGGCGCAGAATCAATGGGCCAGAGGGCCTGTTTACGCGCTGTATCTCTAAAGTCTAAAGTAAAGTCTAATGAGATAGGTTGAGAGTTTGAGATTATACCCTCAGCTTGTAAATGGTGGAAATTAAGTTTGGAGATTGGTCAGTCAGCTTTCTCTATGTATTCAGGGTCTCTCCAACACCACAGTTCGTGTTCATTTCCATTTTGTGATTTATTGCCCAATCACCCAGACCCTTCAAAATTTTCTCTCCTTGATTATTTTAACCCCTTCCCTGCCTTTATCCCTCCATCCTCTTATTTCCACAAGGTCTACAGCCTTCAATATGACCATGTTGTTCCAATCTTGGCCTCCACTTGGACCAGAGTCTCCCAGGTGCCTTTAACTGTAAATAGACACAAAAAGCTGGAGTAACTCAGCAGGACAAACAGCATCGCTGGTGAGAAGGAAGGGGTGGCGTTTCGGGTTGAGAGACTGAAGTTACCTTCAGTCTGAACTTCTAACTGTAAGTTCTATATTCTACTCTTGCCTCCCTCTTCACCTCTCTCCCCGCCTCTTTGGAGAGTTTTGTTGACCCTGATGAGAGAGTCAATTGATTGTCCAGTTAATGTTTATCCAAAGCACGATACAGAAAACTTCCTGTACTGAACAGACTCAGCATAGTAACGCAACTAGTAGAGTCACTGCCTCACAATGTCAATGGCCCGGGTTCAATCCCAATCACTAGCACAGTCTGTGTGGAGTTTCCATGTAACTGTGTGGGTTTTCCAGATACTCACCACTTGGACAAGTGCCAGACCCTACTTTCCATTGACATCAACATTGCATCCAAGTATCCAGCCAAAAAAGTTACACTTTGAAAAACTTAGAAGAAATGTTACCTCAATATGCTCACAATGTTGCTATAGTAACTAGGAGGGCATGCAGCGCACAACCATTGTCTAATAGAAAATCAAAACTAAATCTGCAGATGCTGACAACCTGAAAAAAATTAGAGACACTCATTAGGACAGGCAACATTTGTGGAGAGAGAAACAGTTAACTTTTCAGGTCAAATATATTTCATCAGAATTCATTGTTGGATCTAATATAATTGTAGGAAATGAAAGGTAGGAAAGAGCCAAGAATTTCCACTTTTTCATTTTCTCCTTTTGAAATTGCAGATGCATTCCTTAACCAAAACAGCATTCCCTTTAACAACCGTTTAAATGTTTCGAGTAAATGTATTAAGGCCTACTGAAACAGACTCTAACATCTGCCAGACTAGCTTTTTCCATCAATTCCATTGCATGTTCAAAGCATCACATTAAATTAAAGCTTAACCTGTCTTTGATGCCTGCATTAATATTCAGATAAGAAGCCCATTCAAATGCAAATTTATTCCTTTGATCAGCACCCAAACATGCTGAGCTTTCAGCTCCATGCCAAGGCCAATGCAGATCCAAGGCTCTGCATTGGCCTAATGCTGGCATAATCCTTAAATTCACAGTTTAAAGTTTATTTAATCAACACTGTCCCTGATAAAAATTACAGCCAGGCTATTGTCCTATCACTCATTGTTGATAAACCATAGAACAAATCAGCAAAAGTCATGGGTGTGAGATCATCAGGCACGAGGTAAAATATGAACTGGTAAATTATAATCACTGGTTATATTTTCTTCAGATTTTATCAGAAATGCCACACTGTCATGAGCAGATTGTTTGGAGAGGGTCGCTATTCAGCTCAACCCCTCACAGATGCCTATTGTCTCAAAAACTCTTTCTTTTCCACTCTTCGACAGACACTGTCACACTGGCACATACATTCACTTCTAAAAGCACAAAAAATATGTTCATTGATTCTTGCAATACTCATAGCTATGCAGTGTGTTCACTCAAACACAATGTACTCACACAAAAAATAACAATGCTCCCAGAAGCAAACACACTCACAAAACATGCCTTCCCACAAATGCTGACACTCTAAGACATTGAGACATTTGCACATACTGTATGTAAAATTCCACACACATGCTGCTAATCCACTGATACAAACACACCATGCACACAGAAACACATGCATGAGCAGGACCACTTCTCACAGATTTAAAGGATTTTAAAGTTTGGAAGCTGGGCTTGCTACATTTGGGGACAGGTGTCGAGTGGGAAGGTAATTGAGCTGGTGTGCTGCATCCTGGGTCGGATGTAAGTGGAAGGCACTGCACTGGTGAACAGGCTGCAAGCAAGATTCTGGAAGAGCTGCCCACACGACCGTCCATCAAAGAAATCTTCATTTCCATTTCCAGGGATACTGCCAGTGATGTGTAGGAAGGAACTGCAGATGCTCGTTTAAAGATCTTCAGTCTGAAGAAGAGTCTTGACCCAAAACCTCACCCATTCTTTCTTTCCAGTGATGCTCCAGCATTTTGTGTCTATCTGCCAGTGATGTTTCCTCTCTGGGACCACTCTCTGCTCAGGATACTGACACCGCCCGTATGATAAGCTTTGATATGAATATATGCTGCGATCTCTCAATGTGGTGACATCTGTTAGTCTGAAGAAGGATTCCAACCCGAAATGTCACCTATTCCATTTTTCCAGGGATGCTGCCCGACCCGCTGAGTTACTCCAGCACTTTGTGTCCACCGTCAGCTGCCCATCTCTAGTGGGAGAGCTGTCGACCATGTTGAAACTTGGGTAGGAACCAAGCAATACTTTGTAGCCCAGAGATCTGATTGAATGATACCCTTTTATTTGAAATGCTACTTGCAATTACACTTGTGGTGCGTAACCCTCCTGAGACTGAGTCATAGAGTCATGCAACATGGAAACAGGTCCTTTGGCCCAACTCAAGCTCATCCCACTTGCCTGCATCTGCTCCATATCGCTCCAAACATTTCCTATCCATAGCCAGATTCATACAGCACAGAAACAGGCCCTTTGGCCCACTCATCCCTGCTGACCAAAATGCCTCATCATAGCTAGTTCCATTTGCTCATGCATCCATGTACCTGTCTAAGCTTTTAGGTGTCATAATTGTTCCCACTTCCTCTGGCAGCTCGTTCCATGTTCCTGTGTAAGATAAGTCACCTAATCTCTCGCCCTTATGATTTTATGTACCTCACCCCTCAGCTTCTTACAATCCAAGGAAAAATGACCCAACCTATCCAGCCTCTATGCTGCATCAGAAAAGCAACCAAGATAATCAAAGACTTGTCCTACCCTGGTCATTCCTTCTTCTCCCTAATCCCAACCAACAAAAGGTACAGAAGCTTCAAAGCATGCACCACCATATTCAGGAACATTTCCCCCTGTTACCAGGTGCCTGAATGGTCCTTCAATAAGCTAGGGTACTGCTCAATTTGCCCCTACCCCACTGACAGCTTTGGACTTTGTCTGTGGAACTGATGCACTACAATGTGCTATAATACTGAGAACTATACTCTGCACTCTGTATCTTCCCCTCCACTCTATCTATTGTACTTGAGTTTGAACTGATTGTATCTACGTATGGTATGTTTGGATAGCATGCAAAACAAAGCTTTACAATGTACTTTGGTACATGTGACAATAATAAACCTAAACCTAAATCTGATAAGGAGCTTCCCAATTCACAGTCTCCAGTGCAAATAAAGTGACCCTCTCCATGCCACAGTCCTTCACCCCAACAACGCTCACCAGCATGCAGCCAATAAAGCTCATGTTACTCTTCTTCTTCTTCTTCTTCTTTGGAGTTTTACGGCAGCCGGCATCCGCAATGTTGCATTGCTGCCACCTTCTGGCTTCATTCCACCGTACTCATGTCTTTACATTATATCCTTTTTAGAAGCCCAGAGGCCTTCAAGAAATCAAACAACAACTTTATTCCTTTTCCTTTCCCTCCACACTCTAGAATGTTCTTTACTGATACTTCTGTCAATCCAATTTTCCACATTTCAATGATCATAAATCCTCTTTCTGTCTCATATCTCCTACATGCAATTAGGACATGCTGAACTGTTTCTGGCTGATGGCATTCCTCACACAGCCCAGTAGGGTGTTTTCCCAAAATTTTTAATGTGCTGTTCAGGTGAGTGTGTCCTATCCTCAATCTTGTTAATACTACCTGTTCCCTCCTGTTCCCCCCTCTTCTTGCTGTAATGCCCACTCTGTTTTGTAGCGTATAGAGGTGTCTCCCCTTTGTCTCCTGTTCCCAGTATTGTTGCCATTCCTGATTTATTTTCTTCCACACAATGTGTTTTCCTTCAGATTTGGATAGTTGTAAGTTTACCTCTGTGCTTCTTTTTTTTACAGCCTCCTTTGCCAATTTAACCACCTTTTCATTCCCTAGAACACCAATGTGTGCTGGGACCCACAACAACGTCACGTCACTTCCCCTCCTTGTCACTTGGCTTAATAGTAGCAGGATTTCATACACTAAGTCAGGCCGCCTATGGGATACACCAGACCCAATACTCTGGATTGCAGATAATGAGTCGCTACATATTAATACTTTACATGGTTGCATCTGTTCCATCCACCGAACTGCCATCAAAATAGCGTACAGTTCCACTGTATATACTGTCAAATAGTTATTTGTTCTTTTGTAAAGCTCAACATTCATCCCCTGGACTACCACAGCCGCCCCTGTTGTTTCAGCTACTGGATCCTTTGATCCATGTGTGAAAATTAAGAGGTGTTCCCTGTATCTATTATCTATATGGTTATGATATTCTGTCTTTAGGTCTGAATTTTTGTTCCTCCTTTTTGCCTCCCATATCTCCAGATCAACTTTTGGGATGTTCAGTAACCATATTGGCACAGATGGCCACAATACTGCAGGGCAGAACTCTTTGTCCTCTACTTCCATGTCCCTTGCCACAACTCCTCCAACCCAGCCAAAGCTTCCACACTGAGCCACCCCTCTCTCCCAGCACTCCTTTACTCCTCATGTTACTCACTAATCACATCCTAATTTGTAGGATGAGTACTAATCAATGGTTGAACTCATTTTGGGTTTCCTTGGGTGCTCTGGTTTCCTCCTACATCCCAAAGATGTGCAGGCTTGTTGATTAATTGGCCTCTGTACATTGTTCCTAGTGTGGGTTGAGTGGATGAGTAAGTGGAATAGCATAGAACTAGCGTGAAAGTGATCGATGATCGGTATTTACTCAGTGGGCCGAAGGGCCTATTTCCAAGCTAAATTTTTCAATCAATCAATTAGTTGTGGTAACGAATGCTGAATCAATTGGTTCGTTGGGGGAGAATCCTAACTGATTCACTTACAATCCAAGGAAAAATGACCCAACCTATCCAGCCTCTATTCTGCATCAGAAAAGCAACCAAGTTAATCAAAGACTTGTCCTACCCTGGTCATTCCTTCTTCTCCCTGATCCCATCCAACAAAAGGTACAGAAGCCTCAGCTGATTAATTTGTACTCCTCGGTTGGAACACACAGTGAAAACAGCACAATGCACAATGGGTGGGGGGGACCTTATTGTTAATCAGAAGAATGGATTGGTAGCACGGACTGAGCTGGCTGAGTCCTGAAGGGCACAGCTGCCACATTATGTCCCAGGTAGTGAGGGAACCAACATGATCTGACATCTCGCAATGGGCTTCCAGGAAGCCCTGTTGATCATTAACTGTAGAAATATACACCACTACCGTTTGTGACCTCATGGCCAGCATACCTCTCACTCTGCAACATTCATCAAGTAAAGGGCCTGTCCCACTTGGCCGTCATTTGCGCCTTATTTACGTGTTATATGTAAAATAGGTCGACGCGTCGTTACGCACGACATCGCGCGCAAATCACGCGTCATCATGCCACTGCAGCGTGCGGGGACGCATGGACGTCAGTGTGCATACCCAATGCGTCAGCGTGCGTGCGCGATACGTCACGCAGGTGGCGGGCGAAGATTTCGTTAGGCACGAAATCCTGGAGCGCCGCACGATACCGCGCGCAACTCCACACTCCTTCACGCCTCTCCATGCGCCCGTCTCGCGCTACCCACACGCTACCCGTGCGTCACAACGCGTCGACCTATTTTACATATGACGCGTAAATGAGGCACAAATGACGGCCAAGTGGGACAGGCCCTTAAGGAGACTAATGGCAATTCAATCAGAGTTCGCAGGCAGGAACAGGACCAGACATTCCTGAGAATAAGATGCCAGCCCAGAGATGATGCAAGGCAGCAGTATCTTGTCATTCAAACAGCAAATACAAGCTGCCACAGACAGCTCGGTGATCTCGCAACCTACAGACAAAATCAAAGCTACCATGTGATGCCAAGTCTTTCCCCCACCTACAAGCCACAAGTAGGAGCATGACGGACTACTCTCCACTTTCTCAGTATCTCAGCACTATCTAGGACAAAGCACCACGCTGGATTGGAACCCCATTTCCCACCACAAATATTTGTTCCCGCTATCACACCAATATTGTGGCCGTAATGTGTACCATGGGTAAACTGCACTGCCGTTTCTAAGCTAGGCTGTTCTGAGAGCATCTCCTAAACCCATGGCCACTACGACCAAGAGAAACCAGTATAATAGGCACATGGGGCATGGAATGCCCGCAGGCTTCCTCCAAGTCACGCACCATCCTGACTTGAAACTGTATTACCGATGCTGATGCACTTTCATCACCCGTTCAGTCTAAATCCAGGAACGCCAGCACCATGGGAGCACCATCGCCAGAAGAACTGCTGTGGTTCACAAAGCTCACCCCAACTTTCTCAAGGGCAATAAATGATGGCTTCATCTGAGATTCACAAATCCCAAGAATGGAATTATAAATATTACTAGACTAAGTGGGACCCGTTGGGTCCCAGTCACACGGGAGGCCTACTCCCCCCCCCCTCCCCAACGCAACCCATTACCCAACGCAATATTCCACCACTCACCTATTCCCCCAACGCAACCCGTTCCCCCAAAGCAATGTTCCACCACTCTGGGGTGTGGGGGAGGGGGGAGTGTGGGGGAGGGGGGAGTGTGGGGGAGGGGCAGGTGAGGGAGGAGGGGGGAGGATGTGGGGGGGAGGGGGAGTGTGGGGGATCGTTTTTGTGTAAATGTAATTACACGCAGACAGGAAGTTGTCAAGATGAGAGTTTTAGTAAAATATAGAAGATAAAATGGCTGAGAGCATTGAGCATAGAAAAGGTTCAGGGATCTCATCATTTACCTTGGCTGTGGTGCTGGCGACATATAAAGCAGGATTATAAATATTACATGGCACTATAAATAAATCAGGACTTTATTTTGTAGATATCAGAAATTAATAACATTACAAGTACCTTAAGTGGAATAGAAGGCTACAAGTGCAAACAGAGCTATGAATAAAGCTCCATAAATACAACATTTTACAATTTATTTGTATGATACGGCCATTGATCACAAGGTTATTATTTAATACCCCTCCTAATTGCTCATGGGAAGACGCAGATGAATGTTATTTTTTATTTATATATTTGTGTTCTGCTTTAACTTCTTATTACCCTCTATTATTTATAAGCTTGTTTTCTTACCAGACTGATGTACACTAATGGCACCCATCTTTTTTCATAACGTGACCTTCTAACCCTTGCACTGGTCCTAAATTTTCAGTTATAGTTGTGAAGCACAGAAACAGGCTCTTTGGCCCAACACATCTATGCTGACCATCGTACATATTAATCCCACTCGCCTGCATTAGCTCCATATCCCTCTACGCCCTGCTCTTTCAAGTATCTGTCCAGATGTTTCTTAATTGTTGACACTGTTCCTGCCTCCATCACCTCCTCTAACACCTCATTCAGAGACTTTATCTGTTTTATTTATTCATGTGTGTATATATTTATACAATGGTATATGGACACACGGATCTGTTCTGTATTCATGCCTTCGATATTCTGTTGTGCTGAAGCAAAGCAAGAATTTCATTGTCCCATCTGGGACATATGACAATAAACTCACTTGAATCTTGAACCTTGAATCTTGAACGACTGTTTGTGTGAAAAATGTATACCCGGTTAAATCTCTTCCCTTTTACCTGAAACCTGCGTTCAATAGTTTTAAACGCCCCTGTCATGGGAGACTGACATTGATTATCTACCTATCTATGCCTCTCATGGTTTTTTTTATACCTGATTCATGTCACCTCCTTCATTCCAGGGAAAAGGGACCATCGCCTGTCTCTCCTTGTAACTCAAGCCCTCTGCTCCTAGCACAAATTCTAATGAATTTTCTCAGAACTTTCTCTTGCATCACGTCCTTTTTATCACATACTGTAAGAACAAAAATTGTACACAATAGATGCAGCCTAACCAATGATTTGTACAGCTGTAGCATGATGTCTCAACTTTTATACTCAATGCCTCAAGTGATGAAGGCAAACCATCTAGCAACTGTGTTTACCGTGACATTTTCAGGGAACTATGTACTTGTACCCCTAGTTCTCTCTATTTAACAACATAGAAACATAGGAAATCGGGAAAAATAGGTGCAGGAGTAGACCCTGCGAGCCAGCACCGCCATTCAATATATCATGGTTGACCACCTAAAATCAGTACCCTGCTATTTCCCCATATTCATTTAGTCCTAACAGCTAAATCAAACTCTTTCTTGAAAACATCCAGTGAATTGGCCTCCACTGCCTTCTGTGGCAGAGAATTCCACAGATTCACAACTCTCTGGGTGGAAAAGTTTGTCCTCATCTCAGTCATAAATGGCCTACCCCTTATTCTTAAACTGTGACCCCTGATTCTGGACTTCCCCCAACATCGGGAACATTTTTCCTGCAGCTAGCCTGTCCAATCCTTTAAGAATTTTATATGTTTCTATAAGATACCCTCTCATCCTTCTAAATTCCAGTGAATACAAGTCCAGTCAATAGACAATAAACAATAGGTGCAGGAGTAGGCCATTCAGCCCTTCGAGCCAGCACCGCCATTTACTGTGATCATGGCTGATCATCCACAATCAGTATCCCGTTCCTGCCTTCTCCCCATATCCCTTGACTCCAATATCTTTAAGAGCTCTATCTAACTCTTCAAAGCATCCAAAGAATTGGCCTCCACTGCCTTCTGAGGCAGAGAATTCCACAGATTCACAACTCTCTGGGTGAGAATGTTTCTCCTCATCTCCGTTCTAAATGGCCTACCCCTTATTCTTAAACTGTGGCCCCTGGTTTTGCATTCCCCCAACATCCCCCAACATCGGGAACATGTTTCTTGCCTCTAGCATACCCAATCACTTAATAATCTTATATGTTTCAATGTTTCCCTCTCATCCTTCTAAATTCCAGTGTATACAAGCCCAGTCACTCCATTCTTTCAACATATGACAGTCCTGCCATCCCGGGAATTAACCTTGTGAACCTATGCTGCACTCCCTCAATAGCCAGAATGTCCTTCCTCAGATTTGGAGACCAAAACTGCACACGATACTCCAGGTGTGGTCCCACTAGGGCCCACTACAACTCCTTTCTCCTATACTCAACTCCTCTTGTTATGAAGGCCAACATGCCATTAGCTTTCTTCACTGCCTGCTGTTCTGGTTCACTGCATGCTTACTTTCAGTGACTGATGTACAAGGACACCCAGATCTCGTTGTACTTCCCCTTTTCCTAACTTGACACAATTCAGATAATAATCTGCCTTCCTGTTCTTGTCACCAAGGTGGATAGCCTCACATTTATCCACATTATACTGCATCTGCCATGCATCTGCCCACTCACCCAACCTTTAACATCCTCCTCACAGCTCACTGCCACCAGCTTTGTGTCATCTGCAAACTTGGAGATGATACATTTAATTCCCTGGTTTAAATCATTACTGTATATTGTGAATAACTGGTGTCCCAACACCGAGCCTTGCGGCACCCCACTAGTCACTGCTCAACATTCCTCAGGCCCTCCCATTCACTGTGTAGGCCCAGCCCTGATGTAATTTCCCCAAATGAACATTTTGCACTGTCAGAGTAAAATCCCATTGCCATTCCATTCCCAAGTTTTCCAATTGATCTAGATTTCGTTGTAACCTTTGACACCTTCTTCATTTTCACTATACCATCAATTTTGGTATCATCTGTAAATTTACTAATCTTACTTTCTTTTCCAATCATTAATATATATGTCCCAGCACAGAACCCTGCAGCACATCACTGGTCACAGGCCTCTAATCTGGAAAACAAAGTCTAACTTGCCCACATCGACCAACATGTTCCATTGCACTAGTCCCACCTGACTGCATTTGGCCCATATCTTGCAATTTCTTCTCTAGTTCCCACAGTGTGTTCAGGTATATCTGATCTGGCCCAGGAGATTTGTCTACCTTCATAAGCGTTCAGACATTCAGCACCTCGTTGATCGTAATACTGACTGTCCTCAAGACACCTCCATTGACTGCCCCAAGTTAACCATATAACATATAACCATATAACCATAACAGCATGAAAACAGGCCATCTCGGCCATTCAAGTCCGTGCCGAACACTTTTTTTATTTTTTTATTTTTTTATTTTTATTTTTTTTACTTCCCCCTAGTCCCATCTACCTGCACTCAGACCATAACCCTCCATTCCTTTCCCGTCCATATACCCATCCAATCTATTTTTAAAGGATAACATCGAACCTACCTCCACCACTTCCACTGGAAGCTCATTCCACACAGCTACCACTCTCTGAGTAAAGAAGTTCCCCCTAATGTTCCCCCTAAACTTCTGTCCCTTAATTCTCAAGTCATGTCCCCTACTCTCAATGGGAAAAGCTTATCCACGTCCACTCTGTCTAACCCGCTCATAATTTTAAAGACCTCTATCAAGTCCCCTCTTAACCTTCTGCGCTCCAAAGAATAAAGACCTAACCTGTTCAACCTTTCTCTGTAACTTAGTTGCTGAAACCCAGGCAACATTCTAGAAAATCTCCTCTGTACTCTCTCTATTTTGTTGACATCATTCCTATAATTAGGCGATCAAAATTGTACTCCATACTCCAGAATTGGCCTCACCAATGCCTTGTACAATTTTAACATTACATCCCAACTTCTATATTCAATGCTCTGATTTATAAAGGCCAGCACACCAAAAGCTTTCTTTACCACCCTATCTACATGAGATTCCACCTTCAGGGAACTATGCACAGTTATTCCTAGATCCCTCTGTTCAACTGCATTCCTCAATTCGCTACCATTTACCATGTACGTCCTATTTAGATTTGTCCTGCCGAGATGTAGCACCTCACATTTGTCAGCATTAAACGCCATCTGCCATATTTCAGCCCACTCTTCCAAATGGCCTAAATCTCTCTGTAGTCTTTGAAAATCTACTTCATTATCCACAACACCACCTATCTTAGTATCATCTGCATACTTACTAATCCAATTTTCCACACCATCATCCAGGTCATTGATGTACATGACAAACAACAGTGGGCCCCACACAGACCCCTGAGGCATCCCACTAGTCACCGGCCTCCAACCTGACAAACAGCCATCCACCATTACTCTCTGGCATCTCCCATTCAACCACTGTTGAATCCATCTTGCTACTCCACCATTAATACCCAACAATTGAATCTTCTTAACCAACCTTCCATGAGGAACCTTTTCAAAGGCCTTACTGAAGTCCATATAGACAACATCCACTGCTTTACCCTCATCAATTTCCCTAGTAACCTCTTCAAAAAATTCAAGAAGATTAGTCAAGCATGACCTTCCAGGCACAAATCCATGTTGACTGTTCCTAATCAGACCCTGCTTATCCAGATGCTTATATATATTATCTTTAAGTATCCTTTCCATTAATTATCTTTAAGTATCCTTTCCACCACTAACGTCAAACTAACAGGTCTATAATTGCTAGGTTTACTCTTAGAACCCTTTTTAAACAACGGAACAACATGCGCAGTACGCCAATCCTCCGGCACTATTCCCGTTTCTAATGACATTTGAAATATTTCTGTCATAGCCCCTGCTATTTCTACACTAACTTCCCTCAATGTCCTAGGGAATATCCTGTCAGGACCTGGAGACTTATCAGTTTTCATATTTTTCAAAAGTGTCCGCACCTCCTCTTCTTTGAATCTCACAGTTTCCATTGCTACTCTGCTTGTTTCCCTTACCTCACATAATTCCATATCCTTCTCCTTGGTGAATACCGAAGAAAAGAAATTGTTCAATATCTTCCCCATCTCTTTTGGCTCTGCAGATAACTGTCCACTCTGACTCTTTAATGGACCAATTTTATTCCTTGTTATCCTTTTGCTATTAATATAGCTGTAGAAACCCTTTGGATTTACTTCCACCTTACTTGCCAAAGCAACCTCATATCTTCTTTTAGCTTTTCTAATTTCTTTCTTAATATTCTTTTTACATTCTTTATACTCCTCAAGCACCTCATTTACTCCATGCTGCCTATAAATATTGTAGATCTCTCTCTTTTTCCGAACCGTGTCCAATTTCCCTTGAAAACCATGGCTCTTTCCAATTTTTACTATTTCCTTTCAACCGTACAGGGACATAAAGATTCTGTACTCTTAAAATTTCACACTTAAATGTCCTCCATTTCTCTTCTACATCCTTCCCATAAAACAACATGTCCCAATTCACTCCTTTTAAATCCTTTCGCATCTCCTCAAAGTTAGCCTTTCTCCAATCAAAAATCTCAACCCTAGGTCCAGTTCTGACCCTCTCCATAATTATATTGAAACTAATGGTATTGTGATCACTGGACCCGAAGTGCTCCCCAACGCATACCTCCGCCACCTGCCCTGTCTCATTTCCTAACAGGAGGTCCAGCACTGCCCCTTCTCTAGTAGGTACCTCTATGTATTGCTGCAAAAAACTATCCTGCACACATTTTACAAACTCCAAACCATCCAGCCCTTTTACAGAATGTGTTTCCCAGTCTATGTGTGGAAAATTGAAATCTCCCACAATCACTACCTTGTGCTTACTACTAATATCTGCTATCTCCTTACATATTTGCTCTTCCAATTCTCGCTCCCCATTTGGCGGTCTATAATACACTCCTATAAGTGTTGCTACACCTTTCCCATTTCTCAGTTCCACCCAAATAGGCTTCCTAGACGAGCCCTCTAATCTATCCTGCCAAAGCACTGCTGTAATATCTTCCTTGACAAGCAATGCAACACCCCCACCTCTTGCCCCTCCAATTCTATCACCCCTGAAGCAACGAAATCCTGGAATATTTAGTTTCCAATCACAGCCCTCCTGCAACCATGTTTCACTGATCACCACAACATCATACTTCCAGGTGTCAATCCAGGCTCTAAGCTCATCCACCTTTCTCACAATGCTCCTAGCATTAAAATATACACATTTAAGAAACCCATCACCACTTATTCTCTGTTTATTATCTTTTTCTTCTTTCTCCCCTACATTTTGGGTCCGAGTGCTTCCCTTGTCTGCCTCCTGCCTCCCACATTTTCCACTAGCTTTCTCTATTTGAGTCCCTCCCCCCAACCATTCTAGTTTAAAGTCTCCCCAGTAGCCTTTGCAAATCTCCCCGCCAGGATATTGGTCCCCCTCGGGTTCAAGTGCAACCCGTCCTTTCTGTACAGGTCACACCTTCCCCAAAAGAGGTCCCAATGATCCAGAAATTTGAATCCCTGCCCGCTGCACCAGTTCCTCAGCCACGCATTTATCCTCCACCTCATTCCATTCCTACTCTCACTGTCGCGTGGCACAGGTAGTAATCCTGAGATTGTTACCTTTGCAGACCTTCTCCTTAACTCTCCTCCCAACTCCCTAAATTCTCCTTTCAGGACCTCTTCTCTTTTTCTGCCTATGTCATTGGTACCTATATGTACCACGACCTCAGGCTCCACTCCTTCCGATTTCAGGATATCTTGGACGCGTTCAGACACATCCCTGACCCTGGCACCAGGGAGGCAAACTACCATCCGGGTCTCCTGACTGCGTCCACAGAATCGCCTATCCGACCCCCTAACCATAGAGTCCCCTATTACTATTGCCCTCCTCTTCTTTTCCCTACCCTTCTGAGCAACAGGGCCGGTCTCTGTGCCGGAGGCCCGGCCGCTGTCGCTACCCCCATGAAGGCTGTCCCCCCCAACAGTACTCAAACAGGAGTACTTATTTTCAAGGTGTACAGCTACCGGGGTACTCACTAGTCCATGCCTCTGCCCCTTGCCCTTCCTAACCGTGACCCACTTGTCCGCCTCCCATGGTCTTGGAGTGGCCACCTCCCTATAACTCCTTTCTATGACCTTCTCACTCTCCCTGATCCCCGGTCTTCATGTCTTTTTTCACGGTAAAAACAAAGGAGAAATACTAATTGAGGACCTTGCTCATCTGCTGTGGCTCCACACAGAGATGACCACTTTGATTCATGAGGGGCCCTATTCTCTCTCCAGTTACGCTTTTCCCCTTCCTTACGCCCATCTAACTTGCTCTTCACTCTGACAGGAACATGTATGCCTTGAACTCTCGACAGCACACTTTTAAAAACATCCCACTTTCCAGACATTCCTTTTCCTGCAAGCAACCTGCTTCAATGAACTTGAGCGAGTTCCTGTCTAATACCATCAAAGTTAGCCTTGCTCCAATTTAGAATATTAATTTGTAGGCCTATCCTATCTTTATCCAAAATAGAACAGTGGTCGCTGGTCCCAAAAGCCTCATCCATGAACACATCAGCCATTTGTCCATCCCAATTTCCTAAGACTGGATCAGGCATTGCCCTCTTCCATGTAGAGCTCCCTACGTGAAGCCTGAGGAAACATTCCTGAACACATTTGACAAATTCTATCCTTTCTAAACCTTTTGCTCTTTGACAGTCCCAGTCAATATCGGGAAAGTTAAAATCCTTTTCTATGATAATTTTATTAGTCCTACAGCTGCCTGCAATCTCCTGGCATATTTACTCTTCTAATTCCCATTGACTATTTGGGGGCCTGAAGTACACTCCCATCAAGGTCCCGACATCGCGCGGGGCTCCGAAAAACTGACAGTGTTCAAAAATTCCGCGCGGCAAAGGCCTGCCGGCTCGCTGCTGCATGGAGGCCGCACGCACCGTCTCGACGACGCACGCACTGCCTCGACGCCGCATGCACCGCCTCGACACCGAACGCAGCGTCTCGACACCGAACGCAGCGTCTCGACGTCTTACGCAGCGTCTCTTAGCCGAATGCAGCATCTCGACGCCGTACGCAGCGTCTCGACGCCGCACGCACCGCCTCGACGCCGTATGCAGCGTCTCGACGCTGAACGCAGCGTCTCGACGCCTTATGCAGCGTCTTGTAAGTGGGACCGGCCCCGCGAGGCCGTACGCCTCAAGCTACCACGTTTGGTCGCGCTTGACGCATGCAATCGCATGCTGGTAGGACAGGCCCTTTACCCATCAGGCCCCTAGCAATAAAATAAGTGCAATTCAAACCAATTGTTTTCCTCATTTCTACTTATTCTGTCCACTGAACTTTCTTTCATCATTCATACCGACTTCCTGGTATACATTGATGGCACCAAAGTAGAAATGGTTGAAATCTTCAAGTTCTTAGGAATAAATATCACCAGTATTTTCTCCTGGTCCTGCCACATCAAAGCTATGACCAAGAAAGCAAACCAATGCCTCCACTTCCTTCGGAGTTCAGCAAATGTGTTGCCACTAGGGGCGCCGCATTGACGGCAGCCTCTGCCTACAGCCTGTTTGTCTTTTAAATCTTTTTTTTATTTTTAGTCAGTTTAAAGTTTGATTTTGGGAGAAACTTTAACTTTTTTATGTGGGGGAGGGGGGTAGGGTAAGGGGGAAACTGTTTCCCAGTCGCTTCCTGGCGGGGACGCGACTATTTCTCCGAGTCGCGTCCTCGCCCCCCACCTCACGGCCTACCACCTGGATCGGAGCGGCCTTTCCTGCCGGGCCGGACCAGAGCTGCAACAGCAGCGGCGCAGCGCTGAATTCACTGCGGGCGATGCCTACCTGGGTCGCCGTTTGGAGCTCCGGAGCGTTGGGCCGCTGCTCCAACATCGTGGAGCTGCGGGTTGGGAGAGCTCCCAACGGGGGCGGCGCTGACCATCATCGCGGAGTACTGGGGCCCTTTGCCGAGGGCCGCCAGCGTTGCATCTCCGCCCAGCGCGGCCAGCGGACTTTGGGAGCTGCGGACTCCGGTAGGAGGTGGCCGACTCTGATGTCCAGGCCGCTGAGGAGGTCCCCCAGCCCCAACGTCGGACTTACATCAGCCCGGCAAGCGGGCCTGAACATCGGGCCGCCCGTAGCGGTGACTGGGGAGGGCTCGGGGAGGCCCCGACCATGGGTGAACATTGGGGAACATTACAGGAAGATGACTGACTTTGGTGCCTTCCCTCACAGTGGGAAACTTTGATTCTGCTGTGTGGGGGTGTTTTATGTTGAATTCTATCGTGTGCTGTGTTCTTTATTTTTACTATGGCTGTATGGTAATCACATTTCACTGTGCCATCTGGCACATGTAACAAATAAATGTATCTTGTAGCTTGTATCTTGTATGTCCCCAACAACTATCACCAACTTTAATAGATGTGCTGTAGAACGCATTTTATTGGGATGCATTACAGCATAGTTTGGGAACAGCTCCATCCAAGACCGCAAGAAATTGCAGAGTTGTGGAAATACCCCAGTCCATCCGCAAACCAACCTCCCTTCCATTGACTCCATCTACATTTCACGCTGCCTCGGCAAGGCCACCAGCATAATCAAGGATCAATCTCACCTCGGTCACTCCCTTTTCTACCCTCTCCCATCTGGCAAGAGGTACATAAGTTTGAAAATGCATACCTCCAGATTCAGGAACAGTTTCTTCCCAGCTGTTATCAGGCAACTGAGCAGCTAGAGTGCGGTTCTATCTCCCATCTACTTCATTGAGACCTTTGAACCGTTATACTTTATCTTGCACTTTATCCTTTATCTGCACACTGTGGACGGCTTGATTGTAAATCATGTATAGTCTTTTCTTTGACAGGATTGCACGCAACAAAAAGCTTTTCACTGTACCTTGTACACGTGACAAAAATAAACTAAACTAAATTAAACTAAACTATTCTGAAATCCTGAAGATTTGGTATCTGGCTCACCAGCAGATGTTTGCTATGCTCTCTTTCCACTCATCAGGGACCTGGTTCCTACATTCACTTTTAACTTTAGGTAGCTCACTGGAAAATGTTATTATAATACCATGCAATGTCTAATAAAAGTAAATTAAAATTTGGGGGCATAAAATAAAAATAATCTTTTTTTAAATTATTAAAATAAATAAATCTAATTGTCCAGAAAATCTGCCACACCGGCTCCAATGAGCACATCATATCATCCAAGTGTACTGTATTGTAACATCATGCTCTGTTAATAGTGCTCCGTATTCATAGCATAATGTTTTATTTAATGGATTTTATATAAATGGAATCAAATCATTTATAAAAGCAAACTAACCAATAAAAGGAATACAATTGCAGTAAAGCTACAATCACAACACATAGACATAAAAGAACGTGCATGGAACTTAGACATGTAAATAAAACACAGCATCACAGAGCTGCAAGTAAAATACATTCCACAAACAGCATTGTGACTGGAACTGACCACTATAATACTGCAGATACCTCAAAATTGCCTTTAGGTATTAGCTTTAATGTGCAACAATTATGTCTGAAATCTACCTGATATTCTCTATTAAGGAGTTCTTTGATTTCCACCTCTGCATCATTCACCAGGTGAATCATCTGACTCTTTCCCGAACCCCTAATATGGCTGGTGCTGCCTCGTTTCTGTAAGATACCTGGAACCAGAGTAAACTGACAGTCTTGTTCTGATCCTCCGTGTTTAAATCCAGCATTGATGGAGGCCAACAGCTGCTTAGCAGACTTCAAATCCACCTGCTCCATGTCAACAAGTGGCTCTCCTGAACGCCTACATACACCTCACATTTCACCACAAATCAGCTGATGATTTTTTCAAGTGACCACAATTTATTTCATTTGCTGGAAAATTCTTTGGACCATTCTACATCTAAACTTGCTGGACCTTTTAAATAATGTTTGGGAGTCATGACATGCCCGCAACTTTCAAAAACGCATTTTTATTGTCTTATAAATCATCTTGGAAAATATTAAAGACGCATGTCCTGCATTATATTCACTAATTGGTCGAGGCCTCATAAGATTCTGTCCTCTTTTAGAGTCTTTTAGAATTGGGAAACCTTTTCGTTACTCATTGAATTTTGTGCTACTTCTGTAACATTCCGTCTTCCAAGTTCTGCATTGGAAGACAAACAGTCTGCATGGGCATTATTGTATGATACAACAAAACTAGCTCAGCTTTTCTGTCTGCTCCCTCACTCAATGCAGGGATTGGTGTCCCTCTGTGTGAATCATAAAATATTATCAGGCAGGTACAGCAATGATTAGGAGGTTAAATAGTACACTGCTCTTTACTGTGAGGTGGTCCACTTATAGAGACTTGAAGTCATAGTCAAATTGTGCACACCTTTGATGAACCACACTTCCTTGTGCATTTTAATTCCCTGCAGCAAAGCTTGCAAGGGGTGATGCAATGCTGAATCTTTTGATGTAGTTGTGGGATAAGCTGCCGGTGTTCCACTAGGTAAGAGCTGAGGAGCTAATTCTCCATCTTGGGAGTCTAACAGACTCCAGTTGTGGGCTGGCTATTAGGATTGAAGTAGGAAGAAACGTCTTCCCTCTTTGGATTTGGCTTTTTTGGAGGCTGTGGGTGTTGAGCCAGACTGAAGGCTGAGAGACATGGAACTTCCGCCTGCTAAAGGAACAGAAGGTTGGCAATTAAGTCAAAGTAAAGATGTGTTTGAATGGCAAAACAGACTTCAGGCCTATTCCATTCTCATGTCTTACACTAAGTCGTGTTCTTACTCCAAAGCATCTTATTCATTCATAGTGCTAAAGAGATAAAGCATGGAAGCAGGCCCTTCGGCCCACCAAGTCATTCCAACCATCAACCACCAATTTACACTAATTCTGCATTTATTGCACTTCTTATTTTCATCACTCCCACCAGATCGTACCACTCATCTACGCACCAGTGGCAATTAACAGTTGACCAATTAACTTACCAACTTTGGGATGTGGGAGCAATCCGGAGCACCAGAGGAAATGCAAGGTCTGATGACGTTTCACTACACCTCACCTACAAGATGCACCTTGCCCCAGCACTCCACTGCCTTCCTGCAGAGGAAGAGGGGGAGGTGAACGAAAAGAAAAGAGTAAGGGGAAGAGTGCACTGTATTAGCATTTACCTATGCCCCATGTACCAGCTCAGAGATCAACAACACTTGTAACTCATCAATGTTTGGAAATAAGTGGTCATAGAAACATAGAAACATAGAAACATAGAAAATAGGTGCAGGAGTAGGCCATTCGGCCCTTCGAGCCTGCACCACCATTCAATATGATCATGGCTGACCATCCAACTCAGTATCCTGTACCTGCTTTCTCTCCATACCCCCTATTCCCTTTAGCCACAAGGGCCACATCTAACTCCCTCTTAAATATAGCCAATGAACTGGCCTCAACTACATTCTGTGGCAGAGAATTCCAGAGATTCACCACTCTCTGTGTAAAAAATGATTTTCTCATCTCAGTCCTAAAAGATTTCCCCTTTATCCTTAAACTGTGACCCCTTGTTCTGGACTTCCCCAACATCGGGAACAATCTTCCTGCACCTAGCCTGTCCAACCCCTTAAAAATTTTGTAAGTTTCTATAAGATCCCCCCTCAATCTTCTAAATTCTAGCGAGTACAAGCCGAGTCTATCCAGTCTTTCTTCATATGAAAGTCCTGACATCCCAGGAATCAGTCTGGTGAACCTTCTCTGTACTCCCTCAATGGCAAGAATGTCCTTCCTCAGATTAGGAGACCAAAACTGTATGCAATACTCCAGGTGTGGTCTCACCAAGACCCTGTACAACTGCAGTAGAACCTCCCTGCTCCTAAACTCAGATCCTTTTGCTATGAATGCTAACATACCATTCGCTTTCTTCACTGCCTGCTGCACCTGCATGCCTACTTTCAATGACTGATGTACCATGACACCCAGGTCTCGTTGCATCTCCCCTTTTCCTAATCGGCCACCATTCAGGTAATAGTCTACTTTCCTGTTTTTGCCACCAAAGTGGATAACCTCACATTCATCCACATTATACTGCATCTGCCATGCAATTGCCCACTCACCCAGCCTATCCAAGTCATCTTGCAGCCTCCTAGCACCCTCCTCACAGCTAACACTGCCCCCCAGCTTCGTGTCATCCGCAAACTTGGAGATGTTGCATTCAATTCCCTCGTCCAAATCATTAATATATATTGTAAATAGCTGGGGTCCCAGCACTTAGCCTTGCGGTACCCCACTAGTCACTGCCTGCCATTCTGAAAAGGACCCGTTTACTCCTACTCTTTGCTTCCTGTCTGCCAGCCAGTTCTCTATCCACATCAATACTGAACCCCCAATACTGTGTGCTTTAAGTTTGTATATTAATCTCTTATGTGGGACCTTGTCGAAAGCCTTCTGAAAGTCCAGATATAACATATCCACTGGTTCTCCCTTATCCACTCTACTAGTTACATCCTCGAAAAATTCTATAAGATTCGTCAGACATGATTTACCTTTCATAAATCCATGCTGACTTTGTCCAATGATTTCACCATTTTCCAAATGTGCTGCTATCCCATCTTGAATAACTGACTAGCAGTTTCCCCACTACCGATGTTAGACTAACTTGTCTGTAATTCCCCGTTTTCTCTCTCCCTCCCTTTTTAAAAAGTGGGGTTACATTAGCTACCCTCCAATCCTTAGGAACTACTCCAGAATCTAAAGAGTTTTGAAAAATTATCACTAATGCATCCACTATTTCTGGGGCTACTTCCATAAGTACTCTGGGATGCAGCCTATCTGGCCCTGGGGATTTATCGGCCTTTAATCCATTCAATTTACCTAACACCACTTCCTGGCTAACCTGGATTTCACTCAGTTCCTCCATCTCATTTGACCCCCGGTCCCCTGCTATTTCCGGCAGATTAATTAAGTCTTCCTTAGTGAAGACAGAACCAAAGTAGTTATTCAATTGGTCTGCCATGTCCTTGTTCCCCATGATCAATTCACCTGTTTCTGACTGCAAGGGACCTACATTTGTTTTAACTAATCTTTTTCTCTTCACATATCTATAAAAACGTTTGCAGTCAGTTTTTATGTTCCCTGCCAGTTTTCTTTCATAATCTATTTTCCCTTTCCTAATTAAACCATTTGTCCTCCTCTGCTGGACTGAATTTCTCCCAGTCCTCTGGTAGGCTGCTTTTTCGGGCTAATTTGTATGCTTCATCTTTTGTTTTGATACTATCCCTGATTTCCCTTGTTATCCACGGATGCACTACCTTCCCTGATTTATTCTTTTGCCAAACTGGGATGAACAATTGTTGTAGTTCATCCATGCAACCTTTAAATGCCTTCCATTGCATATCCACCGTCAACCCTTTAAGAATCAATTGCCAGTCTATCTTGGCCAATTCACGTCTCATACCCTCAAAGTTACCTTTCTTTAAGTTCAGAACCCTTGTTTCTGAATTAATTATGTCACTCTCCATCCTAATGAAGAACTCAACCATATTATGGTCACTCTTGCCCAAGGGGCCACGCACAACAAGACTGCTATCTAACCCTTCCTCATTACTCAATACCCAGTCTAGAATAGCCTGCTCTCTCGTTGGTTCCTCTACATGTTGATTTAGAAAACTATCCCGCATACATTCCAAGAAATCCTCTTCCTCAGCACCCCTGCCAATTTGATTCACCCAATCTATATGTAGATTGAAGTCATCCATGTAACATGGTGGCGAGGTGACATTTGTTCTTTCAGAGTGTTGAGTATTTGAATCTTTCCTCCTCAAAGGGTAATGTAGGCCGTCTTTCAATACATTTAAGGCAAACGTTGATAGATTCTTGATAAACAATAGGATGAAAAATTAACATGGTTAGTGAGAAAGTGAAGGTGTGGTCACAATCAGGTCAATCAAGATATTATTGAATGGAGGAATAGTTCCAGGAGCAGAGTACCCTATTTCTACTCCTGGAGTGTGGGAAATGATAGTCACCAGTGGGTGGAAACCTTGCAGGTAAAAGGATCTTTCCTTGCCAGGGTGTAAGATTTTAACGCATTCTGCAATAGAGAGGTGAGGAACTTCTAGGCCCAAACCCAGTGTCTTATGCAATTGAAAGCCTTTGCAAAAAGGTTTGTGACTGGAGATGGAGGAACCTTTGCCTGTTGCTTGCATACCAGTTTGATGCTGAGGGAGTGGCATCCCTGTCAACCGTGGTTCACCTTGTGCCCTTCTTCTGGAGGAGTTTGCAATCTCCCCATTGCCACTGCCCTGCTGCTCTGTGATGAGACTCAATGAAAGGACTCTTGTTGAGATTGCATTCTCTTTGGATAATCGGCACCAGCTGGGGCAAGCTGGGGAACGCTGTAAACATATCTGGCCTGAAGGAAGCTGATGTGCAAGCATTGGACAGCACAGTTAACATGGCAGTCATCGGCAAAAAGAATCTGCTGGAGGAGCTCAACGGGTCATGCAGCATGCGTGTAAAGAAATGGACAGTCAATATTTCAACTCAAGACCCTTCATCTGGACTGAGAGAGTAGAGGGAAAATAGCCCTCTAAAAGATGGGGGGGGGGGGGGGGCAAGGGGGAGGGGCAAGAATTAGCAAGCAATAAGTGGATCCAGGTTAGATGGGCAAATAGAGTGGCAAATAGGGGTGGGTTGGCTGGAGACAGTGACAGAGGCTGGGAGGTGATAGGTGGATACACCAGGAGAACTCACCATGCAGTGTAGAGGATGCTTCAATGATCAAATCTGTCTTAGGTTGGGCAGCACCACAGCACAGCGGTAGAGTTGGTTTCTTATAGTGCCAGAGAGCCAGGTTAGATCCTGGGCATGGAGCTTGTACTTTTTCCCTTTGACCGCATGGATTTTTTAGTTGGCTTCTGTAAATTGTTCCAAGTGTGTAAGATAGAACTAGTGTACAGGAGATCGATGGTCGGTGTGAACTAGGTGGGCTGAACGGCCTGATTCGACGCTATATCTCTGAACTAAACTAAAAACAAAGAGCAGCAGATGGTAGAAACTGATAGGAATAGTTGAGTGGAACCAAATAAAGAAGAAATGGGCAGATGGTAACAGTGGGGAGAAGATAGGAGACACAGTGGGAAGGGTATGTGGGTGCTGGCCATATGGGGGAGAGGAAATAAACTGGGTGATAACGGGGATGAGGGGAGGAATTGGAAGGAAGGGTGTGTGTCAGAGGACCTGGGTAGATCAGAGGCAATGGAGGGGGAGTAGGTTACCTGAACTAGGGAATCACTCTGTTCTATAGCTGGGACAGGTAGACCATTGAAAGGATGCCCTGTTTTTGACATGGATTTCTCATTCACTGCTCCTCACTGAGTGAGCACCACATCAACTTAACCCATTTATATCCCTGTCCTGTCTCCTTAAAGCTGATCTTGGCTTTGCGTCATCAGCAAACTTGGATGTATCATACTCATCCAAGTCATGAACATATCACTGTCAATACAGCAGAACAAGGTTAGAAGCAAGCACAGGCGATGGCGTCCAAGCAGCATTGCACTCTGGCCTACTTTACATACATGTGGTGTGCATCAGAAGGACAAGTATAAGCACCCTTATCAATACAGCCTGCCTTCCATGTGTGTGTACACACGGAGCTCGAGTTCTGAAAACCATCAGCATCAGTCACTGACCACAAATGCTGTGCCCATTCTCTGGCTGTTATTGATTTCAAGGTAGGTGGTCAATGATTATCGTTGACACTGTCACCATTGTTTGACAGCTTTTGGTGGGTCTGCTTCATTCTGACTGAAGGTATTATTACATCTTTAAAGTAAAATTGGAATTCTATCCTGAGAGAGAGCTCACTGCAGGAACAAAACAAATATGCTTTCAACATTAGCTCAGCACCGTTCTGTGTCTCTTGAGTATGATAACGGCTGATTTTATTTTTGGAAAAACTCATTACTTACTTTCCAAGCATGTAACTAATAGATCTGTCACATTCTATTGATGCATTGCTGTTCCAAGGAACAAAATGGTTATCATATTTGACAGGATTTTGCTGACTTTCTATTGTAGTACACTTTAAAGACTTTTGCTGGAATTTAAAGACAGTAGGTTATGTTGGATTGTAACCAGTTCCTGCTAGTGATAGTTTGTTCCCAGTTTGTCTTGGCCATAGTTATTGTCTCCAGTAGAATCATACTTCAAGTGTGCTGTAAGATTGCCCACCTCATCACCAATCTCAGGACATACACATTTGCAGACCTTCATATTTCAAATATTGTCAAACATCCTTCTGTCTCTGGATTATAATCAAGGAGGAAATAAACTTCCACGCAGAGGTGATCTAAACACATGCACCAGAGGTGATGTAAATCGTTCTGCACCATTTACAGTGTTGCTTCCCACAAACTTCACTTCGCTGCCTTCATCTGACTCCCTGACTCTCTCAGGCTGATGCGGTTTTGCATTTCTGAACCGTACAACAACCATGGCTACAAAGCCTGGGTTTTCTGCAGTGAATGGCTCACTTCCTAACGCTCTAAACCTTTCCACCGCCTACAAGGCATAAGGCAGGAGCATGATGGAATATTTTCCACTTGCCTGGACGAGTGCAGCTCCAACAACACAAGATGCTCAACAACATCCAGCAGAACTGATATCAGGCAACTGAATCATCCTACCACAACCAGAGAGAAGTCCTGAACTACTATCTACCTCATTGGTGACCCTCGGACTATCCTTGATCGGACTTTGCTGGCTTAACCTTGCAACTAAACAACTAAATGTTGTTCCCTTATCATGTATCTGTACATTGCAAATGGCTCGATTGTAATCATGTATTGTCTTTCCACTGACTGAATAGCACGCAACAAAAGCTTTTCACTGTACCTCGGTACACGTGAGAATAAACTAAACGATACAAAACTAAACAGAATGGCACCCCATTCACTATGCTTAGCCTTCAGTCCTACCACCACTGGCATATGATAGCTGCAGGGTGTGATGTCAGCAAAGCGCACTGCAGTTACTCATCAAGGCTACCCCATTACAGCTCCCACACCCATGACCTCTTCCATTAAGTAGGACTAGGGCCCCAGAAGTATGTGCACCTACAAATACACCCTGACCTGGAAATATATCCCAGCGTAGGTCAAAGTCTGGAATTCCCTCCCAGTAACACCCTGGGAGGAGCGTCAGCAGAAGGCTGCAATGGTTCAAGAAAACAACTCGTCATTCACCTCTTGAAAGTAATTCAGGATAGACAAGAAATGCTGGCCTTGCCAGTGACACCCAGATCCCCAAAATAACTGAAAAAACCCCCAACTGTGATCCCAAGATTTTATTCTGATACCATATTCTCTACATTCACCTATTTCCCTCTTGGGAATATTACCCACTCATAGAAAATTCATACTTTATCTGCGTTGACCTGAGATATTAACTCCATGTCTTCCTCTGCAGTTGCTTTCTGACTAGATGTGTTTTCAGCATTTTCGGCTTTTGTTTCAGGTCAGGTCGGGGGGAGTTCCCCCCGCCACAGGTACCATGTAATCCCATGTTACCTGCTCCATGGTCGGATAGTCGGCGACTAAACCGTCTCCCCCACCTGGTTGCCAGGTGACGAGGGGGCTGTGGACCCCCAGCAGGACCAAAAAACAAGACCTGTCAAAGGGCAAATGAGCTTCTAGCGAGCCAACGGCCATCCACACTTCAGAAGGAATGTTGCGTTCATTGTCGTACATAGCATTGTAAGGAATGATGATAAAGCACACACACCAAAATCCTATACTTCCAGCGGCGGAAGTCCACAGGAACTGGAGGACAGAGATGTGTGGTGCGTCCGTCACCGTTCCCGTTGGAAACCAGCACCACAGCGTTGCTAATGTTTTCAACAATGATGAATGAATGAATAAATTCAGATCTCCAGAATCAGCAGTATTTTGTTTTCTCCCGATATGCCGAGTCCAATGTCGTTCAGACAGGATTCCTGCCTTCCATCCTAAGTCTCTGCTACCTGGAAGATTACTCTCAAGCTATTTAATAGATTTAATACATTTATTTACCTATCTACCTAATAAATTGATCATTGAATCAAATATCCTGCTTCATTTCAACATGATCCGTATATGCACGACTTTCACTCTTATTTTCCTCCCAAAACACATGACAGCAGAGCACTACCAAACAAAAACCCAGCCTGCTTAACCACTGTGCTTTAGTTCGCCCTCTCAACTTTCCATTACATTCCTCAGGGATTATTTTTTTTCTGCAACAAATTTATACATTTCAGATGATTTCCAATAGAGAAGGTATGAAATTTATCTCAATGCGAGAAAACTCAAGGGGAAAACATTGTTGATAAATCACTATGCATCTTCTGCTAAAGGATTTACCAATCCAATTTACAGCAGCTTATTAAAGCATCTTCCTAAACTGGATGCTCACTGCTGTGAATTTCAATCATGGCCCTGCATTCTGTCAATGATTACCACTGCTGTCCTTGCCAGAAAATTGTAAAAGCTCCCAATTAATATTTCTGTACTCACATAAAACTTACATTCATCCGTTAATTTTTCTCCGATAACTGGTATAATTGTTCAATGCTTAAGGCACTAGAATAGAGAATAAAATATGCTTTAGCAATTCGATTGTGACAATTTATTTCCCTGCGGCTGTTAAAAAATTCAAACCCTTATGTTCCTGCTAATGCTTTTAAGAGGTTGACCCGGTGACAAACTGATGCACACTGCCCACAGATGACACAATACCATGAGAATAAATTGGAGAACGCCACAGCAAAAAACAACCTTCAAAAGAAATTGTGACTCAGAACCTAATGCAATGTTGGTCGGTACTTCAAGGGAACTGAAATGCAAAGGACAAAGCATTGCAGCAACAGCAACATTAATCTGACACTCTGGTTAGACATAGTTTAGAGCATTACTTTCAATTCAGGAGTGATTTATTGCCCTTATAGTGACTGCAGGGCAGATTAACTATCAGGGCTGAAAGAGTTAAAATTAGACTTGCACTCGCATCAGGTTCTGTAGATTAGCAGATTATATATTTGATGTGCTTCGAATGCTTAATGGAGTATTCATATTAAGAGAAACTATTTGCTCTGCTGGGAGAGTTTGCATGGGCATTAGGGGGCACAGACGGTAAAGCTGCAGCCTCGCAACGCGGGGGAATCCATGGTTGAAGAGAGGAGGATGGCTTGAAGAAGATAAACAGGCTTATAGCTCTGCGCAGGAAGGAACTGCAAATGCCGGTTTAAACCGTAGATAGACACAAAATGCTGGAGTAACTCAGCGGGACAGGCAGCATCTCTGGAGAGAAGAAACGGGTGACGTTTTAGGTCGAGACTCTTCTTCAGACTGAGAGTCAAGGGAAAGGGAAACGAGAGATATAGACGGTGAAGTAGAGAGATGTAGAACAAATGAATGAAAGACATGCAAAAAAGTATCGATGATAAAGGAAACAGGCCATTGTTAAATGTTTGTTTCAGAAGGAACTGCAGATGCTGGAAAATCGAAGGTAGACAAAAGTGCTGGAGAAACTTAGCGGGTGCAGCAGCATCTATGGAACGAAGGAAATAGGCAACCTTTCGGGCCGAAACCCTTCTTCAGACTGATGCAGGGTGGGGGGAGGGGGGCGGGAAGAAGAAAGGAAGAGGAGGAGCCAGAGGGCTGAGGGAGAGCTGAGGAGGAGACAGTTGGGACTACCTGAAATTAGAGAAGTCAATGTTCATACCGCTGGGGTACAGATTGCCCAAGCGAAATATGAGGTGCTGCTCCTCCAATTTCCGGTGGTCCTCACTCTGGCCATGGAGGAGGCCCAGGACAGAAAGGTCGGATTCGGAATGGGAGGGGGAGTTGAAGTGCTGAGCCACCGGGAGATCAGGTTGGTTATTGCGAACCGAGCAGAGGTGTTCGGCGAAGCGATCGCCAAGCCTACGCTTGGTCTCACCGATGTAGATCAGCTGACATCTAGAGCAGCGGATGCAATAGATGAGGTTGGAGGATGTGCAGGAGAACCTATGCCGCACCTGGAACGACTGCTTGGGTCCTTGAATGGAGTCACGGGGGGAGGTAAAGCGACAAGTGTAGCATTTCCTGCGGTCGCAGGGGAAAGTGCCCGGAGAAGGTTGGTTCGGGTGGAAAGGGACGAATTGACCAGGGAGTTATGGAGGGAGCGGTCTCTGTGGAAAGCAGACAGGGGAGGAGATGGCAAGATGTGGCCAGTGGTGGGGTCACGTTGGAGGTGGCGAAAATGACGGAGGATTATTTGTTGTACGTGATGGCTGGTAGGGTGGAAGGTGAGGACTAGGAGGACTCAGCCCTTGTTACGAGTGGGGGAATGGGGAGAGAGAGCAGTGTCATGGGGTATCGAAGAAACTGTTAACTGTTTACTAGGTGAGAACGAGAAGCTTATAGCTCTGTTCATTTAACATCTCATCTGGAGTTACAGTCAAGGAGGAACTAGTCATTAAGAGAAGCTTAATATATTCAAACCAAATTAATTATTTTATGGAAGTTAAATCTTATTTGACAGTTGCTCGCGATAGCAACGTTATTGACCCTTTGAGGGAGAAACAAACATAATCCATAGAGAGGAACCTGCAGGTGTAGTGCAGTGGATATTCTGAAGGCATTGGGCAAGGTGGCAGATAATTGACAAGTGCACAAGATAAAAGCACATGACAATAGGGGAAGTGTCAGCTTGGATTGAAGACTGGTTATTGCACAGATAACAAAGTCAGAATAAACTGAGGGATAGGAGTCAAGAGTGTAGTTGAGAATGGTTAGTGATTCATATGAGAAGCTTTTAACCAGTGGTGTGCCATCAGTGTATACAGAGGACACTGAGTGTACATAAGAACATTATTGATAATATGTGCACAAACATTTATTATGTGCAGGAGTTAGACAAATAACTTGAGGCTTGAAAACTGGAAGTCAGCCTTATGACAAGATCAAATGTTAAGTAGAGGCCCTCTCCTTGGTGAGATTATCTGCTGTGGAGATTGAGGGATTAACCTTCCGATCTTCCTTACATTAGGTTACAGTGTTGTGTCCTCATCCACAGGCATCACCCCTACCCTCTCCGTGATCTCTATTTACTCCCAGACAATTCCATCTGAGCTCTCTCTCAGCCAAACAACCACCAAACAACCTTCCCCTGGTACTCCTCTTCATTAATCAAATTATTGATCTACCCCACAAACTCCCTCCGCTCTTCCCTGTCATTTCCTCAGCTTTGGTCATCTTCCCAGACTGATCTCTCACAGAAAGAGGCATTTCAGTCTATCATGGCCATCGTATACATGTTTGCACCGATACCATTTTATTCTCCTCGCATTCCCATCAATTTCTCCCAGCGTCTGCCACTCACTTACGCACCAGATGCAAAATACACGAAACCTGAGGTGCAGAAAGAAATTGGAGCACCTGGGGAAAACCCACACGGTTTCAGGGAGAACGTGGAAACTCCACATAGGTGGCACCCAGATCAGGGCTGAACCTGGGTCTCTGGCGCCATGAGGCAGTCATTCTTCCAGCTGGCGCCACTGTGCCACCCAGAGTTACATAGGCGAGTTGCAATGATGGGTTTGTTGAAATTGTCACCATGAGCTTATATTAGGTGTCTAACAATCTGGCCCAACATTAATATGTACAGTAACAATGAGTTTTATTACTTGTCAGCTGGAGCTGGAGGAACGAGAGCAAAGCTATTTATATTCAGCTTTATCTAAACGGGGATGTCAGCGCAAAGTTGAGGAGCAATCAAGCCCTCCAGGCTGGCCCAGAGATAAGCTAGGGTTTAGTTCCGGCAACCAGATGAAAAGCAGAAGCAGGGCCACAATGTTTAATTTCACACTGAGCTGGGTGAAGGAATTTCAATTTTAATAGGTTGGATTTGATATGGATTTGATGTCAGGCATTCTGCTCGTCTGCAATTATCAGGGCATTTCAGTGGGGAGAAATGATTCCTCTTGGTCCCTGCTTCCAATACACCACACAGAACAGCAGCTAGGCCAGTGTGTCGGATGCTCACTCATACCGATGGCACACTGACCTTGGGGTGTGGGCTTCTGCTAATTAAAACACAGAGACGCTGCTCTAATTCAATTGAATGGTAACTGTGGATCCCATGCATCTTCATGTTCACCTCATCTTGCAGTCTTCATTACAGGTTTGTATATGTAACCCACAGAGCCTTCTGTTGCATCATTCCCACCTTTGTTACAATCCGGGAGTTTCTTCCCCTCTTCTTTTCTCCCCCTCATTCCCTTATGCCCCACTGGGACTCACACCTCTTTATTCTCGCCCCCACCCATTCCACATACATTCCTTCCTCTAGCTACACAATTCGCAACTCTCCAATCCATGTGTCTCACACATTCTGTCTTTACATCTCTTGCCTTTGTCCAACCAACTGCCTATTAATATTAAATACCCCAATTCTAACACAATACCTGATAGGATTTCCAAGTTACAAACAGTGAGGTTGTCAAGGCTGCTCAGTAAAATGTATTGAAGCAAATCTATGCACACACTCTGGGAGGATAGATTAGCCAGGACAAGTGGCAGCAACACTTCCTCCTTTCATAATCATCTCTGTGCTCAGTCCCCTGCTCTTCGCTCTCGATACCCATGACTATATAACCAGACACAACTCCAAAGCCATCTTTAAAATATTACTATTGTTAACACCTTGCACTTAACATCAGCGAGGCCAAGGAACTGAAGAAGGTCTGAAGAAGGATCTTGACCCGAAACGTCACCCATTCCTTCTCTCCAGAGATGCTGCCTGTCCCGCTGAGTTACTCCAGCTTTTTGTGTCTATCCAATGAACTGATTGGAGACTTCAAGATGTCCTACAGTCTATTTTATCTATAAGTTGGGAAATACACAAAAAACACAGGATTACCATAGCTCTACAGTGTTGTAATGAATGACATTGAGAATGATAACAAAAAATAAACAATGCTACAAGTGAAGAGAGAGGAAACTAGTTCTGCTTGTGGCATCATATAGAATGATGCCTACCCTTCTTCAGACTCATGTTTGGTTGTTCAACCAGCAGATGCAAGGGTAGGATGATGAAGGCGGTCGCAGACCAAAAGGTGGCTCTGGTCACCAGCTAGGAGGAGGAAGGAAGGAATGAACCATGTACCTAAAACAAGCCAGGAGAAACAAAACACAATGATGCAGCGGGTAGTGCCACTGCCTCATCGTCCCAGAGACCTGCGTTCAATCCCTCCGTTGGGTGCCGTCTGTGTGTAGTTTACACAATCTTCTTGTAATCAATTGGGTTTCCCTTGCGTGCTTCGGTTTCCATACACATCCAAAACATATGCAGGTTGGTTAGTGAGTTGGCTGTGGTGAATTGCCCACAGTGTGTAGGTGAGTGGTAGTTTCTGGGGGAGAGGGGGGAGTGATATAAGTAGGTGTTTGGTGACATGTGCTAACTCGGTGAGCCAGAGGGCCTGCTCCCGTGCTGTGTAATTCCACAACACAGACTCCCACATCACTGAGTCTGGGGCATTAGTTACAGGAGGGGAGAGTTACACTTCTTCTCATCTGGCTATTTGGGAACAGTCAGTTTCTTCAGTGCAATATCATGGAATCTCACCAGGAAACAGGAGCAGGAGTAGGAGTAGGCCACAGCTCCTCAGGCCTGTTTCACCAGTCAATATGATCATGGCTGATCTGCCTCAGTCCTCAGCTCTGTGCTGAGATCATCAATCACCCGATCTTTCAAAGTATTACCACCGCAAGAGGACATTCATCTCATCACCCCTGTGTCTGCTCTCCTTTCCCTTTCCTGGTATGTTACTGGGCCACCAGCCAAAGTTCTGGATTCCACATCCCGAGGCAGAAGATCAAATTCCACCATAGAAATTCAACTCCATGTAATTAAATAAAACTCAGGAACTTGGACGGGGAAAAAAACTACCTTCGGTGGAAATAAAACTAATGAACTGTTGTAAAAACTTATCTGGTTCACTTGTGTCCTTCAGGGAAGGAAATCAGCTTGGCCTCTGCATGACTCCAGACCTGCCAACGTGACTGATTATTAACTATTGCTGAGTTCTTGACCAACTATGTCAATAAATGTTGGTGATGTTCATATCTTATGAACAGGGCAATGCAGTAGCGTAGCTAGTAGAGCTGCTGCCTCACTGCGCCGCAGATCCGAGTGCGATACTGAGCTCGGGTACTGTCTCAGTGGAGTTTGCATGTTCTTCCTGTGACTGCATGGGTTTCTTCTGGATGTTCCCTCATCCCAAAGACATACAGGTTTTGTAGGTTAATTTCCCTCTCTAAATTGCCCCTAGCAAGTGCAGGGAGAGGACCCAAAAGAGGGATACAAGAACTAGTATGAATGGATCAGTGTGGGCTTGGTAGGCCGAAGCGGTTGTTTCCGTGCTGTATCTCTAAACAGGTAATAAAAATTCCCGAATCCCCAGCAAATGTTTCATTCTGCTGCATTTATCCAATGTGAAAACTCGTTTTTAATCTCTTATCTATCATCATCCTTTCAGGCAATGCGTTCCAGATCAAATGTGATATTTTTAATAACTTTCTTTGAATTACTTTAAAGGGCCTGTCCCACTTAGGCGACTTTTTAGGCGAGTGCAGGAGACTCTGCGCTCGCCACATGATCGCCACATGGTCGCCACATGTTCGTTGGTGGTCTCTGGTGAGTCACCTTCATGGTCGCGAGGAGTTCCCGCATTCTGGGAACTAGTATGGTCGCAGCAAATGTTTCAACATGTTGACAAATTTTCTGCGACCAAACATTGGTCGCCATGGAGAAAATCAATTAATCCTGTAGTCGTAGGTGCAGTTGTAGTGGGGTCGCCATGTAGGCAGTTATAGGTAGTCGAGGTAGTTTTAGTTAATCGCCTTTGCTGACCGGTCATTTTCATTGGCTCATTGGGGAAAAAAAACATAAGCACAAGTTTTCAGAACCAAGGATAACCGACCGGTAATGTTAAATGTCCGCCGAACTTCACAGCTGTGTATCTCTGGCTTATTAAAATTTGTCTAGCTTCTTAAAAGTGTCACCACTCCTTCTCCCCCCCCCTTCTTCCCCCTTCTCTCCCCTCTTTTAAAGGACTTACCATACACTGTGCTAGCCGTCTTAACCTTCCTGTTCATTGCGGTGTGTCTGTATCACCTTGGTTTTGCACTGTGTGAATTTCAGACAGCGCTCCCCCCGCTTTCCCTGGCCCCCGCCTTTGCGATGTGTTTGTGTGTGTGTTCCACTCTGACAGTCGCCATTCCAGTTCCCGTTTTTTCAGGCGAGTACCGCGAACTTGACAGTCGCCGGCAGTCTGCTGAAAAATCGCCTGTGGGACAGGCCTTTCAGCCTTCTTGGAAGTTACAAGTACTTTTCACAATTTCTGGCAGTTTTCATAGATGTCTTGGTCTCTGGCGCTGCCTATGTTGAAAACTGCAGGATTAGTGTTGTGTCTAGTAAGGGATGTTTGACGTGGGGAAATATCATGATAGTCAGCACAGCTTCCAATGATGGGGTGTCTTCAGCAGAGAAGGATGAGCAGTGCAGGTTAGCCTGGGCAAAATCACAAGGTTTCAGTAGCAAGTGTATTGAGACAACAAGAGAATCAGGCAGTGTCATGGTTGCGGGATCCCCATAAAGATGGAGATATCAGATTGGAAGATCACCGTGAAACTAAGTATGGCATTAATATGTGTAGGAAGGAAAAAAGCTGGAGTAACTCAGCGGGTCATATAGCATCTCTGGAGAAAAGGAATAGGTGATGCTTCAGGTCTGAAGAAGGGTCTCGACACAAAACGTCAACTATGGCATTAATATCATAGAATCGTACAGCAAGAAATGGGCCCTTTGGCCCACCACATCCATGCCAACTCTTTTGCCCACCGGCTGATCCCATTTTCCTGCATTAGGTCCATACTTAAGTGTCTGTCTAAATGCCTCTTAAACATGATGAGTGTATCAGATTCTTCTGGCAACGGGTTGAAGATATTAGCTACACCCTATGTTAAAAACTTTTTCCTCAGATCCCCTATGGGGAGAGAGAGAGAGAGAGAGAGAGAGAGAGAGAGAGAGAGAGAGAGAGAGAGAGAGAGAGAGAGAGAGAGAGAGAGAGAGAGAGAGAGAGAGAGAGAGAGAGAAAGAGTAAGAAAGAAGGAAAGAAAGAAAGAAAAAAAGAAAAAAAGAAAAAATATATATATTGTACTTATTTGAGGATTGAAAATTAGGATCCTGAATTACTTGGGAGCTTATTGATGAATGTGAAGATACAAGGATGAGATCAGAGATGTTTGTCATTGTGGGGGTGGAGAATATGTGGACTCACAGGGCCTGTAGTTTAACCATCAGTGGAACACTTCTGGTCACACCATGCTCTCAAACACGCTCACCTGGATTCCTGGTAAGATAATTGGGAGGATTCACTTTTAATGCATTTAGGAGATGAATGCCTGGTATTTTTTACCAAGTTATTTTGGGTGACTCTGGTGAACTCAGGTAAACTGAGCTCCACAGCATATTTTACTTCGGAGTCACGTGAGTGACTACGGGAAGAAGGCCGTTAGCCCGCATGCGCGTCCATTACGTCTAGCGCATTGCACAACGACTGACTGGCAGGCGCGCTGCTCCTTCCAGCGGTAAGTTCAAACCTACAGGTAATTTTCAAAACTTATTTCTAGGTTCTGTTTTTTGTGTTGAAGGAAGCTCTTTACAGAGTTTGCCTGCTGGATTCGGGGCGAAGTCGGACGGGCCGCGGGGAATCCGGTTATGGACCGTGGGGAGATCACGGTCCGCTCCGCGGAAGCACGGGTAGCGGGAAGTGCGGGCCATCGGGTTCGCTACCTAAGTCGCTGACAAATAAGGTCAGCGGCTCCCAGACCGCTATGGTTCCCCAGAACGGGGGTAAAACCAAGGGTAAGTCGGTCTCGCCACCCGAGTCGCTGACACTACGGTCAGCGGCTCCCAGACCGCTATGGTGCCCCAGAAAGGGGACAAACCACAAGTAAGTCGGTCAGGCCTTGGGACTCGGGCGAGTCGGGCCTGGAGGGTTCCCCTCCTTCAATGGATGCATCTACGGACGCCTAAACCCACATGGAGCACCTGATGGAGAGGTTGCTCCATCTCCTCGGGGGCAGCGGCACCAGCGGCAGCGGCATCTGTTTCAGGGCTGCACAATGTCTCCCTCTCTGAGGAGGGGAGCATTCAGGGTCAGTTCCTGATATAGGTCCGTAGGAGGGGCCATGTCAGTGCAGGTATCCTCAGGGGCCTGCGGCAGCACCTGTTTTCAGGGCTGCCTACGAACCCCCCTCTCTGTGGAGGGGAGTGCGAGGTTTTACTCGCAAGCGAAGGTGTTACTGCTGGAAGAATTCGTTCCAGCCGCTGGCAGAAAACCCGGAAGGGGCCAGAGTTCCCCTCACGCTACAAGTGCCGGCAGTGAACAGCGCTATCAGGGGTGACATTGGAAGGGCATGAAATCCAGGAAATGAAACCAGCCGCCGAATCTTCTCTTCAGGTAAGACTTATCCAACAGGTATACCTGGATGAGGAAGCAAAGCTGTCGGACTGATCAAGGTACTGACGACAAACAAAGCTTCATCGCATCGGCGACGACACACCTGGGTCTGGTTCTTCCGAAACATGGGGTAAGTGGACCATTTACAAGTTAGTAATATTTACACTTGGTTTTGTACAAATGAGAATGATAACATGTGATTGCATTATTATTGCACAGTATACAAGGGTACCAAGTATGGTTTGCAATTGGGGCCAGAGTTGTCTTTCGAGGCAGGCTCAGTATTACGGCCAGGATTACCTTTCGAGACAGGCTCGGAAATAAGGCCAGAGTTGTCTTTCGAGGCAGGCTCAGAATTATGGCCAGAGTTGTCTTTCAAGGCAGGCTCAGTATTATGGCCAGGATTACCTCTCGAGACGGGCTCGGGTATCTGGCCAGAGTTGCCGTTCGAGGCAGGCACGGCATTATGGCAGGCGTGGCCTGTTCATCGTGAAAGATGGAGGATGTCGGTTCATAATTGATTTAACTAGCATGTGCAACATAGACTTTTCAGTTTATGGAACTTCGTGACTGTCTAAGATGCATACTATTCAGGTCCCATTCACAGGGATCACCGGAGACATTTGAAATTTATCTGGATGGGGCAATGATAGGTCATCTATCAAATTACTAAGCCAGTGCTTGGACTGCTCAGAGCTCTAAAACACTTGTTATGGCTTAACTAGATGATATTCTAAATGTTGTGTTTTGCTAAAATCAACTGTTTCAGCCGCAACTTTATTTGAGAAATTGAGGTCCCTCATCCATCCAGTTAAATTTAAGTTGATACCAACTAGAGTTATTGATTATTCGGATTTACCTTTAACTATTAATTTATCTGTGACTCCACCCTGGGGCAAGAGATTGGAATCAATAGAAGCCTGTAACTAACTTGTTATCAAGCAGTCTTCTATCCATCAAGTGTAATTGGCAATATAGCAGCTGTGTTTCAGCTGAGTAATTGGGCCTTTGCATTATCAGAACTTACAATGTGCAAAGTAGTAACCTCTCAAGTGCCATATAGGTCATTGTTAACATACCTAGGTTATTACCAGCTGCAGCTACCTAAGTCACAATGGTGGACAAACTATATTCAGCGTTGTTCCAGTAGTTTTGGTCAATTAATCTTCAGTATATTACAAACTGATGCTAGTGCTCAAAGATGGAAAATTACGAATGCCATCTCTAGTCACGGAGGCGGATGGGATTTGCATGAATTACCAATTCTTCAGTTATTGGTATCAACTACCTATAGACACGAGATGCATACTATGGGTTAAAGGGTTATTGGGCAAATATGCATAAACTGCATGCTCAGTTCCAAATTGATACACTGTGGTGGTGGCATATGTTAGTCACATGGGTGCAATCAAGTTAAAGTATCCTGTCATATTATAGTTTCCCCCGGAAGAGAGGGGTTACTATTATTATTATTTGTTCATTTATCAGCATCAGCATGTTTTAAATCTATGTCATGTCTGTATGCATTATGAATGTTTCCCTTATCTGTGGTCAACTGATGCAGTCGTGCTTGTGACTCCGAAGTAAAATAGTAAGATTAAACGTGAACTTACCAGTTTGAAGTTTGATCTTTATTTTATGAGGAGTTACGATGAGCGATTACGTGCCCTCCGCTCCCAACCCTCGTATCATAAAGATCATCTGGTAGTTCTAGTCATCTCTAATCTTACTATGTTAGTTCAACAACTGTTATCTGTGATTTCACACCGCTGCTTTGAAGATTGACGCGATTGCAGGCTGACGGCCTTCTTCACGTAATCGCTCATCGTAACTCCTCATAAAATAAAGATCAAACTTCAAACTGGTACGTTCTCGTTTAATCTTACTATTTTAATGGGATCTGATATTACTCAGCTTATTGGTTCAAGCCTCCCAATGTGTGTGATGTAACCACCATCCTTCCGCACCAACCTATCACCATATATCGAGTTCATTTAATTCTAGGGTTATCTTGAAGAGTGCTATCTTTGAATTTCATGGTACATGCCTGGCCTGGCCATTTCACCTGGCAGATCTATGTTGAGGTTCATGCTCCCTCCATGATACAGCTCACACAATTCTCCTCTCCCCAAGTTAATGCGGCCAAGCTATTCTGTCAATCTGCTGATCAAAAACAGTGGATCTGGTGAGCACAGCTGTACCCAGCACTTAGTTTAGTTTAGTTTGGAGATACGATGCGGAAACAGGCCCTTCGGTCCACCATGTCTGCACTGACCAATGATCCCCATACATTATCCTACATACTAGAGACAATTAACAATTTTTTAAAAAATATTTATTTTATTAGAAGCAATTGCACAAGGAGAAAATAATCGACATAACAATTATACAATTTTCGTACAGCTTCAGTTTTAACATTTTATAAACTGATAAGTGAATCGGAAAAAAAATAAAAAGGAAAGAATGAAAAGGAAGAAGAAAGATACAAAAAAGAAAGAAGAAAAAAAAACCTGAACTAACAAAGAAGTGAGAAAAAAAAAGAGCAGAGATATATCCCACTACCCTTCCCTACGCCCACTCACCCGACCCTAGCGTCGGTTTTGAATTTGTGTTCAACCATTCTGTTGTTGAAGAAATTCAATGAAAGGAGACCATATTTTGGAAAATTGATCTGATTTGTCAGACAAAACAAGCCTTATTTTTTCTAAATGTAGTGTCTCGGTCATTTCTGTGATCCACATCTTCACTGTGGGAACTGTTATCTATTTCCAGAATTTAAGTATGTTTTTTCAGAGTTATTAAACCATAGTGGAATAGCGTTAACTTAGGGCAGCCCTCTGACATTCCGAGTATTATTAATTTTGAATCTGAATCCAATTTAATTTTGAGTGTTCTAGAAATGGTATTGAATATTCCCATCCAGAAATTTTGTATTTTTATACAGGATACAAAAGAGTGGGTTAGGGTAGCTTCTTGGAAGTGACATTTATCACAGAGAGGGGAGACAGTTGGGAAAATCTTATTCAATTTGCTCCTTGAGTAGTATAACGTATGCAATACTTTGAATTGTATCAGGCAATGCCTGACATTTAAAGAACAGTAATGTATGTATAGTAGGCTTTCCTCTCATATATCTTTTGAAATGGGAAAACCCAGCTCGTCCTCCCATGCTCGCCTATAAATCTCAGAAGGTGGGGTATCAATATTTAAGAGAGTGTTATAAATGTAAGATATCAACTTACTTGTATCGGCATGTCTATTCAAACAATCGTCTAATATATCTGGACCCATAAGAGGACAGTCTTGTGTTTATGTTTTCACATAATCTCGGATTTGAAGGTATCTAAAAAAATTGTTGCCGTTCAAGTGATATTTCTCCTGTAGTTCTTGAAAAGAAAAGAGTCCCCTTCTTATAGAGGTCTCCCACAGTATTAATTCCCAGGTTCTTCCATTGGACAATTAACAATTTTTACCGAAGCTAAATTAACTTACAAACCTGTACGTCTTTAGAGTGTGGGAGGAAACCGGAACACCCGGTGTAAACCCACGTGGTCACGGGGAAAACGTACAAACTCCGTACAGACAGCACCTGTAGTCAGGGTCGAACCCAGGTCTCTGGTACTGTAAGGCAGCAACGCTACTGCTGCGCCACCGTGGCGCCCCCTCCACTTGTGTTAACTGTAGTTCGGAACAATGTCACACAGAGGACAAATCTAATTACTGCTGTGAATTTACATTGTCTCTCTGTGAGTCAGCGCTTCTGTCAGATCTCTTTGTCAGGCATTTACAACTTTAAGTCACTTCCAGAGTGGTTATATTAGTGCATTCCTGAACACCGTAGCCATGGAATGTATAGTGCCCAAAGCTTAGGACCTCTGCTGACCGCTGACGAAGGGTGAACTTCAAGGAGCACAGCTCCTTGCACAGTTGCATTGCTAATCCACAGAGTCTGGTTGAAAAGGATATAAAGCTGTAACAGGATTAGTGTCTGCTACTACTTTGTGTATACAACTTCCTGCTGTCTGGGTAACACTGATATGGTACAGTTTGAGCAGACTAGTCCCTAATCTCTGTGCACTGCAAATTTTCCTAAACTTTGATTGATTGGGTCAACCACATCTGAATGGGCGTTATTTTACATCTTTGTAGAACTCTGGTTAGAACCAAATGTGTGGTACTCAGATTGTCTGAGCACAACATTGCAGAGAGGATATACTCACATAGGAGGTCGTATAAAACAACTCAACAACAATACTGGGGCCAAATAGGTTAAACTAAGAGGATAGACTGCCAGTCTGATGAAGAGTCCCAACCCGAAATGTCCTCTGTCTATTTCCCTCTGTGGATGCTGCCCGTTCCTCCAGCAATTTGTGTTTTGCTCAAGATCCCAGCATCTCTAGCTTCTTGTGTCTTCATTAGGCTCTATTAACCTGGTTTGCAATCACGCAAGTAAAGATGATTAACAACTATTCTAATTAAGCTTATTAAAATAACGAAAGGATATGAGATTGAGCCTAGTAACCTCACTTGGTGGAAGAATCCAGAACAAAGGACCACAGGCTGGCTAGATAGGCAGGATGGATAGCAGCCATAATCTCACCACATGGTGTAACAGGGTCAAATGATGAAGAGCCTCCTCCTGTTCCTATGTCCATATTGGACATGGAGATGGGAAGATGGGAGGGAGGCAGGGGGATAAATTGTTGCTCCTGTGGACAGAATCCATTAGAAGGCTTCGAGAGTTAATGAATATGTGCAAGTTACCTTATTAGCCATGACCAACCTTGCATTTCATGGTCCGAATGCCAGCCACATCAGCAATGGTTCTCAGGAGCTTACGTTATTCTGACTCACGACATTGGGTGTTCACATGTTAATGTGTGAAGCTGTATCAGTCCAACCCTAGTACATTAAACTGTCCAGCCCTGACTCTAAAACGCTCAAGAAGTGAAAGATATGAATGCATGAGGTGACAAATCCTCCTGCTGCATGCCAAATCTAATGAAACCAAATGCCATACACATAAAATGATATTCATTCTAGGCAATTTTCCATTTCTTCCTCAGGTTAGAAAACTGAAAACAGATGGCAGAGAAATGGAAAAAAAAACAGCTTCAGGAGCTTTGCCAGCCCCGAATTATAAGCAGGGGATTATTTACAGATTTTAAGTGTTTTGGTATTTTGATATCTATAAAGAACAGAATATATAATGAGAAGTTGAACTAATTCAATCCCCCTTATTGGATTGACCACAACTAATTGCCAAATTATCAACCAGCACCTTCAGCTGCTGTCCTCTATGCTGTACAGAATTCTGAGCAAAGGATTAAGCAAATCATTTCTAAATGGCATTAACTGGGAGTAATTAGTCTACACACTATCATTATAATTGCGATATTTAGCCAACACTGAGCAAAGCTTAAGCAAAGGAAGGATGGGCGTTTTGTATCCAAAGAATACAAAACAAATTGACATTGTTAATATAATTAGAAGCCAATTATTTAACCTTTCCAATTTACAAAATCCAACATCACCATTTGAACATGGATACAGAGGATTCCAATTATCCTCAGTAACTGGCCTTTATACGAAATCCCAGAAATCGTACGAACATTCAAATTAGATGTGGTAGGATGCCACTCAGACCCTTGAGCCTGCACCAGCTTTCTCTAAGATCATGTCTGATCTGATTGTAACTTCCATCCATTGTATGGCAAATTACTGCAAATTGAGACCCACCAAAAGCATAAAAGAAAAATAAGGAAGCATAGCTAGTCATGATGGAGCTGAGACTGTTAAATTATCCTATGCACTGGACCGAACAATGAAATTCTCACTTGCTGCAGCTTTACAGGTGCATCGAATGCAACAACAAATAAATACATAATAATCAGCAATTCTAGAAAAACCAGATGCTGACAGTGCAAGCCAAGATATGTAGTCCAACCTTAGTAACGCAAAGTCCGCTGTAGTTTGATGTAGAGGTGGGGTTGTACAAGGTGGTTCAAAAACCTGATGGTAGATGGGAAGACATTGTTCTTGAACCTGGAGATAACATTTCTCAGGCTTCTGTACTTTCTTCCTGATGGTAGCAGTGAGATGAGAGTGTGGCCAGCAAGCCCTTTGATGAAACTGGCTGGTTTCTCGATAATATTAGCTTCTTGATTATATTAGATGCATCTGTAGATCCCTTCCATGGTGGGAAAGTCAATACCCATGATGGACAGGGCAATGTCCACCATTTCCTGAAGCCTTCCTCATTCTTCAGCATTAAGATTACAAAACCAAGCCTTGTTGAAACCATTCAATAAGCTCTCCACCATACACAAATGAGATGTTGCATTTTGGGAAGTCTAACATGGGCAGGACCTACACAGTGAATGGTAGGGCTCCGGGACGTGTGGTAGAGAAGAGGGATCTAGGAGTGCAAGTGCGTGGTTCCAAGAAGGTGGAGTCGCAGGTAGATAGGGTGGTCAAAAAGGCATTTGGCACATTGGCTTCCATCAGTCAGAGTATTGAGTATAGAAGTTGGGAGGTCATCTTGCAGTTGTATAAAAGACGTTGGTGATGCCGCATTTAGAGTATTATGTTCAGTTCTGGGCACCTTGTTACAGGAAAGATGTTATCAAACTGGAAAGGGTACAAAGAAGATTTACAAGGACGTTGGCAGGGCTAGAGGGTCAGAGCTATATGGAGAGGTTGAGTAGGCTGGATCTCTATTCCTTGGAACACAGGAGGAGGATGGGTGATCTTATTGAGGTGTATAAAATCATGAGAGGCATAGATCGAGTAGATGCACAGCGTCTCTTGCCCAGAGTAGGTGAATTGAGGACCAGAGGACATAGGTTTAAGGTAAAGGGGAAGATTTAATAGGAATCTGAGGAGTACCTTTTTCACACAAAGGGTGGTGAGTGTATGGAACAGCTGCCGGAGGAGGTAGTTGAGGCAGGGACTATCCCAACATTTAAGAAACAGTTAGACAGGTACATGGATAGGGCAGGTTTGGAGGGATATGGACTAAACACAGGCGGGTGGGACCAGCTACACTAGCTGGGACATGTTGGCTGGTGTGGGCAAGTTGGGCCGAAGGGCCTGTTTCCATACTGTAACAGTCTATGACTCTATGACCAACGGAAGTTCAACAAAATATTCGACGACATACCAAAGCCCCAGAAACTGCAGAAAATTCAAGTGTTTATATTCCTGAGGAGCCTCTAAACAGGACAATATATTGTTTCAATTAAGATTTCCAACCATGTGAAGCTATGCCACGCTTAAAAATTTAAACAGGTTGGAATGTAGACTTAAAAACAGCAATGGGCAATAACCCACACTTGTGTTTTCATGCAACTTGCACATGGATTGGAGTTTTGCAAGGACTTGACAGTTTAAAGAAGGTCCATGTTTGGGGTTAGTCCGCAGCAACGGATATTAATCTCAGAGGTCCTGTCCACAAGCTGAGTGTAACCTGTGCTCTCAGGAAACCCACCTGCACTCTTTAAATGGGGGGGGGGGGGGTTGAGGGTTGCCTCAAGCCTAAAGCGCACTCAGTGCAACCACATGAAGCTTGGCATGAGAGCAACCAAGTGGGGTCACAGCTGAGATGCTGTACAAAAGCCTACTTAAAGGAGGCATCAACAGAAGAGGTCCTGCACTGGAGACTCCCAAGCCCATTGAGAGGTCAGTGTCACATGCAATGTCCCTAATACTCCAGTGTCACAAGAACTATAATGACCTTTCATATATAGTTATGGTCATAGAACAGAACAACAAAACACATCTACCAGCAAATTCGCAACTGGATTGGCACACAGCTCTATTCAATACATGTCCAATACTCATGATTTCAACCTCTTAAGGGCCTGTCCCACTGTACGAGGTAATTCAAGAGCTCTCCCGAGTTTAAAAAAAAATCAAACTCGTGGTAAGCACGTAGAATGTACGTAGCAGGTATGTCGGAGCACGGGACATCTCTTAGCGGCTCGTAACGCTAACGGCAGGTACTCGGGAAATGTGGTAAGTTCGTAAAGACTCGTGAAGATTTTTCAACATGTTGGAAAATGTCCACGAGAGCCCCGAGTACCTACGAGCGGCTATTACCGTAATTCTCCGAGTTCGAATCAAGGGAAACTCGGGAGAACTCTTGAATTAGCTTGTACAGTGGGACAAGCCCTTAACAATCAACATTTTTAGCTGGCAATTCCTATTGTTCCATTCCAAATTGGACCAAAGGGCCTGTTTCCCTGATGCATGGCTCCATGAATACACACACATACATTACACAGCTTGTACAGTTGTTGTTAGTTGTTGAACGATTAGAGGCACATCTGAGAGACATAATAAAACCCTAATCTTCAATGTGGCTCACCAGGTGATGTTTGCTGTGCTTCCATGAGACTCACCAGGGCCTGGACCACTCGCTCCCTTGAAACTCACCAGACTCGCAGGAAAACGTGTTGTAATACTCTGTATCATCGAGAGAGAAAAAATAATTAAAAGTGTGTTGGAGCATTAATCAAATAACTTAATTGGAGCTTTGCTGTACATTGCAATACGGTCATGCAGACACCTTTCCCCCCTGCAGGCCACGTTGGCGTGTGACTATTGATGACTGCTGGAGATTAGCTGGAGCCCTGACTGTGTTCAGGCTGCTCAAACCTCCAATTGCTGGAACCTGATTTTGCATCAATGAAAATCACTTCAAACAATTACACCGAAAGCATTTAATGGTTTCATTGAGCACACAAGTCAATTTCCTTTTAAATATATGTTGTCAACATGAGAAGAGCTTTGGATCATGACAGCTAAATCTGGGTTTGATACGATGATTTTGAGGTAGGGTCAGGTTCGGGGATGGAATCATTCGATGTTGCAGCAGGCAGTGCTGTGCCTCACAGCTCCAGTGATGTGGGTTCAATCCTGACCTCTGGTGCTATATGTGTGGAGTTTGCACATTCTCCCTGTCACTGTGTGGGTTTCCTCCAGATGCTCATGACTCATTGCCATTGTCACACCACATTGAACCAGGACCTTTAGCCCACTGTGTATTTGCCAATCATAAATACCCCATCCACACTAATCCTATTTACCAGCTCCGGGTCTGTAGCTTTCTATGCCTTGGCAATTCAAAGGTTTATCTAGATCCACCACGAATGTTGTGAGAATCTCTTCCTCCAGCATCCCCATCAAGCAGTACTTTCCCAATTCCAACCATCCTCTGGGTGAAATAATTCTTCCTCAGATACCCTGCAAACATTTCATTCCTTATCCTATCAATAAATCCTCTAGATATAGATACCTAGGTTTAAGTTAAAGTATATTTTTGTCGCTTCCCCTGAGGTACAGTGAAAAACTTTGTTTTGCATTCCATCCATTCCGATCAGATAACACTATAAATAAATACGGTCAAGGCAAACACAAGTACAATAGGTAGAGCAAAGTGGAATATATAGTTCTCAGCATTGTAGTGTGCCAGTTCCATATACAAAGTGCAATGTCTGCAATGGGGTAGAGGTGAATTGGACAGCACCATAGTTTATGGAAGGATTGTACAGTAGCCTGATAACAGACTACTATGTGGTGGTGCGCACGTTCAGCCTTCAGTACCTTCTGCCTGGCAGGGCAGTGAGAAGAAAGAATGACCAGGATGGGACAAGTCTTTGATTACGTTGGCTACTTTTCCAAGAAAATGTGAGGTATAAATTGAGTCATTGGTGGGAGACTGGTCTGTGTGAAGGACAACTGTCTGCAATCCCTTGGTCTTGGGCAGAGCTGTTCCTAAGCCAAGCTTTGATGCAACCCAACAGTATATTTTCTATTATGCATCTGTAGAAGTTGTAAGAGTCATTGGAGATATGCTAACTTAATGGGCCTGTCCCACTTAGGCGGCTTTTTAGGCGACAGCAGGAGACTATGCAGTCGGTTAGAAAAAAAGGTAAGCAGTAGTTTTCAGAACCAAGGATATCCGACCGGTAAAGTTGAATGTCCGCCAGCCTTCACAGCCGTGTTTCTCTGGCTTCTTAAAAGTTGCCTCCACTCCTTCTCCCCCCTCTCCCCTCTTTTAATGGACTTACCATACACTGTGCTATAGCCGTCTTTTTACAGCGCCAACCTTCCTGTTCATCGCAGTGTGTGTCTGTTTCTACTTGGCTTTGCTCCGTGTGAATTTTTTAGACAGCGCTCCCCTCGCTTGCCCTGTCCCCCACCTGCATAACGGGCAGGTGAAGGAAGCGATGTGTTTGTGTGTGAGTGTTCCACTCGGACAGCCGCCACTCCAGTTGCCGGTTTTGCAGCCCACTGCCGGCAACTCGACAGTCGCCGGCAGCCCTCTGAAAAATCGCCTAATTGGGACAGGCCCATAAGGTTTCCTAATAGCTACTCATGCTATGACCCCAATAGCTTTATATGCCACAATTAGGTACTCTCTGCCTTACCTCTGACCTCCAAGATAAACAAACCCAACCTCTCCAATCTCTCCTCATAACTGAAACTTTCCATCCCAGGCAACATCCTGTTGAATCCACTAATCTACATCGGTGAGACCAAGCGGAGGCTTGGCGATCGTTTCGCCGAACACCTCCGGTCGGTCCGCAATAACCTACCTGACCTCCCGGTGGCTCAGCACTTCAACTCCCCCTCCCATTCCGTATCTGACCTCTCTATCCTGGGTCTCCTCCATGGCCACAGCGAACAACACCGGAAATTGGAGGAAATGCACCTCATATTCCGCTTGGGCAGTCTACACCCTGGGGGCTTGAACATTGAATTCTCCCAACTCTGCTAGCCCTTGCTGTCCCCTCCCCTTCATCAGCCCTCTGGTTGTCTCCTCCCATCCCCCAGCCCTTGGGCTCCTCCTCCGCCTTTTTTCCTTTTTTCCTTTCTTCTCCCCACCCCCTATCAGTCTGAAGAAGGGTTTCGGCCCGAAACGTTCCCTATTTCCTTTGCTCCATAGATGCTGCTGCACCCGCTGAGTTTCTCCAGCATTTTTGTGTACCTTCGATTTTTCAGCATCTGCAGTTCCTTCTTTAACATCCTGTTGAATCGTCTCCACACCCTGTGCACTGTAAGTACTTTCTTCCTTTAGTATGGCAACCTGAACACATTACTCACGCAAAGTTTTATAGAATTGTACCATGACCTCCCTGTTTTATGTTCTGTGTTCTGGCCAATTAAACTAAGTATCCTGTTTGTCTTCTGCACCACCTTAACCAGTGCAGCAAACTTCAGGATTCCTTGGTCTTGTACATCTAGGGGACCCTGTTCCTCAATACTTCCTAGAACCCTACCAATCGCTGTGTATGTCTTACCCTTATTAGTCCTTCCAAAGTGCATCAGTCCTTGCCTGAGAGTCTTAGAATAATAGAGATATAGCACAGAAACAGGCTCTTTGGTCAATCGAGTCCACCCCAACCATCATCCAGCCATTTACACTAATCCTATATTAATCCCATTTTTTATTCTCCCCACATACTTTTCGACTCCCCCCAGATTCTACCACTCACCTATACACTGGGAACAACTTGCAGCAATCAATTAGCCTATTAACCCACACGTCTTTGGGATGCGAGAGGAAACCAGAGAACCCACGAAAAATCTATTTGGTGACAGGGAGAATGTGCAAACTTCACACAGACAGGACAGAAGGTCAGGATTAAACCTGAGTCTCTAGAGCTAGAAACGGGTGGTTCTACTAGCTGCATCTCTGTGTCTCCTGTTGTGTATAAACATCCCAGACCATGCAGTTACATTTCTACCTTTCCATTTATCTGACAGCTCTTCTAAATCCAAAAATGACTGTAGCATTGATTTCCCTTCCATATTGATAATACCCTTTCTCCCTGCTTGCTAAATATCACTTTCTGACGTTAAATTTGACAGCTCCATCATTTAACTGGCAAACATTTATTTCCTCCAGTACTGACTCTCTACATCATCATTTCTGCATCACAGTCCTGCAACTCTCCACCCACCGGCACTCTGGGCATATCTTCACTTCACCCACAGCAGAAAGGCAGCTCACAGCGACTTTCTCCAGCAGTCACAGGGGAACAATGAAGGTCAGCCCAATATTGCCATCCTACCTCCAAAATTGAAGCTACGGCCAAGAAATCACACCAATGCTTCTCCTTCCTCAGAAGGCTAAGGAGATTCAACACACTTATCAATTTCTAAAGATGTACCACAGGTAGCATTATACTGGGATACATCGCGGCTTGGTGTGGCAACAGCTCTGCACAACACTCTATAATGAGTCTGAAGATGAAATGTCACCCATTCTTTGTCTCCAGAGATGCTGCATGTCTTGCGGAATTACTCCAGCCTTATAGAGTAAAGTTATCTTCGCTCTATAATTTATTGCAGTCTTGTGCAGAGCAATTATAGAGAGTTGTGAACACATCCCACAAATCAGCTCCCCCCCCCCCCCCCCCCACCTCCTATCGACTATCTATCCTTTGTGCTGCTTCAGGAAAACATCCAACATAATTAAGGACAACTCACACCCCAATCATTTTCGCTTCTCCCCTCTCCCATCGGGTAAAAGAAATAAAAGCTTTCAAGCAAGTATAATTAGATTCTAGAACAGCTTCTTCTCCACTGTTATCAAACTCTTGAAGGGACCTCTCATATACCAGGGATGAATGTCCTGATTTTCCAATCTACCTCTGTACGGCCCTTGAAGAATTTTATTTGCACTGTTTATTTTCTCTTTTGCACTACATGATAGCACACAAAAAAACGTTCACAGTATCTGCACATGACAATGACAAACCAATACCAACACAAGAAATAACCTATAAAGTTTCTGATTCGTGGAGTTTTGTTCCACAATGTCCTAAGTGTGTAGGGAACAGAAAATGCCTTATGACAGGTCAGGCAGCATCTGTGGAAAGAGAAACAATTAATGTTTCAGGTCTGAGACCCTTCACCAGAACTGGGAAGGTATGAAATCAAGTTAATTTTCAGCAGAGGAAGTGGGAGAGGGTTGGATAGCAAGGGAATGCCTCTGACAGGGTGAGACCAGATGACTTAAAGTGGTAGTTGGAAAGAGAAAAATTAAGCCAAAATAATGACTGACAGAAATGGCCAGTTGTGATATAGACCGCAAGAAGGAGAGAGTTACCTAAAGTTGGAGAATTCTATATAGAGTGCTGCAACATGCCCGGACAGAATGTAGAAACAAAAACTTGCAGATGCTGGTTTACAAAAGAGGACACAAAGTGCTGGAGAACTCAGCAGGTCAGACAGCATCTCTGGAAAACATGGATAGGTGACGTTTTGGGCCGGGGCCCTTCTTTAGACTGATTGCGATGGGATGGGTGGGAAGAAACCTAGAAGAAAGGAGAGGCAGGACAAAGCATGGCAGGTTATAGAGGTGTACAGTTGAGGGGCCTCTGTCTCACCTGGAAGGACTGATGGCATTCTGGGAAGGACGTGAGGGAGGAGGTATAGGAACAGACAGAAGATCCTCAAGCTTGTGTTGGGCATTGTTGTAATAATGCAGGAGGCTCCTGGCAGAGTGGTCAGAGCGGAAGTGGGATGGGGATTTAAAATACCAGGCAACTGGACTGTCACATCTTGGCATCTCAGAAAAACATCTTGAAAAATTGAGAGGCAGATGAGGCAAATGTGGTGCTTTGATAGAACGATTGCACACAGACATTTTCTGATAGTTGGGAGATCAAGAACTGGAGAGGAATGATTTAAGGGAAGAGGACTCTATGGAGCTTAACCTGGAGATTGCTACAGGGTTAGAACACATGGTCTCGATATATTGCATCTGGTGCTCTGCGAAAAATCTGTAATATTACCTGACTTCAGGGCCCTCTACTCAAGGGATAGGAAAGACCACTAAGCTCATTCATAATGTTATAGAATCAGAGAGAGATACAGCGGAGAAACCGACCTTTTGGCCCACTATGGGAAGGCCATTGATGAAGCAGCTGTAGATGGTTGGGCCGAGGACATTACTTATGGAGTTCCTGCAGAGCCCTGGCGAAATAGCTCTCCGCTTCTCACACATCTCAAATATTTAACTGACTTCCATCTCTCGAGGCTTGGTCCTTGAATTTCATGTAATTCAATCACTGAAAGCAGATAAAACACTTAGAAATGAATCCACGTGAGGATTATAAACAGGAATTGTACGAATGCATCTTGGACAAGGAATTGGCTGTTTACTTTGATTAGTGAGGCGAACAGAAGACACTCATTACTCCTGTCACTTTGCAGCCATCATGCAGCCTCACATGTGTAATCAACATTACTTCACCTCATTTCCTCTAGGTTTGATGAAAACCAAAGGACAAACAGAAATTATAATCAAAGCACAAGCCTCACATGAAGATTGCAAAATGTGTACAATAAATTCACATTGAACCACTAAAATGGCTCATTAAGTCAAAGAGATATGCTTGTAGTTCTGAATTTAAATTGCAAAAAATCCATTAGGAGCAATGAGTCAGTCAAAGCTTTACAACAAACTAGACAAGCGATGTGCTGATGGGACTGCATGCCGGGTGCCCAAATAACACCAGCCACTGCCCACCTTGGAAGGAAGAATGAGACAGCATAAAAAGGGTTGTCAAATAGCTAAATGTATCAATAAATTGTACAAATAAATGGGAGGAAAGGAGTCAAGAATATAGAAGGTTGTATTGTGTGCAGTTCTAGCCTCCACATTTTAGGAAGGACATGGTCGGTCTGGAGAGGGTGCACAGGAGATTCACCAGGATGTTGGCTGGATTGGAGGACTTTAGTTATGGGGAGAGAGGCTAGGTTTGTTTGTCTTAGGAAGGAAGTTGAGGGGTGATATGATAGAACTATATCAGATTATAAGTGGCATAGATAAGGTAGATAGTCAAAAACACATCCGCCTAACGCGCCATTGCCCAATGTATCTGCTTCAAAGTGTTCTGCTAAAAGCGATGCAGAGATATAGATTATTTACAGACATGGGCAGAGAAATGACAATTGAAAGTTAATCTAAGCAAGTGTGAGGTGCTGCACTTTGGATGGTTGAATGTAGGGGGAAAGTATACAATTAACGGCAAGACCCTTAACAGCATTGATATGCTGCAGAATCTTGTGGTCTAATTCCATCACTCCATGAAAGTGGCAGCACAAGTAGATAGAGTGGTAAAGAAGGATTACTTTCATCAGTCGGGATATAGCGTATAGGAGTCAGGAAATCCTGATGCAGCTTAATAAAACTTTGAATCGGCTGCATTTGGAGTATTATTTGCAATTCTGTTTGCTCCAATACAGGAAGGATAAGGAGGCTTCGGGGAGGATGCAGAAGAGAATACTGCCTGGATTAGAGGGCATTAGCTGTTAGGAGAGTCATAGAGTCCTACAGCACAGAAACCGGTCCTTCAGCCCAACATGACCATATCAACCAGAGAAGTAAATCCCTTGAAGCTCATAAACCATGCAGGAGTTACTAGAGGGTGATTCTGAGGGACAGAATCAATATGCATTTGGAAAAATTCATGATGGAGACTCAGCATAGCTTTGTGCATGGAAATCATACCTCATGAATTTGATTACATTTTATGTAGAGGTGACTGAGGGAGGTTAATGACGGTAGGATGGTAGACATAGACTTTAGCAAGTTCACATAGACTTTAGCAAAGCCTTTAATAAGTTTCCATGTGGCAGACTGAGCCGGAAGGTTAGGTAACTTGGGATCTAGATTGAGCTATTCAATTATATAGAAAATTAGTTTGATGGAACAAGGAAGTGGGTGATAGTAGAGATTTGCTTTACAGATTGGAGGCCTATGACCAGTGGTGTGTTATAGGGCTCGATGTTAGCTCCACTGTTGTCTCCTGTATAATTTTATGATTTGGATAGGTGGCATGTTTAGTAAGTTTACAGATGACACCAGATTTGTGGTGTGGTAGGCAGTGAAGAAGGTTGTCTCAGGTTCAAACAGGATCTAGGTCAACTGGGAAAGATGATCATTTTGGGAAATTGAACCAGGGCAGCTCTTGCAGAGTAAATGACAGGGCCCCGGGAAGTGTTGTATAATGGAGAGACCCTGGAATACAAATATATAATTCCCTGAAAGTGGCAACACAGGTAGACAAGGTATAGAAGACGGTATTGGGAACATGTGCCATCATCAGTCAGGGCAATGAGTACAAGTTGGGACATCATGTTGCAGAATACATTGTAAGACCATACCTGGAGTATTACATATATTTCTGGTGGCCATACTGAAGGAAGGATGTCATTAAGCTAGAGAGGGTGCAGCAAATACACACAAGAATGTTGCCAGGACTGGGAAGCTTGAGTTATGAGACATTGGATAGACTGGCAGTGTATTTATCTAGAAAAAAAAGAGATTGAGGGGTGACCTTATAGAGGTATATAAAGTCATAAGGAGCATAGATAATGTGGATAGCCACAGTCTATTCCCCAGGGTAGACAGTCTAAAACTAGAGGGCATAGTTTTAAGATGAGAGGGGAAAGATTTGAAAGGGATCTGAGGGCAAGATTTTTCACAAGATTTTTGATGGGTGTATGGAACTAGCTGCCAGAGGAGGTAGTTGAGGCAGGGACTATCCCAACATTTAAGAAACAGTTAGACAGGTACATGGATAGGACAGGTTTGGAGGGATATGGCGGGCAGGTGGGACGAGTGTAGCTGGGACTTGTTGGCTGGTGTGGGCAATTTGGGCTGAAGGGCCTGTTTCCACACAGTACCACTCTATGACTCTATGACTCTAGGAGGTGGCAGAGGTGGGTACAATTACAATGGTTAAAATATATTTGGGCATATACATGGATAAGAAAGGTTTAGAGGGAAATGACCAAATGTGGACAGATTGGATGAGCTTATTAAGGCACTTTTGTCAGCATGGACATGTTGGACCAAACTGCCTGTTTCTATGCTGTATAACTATAACAATAAAAATAAACTGTAGGAGAAACCAAAGTAATGTGAATTTCCTGGGCATAGACATGACAGAGAGAGATACTTGGAGAACAAGGAATCTGCAATGTCATTAGGTCTTTTTATTATTCACATAAATTCTGAAATTAATCAATTTTATGAGTTTGTATTTTTTTATGGAACTAAAGACATTCATTCCATATTGACTTTTGCAGAACTGTCAATGAATATGAGCCTCTGGTGTAGATGCATTTAGTGATTTATACTATACTGTTTGTGTCACTCTTTTTCAAAGGGAACATACTCAATAGCTATAATGGGATTGTTACTTTAGGGATGATAGGTTCACAATCACCATAGAACCGTTGTTGTACTGAACTTCCGACTCCGGTGAGGAGATGGATGTGTTCAGTTGATGCTTCTTGTCTAAGTGGGCAGTGATCTAGAACCCAGTCCTATAAAGGCCCAACACACAACTGTCAAATTTAGTTGGATTTATTTTGCCACATTAAAATATTCTAGTTGTTGTTTACTCACGTCACATCCTCTTGTTCCAAATTCCCTGATGAAAATCTTAAACCAGTTCCATTTGAAGATCAGTTACCACAATGCCAGGAGAGAGTTTCAGACTCTTATGTTGCTTCAGCAGTGGCTGACCCAAAGATGATGTTCTCCATCGCTGGAGAACAGTACCAGGGACAAGAGCTGCTCTCCGTCCAAAATCGTTAAGCATCTAAAAACAGTTGCACACTCTCGATGTGTTTCTGTGTGTCTGTGTGTCTATCCTGCGCACACAAAATGAAGGATATAATGGAAATGGCTACAAATTTGGAACTTGAAGCTGTATAGATTCTGGTTGACCACATTAAAGTGGCATTAGGTGGAAGGAACTTGCAGAGTGTGATACATGCTTTGACAATTACAATCTGTTTCTTATGAAGCCAAAGGCACAATGTGTTGTTGCACAGTCCTTGCCCACGTTGTGAGCACAAACATCCTGTGTTTCTTATTCCAACATTGAGGAACCTGCAGAGGGGTCAGCTGGCAACAGGCCGAGGGTTGGGACAGTGGACATGGATTGAGATAGGATCGGGGGAGTGGGGGGGTGGTTGGTGTAAGGTTGAAGAAGGGATTATGAGCAGTGGTGTTACAGCAGGATCAAGGTGGGGAGGATTAGCAGGTATTGGCTGTTGGAGAGCGGAAGGGTCACACAGTCAGGGGTCAGTCGGAGAGGAGAGGGCAGTGGCTGCAGAGTGGAAAGTAGTGGGAATGGTCATTCAGGAAACCATTAATAAGGGGCATACATGGACAAGAGTAATTGCCTCAGGTTGCTGAGGAGTAAGTACCAATGCACAGCAGCCTTCACCCTTCTAGTTAAAACCTGCACAAAGCACATGCCTTCCATAGGCTTCATATGTGCAGAACAGTTTTATACAAATAACATCAGAACATGCATTGCACATGGCTTCACATCACTGTGCATATCTGCATGCATGAGGACCTGCATCCAATTCCAGGAAGAGCATGCAATTAAAAGAAAATCTAAACCATTCTTAACAATCGCAACAAACTGGAAAAAAAAAACATGTAGTTTAGTTTAGTAGTAAGATTAAATGAGAACTTACCAGTTTGAAGTTTGATCTTTATTTTATGAGGAGTTAATATGAGGGATTACGTGAATAGAAGCCCGCCAGCCCGCATGCGCGTCAATCTTCAAAGCAGCGGTGTGAAATCACAAATAACAGTTGTTGAACTGAATATAGTAAGATTCGAGAAACTAGAACTACCAGCTGACCTTTATAAGAGAGGGTTGGGAGCGGAGGGCACGTAATCCCTCATCGTAACTCCTCATAAAATAAAGATCAAACTTCAAACTGGTAAGTTCTCGTTTAATCTTACTATTTTACTTCGGAGTCGCGTGAGTGACTACGTGAAGATTTCAAGCTCTGTGAGTTCATGCCGTGGACACGAGTCCATGCGTCACACACTGCATCAATTGACCAGGGATGAGTGAAATTTAATAAAGCATGACATAAATGTAAACATGCTGATGCTTTTTAATGACGAAATGATAATCATAGTAATCCCACTCATCCAGGAGTAATTAAAAACAGAACCTAAAAATAGAGTTGGCAAATACCCCCGGTCTGGCAATGGGTTTGTTGTAATACATTGGAAAATTCGCTTGTTTGACCCTCCTGCAGCTGCTAGGATGTGGTCCAGCGAAACATCCATAACCCTCGCTGCTGATGTAGTTGCAGCACTGGTGGAGTGAGATTTGAAAACATCAGTGTTCACTCCTGCACAAGCCAGAACCTGTTTTAATCACCTGGGGATGGTCTATACTGATACCTATGTATGAGGTTTATTGTAACTAACAAACATTGCTAGTTCAGAGCCTCTAAGGCTCTAGGTGACATAATGACTGTTGTAGATGTGTTACCACACACACAACCAAAGGTCCATGGGGTATGCCATGAAACGAGTTTGAGACCTGACGCCCACGGTCTACTCTACAAGACTAAGTCATGAACTTAAAGTATGATATTATTTGCAGATGTAACCATCCTGTACTTTCGTAGCTATGCAACGACTGGACCTATTGCGCTGAACCCAGTGCCATGAGGATGACCACTTTGTAAGTGATTTTGACCGAGGACAGGGATGTAGCTGGAGCCCATCGGCGATGCAACGTCAGCAGGACATGAACATCCCATCTCCGAGTACCTGGGCCTGGGGAATTTGAGATGAGGATAACATTGATAAATCTGGATATCAGAGGAAGTATGACGACAAGGCACTTCTGGCACAATTTACAGCACTATAACTCCATCTCTCGTGAAATATAGCTTTGAGAGGAATTCCAAGACATCTGTTATATGTACCGTGTCATACGATATATTGGACTGTAAACAGAACACTTCCCATTCCTTGATATAGGAGATGTACTGTAACTTGGTACTATCTCTTCAGGCCACAGTGATTACATCCACCATACAACCTGACAGTCCGTACTCCAGGAAAGTTCTTCGCATAGTCTGTAAACCAACAATTTGATTCACTCATGCAGTTGATGGTTCTCCCCAGTCACGTGGTAAACCAGCAGATTTCTGCGTTTGGGAACAGCCATAAAAGGCTCTGTTATATTCCCTAGTATGAGTAGACGCATGGCTGTGTAGGCCAGTCAGGCACTATCAAAAGCCTGCGGCGGAGTTTTGCTGAACTTAAAGCAAGCACCGACTGATGAGGAAAAAATGGAGGAAGGACATAAAGAACATTCCTCCCTAGTGTAGCGAGAATGCATCCATCGCCACTGCCCCTGAGAATGGCCTCCATGCCAGATATTTTTGCCACTGGTGATTGAGACTAGATGCAAACAAATCGATATTTGGTGTTCCATCGAGCCACAATGTTATTATTATTTATTTATTTGTTCCGAACAAGTAAAGACATAAATAGGAATAAATAACAACAACAAAATCGAAATAGTCAAACATTGGACATTCCAGGCAATATTTGCAAAGCAATGAAAAGCATAATGCAACATTTAAATGTCCAACACTTTTTCTTTACAAGCTCGAAAAAGAGTGAGAAGAAGAATAACTTATTTAATCTCACCCCTTCTCCCTAAACCCTTCTTCCATATTTAATAATTAATTAATTAATAATAATAATACCCCAGATAATTTTTAGAGATACATACAGACATATATATTAGGTATGTTACAAAACTTACCTTCAGTCGCGCTGTAATTCTGCCACTGGCCGTGTGCGCGATTTTGGCGCCTTTAAGGGGGGGGCGGGGTTAAAACGCAGTTTCTCCTTCCTTGTCCTGGAAATATTTTGTTGGAGTACAAAACTTCGCTGACAAAATCGTTCCTACCGGCGATTTGTGAATTTTTTTTAAAAATTAAATCGTCAATGTCAGCGCTACAGTAGTTTTAAAAGCAGCTCCTGAAGCGTCAACGCCAATAACGGGGACGGATTTCACACAATGGATAGGTAAACAAAAGTGCTTTCTTTAAATGTATAAAAGTGCTTCTTAAGAAGCCTTTAATTCACATTTTGTCATGCGACACGGTGATTTTATTCCCCGAATTAATGGCAGTATTTTTCATGCCAATACGGGGTTAAATTCACCGCAAATTAACGTTCCAAATGATCGCGTTCCAGAAATTCTCACTCGCAAAATGAATTAAATCCCCATTAATTTACAGGTATTAAACATTCAATTCCTTCCATTTGGCCTGTAAATTCATGAAAATTAGATTTAAAAATTATGTTATATTGTGAATTATTGTGTGAATGTTATTTGGACACTTAGGCTATTTAAAAATGTTAATCTATTCTTAAGAAAATGATAGATGTTTAGATCTAGTAATTGAATTTTGTAATTAGCTACAATTAGGTAACTAACTAATTATATGCTTTACTTTCATGTCTTCGAAGTAAGATTGTTTCATATTTGTTTCAGAATGCTTCAATCTATAATACCTGAAAATTTCTTTCAGTTACCATAATTTTTAAGAAAGTTATGGGCTTTTAACTGTCCTCGATCACAGCTTTTGTGTTAAGTCAATGGAAAAGCAATAGGGAACAAGGTGCTAATTTCTGAGTATGATAATGGCCATAACTTTTTTAATACTGAAGATATGAAAGTGAATTAAGTGTCAAATTAAACTTCTTTTTATGCTTTATCTGATGGGATAAATTGCAGACTTTATTTTTTAAATCTCAAAATTTTGTAACATTGCTATATATATGCATACAACTGATATACACATACAAGTAATGTGTATGAAGTAACCAAAAGACATAAATAAATAATAAATAAAATAAGAAATAAACATTAACCCCTATTTGTCAACCATCCCCTTCATCCCTGTACCTTGTGAAAAAAAGTTTTTTGTATGTCATTTTGAACTGGTTCATGTTTGGACATTGCTTTAATTCCACATTCAAACTGTTCCACAATCCTACTCCACAGACCGAAATACAAAAAGTTTTTCTGGTCGTGCAGACTCTTTGTACCTTAAAATTAAATATTCTTCTTAAATTATAACCCCCCACTCGCACATTAAATAATTTTTGTATATTTCCAGGTAAGTTTTCATTTTTGGCCCTAAACATTATCTGTGCTGTTTTAAATGCAACCAAATCTTCTAATTTTAATAATTTTGACTGTAAGAATAATGGATTAGTGTGACCCAGATACCTGACCTTGTGAATAATATGCAGTGCTCTTTTTTGCAGAATAGTTAATGAATGTAGCAAACTTTTATAGTTATTGCCCCAGACTTCTGCACAGTAATTTAAATAGGGTAAGATTAGTGAACAGTAGAGAATGCGGAGTGATTTGTGATCCAGAACCTGCTTAACTTTGTGTAATACCGAAATGCTTTTTGACAGTTTGAATTGTACATGTTTAATGTGTGATTTCCAGCTGATTCTATCATCCATTATAACCCCAAGAAATTTATTTTCATGAACTTGTTCAATTTCAACCCCATTTATCTTTATATTTGCTTGTGTATTTGTTCTGCAATTATCAAATAACATTATTTTGGTTTTGCTCAAGTTTAATGATATTTTGTTCCTGTCAAACCATGTTTTCAGTTTGCCCATTTCTTTTGTTATTTTGTCCAGTAGTTGTTTTAAATTCTCCCCAGAACAAAAAATATTTGTGTCGTCTGCAAACAAGACCAGCCTCAAGGCGTTTAATGTCATTAAATACTTTGTGATCCAACATCCATTCTGTGTTGTCATTGATTTACGTGATGATACACCAACGCCAAATGAGGTTAGGTAAACTATCACAGGATATTGACTTGATTGCACCCATGTGATTAATATATGCCACCACCGTAGTGTGTCAACTTGTAATTGAGCATGCAGATATGCATATTCGCACAATAAGCCTTTAACCCATAAACGCACCTAGTGACTTTAGGTAGTTGATACCATATAACTGAGGGATTGGTAACTCATGCATATCCCATCCGCCTCTGGGATTAGAGATTGGATAGTAACTTCCCATCTTTGCGTACTAGCATCAGTTTGAAATATAACTGAAGGTTTAATGACCCAAAATACTGGAGCAATGCTGAATACTATTTGTCCATCATTGTGACTTTATAGCTTCAGCTGGTAATAGCATAGGTCTGTTAACAATGACCTACATGGTATATGAAAACTTGCTCCTTTGCACGATGTAAGTTCTGATAATGCAAAGGCCCCAATCACGCAGCTGAAAACCACTAAATTGCCAATTACACTGGCCACATGATGAATAAACAACAAGATTGTTACAAGCTTCCATTAAGTCTAATCTTTTGCCCCAGGGCGGAGTCACAGACAATTAATAGAGTTAAAGGTAAATCGCAATCTATAACTCTAGTTGGTATCAACTTAAATTTCTCCGGTGAACCCTGTGAATCTTTTCAGTTATAAACGGATCTGATGTTATCCGTCAGCATTCATGCAAACACAAGTGTAATCTATTACTAACTCGTAACTAGTCCACACACCCCGTGTTTCAGAAAGAACAGACCCACCTACCTCCATGGTTACCGGTGGTCTTGTCGTAAGCCCAAAGGCCCTTTCCTCTCAGGGCCGGCTTGGCCCTTGGCCTACCTCTGCCCAGAGAATCAGCTTTCAAGCTGCCACCAGCTTCAGTGAACCACTTACTGCCAATGGAGTCACTTGACTAGTCCGACAGCTTTACTTCCTCATCCAGGTTTCTACCTGTTTGGCTAGGTCTTCTCCAAGGTGAAGATTCGGCGGCTGGACATAGGTGGTCTACCATCCATGGTCTCCCCAGATAGTGCTGTTCACTGTTGGCACTTTGTTCCTGTAATGGTGTGACGTGAGGTCATTGATGCTACCAAGCTTGTAATGTGAGGGGAACTCTGGCCCCTGGTTCTATACCATAGACTGGAAGCCAACTCTTCCTTGCAGCGGCTCCTCCGTTTGCGTGGATATCGCAACCCTTGATGTCATGACAGAATTCTTGAACCTCTCGCATGCACTCCAGTATGTTTCACGGACATACTTCCAAGTTTGGAGTCAGTCACCCACTGACTGCCTACGCTCCCCTCCTCAGAGAGGGAGATATATTGCAGCCCTGCACCAGGCGCTGCAGTAGGTCCCTGATAAGACCTGCACTGATATGGCCCTGCCTACGGACCATATCAGGATGGAACATCTCCTCCGTGGGATGCCCATGGAGGGGAAACCTCCTTTCCCCTTCCCTATGCTCCCTTCCTCAGAGAGGGAGATATAATGCAGCCCTGCACCAGGCGCTGCCGCGGGCCCCGAGACCCGCGCTGATGCGACTCCGTTCCTTGGAGTGTATCATCTCAGGATGCTCCCCCCTGCAGGGGCGAACCCTCACGGCCGAACTTGTCTGGGTCATCCGGCCTGCCGAGCCGGGTCTCCCCACGGAGCTGGGATTTCCCACAGTCTCCGCAGCCTGGTATCCCGGAGCCGGATTTTCTCCCGCGGAGCCTGGATTTCCCGCGGTCTCCGCAGCCGGGTTTTCCTGAGCAGGTGTTCCCCACGCGGAGCCGGCTTCCCCGTGGCCTCTGCAGCTGAGATTTCCCGAGCAGGGGTTCCCCACGTAGAGCCGGGATACCCCGCTGTTCCCGCAGCCGGGTTTTCCTGAGCAGGGGCTCCCCACGTAGAGCCGGGATACCCCGCTGTTCCCGCAGCCGGGTTTTCCCGAGCAGGGGTTCCCCACGCGGAGCCGGGATTTCCCCGCAGTCTCCGCAGCCAAACGTCAGTTAGCAGGAACTCTATAAAAGAGCTTCCTGCAGGAAAAAGCACAACCTGAAATATAAGTTCGAAACTTACCTTCAGGTTCTGAACTTACCGCTGGAAGGAGCAGCGCGCCTGCCAGCCAGTCGTGTGCCATGCGTTAGACGTAATGACGCGCATGCGGGCTGGCGGGCTTCTATTCACGTAGTCACTCACGTGACTCCGAAGTAAAATTTAGAGATACAGCACAGGAACAGGCCCCTCAGCCCACTGAGTCTGTGCTGACCAGCGATCACCATTACACTGGCACACACTACACATTAGGGAAAATTTACAATTGTTACTGAAGCCAATTAACCTACAAACCTGTACATCTTTTTAAGAGTGTGAGAGAACTAGCCAGCTGGGTAAAAACCCATGCGGTCACGGGGAGAACATACAAACACCATACAGGCAGCACCCGTAGTCAGGATCGAATGCCAGGTCTCTGCCACTGTAAGGCACCAACTTTACCACTGCGCCACTGGGCCGCCCTTGGCTATATCTACTATTACTTACAGGAAGTAACTATTACATCAGGATTTTCTGGTCACTGCTCCAAATAAAAGTACTCTCTGAAAAACATTGCAAACTGTGAAGATCTCAATGAAAGCACGTAATGAAACGACCGCCCAGAAAGTACTGCACCAAGGATCTGAGGCAGATTGTTCTGAGATTTTGAATTGACATACCTCCTGCTTCCCTGCAGGAGAGCCTCATTGCCCACCGCCTCTGCTGAAAGACCTCAAACCAATTCTGCCATGCTTGGCCAGTGGCCATCAATCAGAGGTAACCAGCCTCCATCACAGTGAACCTTACATTTACAGTTCCTAGCTATGGTCATGCCTGCTGCTGAAAACATTTCTCTGCTCTTTTTGTCACATGCTTCCATAATCGTAAAGACCTTTATCAGGCGAACCTTAGGTCTTCCCGTTTCTGGGATAAGTTGCGCAATCTGTTCAATCTCTCCTGACTGTTATAAACGTTCACTCCTAGTATCATTCCAGTAAATCTCTGCATGCTCTATATTTACTTGACAACTGAAACCTTTCACAGTGTGAACAGAAGTGATTAAAGAACATACCAGGACAGTTTATGGATCATTAGGTGTGATTTTTCTGCCAGCCGACATCCTTTATCACTCCAACCAGAAGTGTGCAACGGAGAGTTATAACCAGTGGTATGGTTCAGTTAATAATCAAATTCAATGCAAAAATCCCAACCCGCTTTCTCATTCATTACTGAAACTATTATTACAACCATTGGAATTTCCATTGGAATTAAGCCAAACCCCCCCCCCCCCCCCTCCCCCCCAACAAGAGAGAGATAAAGGATCATCATCCTCAGGCAGGCTGTTGGCATTGTAGCTGACTTGCATTTGCTCTGTTCTGAAGAGTGGAAAGTGATTTCCTCGGTACAGCGAGTGGAACTGCCTCACCACGCCAGAGACCCTGGTTCAATCCTGATGTTGTGTGATGTATATAGAGAGATTGCAAGTGCTGTGATCTTGAGCAAAAAAAAAGTGCTGGAGGATCTCAGCGAATCAGGCAGCATCTGTGGAGGAGAATGGACAGTGATATTTTGGGTTGATCTGAAATGTCGTCTCAGCATTTCCCTGCACAGATGCTGCCTGACCCGTTGAATTCACCCAGCAATTTGTTTTTTTTGTGTATGACCTCACTCTGGCCGTGGAAGAAGCTGAAAGAAAGGTTGGAATGGGAATGGGAAGGGGTAATAAAATGGCTAGCAATCCAAAGTTACAGCTCCTCCTGACAGACAGAGCACACGTGTTCATCAAAGCTTGTATAGAATTTGTGTTTGTGTGAAGTTTGCACTACGTGTGTGAAGTTGCGTGATCATGTGGGTTTCCTCCAGGTGTTCTGGTTTCCTCCCACAATCCCAATGATGTGTGAGTTGGTAGTTAATTGGCCACTGTAAATTGTGGTTGAGTGGTAGAATCTGGGAGGAATTGATGAGAATATGGGGGAAATTAAAAAAAAGTAGATTAATGTGGGATTACTTTGAGTAGATGGCTGATTATTGATGTGAACATTTTAGGCTGAAGGGCCTGCTTTAATATTGTATGTGCGTATGTCTGCATGAATATGTCACGTAGGTGATGTACTTTGTGAGGACTTATATGGGTGAAACATGCACAATAAATAGCAGAGCCCTCAGAGGCACTGAAGAACAGTGTTATCCCTACAGGTTACTGCACTGATACAAAAGGTGGTGAAGAAGGCATTAAGTATACGTCACTTCATTAACGAAGGCACAGAATATAAGAACACAGAGGTTATGTTACAATTTTATAAAACATTGGTTGAGTAATGTGCGCAGTTCTGGTCACTGCACTACAGAATGTCCCACACAACAAATATTTATTTAATTAGGAAATTAAACTATGCTTGCTTTCTGCGTAATTGTTTCAAGTGATTTTCATTGGCGTTAAATCAGGTTATTGCCAGTTGGAATTCTGAACACCATTATTAAAAATTGTAATAGCTGCCGTTAAATCCACTTTCCGACCTTCTAATAAAAGTGCATCAGGCTGCAGGCGGAAATTCTTCAAGGAATACATTTATTGGAAAAACATGGAGTAACTTGTAATACAGGTCCATGATGATTTTTCAACTACAAATTTTATTGGAAACTTGAAGTGCAATTTAACCAGGGCGTCATGATGGCGCAGCAGTAGAGTTGGTGCCTCACAGCCCCAGAGACCTGGGTCCAATCCCGACTACGGGTGCTGTCTGTACGGAGTTTGTACGTTCTCCACGTGACCGTGTGGGATTTCTCCGAGATCTTCGGTTTCCTCCCACACTCCAAAGACACACAGGTTTGTAGGTTAATTGGCTTGGTATAAGTGTAAATTGTCCCTGGTGTGTGTTAGAGTACAGGAATCATGGGTCGGCGTGGTCTCAGTGGGCCGAAGTATCTCTAAACTAAACTAAACTAAAATATCGAGCATGAGAGGACTATGGTTAAGTTACTGGACAAGTGGCCAGAGTTTGGGACCATTGATCCAGAGACATGAGTTTGAATCCCATCTTGACAGAAAGGGAATATAAATTCAAGGAATTAAATATAATACTGGATTTAACAAAAAAACAGCCTCGCGATCAGCAACCATGAAACCACAGGATTGTGGGTCACCAAAATCCTTATGGGCAAAAATCTGCTGTCCCCTCCTGGTCCGACCGAGCTCCTTGTCCATGCCGACCATCAAGTGCCCATCTCTGCTAATCCTATTCACCAGCATTGGTGTACAGTCTATGTTCTAAATGTTGTGAGGGTATCTGTGTCCACTCCCTCACTCAGCTGTGCATCCAACTATCCTCTGGCTGAAACATTTTATCCACAATTACCCCCCCCCCCCCCCCAACCTCTAATCCCTTACCCTATCTATTCCCCTTCGTAATCTTCCTTAACTCCATCGAGTTTCGCTTTCTGCCTCCTCCATTCAGCAGCAATGAGTGGTGGACAATAAATGCTGGCATTGCCAGGGACGATCACATCCAGTATATGGAGCAGGGTCCTCCTTTCCTTTCCTCCCAGAGATGCTGCTCAACGTGTCGAGTGCCTCCAGCAGATTGTTTGTTGCTCCAGATTCTTGTGTTGCCTGTTTTATTGTGGACAATTTTCCCAGCATTATCCATTCTTATTTCAGATATGCAGTAAAAAACAAACATTGAGCATAATTTCACAACAGGTCCCAATACAGAAATGCATTTAAACAAATTGGGCTTTCTCCATTAAGGAGCAGACAAACTATGTGCAACTGTTGCACAGATTATCGTCAGCAAGAATGATACTATTAAAAAATGTTAAAGCATAAGTAAGTGACTTGTAACATGGAGTGAGGGTCTGGAAGCTTTGTCTTCCTTGCATTAGCAGCCAGGACCGCTCGGCCAAAGGACTCAATCATGGGACATCGCATTTCTGATCACATAGAAGAAGATTGTATAGGTGTTCGCTTAACCCATCCCAATGTGAAAGCAAGCAGAAACAAGAGACACTCCAAGAGCTTTAGCTCCCCCTGTTGTGCTGAAACATCTCACTGCAATCACTGTTTTACTAGTTTAACAGATCATGAGAAGCATAGTTAGGGCAGATAATCAAAATTGTTTACTCGTGAAAGAGGAATCAGAAACAAGAGAGCACAGTTTTAAAGTGAGAGGATTGAGTTTTAAGTTACTGGTTAGTGTTGTGTAGTGTTGAAGAGCCTAATATTAGCTGGGATTGTTAGTTAGGTGATAAGGTTGTCATGGATGGGCTGCTCTGAAGGTTGTGGTTTCCATGTGGTTAATTCTATGACTCTTTTCTTTGAGAATAAATCCTTCCCAAAACATTTTCCTACCTATAATGTGATGACCAGACTTGCATACAAAACTCCAAGTGCAGCCTAGCCAAGGTTTGATAAAGTTACAACATAACCTCGCAAATTTTATATTCTAGTGATTTGACAGTTCTGAAATAGATCGGCACTAGATCAGTATAGACGAGTGTGTGTTGGTCGACATGGACAAGGTGGGTCAAAGGACCTCTTTCAATGCAGTCTGACCACAACTCTAAATGGCAGTCCAGTGCAGTTGACACCCGTGTTATGGCCATTGGAGGAACAGAAATGTACTTTTACAGAATTTTAAAATCTCTATGAAAAATTTGAAATGTGCAATAAAATTCACTCTCACAAATCTGTATGAAAAAGTAAAAAAACAAATACAAATGATTTTTTCAACTCGCTTTTCGTGTCTCATGCACAGATGAGATGACTTTGCATTATAGAAACTTACAAAATTCTTAAGGGGTTGGACAGGCTAGATGCAGGAAGATTATTCCCGATGTTGGGGAAGTCCAGAACTAGGGGTCACAGTTTAAGGATAAGAGGGAAGTCTTTTAGGACCGAGATGAGAAAATCATTTTTTACACAGAGAGTGGTGAATCTGTGGAATTCTCTGCCACAGAAGGTAGTTGAGGCCAGTTCATTGGCTATATTTAAGAGGGAGTTAGATGTGGCCCTTGTGGCTAAAGGGATCAGGGGATATGGAGAGAAGGCAGGGATGGGATACTGAGTTGGATGATCAGCCATGATCATATCGAATGGCGGTGCAGGCTCGAAGGGCCGAATGGCTTACTCCTGCACTTATTTTCTATGTTTCTATGTTTCTATTATGGAAAACCATGATTCGGCCCATTTTCTAGGGACACAACCTCTCCGTAACACGACGGCCGCTCGTACTGAGCCCATGAAGCCTCCAGTTCAATACCAACCCTACAGGCTTTGGGGTGACTGGAAAGGGCATGGGCCAGAAAGGAGGAATTTATCCTAAATTACTGCTGACTGGCTGTCCCTGCTCTAAAGTCAAGCAGCCCTGCTGGTTGTAATTCCAATCTACCATCCTCCCACCCCTCCCGATATTCTTCAACAATGAGAATCCAGGAGAACCGAGCAACCATTGTACAAGAATACACCAAGAAAATATGTTTTTAAGGCACTTTGATGTAAAACTATGTAACTGTTAGATGTTGCAGGGGATAATTCTAAGAACATATGCCTCGCATTCACATAAAAACTTTCTGTACTGGTTGCGACCTCCTTTCAGGCAAGTGTGGTGGCCACCTAAAGTGGGATCTTGCTGCAGAATGGAGGAAGAGACAGGCTTGGCAATCCCAACCAACAGGTATTCATTTGAATAGTTTAAGGGTACATGGTCAATGGGAGTAGTCTCTCCCCAGTCATGCTCACGTTTCTGTTCATCCTTTTCTGGCCATTGGATGTGGCAAGTGCCACCAGCCCAGCCATGGCACAATTCTGGTGTCTGTCTCAAGTGTCTGACTCTTAGAGCTGTCTCAAACTCAGCCTCAGGGACAGGCTGAAGGATATAAATCTCACAACTCTCTGGGTGAAAAAGTTTTTCCTCGTCTCAGTTCTAAATGGCCCACCCCTTATTCTAAAACTGTGGCCTTGGTTCTGGACTCCCCCAACATCGGGAGCATGTTTCATGCATCTAGCATGTCCAATCCCTTAATCATTTTATATGTTTCTATAAGATATCCTCTCATCCTTCTAAATGTCAGTGAATACAAGCCTAGTCATTCCATTCTTTCAACATATGACAGTCCCACCATCATACCCTCTCATCTAAGCAGCATTATGGTAAACCCTTTCTTCACTGTCTGCAAAGCCTGCACATCTTTCCTGTAATGGGGTGACCAGAATCTGCATATCCTTCCTGTAATGGGGTGGCCCAGATCTGTACATCCTTCCTGTAATGGAGTGCAATACTCCAAATGCAGCATAATCAAAGTTTTATAAAGCTGCAACATGACTTCCCAACTCATATACTCAATGGCCCAACCTGGGCGCTGCAGTGTCTGGGTCCATGTGTGAGAGCGGTGGAAAGGCCTCCATGTATGTTTGCAATTGTAAAAACTTGTCCATGTCAAAGGGGGCCTTGTTCAAGAAGGAACTGCAGATGCTGGAAATTCGAAGGTAGACAAAAATGCTGGAGAAACTCAGCGGGTGCGGCAGCATCTATGGAGCGAAGGAAATAGGCAACGTTTTGGGCCGAAACCCTTCTTCAGACTCAAGTCAGGTCTGAAGAAGGGTTTCGGCCCGAAACGTCGCCTATTTCCTTCACTCCATAGATGCTGCCGCACCCGCTGAGTTTCTCCAGCATTTTTGTCTACCTTCAAAGGGGGCCTTAGTCCTTGTGTGTGGTCGAATGTTCTAGACTGTGGGTCTCAGACAATCCCACCATCATGAGCTGATCTGCTTTAATTACAATTATAATCTGCATGGCTCACATCAAAAGAGGCAATGTAAGTCAGGAAACAAGGCCAGAGGGAAGTGGAGAGACCTACAATGGAACGGCAGTGTGAGCCCTTCCCTTGGCAGAGGAGTCAGAAACAGTCCAAAATGAGGTAATGTCACTGCTGTAGTTGTGGGAAGATAGTCCACAGTGGATTGGTTAGGCAGGCCAATGTGCAGTGGAGGCCGATTCACTGGATGCATTCAAAAGAGAGTTAGATAGAGCTCTTAGGGCTAGCGGAATCAAGGGATATGGGGAGAAGGCAGGAACGAGGTACTGATCGTCGATCAATCCATGATCACATTGAACGGCGGTGCTGGCTCGAAGGGCCGAATGGCCTACTCCTGCACCTATTTTCTATGTATCTTTGTATCTATGATGAGAGGCAGAGATAGGGTAGACATTGGACCTTTTTACACAGTGACAGGCAGATGCCTGGTATGTGCTGCCAGTGGTGGTTGTGGAGGCAAATACAATACCACCTTTTCAGAAGCTTTTAGACAGGCACGTGGATATGCGAGAATGGTGGGATATAGATCACATGCAAGTAGAGGAGATTATATATTTAACTTGGCATCATGTTGGCCGCAGCCATTGTGGGCCAAGGGGCCTGTTCCAGTGCTGTACTGTTCTCGGTTGCCCGAGACCCACAGTCTAGAATATTCTACCACACACTAGATCCAAGGCGTGGACAAGGTTTACAACTGTAAACATACATAGAAGCTCGAGGATCTAGGTTTAAGTTTATTATTCTCATGTGTTCCAGGGTGCAGTAAAAAGTTTTGTTCTGCATGCTATCCAATCCGATCAAATAATATGACATAAATATAATCAAGTCAAATTCATACAATAAATAGAACATGTTGAAGATGCAGAGCACAGAATATAGTTCACAGCATTAAAGCACATCAGTTCTATAAACAAAGTCCAATGTCCACAATAAGGTTGAGGTGAATCGTCGAGTACCACAGCGTATGGAAGGACAATTAAGAAGCCTGAGCAGGGAGAACATGGAATGACCAGGGTAGGATGTCTTTAATTATTTTGGCTGCTTTTCCGATGCAGCATGAAGTGTCAATGGGCTCAGGATTAAACCAGAGGCACCGGAGGTCAGGATTGAACCATGTCACTGGAGCTGTGAGGCAGCTATTCTAATTGCTGACCAGTGGTTAAGATGTGAAATGAAACAAATTGGTCTCTCCAATCAGCTAAAGCCATCATAGCAGCCGTCTGATCCTTGCCCTTCCTTCCATCTCACCCTTACACTCTTCATCTTCTCCCACCATCAAGAAGAATGGCAGAGACCAAGGCATCTCCAATGAGTGCAGACAAGGCCTTGATCCATGGCCCAGCCTCTCCCTTTTCCCCGGCCAAAGCCTAACCTCCAGAGTTCTTCAGCCTGAGACCTCTGAACCGGGCCCTGAAATAGGAGGAGAGGGGAGCATCTGGTCCCTTGTCAGAGCCCCAGGGCTCAGATACGATTGTGCGAGACAGCAACCAAAACAGACCAAGTTCAGGTTCAGGTTTATTGTCATATGCGTGAGTATGGTGAGGTACAAGTACAGCAGCTTCACAGGCACATAGACTCAGACAAACACACTGAAACAAATTATACATAAGTTATGCATAAATCATACCTAAAATTCTATAAGAAAGCTGTGCAAAATGACATTAAAACAAAAAAAACGATTAGAAAATTATCAAGTCTGTAGTGCAAGAGATAGTGCTGTTTTGTACCACAGTTGGGGTAGGATTTGGGTTGTCTAGGATGGTTCAAGAACCTGATAGTTGGAGGAAAATGGCTGTTCCAGAACTTGGTGTTATGGGATGTCAGGTTTATGCACCTTGTACCCGATGGTAACAGTGAGAGGAGGGGATGGCCCGGGTGTTGGGGATCCTTAATGATAGATACCACCTTCTTGAGGCATCACCTCATGCAGATGCTTTTGATGGGAGAACAAGACCTGGTCTATATTGCCCCAACACATGTTTTGCACTGGAATGTCTATATACGTCTAATGAAACCTAATGTAGGCTGGAAACTGGTACAACTAATGGAGAAGGGTCCCGACCCAAAACGTCAACTCTCCATTTCCCTCCACAGATGCAGCCAGACTCGTTGACCAGCTTTTCATAATTTTGCTCAAGGTTCCAACATCTTCGTCTCTTGTGTCTCCACTACTAATGACACACTGCCTTTAATTAATTTCATTATCAGTAAATGGTTTGACCCATGTTCATTGTCACCAGTAAATTAAACAAATGGTTTTGCAATTATAAGTATAACTCTCGGATTGGCAGAGTTTAGCAGTCATGCAGTTTATTGATGCATTGTCACCGCATAACATGCGACCCTTTATTCCTACCCGAGAGTGAGTTGCGTTCCTGACACATGTCTTGGAATTAAATGGTCACATTTATTTCACTGTTGGCACCACAATGCATGAGACTTTGAAAAACGTTGTCTTCAAGTCACAGTCGATCGAGTCTGTGCCACGTCACAAAGCAATCCCATTCGCCACTAATTTCCTAAAAACCCGGTCTCCCCATCTTCCCTTCAACTCCCCCAAGATTTTTACCACCCAACTACACACTAGGTTAACTTAAAGTGACCAATTAACCTACCAGCCCGTAAGTCTTTGGGACATGGGAGGAAACCAGAGCACCCGAGGGAAACCCATACGGTCACAAAGAGAACGTGGTAACTCCATACAGGCAGCACCTGAGGTCAGGATCGAACCTGAAAACTCAAAGAGTCTCAGTGGCAGCTTCAGTGGAGAGGTGCTGTCTGACTGGATGATAAGCATTCCGTCTGATGTTAAGAGACACACTCTAATGCAAGTTATTCGCCCTTAAGAACTAAGGTGCTGGAGCAATTTGTACTTTTATTCTGCCATCCTTGAAATAGCCCAAGAACCTGATGAATTCTACAGTCTATGTAAAATTATATTTTCATTTAACATGGAATAGTTTCTTTGCCTCAAATGAACTTCAGCATGGCAAGTGAGGAATTAGTAGAATACTTGAGTATAAAAGTAGGTCTTTATAATGGTTATAGAGCCAGAGAATCCTAAGGTCAAAGCACATAGGAAATAATTCATTCAGGCCACCACATCCACACCAACCAGTGTGCACCCATCTGTAGTAACGTCATCTTCAGCACTTGGTTGGTAGCCTTCTATGCCAAGCCAATTCAAGTGCTCATCCAGACACTTCTTAAATGGTGTCTATCAACCGCTTCCACCACTCTACCCAGCAATGCAGGATAGATGGCAAGCTCAGTTCTTTTGATTGTTTAGTTTAGTTTAGTTTAGTTTAGTTTAATTTAGAGATATGGAAACAGGCCGTTCGGCCCAATAACAATACGGAAATAGGCCCTTCGGCCCAACAAGTCCGCACCGTCCAGCGAGCACTGCACAGTAACACTATCCTAAACGAACTAGGGACAATTTACAATTTTACCAAGCCAATTAGCCTACAAACCTATACGTCTTTGGAGTACAGGAGGAAAGCGGATCTCCCGGAGAACACCCACGCAGGCCACAGGGAGAACGTACAACTCTGTACAGAGAACACCCATAGTCAGGATCGAACCCGGGTCTCTGGTGCTGTAATGCAGCAAATCTACATTGTGCCACCATGCCGCCACCGTGCTGTGCCGTTAGTGAAGTCCTATTCATTCACAGAAACATTTGCTCAATGATCCTGAACATTAATGTTGATTTATTGGTGTTTCAGCCAATGTTGCAAATTTCTGTTCCTCCCGATACCCTCTCAATAAGATTTGCCCGAGACAACTGAGTTTAACAAAAGAGGAACCTATACTTTTTTGTGGGTTTAACCCTGAAGGTTTGAGTAAACAGTGGAAGTGGTCACAGAGTAATATAGCACAGAAACAGGCCCATTGAGTCCACACCAACCATCCATTTACACTACATTTATTTAAAAGTGTGATGGGTTACTAATAGGGGTAATATCAAATTATCTGGGAAATTTGCCAGTCAAGCATTACCCGAGTCCCAAGTGTGCCGGATTATTGGAGTTTTACTGTATTATGTTGCACAGAAGATGTGAGGTATGGATAGCACAAAAGGAATATCTGTAGTAGGATGAGACCTGATGAGTTAGTTGCAATTAGATGCTCATTATGTATCTTTGTCTGTGTTATTTGTGGCTAATAGCAAGGTGTGGGTAGTGAGGAGGCAGTGAGGAAGGATTGGGAAGGGTTATGAGATGGTCTGGCGTGATAAAGGGAGATTAAATGGATGTGAAGGTCATTTCAGGAAGAAATGGCTGAATGGTCTCTGCTAATGATGTACTAGAATTTATACTTCTCATCATTCTTTATAAAACAAATTTCAAGAAACTAATTGTGTACCTGCAACCTCAAGACTGCTTCCCCATATTGCTCTCTTGGTTTTTCATCAAAACATAGGCAATTATCAAAACCACCCATCAGTTTCGTAGAGACAGAGAGCCAAACAGCACAGAAGCATTCCCTTCGGCCCACCAAATACGTGCGAACCACCAAGCATTTATCCACATTAATCTTATTTATTTCTCTTGCCTCAAATTCTACCCCTCACAAACTAGGATATTTTAATTACAGTAAGAATTTAACTTACCAAGCCACGTCTTTGGGATGTGGAAGGAAACTGGAACACTTGAAGGAAACCCACACGGTAACAGGGAGAATGTGCCATTTCCAGAGGTCAGGATTGAACCAGGGTCACTGGAGCTATGACGCAGCCATTCCAATTCCTTAGCTATGGATACTTTGTGAGATGTTCGCCTGGTTTAGATGACAAAGTTATCTGAACACGCAAAGAGCTGTGAAAGTTTACCAGCTGAGAAAGACTTTTGCTTAGAAATCTTAGAAATCACACTGCACATTGTTTAGCAGCCAACGCAAAGAACAATTTGATCTCTCCAATCAGCAAGGGCAAGGGCACCACACCGGCAGTCTGATCCTTATAAATGCTGTATCTAATTCAATGGAACCATTTGTCCCAAACTATAAGTGAACTATTCAATTGTAACCTTTAAAATTATATTCAGTCATGTGATGTTATCTTTATACGTAATGGGAAAAATAAAAAGATCAATGTACTTTGGTCCCTCCTGTGTATTTACTGTAATTAATAAGGACCTTAAACATCGACAGCTCCCGTTTCCGTGGAGCTAATTCAAAGTTACAATGATCACCTGTTACTTATAATCCTTACCATCACAAGAGATAGGAAGTTCTGCCCAATGTCTTGACGAAACAAAACCATACTAAAGGAGCTGTCCCACTGCAGCGACCTAATCCGCGTGTTAAGAAGAGTGCGGTCGACCTTCAAGCTCGAGGGCACTCGCCTGGAAAACCTCGAGCTGGATCGACCGTCAGCGATGAAACCACGAGCTGGATCGACCGACCGCGCACACAAACACATCGCAAAGGCGGGGGCAGGGAAAGCGGGGGAGCGCTGTCTGAAATTCACACCCGCGATGAAGAGGAAGGTAAACGGCTGCCACAGTGTATGGTAAGTCCTTTCGAGAGCGCGGGGGGGGGGGGGGGGGGCGGTGGCAGAGAAGGGGAGAGAAGGGGAGAGATGGGGAAAGAGGGGGAAAGAGGGGAAAAGAGGGGAAAAGAGGGGAAAAGAGGGGAAAAGAGGGGAGAAGAGGGGAGAAGGGGAGAGAAGGGAAGAGAAGGGAAGAGAAGGGAAGAGAAGGGAAGAGAAGGGGGAGAAGGGGGGAGAAGGGGGGAGAAGGAGTGGAGACACTTTTAAGAAGTATAATAAAGTTTAGCGTGCATTTTACCTACCGGTCGGTTTTCCCTGGTCCTGAAAACTCCAATGAGCCAATCAAGATGCCCGGTCATAGAATAGAATGCCATTTTATTGTCACCATACACATGTACAATGAGATTAAAAGCAGCTCGTAGTCAGTGCAGACATGTAATTAGTTCAAAAAACAAAGAAACAAAACAAAACAAAAGGGGGGGGGGATAAGGTGCACAGTTCTGCGGCGCTATATACATATCTATAAAAAGACAATGGGTGAATAGAGTGAATAAATAGGATTCCTATATACAGTATGGGTTATTGCACATATTAAAAATTACAGTTACAGTACAAATTACAGTAGGTGGATAGATGGTAGTCCGGGGGTTAAGCTGTGAAGTCAGTGCATGTGTGAGTTCAGAGAGGTTATGGCTTTTGGAAAGCAACTGTTCTTGAGTCTATTTGTCCTTGTTCTGATGCACCTATAGCGCCTCCCTGAGGGCAGCAGGTCGAATCAGCGAAGGAGATTGCCTACGGCTGCCCTCGACTGCCTGTAACTAAATAGCGACCCCACTCCACTGCACTACGAGTCAAAAAGAACCATGCCGACCACATTTAACTCGCGGAAATTTTTTCAATATGCTTAAATTTTTTCCGCGACCTACCTGAGGCCACGAGTATTCGGAAACTTCCCTCGAGCATGAAGGAGAGTTCCAGTGACCTCATAGGACCTCCTAGGACCTCGTGTCGACCATGCTGCGAGTTTGAGTCGAGGGCAAACTCGTCTAAACTCGCAGATTAGGTTGCCACAGTGGGACAGCCCCTTAAGGCAGCTGTTAACATCCTGCTTTTAGAACCTTGTTGTGTGCAAGATGACAGCAGCATGACCTACGCTGAAAACACTTTGAAGTCTGTGAGGTTTGCCAAAGTCTGAGATTGGGGAAACCACTACAATGCCGAATTCCTTCTTCACGCGGAAGACCGAAGGCAGAGAAACAGGCCTTTGATTGCTACATTCGCCCTCTGCATTTTATCCCCTTTGAGTGATGTATTCCGAATCTAGATATTAAAATATTGTAAAAACCATGCAATGGATGTTCTCACAGTCACAACTGGTATTTTTTTAAGGCAATAACTTCTCATAGTTTAACCGATTCCAAAGAGCCAAAACAAACACCCATCAAGTGTGCAATTAGAATAGTCATGAATTCAACAAGTAAAGGTGCCTGAGTCGATAAGGAGCAGAAGAAGCAGTGGTCAGGAACTATGAGCACAGTATACTTTTCAGCTGTTATATTACTGTGGATAGAAAACTTTCAAACCTCACTAAAACACGTCTCTTGTGCACTGAAGTCCGTTCTATTTCCACTTGTCTTCGCTAAAAACAAAATGCAGCTATAGCCTTTCACAGAGTACAAGAGTAAATAAGTAATGAGGCTAAGTAGACATACTTCAAAGATTGACAGTACTTAAGGTAACCTGGATGGCTTGCACATTGGATTACCGTTAGAAGTGAAGGTGGAAATTGCAGAGGTCTGAGTATAAAACTTCTCATCTTCTGCCAGGTTTGGAACTGGGCCAGAGTACTGGAAGATTTAAAATGTTGCTAGAAAATTCCCCATCGTGCTGGGAAACTCTGTGAACTACATTGATCTGGAGGCAAACTAATTAGCTCTGAAAAAGAGTAAATTGATGTCAGCAAGGATTTATTGAAAATAAATTGTGTTCAGAGAGTTCTTTGATGATCCAATCTGATTTGTACATTTTTTGCTTCATGTACAAAAGATAATTGACAAAATGCCAGATAATATATATTTACACACTAAAACTACAGAAGCAAGGATACAAACTATTCAAAACAGGGAGTGGTGATGGATATCATTTATTAGACTAACATCCCAGGGATCAGCAGGGGGGCAGTTTCTCATTCTCTTCTATGTTAATGACCCGGATTTGGATAAACAAGTTGCAATTTCAAAGTACAGAGGTTACATAAAACATGGAAAATTGTAAATCCTTAAGATTTTGGTAACAGACCTCAGGAAGATAGAGAAATGAGCCAACAGCAGGTGAAATATAATGTGGTGTGAAGAGGTGCATTCTGCTAGGTGATAGTTCTGCATGATGTTGCCAGCATTGAAAACAATGCTGTGACAAGTGACAGTGCAGTGGCCAAACCAAGCTATGAAACCTTTAGGATACCTTTTATGGTGCATCTGGTAAGAATTGGTAAGAATCATTGAAGACATGCAGAGTTTTCTTAGTCTTCTAAGGAAGTAGAGGTGTTGATATGCTTTCTTGGCCATAGCATCAATGTGGATCAGGACATATTTTTGGTGATATTTACATCTAATAGACACATTATCAAAAATCCAGTAGACTGGTCAAACACCATTTGCTTTTAATGAATTAATGTTAACTCCTCTATCATATTACTATTTTCTAAGTGTCTTGATAACACATCCTCCATTATAGATTCCAATCATTTCCAGATTACTTACATGAGGCTAATAGATCAAAGTTCCCTTTTTCGCACTTCTTCGTTTCTGCTACTCTCCAATCTCCAGGAACCAATTCAAAATCTGCAGACTTTTGGAAAATGATAATCAGAGCACTCATTATCTCCACAAAACCTCTTTCCAAAATCTGAAATATAGATCATTGGCTCCTGGGATTTAGTAGTTTTCACATTTAATAGCCTTTCATTCAATGTTCCAGCATCTTTGAGGAAGGAGATGTTGATGAAGCTCCGATCTCTTTAGTTGTTTAATTGTGAATTAAAGAAACAGAATTTGGACAGGCAAGTACTGATTAAGAACTGTTAGCATGACTTTATGTGTGGGGAATTGTATCTCATGAATTTGAGTGTGTTTTCTAAAGAGGTGAACAAGAGAATTGATATGGGCAGGGTGGGAGATGTTGGCTATGTGGACTTTAGCAAGGCCTTTGACAAAGTCCTGCATGGTAGGCTTCCTCAGTTTGGTTTAGTTTAGAGCTGCAGCATGGAAACCGGCACTTCAGTACATGAAGTCCACGCCAACCTCACACACTAACACTATCATACACACACTCGGGAAAATTTACAAATTTACCAAAGCCAATTGACCTACAAACCTGTACGTCTTTGGAGTGTGGGAGGAAACTGGACAACCTGGAGAAAACCCACGCAGGTCAAGGGGAGAACGTGCAAACTCCGTACATACAGCACCCATAGTCAGGATCGAACCTGGGTGTCTGGTGCTGTAAGGCAACAACTCTACTGCTGCACCACCGTTCTCTGTAAAGTTAGATCACATGGGATCCAAGGTGAGCTAGTCAAATGCAATTAAAATTGGCTTGGAGGGAGAAGTCAGAGGGTTGAAAATTGCTTTACAGTTTGGCTTCCTGTGACGAGTGTTGCGTCACAGAGATTGATTCTGGGTCCACTGTTGTTTGGCGCCTATGTTCATAATTTGGAAGATCTAGATCAACTGGGCAAGTGGTCCAAGGGATGTAATTTAATTCAGACAAGTACAAAGTGGTGCCTTTTGGTATTCTACACCAGGCAAGACTTACACAGTAAATAGCAGGGTCCTGAAGAGTGTTGTAGAACAGAGAGTCCCAGAGATATAAGTACATAGTTTACTGAAATTCGTGATATAAATAGAAAGAGTAATTAAGAAAGTATCCAGCATGCTTGCCTTCATCAGTCAGGGCACATAATTCTCTGACATTTTCGCCACATCTTCCCATCTCCACTCCTTTCTGCTTTCCACAGAGACCATTCCCTCTGATTTTCTGGTTAACTCATCCCTCCCTATCCAAACCTCCCCCGCCCCTTCACCAAAACCGCAGGAGATGCAGCACCTATTCCTATAACTCCGACCAAGGACCCCAACAGTCCTTTCAGGAGAGGCAGAGGTTCACTTGCACGTCCTCCAACCTCCACAACTGTTTCTTCTGTGCCAGGTGTGGACTCCTATATATCAGTGAGACTAAGCATAGGCTCGGCGATAGTTTCGCTGAACACCTCCGCTCAGTCCACCTAGGCTTACGCAATCTCTTGGTTGTTAAACATTTTAGCTCCCCTTCCCATTCCCACACTGACCTTTCTGTCCTGTCAGAGTGAGACCCAATGCAAATTTGAGGAACTGCACCTCATACTTCACTTGGGCAGCTTACAACTCGGCAGTATGATTATTGATTTCTCTGACTTCAAATAACCCTTGCTTTCCTTTTCTCTCTGTCCCTCCATCACCCTGGTTCTCCAACTAGTTTCACCGTCCTCCTGATTAATTTTACTGATTGTATGCCTCGTAGTCAACTTCCCCTCAGCTAACAATGAACCATTCTACAATTTCTTGAATATTGTCTGCTTTGATCTGTCATTTTCACACCTACCCTTCCATATCTCTAGTTTCCCTCTTCCCTGACTCTCACTCTGAAGAGGGGTCTCAACCCAAAACGTCGCCCATTCCTTCTCTCCAGAGACGCTGCCTGTCCTGCTGAGTTACTCCAGCATTTTGTGTCCAGCTTCACTGAGTGTATGAGTTGGGAGATCATATTACATATGTACAAGATGTTGGTGAGACTGTAGTTGGAATATTTTGTCCAGTTCTGGTTGCCAGCAGATAGAATGGATGTAATTGGGCTGGAAAGAGTGTAGAAACCAGTCACGAGGAAGTTGCAGTGATTGAAGGGCTTGAGATAAAGGGAGAGATTTGATACATTGGAGCTTTTTTTGAATAGAGTATAAAAGCCTGACGTTCTGTGATGTGGTGGGCCAATGTTGAGATGAAGGAGATAGAGAACTTAATAACATGATCTTATGACAATAACCTCTCCTTCAATGTCAGCAAGATGAAGGAGCTAGTTATTGACTTTAGGAAGCATGGTGGTGTAAATGCCCAATCAGCATCAATGGTGCTGAAAACAAAATGGTTGAGAGATTCAAGACCCTTGGTATTAATATTGTCAATGATCTGTCGTAGACCGATCTCACTGATGAAACAGCCAAGAAAGCACACCAAAGCTTCTAATTCTTGACAAGACTGCCTTCCCACCATTGAGTCTGAAGAAGGGTCTCGAGCCAAAACATCGCCTATCCATGTTCTCCAGAGAAGCTGCCTGACCTGCTGAGTTACTCCAGCACGTTGTGTCTATTTTTCCCACCATTGACTCCACCTACACTTCATGCAGCCTTGGAAAAGCAACAAACATAATCAGAGACTTGTCCCACCCTGGTAATTTATTTTCCCAGCTCCAGTACAGCGGAAGGAACAGCAGATTGAAAACACGCACCAGCAGACTCAGGAACAGCTTCTTACTCTTTGTTATCAGACTTCTGAATGGTCCTTCAATGGCAATCGTGCTGTCCCATTCAGCTCTACTCCATTGTGGACATTGGACTTTATCTGTGAAACTAACGTGCTACAATGATGAGAAGTATATTCTGCACGTTGTATATTCCCCTTTGCCTTATCTATTGTACTTGAATTTGACGATTGTATTTATGTATGTTTTTTCTGATCTGTTTGGAAAGCTTTTCCACACATGACAAATTAAACCTCAACCTATAACTAATCTTTAAGGCGTGTATAAAATTTTGAGGGGAGTGCAGAAGGTGGGCGGTCCTAGTTTTTTCCCTCGGGTAGGGAAACTAAAACTAGAGGTCATCAGTTTAAGGCAAGTGGGTAATGATTTAAAGGGGACTGGAGGGCCAAGTCCTGCTCACAGAGGGTGATGGATATATGGAATGAGCTGCCAGAGGAAGTGGTAGAGTTGGTTACAATTACGACTTTTTAAAGACATTTAATCAAATACATGGATAGAAAAAGTTTAGAGAGATATGAGCCACATGCAGGCAAATGAGACTAGCTCAGGCAGGCAACTTGATCTGATTGCACGAGTTGGGCTAAAAGGTCTGCTTCCAAGCTGTATAACTTTTATGTCTCTATAACTGATGAGCTCTGGGTCATGCACTGCCTTAATCCATCAATAACGTGCTGTTTCCATAACTTAATGCGCATGAACCTGTGCTGTAATTTTATCAGGTTGTAACTTGAATGCAAAATTCTCCTTTACTCTTGGAAATCTCTGGCTCATCACACCTCAAGGTGGAGAAGGAGGATTTGGGATGGTTTTGAGAATCTCAAGTTCATGCTGGGAGAACACAGAGGCCCTGCATATGCGTTTTCTGTGACATGTGCACAACAGTATCTTAGAGCATCAGTGACAGAAGGAGCAGACCACCTGCCATGTATCCCCCCCCCCCCCCTCCAATCAGTCACCTCCTGCCTCACATGGAGCAGAGGCTGTGGTTCCCACATTGGCAAGTCATACTCAGTCTCAGGGTACTGCCAAGAAGACTTCATTTTCTCTCCAGGACTGGAAGGGTTAAATATAAGCACACCATCAACTTTCACCATATGTTACTTTCTTCACTTGATTATGTATGTGCAGAATAAACCTAGTTTAGTGTGCGCAACCCAATATCAGAGGGAATTGTGATGTGACCAGCGTTGACTTTAAATGGATCAATAACTAATTAAAGGAGCAGCACTTATTGTACAGCTTGCAAGAAAGGTCACCAATGATCCTATTGCTTTTTCAGGAGTCTGTCGTCACTTGGAGTTGTGGTAATAAATAAATACAGGATCATCCACTCAGTGTACAAAGGGCAACACACAGTCAGTGATATTTACTCTGGCTGTTGAGTATTTTGTGAGATACTTTACTCAGACTGACCTGACCACATGAGTATTGTTGATAAATCTCACTTTATTCTCAAATGCTATGGATGCTAAAATCTGAAACAGAAATATAACATTCCAGAAATATTAGGAGGAATTGCAGAGATAGGAACAGACTTCCAGTAAGTAGCCTGTTTATACTCTGATGGAAACTCATTGCTAGAAATAATAAATGTACTTCTATCTTGCCTGGTGAGCTTTTCCACCCATTTCAGGTTTTATCTAATGCCTATTCCTGCCTTACCTCTTCTTCTACTGCTGTGGTCTCTGACCTGATGATGTTAAGTGGAGACTTTCAGATAAAATCATTCTTACTGTGGAGGATCGGTGATGTGCATGCAAATTGGGAAGGATGGAACAAAGGAGGATGTAGCTGGAACAATCCAAAATAAGGATTAGCTGAATCCTGTACTTATCATACATTATTCACTACTCATTTACTAAAACACGTAACTACACCCACATACAAACACACATACGCACGCGCACACACATTGCATGCACATGCATACACACGTATACACATGCACAGACACATACAACCATACTTGTACAAATGCACACTCATTCATATCTATATTATTAAATAACTAAAACTCTCATCTTGTATGTATGTATGTGCCCGAAATACAGCCAAAATGGTACAGGATAGCACAACAATTTTAGGGGTGCCTTATTCACCATTAGCCTGCGGCGTGTAGTATCTAGTTTTGTTCAATTTGACAAAGTGATTCCCTTAATAAACTTTAATTTTTCTTTATACTCTACTTTATACCGTGAATCAACGCAGCAGTTGCGCCTGCGCAGTAAGCTCCCACTTGCCGAGCCCGTCAGCTGTGTCACAATTGAAAATGGCGCCATCTCCCCGCGCATGCGCAGTGGGCCCGGTATCCACGCGTGCGCAGTTGGGGGAGGCTTGTCGGGCCAACGCCATTTTGAGATCGACATTTTGACTCTCGTCACAACGGAGATCTCTGGTGTCACAACAGGAACCCGTCAGCTGTGCCTGCGCAGTTGGGGGAGGCTTGCCGGGCCGGGATCACCATTTTCACTGAACATCGCCTTGTGTATGTATGTATCTGCCCCAACTACAGCCAAAACGGTACACGATAGCGCAATGATTTTAGGCCCACCTTACTCACCATTAGCCTGTGATGTGCAGCAGCAAGTTTTGTTAGATTTGACAAAGTATTTCCCTTTAAAAACTTTAAAAATATAGCGAAAAGGTCATATTTTATGCATGCCTGTATATGCCTGAAATGCAATCAAAACAGTACAATATACACGGTATAAAGGTACACGATATACGGTACACAATTTTAGGGGTGCCTTCCTCACCATTCCCCTCGGGTGTGCAGTAGCAAGTTTCATTCGATTTGACAAAGTAATTCTCTTAATAAACTTTAATTTTTTTTATACTGTGCTTTATACTGTGAATCAACGCGGCAGTCACGCCTGCGCAGTGCGTTCCCACTTTCCGGGCCCCTCAGCTGGATAACAATTGAAAATGGCACTGGTATCCATGTGTGCGCAGTTGGGGGAGGCTTGCCGGGCCCGCTGCCATTTGGAGATCGCCATTTTCACTCGCATCACAACAGGGATCTCTGGAGTCACAACAGGGACCCGTCAGCCACGCCTGCGCAGTTGGGGGAGGGTTGCCAGGCCGGGTTCGCCATTTTGACTGAACATTGTCTTGTGTATAGGAGAGTGGTAGAATATTGCGTTAATTCCCAAGTTATTCCCTAAATGAACTTTAATTTACTTTATACTGTTAACTGCGCTCCCACTTGCCAGCCCCATCAGCCGTGCTTGCGCAGTTGGGGAGGGTTGTCAGGCCCACCGCCATTTTAAGATCACCATTTTGACTAGCGGCAATTGCGCCTGCACAGTGCGGGCCTGTCAGCCGCGCTTGCATAGTTGGGGGAGGATTGCCAGGCCGGGATCGTCATTTTGACTGAACATCGCCTCTTGTATAGGTGAGTGGTAGAATATTGCATTGGGGAGGGGGACCCAGCGGGTCCACGTTTTGTCTGGTAAACTTTAAAAATAGACTAAAATGTGTCATTTATTATGCATGTCTGTATGTTCCTGAAATACAGCCAAAACAGTACACGATAGCACTACAATTTTAGTGGTGCCTTACTCACCATTCGCCTGGTGTGTGCAGTAGCAAGTTTCGTTCCATTTGAAAGAGTAATTCCCAAGTTATTCCCTTAGTAAACTTTTATTTAATTTATACCGTTAACTGCGCTCCCACTTGCCGGCCCCGTCAGCCACACCTGCGCAGTTGGGGGAGGGTTCCCGGGACCGCCGCCAATTTAAGATTGCCATTTTGACTCGCATCACAACGGGGATCTCTGGCGTCACAACGTGTTCCTGTCAGCCGTGCCTGTGCAGTTGGGAGAGGCTTGCCAGGCCAGGATCTCCAATTTCACTGAACATCGCCTCGTATATGGGTGCGACAATGGCACAAGTTTGAACGCAGCAGTCGCGCCTGTGCAGCGTGGGCCCGTCAGCCGCGCCTGCGCAGTTGGGGGAGCCTTGCCGGGCCGGGATCCCCATTTTGACTGAACATTGCCTCGTGTATGGGTGAGTGGTAGAATATTGCGTTGGGGGAGGGGGACCCAATGGGTCCGCGGGTCGTCTAGTACATAAATAAACATGTGTACATGGGCACATACATCTATCTTCTTCTATACATGACTAAAACTCTCATCTTGTGCTATTCCTGTTTGCGTTGTTTTTACATTTGCGCAAAGAAGGTACCCGATAGCGCTACAATTTTTCGCCACCTTACTCGCCTGTGCTGCAAGTGCAACAAGTTATGTTCCGATCGGTGGAATATTCCAAAATTATTGTTTAGAAAACGTTAAAAATGTGCAGATTGGTCTCCTCTTCGGTCTGCAGATTGGTCTTCTCTCCTGTCATTCGCCGGGACGGCAATGCCCCTTCCGGCACCCGCTGTTAATCACCAGGGCGAGGAGAATAAAGCCGGGAGCCCAGAGGCCGTGCTGAGTCCGGGAGCCTGGAAACCACGCTTAAATCCGGGATCTTGGAAGCCGCGCAGAGTCTGTGACCCCTGAAACCGTGCTGAGTCCTGGAGACCAGAAGCCGTGCTGAGTCCGGGAGCGCGGAGGCAGCACTGAGTCCAGGAGCCCTGAAGCCGCGCTGAGTCTGTGAGCCTGGAAGCCGCGCTGAGTCCGGGATCCGGGAGGCCACGCTGAGTCCGGGTGCCCGGAGGCCGCGCTGAGTCCATAAGCCCAGAGGCCGCGCTGAGTCTGGGAGCCCGGAGGCCACGCTGAGTCCGGGAGCCCGGAGGCCACGTCAGTCCGGGGCCGGGCGCTGAAGCCGACGGCCGCAACCTCGAGATCCTGGGGTGATGAGGAGGGAGAATGGGGGGATTGACGGAGAGGAGGGGGATTGAGGGAGAGGAGGGGGTAAGGAGGGAGAGGGGGGAAAGTTAGGGAGGTGAGGAGGGAGAGTGGGAGAGATAGGGGGAGGTGAGGAGTGGGGGATGGAGGGATAGAAGGGGGGAGTTGGAGGGAGGGAGGGAGTGACTGAGGGTAGGGGAAAGGAAAGGGAGGGAGGGAGGGAGGGAGGGAGGGAGGGAGGGAGGGAGGGAGGGAGGGAGGGAGGGATTGGGGTTGGGGAGGAGGGGGAATCAGGGGCGTCACAGCACTTCACATTTCTCTGTATTAAATTCTAACAACCATTCCTCCGCCCACGGCCAATCGATCCAGATCCTGCTGCAATCATTCACAACCATCTTCACTATCTGCAAAACCACTAACTTTTGTATCATCGGCAAACTTGCTAATCTTGCCCTATATGTTCTCATCCAAATCATTGATGTAGATGACAATCAGTAATGGGCCCAGCACCGAACCCTGTGGCACACCACTAGTCACATGCCTCCAATCTGAGAAGCAACCTTCCACCATCATCCTCTGCTTCCAACATGGAGCCAATTTGCTATCCATTCAGCTATCTCTCCTTAGATCCCATGAGATTTAACCTTCCAGAGCAGCCTACCATGCGGCACCTTGTCGAATGCCTTACTAAAGTCCATGAACAAATTTACAGCTCTGCCTTCTTCACATTCAAAAAAATCAATCAGATTTGTCAGACACGACTTCCCACGTACAAAACCATGTTGCCTGTCCCTAAGTTAGTGTTCAGCTTCACCAAATGTGCATGAGTTACATTGGCCCATTAAAGGCTACTAGGAGGCAATGAAGAATCTAGATGGACATACATTGATGGGCTGAAACAACCCTTAAAAGAGACAAGTGGAAGTAAATTAATCATCAACATTTCATTTACTTTTATATTTTGCATTGATCAGATGGAGCTTTACATCATAAAGTTATCGAGAGCATTTTAGAAAAATTGAAGTCTCCATTTTCAGTGCCCACTAAACTAGTTAGTGACTATTGAAGGTGAAATCCCAGCCATCCTCAAATAAGTAACCGGCTAGATCTGGAATGGGAACCCATATCTCATGGAGTTAACCTTTCTATTTTCTTCCTCAATCAGATAATGGTGAAATCATGATTCGTGCAACCTCTGAGCACTTCTGGGAAATCATCAGTCATTAGTTAAGTGATGAAGACAACACATGATAATCGGCATATCAATGCTTATATACATACATATGTATGTTTTTCAGTGTCATACAGCCATAGACTGATTTGTTACAAAATAGGTTAATCTGCCCACCAGGTCCATGCCAATCATCAACCAACTAATTCTACATTCATTCAACTTTTTGTTATTCCTCCCATATTCTCATCAACACCATCAGATTCTACCTCTCAACTGCATTCCAGGGGCATTTTACAGTGGCCAATTAATCTACCAAACTGCACGCCTTCGAGATGTGGGAGTAAATCAGAACAACTGAAGAAACCCATGCAGTCACAGAGGGAACGTGCAAACTCCACTCAGACAGCACCGGAGGTCAAGGTTGAACATTAATCTTGGGCTGTACAAGGCAGCTGCTCTACCACTTGTTGCACTGTGCGACCCTCAGTTTGCACATATGTTTTGAAATATGTTTATCCATATATGACCTTCTGCTCTGTGTGAGCGGGTGTTCTGGACATTTATTTGAGAAGATGTTTGCATGTATATTTGTGTGTGCACCACCATGTGCAAGTTAATATGTTTGTATACACAAAATAGTGATTATGTGCATTCTATTGCTTTTTTTTAAATGCGAACGTATGCACCCGTGCAGTTCAGAGTATAAATGTTCACTTGATTGTTCATTGGCTAAAAGATCTCTGAGATTTTGCTGGCACAAGAAATGCTCAAAGTGATAAGGACTAATTAAAATAAAATAAAATTGTGCTTTAACCATTTTTGAATTCACATGCCATCTAGTTCTGTACTGAGTGTCTATAGTTATTCTTCAATTTAATCTGTTGCCTGGCCATTGGTAACAAAGCGCACAAAAGAATCAAATAATCAGAGTATACCTTGAGTTACACATATACTTTTGAATTCTGTGTTAAATAATTGGATCTGTGCATGGAACTGCATTAAGAAGTCGTGGCTTTGCATTACAATGGCAGCAGGAACTGAATATGCCATATTTAGTATTCTCCCAACAATGTTGCTGACTACAAACATTGCTATTCTGAACTGTACATGTTTCACCTGATATCCATAATCTTCTTTTTCCTCTGTCTGTGCAGCAAGGAATTTAAAAAAGGTTATAAGAATTGAGAATGTATTCTGAGGAACAATTCAATTGCCAGAAACTTGGTCCACACTGCCTTTAATAACATCGTAATAGTAGCAATGTTACAAAATTTTGAGATTTTAAAAATCAAGTCTGCAATTTATCCCATCAGATAAAGCATAAAAAGAAGTTTAATTTGACACCTAATTCACTTTCATATCTTCAGTATTAAAACAGTTATGGCCATTTTCATACTCTGAAATTAGCATCTTGTTCCCTATTGCTTTTCCATTGACTAAACTCAAAAGCTGTGATCGAGGACAAAAAGCCCATAACTTTCTTAAAAATTAAGGGAACTGAATGAAAGATTGAAGCATTCTGAAACAGATATGAAACAATCTTACTTGGATGACCTGAAATTAAAGCATATAATTAGTTAGTTACCTAATTGTAGCTAATTACAATTACTAGATCTAAACATCTATCCATTTCTTAAGAAAAAGTTAACATTTTTAAATAGCCTAAGTGTCCAAATAACATTCACACAAGAATTCACAATATAACATGATTTTTAAATCTCATTGTCATGAATGTTTAGGCCAAATGGAAGGAATTTAGTGTTTAATTCCCGTAAATTAATGGCCATTTAAATCATCTTGCGAGTGAGATTTTGTGGAACGCGATCGTTTGGAGCGTTGCGGTTGCGGTGAATTTAAACCCCATATCGGCAGGAAAAACACTGCCGGTTCGTATGGGGCCTTAATCACATTTTCGCCGAATAAATTTTGATTAAAATTATCCTAAGAAGCAAGTTTATATGTAAAATAAACGACTTACCTTATGTTTTGTCCCGTACGTGAGATCCGTCCCGTTGTCGGCGTTGACGGTGTTAGAAGTAGATTTTTATTTTACTCCTGCGCTTAAATTGTCCAGCGTTTTTTTTTTTTTAAATTACGAGAACGGCAGTCGGAACGAATTTTCAGCATCAGGTAGTAGCCTGAGAAAATATATCTCGGACAGACAGGAGAAAACGGCATTTTAATCCTGCCCCCCACCCCCCCAAAGGTGCCAAAGTCGCGTACACGGCCAGTGACAGAACTGCAGCACCGCTGAAGGTAAGTTTTGTAACATACCTAGTAATAGAAGCTGCAGTAGGCCATTTAGTCCCTTGTGCCTGCTGTACCATTCAATAAGAACTTAGCTGATCTTTTACCTCTTTCCTGCACTGGCCTCATCTCCTTTGATCTCTTTAATTCCATTGATCTATCTATCTCTGCCTTAAATTTACTCAATGATTGAGACTCCACAGCCTTCTGGGTAGGAATCCCAGAGGTTCTTTACTCTCAGGATGAAGACATTTCTTCTTATCTCAGTTCCCAAATGGCCAAGCTTTTATTAGGAGGCAGCGACCCCTGGTTCCACATACCATACCAGGGAAACATCCTCCCTGAATCCACCATGTCAAACCCTGTATGAATGTGTCAAGAAAGCACATCAATGCCTCAACATTTTCAGAAGACTGAGGAAATTTGGCTTGTCCCTATTGATTCTCACCAATTTCAGCAGATGCACCATTGAAAACATCCTGTCCAGATGCATCACAATTTGGTTGGGCAACTCCTTAGCCCAAAACTGTAAGAAATTGCAGAGAATCGTGGGCACAGTCTTTCAATCAAATCGACCACTTCCCCCCTTCCCCCCTTCCCCTGCATTTACACGTCACGCTACCTCAGGGAAGTAGCCAACATAATCAAGAGTCTCATATCCCCAGTCATTCCCTCTTCTTCCCTATCTGATCAAACAGAAGATAGCAAAACTTGAAAGTGCGTGCCACCAGATTCAAGAACAGTTTCTTCCCTGCTGTTATCGGACTACTGAATGGATCTTTTCACAAGGTAAGGGTATAGTTCCAATTTCCAAATCTACCTTGTTGCGACTTTTGCATTTCTTTAATCTGCACTTCTCTGTAGATCTAAACTATATTCTGCACTCTATTTCCTTTCTCATTTTGTACGCATGCAATGTTTCATTGTTCTCATGTACGGTAAAATAGAATAGAATTCCCCTGGTCCTTACCTGTCACCCCAAAAGCTGCCATATCCAACACATAATTCTTCAATCATTTCTGCCACCTTCAACATGATCCCACCACCAGTCACACCTGCCTGTCCCCACTGCTTTCCACTTTCCATAGAGACCGCTCCCTCCGCAACTCCTTGGTTCACTCATCCCTTCTCACCCAACAAGCTCTCTCCCCAGATACTTCCCCTTGCAATCGTAGTAGATGTAACCTACAGGTGAAAATGTCCAGGTGAAACCGAGGTTCACATCCACTTCCACTAAACTCATCTACTGCATTCAGTGCTCCCGATATGGCCTCCTTCACATAGGCGAGACTAAGTTACTATTTCGCTGAGCACTTCCGCTTGGTCAGCCGAGCCCTCTCCTTCCTATTCTTATGCTGACCATTCTGTCCTGGACCCCCTCCATTGCCAGAGTAAGATACACACACACAAACTGGAGGAACCTCCCCTCTTCCCTGTGCCCTATCTAGCTGCACGCCTACTTCTCCCACTATGCTGCCTCCTTTTCCCCCTCCCCATCCGCTTCCACCTTTTCTCTGGCTTCACATTTCACTCCTCTTTTCTTATCTTACATCCTTTTGTTTCCTTTTCATCTCTTGCCTTTGTCCACCCATCTGCCAATCAAATGTTCCACCCTTTGTCCTGCCCCTGGCTTTTTTCCACATATTTCCCCCAGCTACAATCAGTCTGAAGAAGGGTCCCAACCCGAAATGTCATGTATCCATGTTCTCCACGGATGCTGCCTGACCTGCTGAATTACTCCAGCACTTTGAGCAATTTCTTCCTCTGTTGTCTGTCCACCAAACTCTTTAGCTTAAGTCCTCGGGATGAGAAGTTACGCAGTCTCTGGGCTGTCAGCTGAACCACTCTGAGCCTCTGTGCTGACTGCCAGCCAGTGAAAAGATTCACATTCCACCTCCAAGAAATCAAATGTGATGGTGGTGGGTGTTAGACCATCTTCCATCTCAGCAGTCAGTAGTTGGATGCCAATTTGACAGACTAGGTGATGGGACTGATTTAGCAGCTTGTGCCATGTGTGACTCGATTTGGGTTAGGCAGGCATGGAATAATCATACATAACAATCCCAGAACATTGCAAGACAGTGGTGCAGCTGGAAGAGCCGCTACCTCACAGCTTCACTGACCCAGGTTCAATCCTTATGTCGGGCGATGTCTTTGATGATGAGATGGCTCATTCTGCTTGTGACCATGTGGTGTTTGTCCCAGATCTCAAAGACATGCAGGTTAGGAGATTAATGGGCCACTGCAAATTGCCTCTCTAGTATGTGGTGAGTGGGCATATGTAGGGCGAGTTAATGGGAATGTAGTGAGAATAAAAACTGAGATGAATGTGGGATTAGTTTCTATGAGTAGATGGTCAGCGTGCTCAGAACCCTGCAGGTCCTGCTTCATTGCTCCAACCCTTTTATGATTCTGCAATTTCTCTCCACAGAACTCCACTGATTTGTGACTTTCATGAACGGAAAGACAAAATCTTAGAGTTCCATGCAATGAACTGCTCCTTAACTTCTCTGAATCATGAAGCCTATTGGTCTTTCAACACATTATCGTTAAAAATAGCATCTTTATACCACTCATCGAATATATGACCAACCATCATAATATCTTAATGTTAACCTTTACCTGATAACACTCCTTGGAAATTGTTACTGTGTAAAAGCCGAGTTGTTTGTCAGCTGACGATTCATAGTGTCTCGGAGAATATCATAGAATTTCTGTCTGCTGCATTGAAAGCTAAATCTGGTATCTTATTATTTTGAGGATACTGTTTGATACTTACATTTAATAAAGTTCTAGGACTAGAATGGAGATCTGAATGAAAAGTTAGCACTGACGTTAGCTTTCTCAGTATTAGTAGCTTCAAATCTGGTTATTTTTTGATTGATTTCACTCAAGACAACATCTCTGACAAATGATGCTGGTAATTGGAAAAGTATCAATGTTAGAAATATTTTTTTTCCAGATACTATAATTACTAGTTTTATTACAAATTGCCAACCACAAATTAGTTAAGAGATTTACTGCCCACTTGTCCTCCATTCATAAGCACGTGCCCGTTATAAACATATAAAATTATTAAGGGATTGGACATGCTAGATGCAGGAAACATGTTCCCGATGTTGGGAGGGTCTAGAACCAGGGGGGCCACAGTTTAAGAATAAGGGGTAGGCCATTTAGAGCTGAGATGAGGAAAAACTTTTTCACGCAATTTGTGAATTTGTGAAATTCTCTGCCTCAGAAAGCAGTGGAGGCCGATTCATTGGACGCATTCATGAAGGGCCTGTCCCACTTAGGTGACTTTTCAGCGGACTGCCTGCGACTTTCAAGCTCGCGGCACTCGCCTGAAAAAACGGGAACTGGAACGGCGACCATCAGAGCGGAACACACACACACACGCACAAACACATCGCAAAGGCGGGGGCCACGGAAAGCGGGGTAGCGCTGTCTGAAATTCACACGGTGCAAAGCCAAAGCAATACAGCCACACCGCGATGAACAGGAAGGTTAAAGACGGCTAGCACTGTGTACGGTAAGTCCTTTAAAAGAGTGCAGAGGGGGGGGAGAAGGGGGGGAAGAGAAGGGGGGGGAGAGAAGGGGGGGGGAGAGAAGGGGGGGAGAGCAGGGGGGGGAGAGAAGGGGGCGGAGAGAAGGGGGGGAGAGAAGGGGGGGGAGAGAGAAGGGGGGAGAGAGAAGGGGGGGAAAGAGAAGGGGGGAGAGAGAAGGGGGGAGAGAGAAGGGGGGGGAGAGAAGAGGGGGAGAGAGAAGGGGGGGAGAGAGAAGGGGGGGAGAGAGAAGGGGGGAGAGAGAAGGGGGGGAGAGAGAAGGGGGGGAGAGAGAAGGGGGGGAGAGAGAAGGGGGGAGAGAGAAGGGGGGGAGAGAGAAGGGGGGGAGAGAGAAGGGGGGGAGAGAGAAGGGGTGGAGAGAGAAGGGGGGGAGAGAAGGGGGGGAGAAGCGGGGGGGGTGGTGGGTCGAAGGGGGGTCAAAGGGGGAGGGGGAAGGGGGGAAAGGGGGAAAGGGGAGGAGAAGTGGGGGGCAGAAGGGGGGCAGAGGGGGGGAGAAGGGATGGAGACACTTTTAAGAAGCCAGAAATACACAGCTGTGAAGTTTAGCGGGCAATTAACATTACCAGTCGGTTTTCCTTGGTTCTGAAAATTCGTGCTTACATTTTTTTCCCCCCAATGAGCAATGAAAATGCCCGGTCAGCAAAGGAGATTAACTAAAACTACCTACGACTACCTCGACTACCTACAACGACATGGCGACCCCACTACCACTGCAAAAGTATTGATTTTCTCCATGGCGAAAAATTTCCTGCGACCATACTGAGGCCGCGACTAGTTCCCAGAATGCGGGAACTCCTCGCGACCATGAAGGTGACTCACCAGAGACCACCAGCGAACATGTGGTGACCATGTGGCAATCATGAGGCGAGCGCAGAGTCTCCTGCACTCACCTAAAAAGTCGCCTAAGTGGGACAGGCCCTAAAGAGGGTTAGATAGAGCTCTTCGGGCTAGCAGAATCAAGGGATATGTGGAGAAGGCAGGAACGGGGTACTGATTGTGAATCTTCTTCTTGCGTATGGCATGCATAGCCTAAAGTTGTAGGACATCTTGTTCTATTTGATCTTATTTGATTGTGCACACCGGGTTGATTGCATTCGTCGAAACAGTGCGGACCATGTGAAGGTTGCAATCTTCCACCCCCTGATTGTGAATGATCAGCCATGATCACATTAAATGGCAGTGCTGGCTCGAAGAGCCGAATGGCCTACTCCTGCACCTATTGTCTATGTTTCTACCTATGTATATAATATGACACAAGTTTGCACCGAAGACAGCTTGTGTTATGCAGTTATTTTCATTTGATTTGCATCATCATTTTCTTTGCACTGCCTCTGAAGTTTCACTCAAGGGCTTGTGCTCAATCTTAGAACCCACTTCTTACTTCTCTTGAACTTTTTTGGCTTGGCAACATCTCACTGCCTCCCTGCTGCTGCTTTCCTGAATAATGAAACAGTTCATTCTGCTAAGTGAAGTCAGAAAGTGAAGAAACAGGATTTGAGGGATGGATTAATATATAGCTACTTGCCACCAGCACATTTCAATAATCCCTACAATTTGTCAGTGCGTTGACTGGATGTGTTAGCAGTGTGCCAATATAGTGAATGGCAAACTAGCTCGCGTTGCTTAAAGTTAGTCTGCATCTCTGAAATCTCCAGTAAAATTCAGTTGCATGGCTTAAAGCCAGCCTAAGCTCCATTTAAATCCAGCCTGTAGCTCTCAAAACTCCACTAAAAGAATGAATTAATGAATAAGTTTATTGGCCAAGTATTCACATACAAGGAATTTGCCTTGGTGCTCCGCCCGCAAGTGACAACATGACATACAGTGACAGTTAAGAATGATACATAAAACATAAAACAGTAATAATAAAACATTATTGATTAAACATGTGAATTAACTAAAATACCAGAACAAAAGGAGACAACAGATTTTTGGTTATTGAGTAGAGCTACTACTCATGGAAGTCTCTCCTATTGAATTCCTTCATATTTTGAAGCCTCTATCTCCCCACAGCCTCCTCTGCCTCTAGTAAAAACAAACCGTCTATCCAGTCTTTCCTCATAATGAAAAGTTCCATCCCTGGCAATATCTTGGTGAATCTCCTTTGCACCCTCTCCAGAGCAATCACCACAGAGAGGGTTTCAAAGAAGACTCACTACACTCCTTCCTATAGTGTAGTAAAAAATAGCGCATGCAACATTTTAGATATAACCTCAACAGTGTTTTATAAATCCGTACTTTCCCTGCTCTCACATTGTAAATCCCAGTTGACAGGGTAACTCTTCTTTACCACCTTATTAACCTGTCCTGGTACCTGGATCCCATGTGTCAAAGGGAGCTTGGAAACCAGCATCCTACAAAGCAGATTTCAAACCATTAGGATTTCCAAACAATGGGGCAACAGATTATTGGAGTTTTACTGTCAGTACATGCAAAGTTGGGTCTTCTCTGTATTGAACTGTTCAGACTCATCCTCCAGACTCACCTGAAAGCTCCTGTTCTGAAACCCAGTATCCGTGGTGAAAGCGGCAGAGCCACACTTGGCAACAACAGGACAAGTCAGGCTAAGCTGCTAGAGGAACTCAGCAAGCCAGCATCTGTGGAGGGAAATGGACAGACGATGTTTCGGGTCAGCTTCCTTTGGAATATCGAAGGGTCTCAACCCGAAACGTTGTCTGTCCATTTTTATCCACAGAAGCTGCCTGGATGCTGAGCTCAGGACTGACAAGAGGAATGAACAATGGTGAATGGTTGACCATTGCAGGCATTGGTTGTAAACTATAATTGCATTGGCATCAAGTAGGCACTGCGCACTTGCTTGAATTACTTTTAGTCCTTTCCTGTAAATGAAAATAAAACAATGCAGATGCTGGAAACAGAAAATCTTGGAAACTCTCAGTAGGTCCGGCAGCATTTGGGGAAAGCGAAACCCAGTTTGTGTTTCAGTTCAAAGAGCCTCCAGCAGAACTGGGAAAGAGAGAAATTATTAATATTAAGCTGCAAAGAAGGTGGAGGAGAGGTGGGTACCCAGTACCACATCTTCCACCATTCTTCCCTCCACTACTGGTAGACAGTGTACACTGTGCCTACAAGATGCACTGAGTTACCTGCCTAAAGGGGCTGTCCCACTGCAGCAACCTAATTGGCGAGTTTAGAAGAATTTGCCCTCAACTCATACTCGCAGCATGGCCGACACGAGGTCCTAGGAGGTCTTTGTAACTCTCCTTCATGCTCGAGAGTAGTCCCTGCGTACTCGAGGCCTCAGCTAGGTCGCGGCGTATTTTTGAACATGCTGAAAAATCCCCGCGAGTAAAAAAAGGTCGCCATGGAAAAATTCTATATTTTTTTTACTCGTAGGTTTAGTCGAAGTAGGTCGTAGTAGGTCGGCATGTTATTCGTAGGTAATCGAGGGTAGTCATAGGTAATCAAAGGTAGTCGAAGCTAGTCGAAGGAGGTCGAAGGAGGTCTTCTACATAGTCGAAGGAGGTCTTCAACATGACATTTTTTCAAACTCTCCTAAACTCTTCTAAACTCGCCAATTAGGTTGCCATAGTGGACAGCCCCTTTACCCACTCTGACTGCACCTCCCAAAGCTGCAGCATCTACCACCATGAAGAATAAAGGACAGCAAGTGCATGAGAGCACCACCTCCTAAAGGTTCCCCACCAAATTGGGCACCACCGTGACTTGGAAATATATCGCTAGTTCTTCATCACCACTAAATCCTGGAACAACCCAGAAGACATGCAGAAGGAATGCGGAAGTTCAAAAAGGTAGCTGACAGCCATCACAGGGGCAATTATGAATGGACAACCGATGGTGGCCTTGTCAGTGATGTCAAAATTAATTATATAAACTTCCAGAGATCACTTTTAAACAGAACCTCAATTGGATTAGCCACATGAATACAATGGTCAAAAAGCTAGATATTTGGTATCTCATGCTAAGTGACTCAATTTTCCAAAACTGAAGAATCTTTCCATATTACAATACATATCAGGAGTATGGTAGAATAGTCTCCACCTACCTGTGGGAGTGCAGCTCCAACATCTCTCAAGGTGCTAAACATTCACTGTAAACCCATGATCTCTCCAACAAAAGACAAAATCAACTGGTCACAAGAACATGCGAACAGCACCATCTACTGGCTCCCTTCCAAATCACACACCATGCTGCCTCGGAAACAAGTTTTAAGAACCACATTGAGAGAGGTGAGAGAGATGCAGAGAGCTTTAGAGAGCAGGAACTCCTAACAAATTTAGATCTTTGGTGGCCTTGCGGGATTGCTACCAACTTTGGTAGAAAGAAAATAATGAACATGGAAATCATGGTAAATTGACCTGGGCCTGAAACATTAACTGTTTCTCTTTCCTCAGATGCTGCCTGACCTGACCTGTTTCCAGCATTTTCTGTTTTTATTTGAGACCAAAGAAATCATGAGTGACCTTGAGCAAGAACCATACCAAGGTAGAGATTACAAAGAGCTGTAAGAGGTTATAGAGAAATGCGGAGTGCAGGACAAGATATTTGAAAACAAACGAGAATGTTAGAATCAAAACATTGTCAGTTGGACACGGAGTTAGTGAGCACCAGGGTGCTTTGTGAAACAGGGCCTCTAAATGACGCTCTGAAACCACGACGCTGGTTTTTAAGTTACAAGGGTGAAAAGTGACCTCTTTTCTACGATTAGTTGAATACTACCGCAATGGAAGAGTTAATAAAACAGACACTCATAGCAACACAAATCATGTTGGAAATAATATATATGACACTATATCCCACAGCAGATAAAGGTTTGGACCGGAGATAAGATGAAGGTCAGAGTGAAAGTCTGACAGGGCATTGGAAATATGTCTCTTGGGTGAAAAAAGGAAAACCACGACAGATTAGATATAATTGAATTCAGAATCAGGTCATTTTCAGAAGAATGAGCTTCACATCAGCTATTGGGCGCAGCAGAATCTGAAGATGATGGAAAAATTGTTTTAGGACTATGCTTCAGTGAAATCAATTATATTCATTCTTTTACAAGGCCCAGCTCTGAAGGATAATATTGAAGTGGATGGATTTTTCTCTACCAGTTGATCAATAAGCTCTTTTCTCTGTGATATACAGTACAACAGGGATTTATCTACTCAGTTCTCATTCTGTTATTTAGCAAATTACATTTGTAGACTTTTACACCTTGCCTCATTACTGAGATTTCAGTACAGGAAAGATGATGAATTTAGAAAGGACTATAGCTTTTGATATCAAATTGCACAGCTAGTCTCTTGGTTAATGTACCAAGATGCCAATGAATCACTCGCTTCATTGTTTGGTAAAGGTGGCAGTGCTTCATTTCCATTCCAATTGTCAAGGTGCACTATCTCAGTATTTCACTCCGGTCAACTCCCGATAAATATATTAGCCTTCAGTGCCTTTATCTTAATGTAAAGGTGTTAGGATTTTTCATATATTCTCTAATGGGAGAATATCATCATTGGCAAGGCCTATACCCAAATGCCCTTGAGAAGGTGGGGATGAGCCACCTTCATGAATCAGTGTCGTCCTTCTGGTGAAGGTGCTCCCATAGCGTTGTTGGGGAGGGACATAGGATATAAATCTATGTCTGGTGACAGATCTATATCCTGCAACTTTCTCCCCAGCCGCACCACTAGAAGGAGCAGCAAGGAACAGGGAAATATTTCCATGACATTTGATTTTGATTTTTAAGTTATTAATTTTTCAAGTTTAGTCTATCATTGGTCAGGTTAGTATTTATTGCTCCTCCCTGTCTTCCCTTGAGAAGATGGCAGTGAGCTGTTGGGAAGGGAGTTCTTGAATTTAGGCTCAGCAATGATGACGCATATCCGATATGTTTTCAAGTCTTACAAAAACACCCTGCAGATGCTGGTGTTCCACTTGCTTCTGATGCGCTTTTACTGTGTGAGATTGTAGAAGCTGCTATGAGAGCAGACTGGGTGAGTAACCACATTATGTCGTGGTGGAGGGAATGAATGCTTAAGGCAATTGATGGGGTACCAATCAAATGGATGGTCAAAGGACAAAGGACAAAGGACATTTATTGTCACATACACCAAATGGTGTAGTGAAATTTGTTCTTGCCATGCAGCACAAATAGACACAACATTAAAGAAATTTAACATAAAACATAAAAACATCCCCCCACAATGGATCCCACTGTGGGGGAAGGCACAAAGTCCAGTCCATATCTCCTTGTTCACCCATAGTCTGGCCCATATAGGCCTCCACAGTCGCCGCTACGGGGGCCGATGTTACAGGCCCTTCTTCGCCGGGTGATGGTGCTCCGGCGTCGGGAGAACCCTCTCAGCAGCTTGGGACACCTGGAACGGCCGTCTCCCTACCGGAGTCCGCGGCTTCCCAAGCCGACAGGCCGCGCTCGATGGAGCTCCACCACTGGCGATCTCGTCGCGAGATCCCAGGCTCCCGATGTAAAGTTCAGCGCCGCCGCCCACAGCTGATCGCTCCACAGACCGCAGCTCCGCTATGTTCACCGGCGGTCCCAGCTCACCGGAGTTCCAGCGCGGTGACCCGGGCAAGGTATCGCCCGCTCCGCTCCGTGATAGTGCTCCAGCGCTGTGCCGCCGCCGAAGCCGAGGTTCTGGGCGGTCCCCTCAGGAAACGCCGCTCCAGGCCCGCTGGTAGGCCGCGAGGACGGGTCGAAAGTGCAGCCCGGAGAAAAGCTGCCTCTCCGACCAGGTATGGGCCCTAGAAAGTAGTTTCCCCCTTCCCCCCACCCCACATAAAAAAGAATAGAACTCCTAAAAACAAAACAACTAACTAACTAAAAAATTTAAAAAAATGAAAACGGACAGCTGCAGGCTGGGCAGCCAGACCACACAGGACGGCGCCCCTCTCAAATCAAATGTCATGGTGTGAAGCTTCTTGAGAGTGGTTGGTTTGAGAGTGGGGAGTACTCCGTCCTGATGTATGCATTGGAGAAGGTGATCAGGCATCAGGAGGTGAGACACTTGCTGCAGGACATCCAGTCTCTGCACTGTTCTTTACACTTTGTATTTACTGTAACTGACTAGCTCGGTTGATTAGTCTAAAGGAGGGTCTCGACCAGAAACGTTGCATATCTATGTCCTCCAATATGCTGCCTGACCCACTGAGTTACTCCAACACTTTATATTTCAATAAAGTTTCCTGGTCAATAGCGACCTCCAAGATGTTGGAGGTTGGGAATTTGGTGTTGATGTTATTGAATGTCAAGGGTAGATAAGGGATGCAAGCAGACGCCTCCACGTGGCGCATCCCGGGCAATGCTGACGACAGAAACTGTACCACAATTACTGACTGAAGTAGCCATTCTGCAACCACCGACCGTCAACCGTCACTGACCGACCGGAAAGACGTGATATGGAAGATGGCCGGACACGAGGAAGAAGAAGAAGGGTAGATAATTAGACTCTCTCTTGTTGGAGGGTCACTTCATGGTTTCACAAATGTTACCCTTCCCTTTCCTGCTTACGGCTGTATGCAGGTGTGGGCTGCTTCTTTTGCTGAAGGGTTTGCGGGCGACACAGTGCCACAACAGTAGAGATGCTGCTTTACAGCGCCAGAGACCTGGGTTCGATCCTGACTATGGGTGCTGTCTGAATAGAATGTGTACATTCACACTGTGACTGTGTGGGTTTTCTCCGGATGCTCCAATTTCCCCCTACACTCCAAAGACGTACAGGTTTGTAGCTTAATTGGCTTTGGTAAATTGTAAAATTGGCGCATGTGTGTGTAGATTAGTGTACAGGGTGATCGCTGGTCGGCGCCGACTCGGTGGCTCGAATGGCCTGCATAGAATTACATTAGTTTGCCACACTGCCAGAGCCTATTATTATGCCTGAATTGGCCCTTTGCTACAAAATCCAAATCCATTCCCACTGCCCTTCACTCTTCTTGGGCCAAGACAATCCCTCTCATTCTCACTCCCCATCTTTTATCATTGTAAAGTCAAACTGAGGAAATTGATTTTTCTTAATCTTTTCCAGGAAACGTGACAGACACTAAATTCCTCATTCATGAAATTGAGCAGGCTCACCAGAAAACGATCAGGAGTCAACAATAGCATTTAAGCTGCCTTCTGAAAGAAATTAAACAACAAACTACAAACTCCAAATCAGAGACCTAATCATGGTTGGCCTGTTTTATTCTTATCCTTGGACTGAAAACAGCAACAATATTGGGGAGGAATTTAAACAGGAAAATAAATGCCACTCCTCCAAGGAATCCATTAATACCCCAAAGTATTGGGAAGTTAGTACAATCTTGGAGATTCATTGTCAACATTGTGAATGCATTGCTAACATTTATTTCCTAGGAGCTCCATTTACAACTGGCCCATTTTATTATCTTTCTTTTTAAATCTTCTTATTAGTTTTTTTTCAAAAGCAAAAACAAAACAACAGAAAAGTAATGATAAACATAACAGTGATATTGATACATAGGGATCATGGTTACATTAATGGCAGGTATAACCTAAATATTTTATTATCTTGTACCAATAGACATAAATATAATAAAGAAAAATAATAAGAATTGTACATTCTCTTTTCAGGACTGATGGGCTTCTGCATCATAAAAAGGCATTTGAGCCCTGGAATTACAAACTTCCCCACCAGTACTACTGCACGGTATTGTCCAATTTATCTTGCTGTCTCTATGAGTTTGGAAAGTAGAGTGGTATTCAATCTCCTGATTATGTAGGAGAGATGCAAAGAAACTATTTCTCCCAGTGGATGAATTCAGAACATGTAGACACCACTTTAAAGTCGTTCACAACTAAAATCTTGTTTTATTTATTTTAACAAAATTACGTGAGTGGGCCAATGGTAATGGGAAATGAATGCAACACCATGTGCCTTGTATCCCTCCATCCAGTTTCACCTTCACTGACTATGTTTACACATGAGCGATCACTTGAGCAGGTTGTCACAGTTAAAATAATCTCCATGCTGCACACAGGAATCGATACCATTGACCAGCACTTAACGAAGTAGTCAATATCCATTGAATGGCACTGCAGCAAGAGTCCAAATGCATGCTAAACAATGTTTAGCATGTAATTGACAGATACTGTATAAGCAATCTCACAATCAATAGTTCAAATCAATGCCCTTCACCACTACAGATAGACACAAAGTGCTGGAGTAACTCAGCAGGTCAGGCAGCATCTCTCGAGTAAAAGGATGAGTGACGTTTCAGATCAGGACATTTCTTCAGGCTACTTCACTCCTATTATATCCAGTCACCCGCGGTGGTGGACAATTGACAACTAACTTTGTAAAACAAACCCAGTTTGGGCTACCTTGGCACAGCTGGTAGAGCTACTGCCACACAGCCCCAGGGACCTGGGATCAATCCCCACCCCAGGTCTGTGTGGAGTTTACGCATTCTCCCTGTGACCATGTGGATTTCCTCAGGGTACTCTGGTATCCTCCCACACTGCAAAGACATGCAGGGTAGGTTAAAGGGCCACTGTAAATTTGCACTAGTATAAAAATTAATGATCGAATCTGGTGATTTATCCATTGATGGGAATATGGAGAGAATGAGTTAGTGCAGGAGGAGTGGAAATGGCCTGTGTGGACTCAGTGGACCAAAGGGCCTGTTGTCATGGTGTATGACTCCATGACCCTATGATATCAGCATCTCAATCCTCAATGACAGCAGTACTCAACGTGACTGCAAAAAGGTTTGCAAACAGAAAGTCAATGTGGTGATCCATCTCATTCTCTTCCTGCATGCACCATGGCAGATCCCAACCTTTAGCTAATTGGATTCACAGTCCATGCTACTAAAGAATGGCCATTAGATGTAACAAGGGCTACGGGACCCAGCAGCATTTTGGCTATAGGTCTGAATTCTTAATGTGAAGTGGTTGCAGTGAGGGCACAACATTGGCATCTACATGGCATTGTAGGAAATTGAAATAAAACCAGAAAATATTGGACAAACTCAATGAGTCAGACAGCACTTGTGGAGAAAGAAGCAGAGTCAAGGTTTTAGATTGATGATCCTTCATTAGTTATGGGTCACAGGTGTTTGAAAGTACAGTAGATTGGGAATGTATCCTGCATGCTACTAGGTCCATCACATGCAGGGCACCAGCAACAAAATGGTTCAAGCCATCATTAGTGTCAACAGTAGGGAGCAGCAGGGAGTAGTATTTGGAGGAATATGTGCAACGGACACCTCACTCTTCCACACAAACCCGTTTAATTTAAGTAACCTACAGGCTGGTTTGCAATTGTGTTTTGATCCTTTTAAACTCCTGGAGAAAAAATATTTTACTGCTGTGTAACATCTTGAACAAAAAGTGAATTACAAGTAATGTTGGGGTATTAATAAGTGTAATATCCAACAGACAAAAATCTATCGGTGCTGAATTAATGGATTTTTACTGTATTTAGGTATTAAACCAATTGGAAAGAAGATGCTCAGATTCATATAATAAATAAGAAACAGTTGTTATATAATTTAACACCAGTCAATTAATAGTTTCCTGACCAATATACAAATCTTCCCCAGCTCTAACCAGCCTGACCACTTCTCTTTAATGTTTCACTGATAGGGATTCCTGGAGATAACATTTCTCTATTGTATTGTATTGTATTGTATATCTTTATTGTCATTTCCTGAGTATTCGCATACCCAGAGGAAACAAAAAACCGTTCCTCAACCAGTGTCCATTTCAGTGTGTGCAGTAAAAAATAAATAGAAGTTGGGGAGGAAGAGGTCAAGGATCAGATGGAAGTGCTGGAAGCCAGGCTCGATTCGGTGGAAACGAAGGTTAAAACGGAGCTGGACCCCATCCATCACATACTTGATCAACATAGAACAGCGATAACCGAACTTGAAAAATGTGCGGCGACAAGCGAGGAAACTGTAAGTCGACTTCTTACTGAAAATCAACGCCTTACAGATATGGTGATCAAATTAAGTGATAAATGTATCGATTTGGAGGGACGGCAAAGACGTAAAAATTTAAGAATTGTAGGGGTGAAAGAAGGAAGTGAGAGGGAAATGGGCACTCGGGATTTCGTGGCAAATCTATTACAAAAAGCCTTAAAATTGGATTACAAACCCTCACTCGGTCGAGCTCATAGAGCGCAGCGACGACGTACTCAAGACGATGCCCATCCAAGACAAATTATTGTAAAGGTGCAAATGGATCAAGAATTCGACGATATAATGAAGAAAACTGTTCAAGGCGGACAACTCCATTTTGAAGGTGTGAGATTCAGTATCTACCGAGATTATCCGGCAGAAGTCTTCAAGAAAAGAGCGCTGTTCATTGAGACAAAAAGAATACTGAAGAATGTACCGGATTTGAGATACGGCTTGCTTTATCCCGCAAGACTAAGAGTCTCTTACAAGTCCAAGGAACACTTTTTTACAGACCACGAAAAAGCACTGCAATATGCCAAAGAAGTTGGTAACACGACCATAGACTGAAGGATTTACATTACTCCCTAGGAGTCAAGGACCAACAGGACTACCAGATTTAAAAGGACCTTTAAAGTTCTTTTAAGAGCTTTAAGGACATTCGGAAACCGAAATGGACGGAGGATATTGGACAAAACCGTGATCTTCGTAATTTTATTTTATTTTTTATTATTTTACATATAAAAATTTGTTTTCTTTTTAAAAAATTTTTTTTGTTCTCTTTTTTTTTGTGTTTACTAATCATCATTATTATTTGTATATTCATATCTAACTATATAGATAATAACTAATACTTATTAAAATCCATATTACCACTAAAATTATTAACATTAATATTTCTTATAAAAATTTAATACGGGATATGATTGATAACAATGATTAATAATTAATAGTCTTCGATTAAGGTAGAAATGAATTACATACTTATATTATAAAGGAAGATATGTAAGAAGTAATTTAGCCTACGTCATAATAAAGTTTTACGGTTTTTCTCTTTATTTTTCAATTTAAAATTAGATTTATAGATTTAGTGAAAAAATTAATAGGATAGGTAGAGAATAATAACGTTGTGAATTTTTGCTGTTTTGCAGGGTTACGTGCTTATGTATGTATACATATGGGTATATATATATATATATATATATATATATATATATATATGTGTATATTGTGTGTGTGTACGTATGGGTATGTAAATAAGTTTGTTACTCCCAAGAAGTTATTTGAATGTTAGAAATAATCTTTTTTCTTCTTCGGGCACGGAGCTGGGAATTTTTTTTTTCTTACAAAGGCTACGGAAGTCTTTAGAATTCTAGCCACGTTAGTGTGGCTATCACTAACTACACTAATTGTAGATGTAGTTCTTTTTCTTTCACCCTATACTAATCAACTCTATCACCTTTTTCACTTTAAATATTTTTATAATTTAATGTTTGAATGGAAAAATAAGACTAATACAAGGAGATGTGTTCGGAAGAGCGACGTATATGATTTTAAATTCATCTATTCGAGGTTCGGGAGTAGGGTCAGGTTCTCTGTGTTGTACTTTCTGCTCGGCTATAGACCACCTTAGAAATAATATGCAGGATGTTAATATGTCAAGAGGGGGTCAGGGAATAACATTTTGTAGTTGGAATGTCAAGGGAATCAATGAACCAATTAAAAGAGGTAAAGTTTTGGCACATTTAAATTCAATCAAAACAGATGTAATATTTCTTCAAGAAACACACCTTAAAAAGGAATCTCAACATAGACTTAAAGCTAAGTGGATCGCTGAAGCATATCATTCCTCCTTTTCCCACAAGTCCAGAGGAGTTGCAATATTAATTCGTAAAGGAATACCTTTTACGATCTCTTCAACAATAGTGGATATTGATGGTAGATATATTATACTAGTAGGAGAGTTAAATGGAGAAAAAGTGATTCTTCTGAATGTATATGGGCCTAATTTTGATAACCCCATGTTTTTTAATAAAACATTCAATAAAATTCCAGAATCTACACAATATAAATTAATAATTGGAGGAGACTTCAATTGTACATTAGATTCATACTTAGATAGATCATCAAGGCAAAAAAAAAAAGTAAAATCCCAATCAAGTGTATTTCTAAATTCATTTATTGATACCTCTAATATTAAGGATGTCTGGAGAATAGAAAACCCAACTGGACGGGAATATTCATTTTACTCACCAGTACATAAAACATACTCAAGAATAGATTATTTTTTAGTTGACTCTACGTTTACCCCATTTATTTATAATTTAAAATACCATAACATTATAATCTCAGATCACGCACCTGTAACATTCATGATTAAATTGAATGGAATGTCCGAGAAACAAGCATATTGGAGATTTAACCCACAAATTTTGAATGAAAGATCATGCCAGGAATATATTATTAAACAGATTCAAATATTTTTTGAGGTAAATGACAACTCTGACACACCTACTTCTCTTATGTGGGAAACGTTTAAAGCGTTTGTTCGAGGTACATTAATTTCTGCTCAAGCATTTTATAATAAAGAGAACAGGATTAAGCAACAAACATTGGAAAGCGAAATCAAGCAACTAGATATAGAAAATGCGAGAATGCCATCTACTTTAAAACATAATAAAATTGTTGTATTGAAATATAAATTAAATAAAATGTATTCAGAACAAGTAATAAAACTTTATCAAAAAACCAAACAATTACATTTTGAATTCGGAGACAAACCACAAAAACTATTAGCACGTCAGTTACGAAAAATGGAAGGGGAAAAACTAATTCATAAAATTAGAACAGAGACAGGAGAATTATTAAAAATGCCCAAGGACATAAATGATAGATTTCTCCAATACTATTATAACCTTTACTCAACTAAAACAGTAGCACAACCAGAAGGAATAGCAGATTTTTTACTAAAATGTAATTTAAAAGGTTTAGATTCAAACGATAGAGAATTATTAGAAAGGGAGATTACGATAAAGGATATTGAAGAGTCTATTGGTTCTTTAAAAAATGGTAAAGCAGTAGGACCAGATGGTTTAGGCTCTGAATTTTATAAAAAAATTTATGATTTACTTTGCCCACGGTTACAAAGACTGTATGAATATATCTATACTCAACAGAAACTTCCAGACACTTTAAATGAATCTATAATAACACTTATTCCTAAAGCTGATAAAGATCCGGAAGACCCGGGATCATACAGAGCAATTGCACTTTTAAATACAGATCAGAAAATATTAACTAAAATACTAGCGCATAGATTAAGTACAGTGATGAATAAATTAATACACCCTGACCAAACAGGCTTTATTCAGAAACGGTATTCATATTATAATCTAAGAAGATTATTTAATATTATATATTCCAAGAGAATTATTAACGAAGATCTAGCAATAATCTCACTCGACGCTGAAAAAGCATTTGATCAGGTGGAATGGTCTTATCTATTTTCGGTGATGGAAAATATGCAGCTAGGAGAGAAATTCTGTACATGGATAAAACTGTTATATACAAACCCCACGGCTAGAATACTTACAAACCAAAGGTTGTCATCTAAATTTAGCCTATCTAGAGGTTGTAGACAAGGATGCCCGTTATCTCCATTATTATTTGCGCTTGCTATTGAGCCACTGGCAGAAAGAGTTAGGGGGCATCCGGAAATACATGGGTATAACACAAAGGACACAGTGAATAAAATTTCTCTATACGCAGATGATGTATTAATTTACATTACAAAACCAGACATTAGTATTCCAAACTTATTAAAGCTAATAACCCAATTTGGTTCATTTTCAGGATACAGAATAAATTGGAATAAAAGTGAAATTATGCCAATAAGGGAACATAACAAACAGATAATACAACAATTCCCATTTAAAATAGTAAATGAAAAATTTAAATATCTAGGTATTTATATAACTAAGAGATATACATCATTATTTAAAGCAAATTTTCCCCCATTACTGAACAAACTACATAAGAATATTCAATACTGGAAAACACTTCCTATCTCAATGGTTGGCAAAATTAATGCTATAAAAATGATTTTTTTACCGCAAATATTATACCTTTTTCAGACAATTCCGATATATCTGACAAAAAACTTTTTTAAAAAACTGGACTCTATTGTTAATGATTTTATCTGGGATTATAAGAATCATAGGATAAACAAAAGACACTTGTGTAAATCAAAAATAAATGGAGGCTTGGTTTTACCCAACTTTTTGTTTTATTTCTGGGCAGTTAATATTAAAAATATGAATTTCTGGTTGGAAGAAATAGATCATCAACCAGACTGGTTAAAAATGGAAAAGGAAGATTGTTTACCTTTTGATATCGGTTCGATATTATTTGCTACGTCTAAATTAAACAAAAAAATTTATAGGGAAAACCCTATAATATTTAGTGCTATACGAATTTGGAAACAATTAAAAAAGACATTAAAATTAGATAATTTATCACTTTTTCTTCCAATTGTGAATAACCCTTTGTTTAAGCCTTCATGGTTGGACGGGGGTTTTACACAATGGAAGAATTATGGAATTAAAAATATGGGACAACTTTATAAGGAAGGCACCTTTCTGACATTTCAGGAGTTGCAACAGACTCGTGGACTTCGAGGAAATGATTATTTCAAATATCTTCAACTTAGAGATTATGTAAAATCGAACTCTCAAAATTTTCGATTTAGAAATTCAGAAATTCTTGATGAATGTTGGAACAAACATCCTAATACAGAAAAATTAATATCTTATATATATAATATCTTACTAGACAGTGACATTCCTTCGACAGAATTACACAGACAAACATGGGAAGAAGAATTAAATCAAGTAATAACGAAAGATACTTGGGAAGAAAGTTTGAAACACATACATCAGTGCTCACTAAACGCCAGACATTCTCTAATACAATTTAAAGTAATACATAGGTTACATTATTCAAAAACAAAACTACATAAAATTTTTCAACATATCTCACCTATATGTGATAAATGTCAACATTTAGAAGCTTCATTATCTCATATGTTTGCAAACTGTATAAAAATTAAAAAATTCTGGGTAAATATTTTCAGTATAATATCTAAAGTAACCGGCACACAAATGGACCCAGACCCAAAACTAATAATACTCGGAATATTAGAATTAAATCAAACATTTAGAACAACACAAAGAAACTTTATTGATTATAGTTTAATAACAGGAAAAAAATTAATTCTAAAATTTTGGAAAGGCCCTACGGCCCCCACAATCAAAATGTGGATTATAGAAATGACGGAGACCTTAAACGTGGAAAGAATCAGATTTTCCCTGTTGGACAAACAGGAATTATTCGTAGGAACATGGTCTCCTTTTATTGATTACTTAAAGGGTCAGAATAGTTCAGCACAGGAACCTGACTAGCACTCGGTCTAAAGAATGGATGAAAGGCTATACTCTGAAATGTACGAACATATCTCGAATGAAGTTTTTTATTTCAATAAATTTTTCCATTCTTCTTTAACTATTTTATTTTTTTTTATTTTTTTTTAATTTATTTTTTATTTTTTATTATTCTTCTTCTCTTTCTTTTCTCTCTTTACTTCATCTATCTCTTTAGTTCTATCTAGTTTAAAAAAAAAAAAGGCAAAAGGTATTGGAGACAATGTAATAATAATTGATAATATTATCAATTTAAAAATGTCAGACTGTAATGATGTAAATAAATTGTGTACTTATCTCCAATAATAAAAAAATTTTAAAAAAAAATAAATAAAAAATAAATAGAAGTAAAAATACATATATCATGAACAAATTAACACTCTACTCTACTAAACATCAACAGGCGTTCCGATCGGCAGCGGCACGACAGTGGCTCTGCTGCAGTGTGTCCAGGTTGGTGGTTGGTGCACGATACTGGCAGGGGACAAAGTCCGTTTATCAGTCTTATAACCTGCGGGAAGAAGCTGAGGAGCATCCTGCTGGTTTTGCACCTAATGCTCCGGTACCTCTTCCCAGATGGCAGGATGGAGAATATGTGATGGGATGGGTGGTAGGGGTCTTTGATGATGGAGATGGCTCTGCTGATACATCTCTTCCTGTATATGTCCAGCAGGAAAGGGAGTGGAGCACCAATAATCCTGCTGGCGGTCTTCACAATCCTGTCTAGTTGGTGCCGTTCGTACGCCTTGCAGCTCCCGAACCAGGAAGTGATGCCGTAGGTTAAAGTGCTCTCGATTGTCCCCCTATAAAAAATTCGTAGGTGTGTAGTGGGGAGACCTGCTTTACGTAGTCTTCGGAGAGGGTGTAGTCGCTGCTGGGCTCTCTTGACCAGTGCTGTGGTGTTGGTCGTGGACGTCAGGTCATCTGACAGGTGGAGTCCTAGGAACTTCACGCTGTTGACCCTTTCCACATCAGCTCCATCGATGTGCAGAGGTGTATGGTGTTGTTTTCCCGCCCTCCTGAAGTCAACCACCATCTCCTTAGTTTTTCCCACGTTGAGAATGAGGTTGTGGGATTTGCACCATCCTGTGCGCAGCTCCACCTCCATCCTGTACGCCGACTCATCATTGTCACTGATGAGACCCACCACTGTTGTGTCATCAGCGAACTTGTTGATGAAGTTGTTGTTGAGTCTAGCAGTACAGTCGTGTGTTAGCAGACTAAACAGCAGGGGGCTTAGGACACAGCCTCACGGCTATGGTTTTTGATGTCCTACTGCCCACCCTGACTGTCTGCTCTGTAGAGTGCCAGCATCAATAAATTCTCTAAGAACGTGTCGGCATTAACCAGTAAAAGTAAGGGAAACTTTGCAAACATACATGTTATGGCTCTAATCAGGTGTTTCTAATGCTGGCTTTCCCAAAGCATTAGAGAAATTACTCATCATAAATGGAATAACCTGATGCATTATGGAGTAAAAACAATATGAACCATTGATCTTGCACATTGGAGATGATTGATAAATAAGCAATAAATATGATAGGCAAAAAAGTATGGTCAATACATCCTGTTAGTAGATTTCACAACAGTGATCCACATTCAAACTAAGAGGGATCATGTAATATTCATCTGAACTGTGGTATTTGCATTCACAGGTCCTTTAAAAGAAAAATTGTTGAAAAGCAAGATATCCAACACCAAAAGGGCAAATTTCCCATCATCAAAAATGCAAATAAGCAGTTTGTAGGTTGAAAATGATTAGGGATACTGTAACAAACTTCATATTACTGCTGGATGGTTGACTACCCCATGGATAACTTTCTAAAGATTCCCAGTTCCAAGGATATACTGCTCCAGAGGCCCTTCATCCAATTCCAAGCATTGTGACATACTGCTGCTCTAATGGGCCTGTCCCACTGAGGCGACTTTTATGCGACTGCAGGAGACTATGCAGTCGCCACATGGTCGCCACATGTCCGCGGGTGGTTCCTGGGGAGTCGCCTTCATGGTCGTGAGGAGTTCCCGCTTTCTGGGAACTGGTCGCTGCCTCATTATGGTCGCCGCGAATTTTTCAACTTGTTGAAAAATTAGCGGCGACCAGAATGAAGCCGCCATGGAGAGTAGCGAGAATTCTCGTGCCATAGGTGGGTCGCCAGGAGGTCCTAGTGGGTTGCCAGGAGGTAGAAGGTTCTCGTAGGTTCTCGTAGGTTGTAGCTGATGCTGACCAATGAATTTCATTGGCTTATTGGGGAAAAAAACATAAGCAGTAGTTTTCAGAACCAAGGGTAACCGACCGGTAATATTAAATGTTCGCCGGGCTTCACAGTAGTGTATCACTAATTTCTTAAAAGTTGTCTCCACTCCTTCTCTACACCCCCCCCCCCACTTTTAAAGGACTTACCCGTACACTGTGCTTTAGCCATCTTAATTACAGCGCCAACCTTCCTGTTCATCGGGGCATGTGTCTGTATCACCTTGGCTTTGCACCATGTGAATTTCACTCAGACAGCGCTCCCCCCACTTGCCCTGTCCCCCGCCTGCATAACGTGCTGATGAAGGAAACGACGTGTGTGTGTTCCACTCTGACAGTCGCCGTTAGATAGAGCTCTTAGGGACAGCGGAGTTAAGGGATATGGGGAGAAGGCAGGAATGGGGTACTGATTGTGGATGATCAGCCATGATCACATTGAATGGCAGTGCTGGCTCGAAGGGCCAAATGGCCTACTCCTGCACCTATTGTCTATTGTTCCAGTTGCTGGTTTTTCAGGCGCTGGCAGTCGCCTGAAAAATCGCCTAAGTGGGACAGGCCCATAAAGGTTTCAATGTGGGGAATAAAAGGTTCCGCTCGCCCCCTCACCCCTTATGTTCTATCTAACATCATCCCTCCTTATTTGGTTCTACACTTCACTTTTCTTACCTATCAGATTCCAGAATGTGCAGCCTTTTGTTCTCCACATTATTTCCAGTCTTTGTCACTATTTCCATCCTCCCCACTCCCACCTAACTCATAGGTACACAAAAATGCTGGAGAAACTCACCTAACTCATATTGGACTGATCCAGGATGGGCAGGAATCTGCCTGCAGACAGGAAGTGTCACAGCTGGCATCCTGGTGCCATCGCAACAACCTGGAGCTCAATGCTTTTAAGACAGTGGAATTGATTGTAGACTTCAGGAGAGTTCCCCCTTCCCTCACCCCACTCACCATCAACAACACCACGGTCACATCTGTGGAGTCTTTTAAGTTCCTGGGAACCATCATCTCCAATGACCTTAAATGGGGGGCCACCATCGACTCCACAGTCAAAAAGGCACAACAGAGGATGTACTTCCTGCGGCAGCTGAGGAAGCACAATCTGCCACAGGCAATGATGGTCCAATTCTATATGGCCATCGTAGAGTCTGTCCTCACCTTCTCCATCATGGTCTGGTTTGGCTCAGCCACGAAGCACGACATCCGGAGGCTGCAGCCAATCGTCCGATCAGCTGAGAAGGTTATTGTCTGTAACCTTCCCTCCATTGACGAACTGTACACTGCAAGGGCCAGAAAGCGAGCGGGTAAGATCATCTCTGACCCCTCTCACCCTGGCCACTCTTTGAATCACTTCCCTCTGGAAGGCGACAGTCAAAGCTGCCACAGCCAGACATAAAAACAGTTTTTTTCCACGAGTGGTAGCCCTACTCAATAACCAAATATCTGTAGCCTCCTTTTGCTCTGGTATTTTATGTAATTCACATGTTTAATCGATAATGTTTTATTATTAATGTTTAATGTTTTATGTTTCATTCCTAACTGTCACTGTATCTCATGTTGTCACTTGCGGGCAGAGCACCAAGGCAAATTCCTTGTATGTGAATACTTGGCCAATAAACTTATTCATATTCATATTCATTTGGCAATCAATTCTTTATCACGAATTGTTGGCTAGCTCTTGCACTGCCGGCACATACGCACACATACATCTTGATACTGGGTGGTTCCCCTCTATTCTTTCAACCCAGATAAAGATCTCGACCTGAAACATTGACAGTCCATTTCCCACCACAGATGCTGCTTGACCCTCTGAGTTCCTCTGGAAGTCTCCTTTCTCCTTTATTGATCCACATTCCAGCAGTCTTTACCATAGCTTTAAGTTGAGAGCGGGGAGTTTAGTGGAGATGTGCTGGGCACGTTTTTTACACAGGGAGTGGTGGGTGCCTGGAACGCATTGTCAGAGGTGGTGGTGTGAGTCAGATGCGATAATGGCATTTAAAAAGCTTTTAGATAGGCACATGGAAGCGCAAGGAATAGAAAGATATGGATCATGTACACGCAGATGAGATCAGTTTATCTGGGCATCATGTTCGGCACAAACATTGTGGCTGAAGGACCCGTTCCTTCTATTGTACTGTTCTATTATATCTACTCAGAGGTGACTGGTTCCCCTCTCCTGACTCCAGCTGCCATTACAATGTTAATATCTCAAATTCATCATTTCAAATTGCATGCTCACTGATCAAATACAACTTCAATAGCTATAATGAGTTCATTTACTCCAGGATTTTGATGGAATTATATGATTGCAATGGGAGCATATTTGAAGAGATAAGACAGCCTTGAGATTTCAAATAGCTTTATTGAAACAAGCTAATTCACAGTAATATTCTAATAGCTTCTGAGGACAGAATATAGACATCCAAAGAGTCTTTTTTTTTTACATTCCATTGTCAAGATTAGCTCTTTAGATCGTTGAATACCCCAGGTGGCCAATTCTGTTTCTTACAGCTCACATGCTGCATTGAAAGCCTTTGAGAGTTTGCTTCCCTTAAAGCATGATGGGATGGGATGGGAAACAAGAATGTATTGGCCAATTCCTGGAGTATACAGTATAGTGTCGGTATTCCTGTCATTACTGCTACAATGGAAATAGACTGAAATTTTATGATAGTTCTTACAGAGATGTGATTGTAAGCTGACCAAAACAGAGAACTGACTATAAGTGATAGTTTAGTTTAGAGATACAGCATAGAAACAGGCCCTTCAGTCCACCGAGTCCATGCCGACCAGCAATCCCCGCACATTAACACTATCCTACACACACACTAGGGGCAATTTACAATTATACCAAGCCAATTAACCGAAAAACTTGTACGTCTTTGGAGTGTGGGAGGAAACCAAAGATCCCAAAGAAAACCCACGCAGGTCGAAGTGAGAATGTACAGACTCCAAACAGACAAGCACCCATGTGAATTCCTGTGTGAAAGAACGACTCTATGAGAAGAATGTACCATCCATGGCTAACTAAACAGATTACGCATGGTATTGCATTGAAAGAAATTAAACACATTGTTGCAAATATTATTGGTAGGCCAGAGGACAGGACAGTTTTAGATATCTTCAAAGGATGACAAAGGAATTATAAAGACAAAGTATATAGAGATTGTGATTAAACACGAAAAATATAAAAGCAGACAGTAATATATCTGCAGTTACAATTACTAATGGGAAATATAGATTCTAAATAATTATTTTCGATCAGACTGGTAGATGGGAGGAGATAGTGTAAATCCTGGCCAAAATAGAGCTAAAATAAAGCAAAGGATTCATGCATCTGTAGGGACTGTTGGCCTTTTTCTGTGAGAAGCTTCAAGCTGCAAGCTGATGCCAGGAAGTCTAGGTCCAAGATCAATACACCAGATAAGGAAGGTCCAGCTGTCCTAGCAATTGATAATATGTATGAGGACCTTGCAGAGAAACTCTAAGGTGTTGCAGATGCATGGGTTTGATTGGATTACTGCAAAGGGATTGTAAATAATGTAAATAATGTTGCAAGACAGTTGCCCTGCTTTTTGGTGATTGGCCGAAGATGTGAAGCCCTGGCTGAATTGTTTGTACTGCCAGGGTAAATGTTGCATTATTCAGTTAACTGACTTCCGTCCAGAAGCTTCTGGAGAAACATTGTTTGGGATTCTTTATAATTGGGTTGGGGAACTATCATTAATACTTTAATGTAATTGATATGTGTAATTGGCTTGTAAGAGGAACCACCCCTATGTAGTTCGGCCCCTCAGGGTTCATTGACCTGTAAAAGTAGCCCCCATTTGGATCGGTTTCGATCTTCTGGAAGGGCGCTTGGGACTGCGTGACCTTTTGGAGTGTATCTGCTTGCACGAGGCTGAGGTGCTTGGCCAGGTAGTGACAAGGATCAAATCCACGGTGGATTAGGTATCGTATAGGGGGATTTGTGTTCGTTTAGTTAAAGTTTAGTTGTTCCAGTGCTTGAGTCAGTGTTTTTACTGAACTAGACGAGGGGGGATAAACTTTAGGAGCGTATTTACAATAGTAACAAAGTCTGGAGGTGAAATTGAGACAAAAGGATGCGCACACAGTCATAGTCATACAGCACGGAAACAGGCCCTTTGACCCAACTTGACCATAACGACCAAGATCTCCACTTTTGTCCCATCTAAACTAATCCCATTTGCCTGTCTTTGAACATATCCCTCTAAACTTTGCCACGTATTTATTCACATCACTTTTACATTGGATGTTTGGAGAATTGTGAATCCAACTGGCAGGGAATATTCGTTTTACTCAATGGTACATAAGACATACTCACGTATAGACTACTTTCTGCTGGATACAAAATTAATCCCCCAAACATCTAATGCAATATATCATACAAATTCAATTTCAGACCATTCTCCACTAACTTTCTTTTTAAAACTGGAAGGATTGTCTAAGAATAATTCATTCTGGAGATTTAACTCTCAAATTTTAAAAGATCCACAAGCGAGTATATATTTAAAAGAACAAATGGAGGTCTTTTTTCAAACAAATGATACTTCAGATATATCGCCTACTTTACTTTGGGAATCTTTTAAAGCATACATTAGGGGTATTATAATTTCATATCAAGCTTTTCAAAATAAAAAGAATAAGAATGAACAAAGACAGTTAGAAGAACTTATTAGACAAATGGATATAGATAATGCTAAAGATCCATCAATAGATAAACATAATAAAATAATAATTTTAAAATAATAAATTATTATCTGCCAAACTTATAAGACTTTTTCAAATTACAAAACAAGAGCACTTTGAATTTGGGGATAAACCGCATAAACTTTTGGCTCGCCAGCTAAAAAAACGAGAAAAGGAACATACTATACCAAAGATCAAATCAGATAAAGGGGAATTATTAACAACACCGAAGGATATTAATAAAAGATTTGCGCAATTTTACGAGAATTTGTATACATCTAAAACGATAATTGATTCCAATAATATCACAAAGTTCTTGGATACCTGTAATCTTCCAAAGTTAGAGCTGAAGGAACAAGAGGAACTGGGTGCACAAATCTCAATTAAGGAATTAGAAGATACAATAAACTCACTAAAAAATGGAAAAACACCAGGCCCTGATGGATTTACTAATGAATTTTATAAAAGCTTTTATGATAAAATAATACCAAGATTACAAAAAATGTACCAATACGCTTTTAAAAAACGAATACTACCTGATACATTAGCGGAATCAACGATTACATTAATACCTAAGAAAAATAAGGACTTAGAAGAACCTGGCTCATATAGAGCTATAGCATTGTTAAACACAGATCAAAAAATATTAGCGAAAACATTAGCCAGAAGATTAAGTAAATACATTAGTAAATTAATAAACCCAGATCAGACAGGGTTTATCCCTAAGAGATACTCTTCTAATAATATGAGACGTCTACTCAACATAATGCACTCACACAAATCTGAAGATCAAGAATTATCAATTATTTCGCTGGATGCTGAAAAAGCATTTGATCAAGTAGAATGGAATTATATGGATAAAGTATTACAAAAATTTCAACTGGGAGAGAATTTTATTTTATGGATTAAGTTACTATATAACAAACCTACAGCTAGAATACTTACTAATAACATATTATCCTCGAAATTTCAACTATCAAGGGGAAATAGACAAGGATGCTCATTATCACCACAGCTGTTTGCTCTCATTATTGAACCGCTAGCAGAAAAAATTAGAATACACCCTGATATTCATGGATATAATACTAAAGACTCATATAATAAAATATCTTTATACGCGGATGATATATTATTGTATATTACAAAACCTCAAATCACTATACCAAATATATTAAATTTAATTGAAGACTTCGGATCTTTTTCTGGATATAGAATAAATTGGAATAAAAGTGAAATTATGTCAATAAAACCGAAAGATTCAACACATCTTTTAAAATTCCCTTTTAAAATAGCTACAGAAAAATTTAAATATTTGGGAATCGAAATTACCAGAACATATCAAGGTATGTTCAGGGCAAATTTTGACCCCCTACTTAATAAACTGAATACATTAATTAAATTCTGGAAAACGCTTCCGATGTCTTTAATAGGCCGAATAAACGCAATAAAAATGATCTTTTTACCACAAATTTTATACCTATTTCAATCAATTCCTATATACTTACCTAAGAAGTTTTTTAAAAAACTCGACTCAGATATCACTAATTTTATATGGGACTATAAATCACATAGAATACAAAAAACCCATCTGAATAAATCTAAAGTATTGGGGGGTCTAGCACTACCTAATTTTATGTGTTATTATTGGTCAGTAAATATTAAAAACATGATTCAACTGATGGATAACTCTGCCCAGCAAGTAGACTGGATTGTAATGGAGAAAGAGGATTGCTCCTCTAGAAACATTGGAGCGATCCTCCTCTCTCCAATGAAATTGAATAACATAAACTATAATAAGAACCCAATTATTCATAGTACAATCCGTATTTGGAAACAAATAAAACAAAATTTAAAATTAAGAAACTTATCACTTTTATTACCTATAGTCAATAACCCTTCGTTTAGTCCTTCTATTATAGATAAAGCTTATACACAATGGGATAGACTAGGAATTAAAACGCTTGGTGACTTGTATGAAACTGGAAAATTACTTTCATTTCAACAATTACAAATAAAATATAAACTCGGAAATAATCAATATTTTAAATACTTTCAAATATGCGACTATTTGAAAAAATATATAAAAGATCATCATAATAACCCAGCAGATGTACTGGACGAGGCAATGCAGATAAAAGCGGAATCAGCAAACTTAATATCATATTTGTACAATATTATCTTAAATGCACAAATACCATCTACGGAGGGTATCAGAAGAGACTGGGAACAAGAGTTAGCTATTAAAATTTCAAAGGAAAGTTGGAATGAATACTTATTAAAAGTGCATAAATGCTCGATTAATGTAAGACACACTTTAATACAATTTAAAATTTTACATAGATTATATTATTCGAAAACTAAAATTCATAAAATTTTCCCAAACGTATCATCTATTTGTGATAAATGTCAATCCCAAGAAGCAACTATAGCGCACTCATTTGTCTTCTGTACAAAAATTCAAAAATTTTGGAATGAAATTTTTGAAATCTTTACAAAGTTATTTAAAACAAGACTGATACCCAAAGCAGAATGGATTATCTTCGGAATAACGGAAGATGATCCAGAACTAAATGTGTTTCAAAAGAAATTAATGGATTATGGGTTAATAACTGGAAAAAAGCTAATTCTAAAATTTTGGAAGAAGGCTCCAATACCAACTATAAATATGTGGATTTCAAATATGTTTGAAACATTACACCTTGAAGAGATAAGACTCCTCCTAGCAGGTAAACCAGATCACTTCCACCTGACGTGGTCTGCATTTATAGAATTATTACAAACATAGGGTGCAAAAGTACTTTAAAAAAAATAAAAAATTGAGGTCGGGTAAGGGGGGATGATAGTTGAAGAGTTGGTATGTCCTATTTACGTGATGCTCAAAAAAAAAAAACATTTATTTCTCTTTTTTTCTCTTTCTCTTTTCTTTTCTTAGGGCCTATTTCTTAACTCTTTTTCTTTTTGTTTTTAATTTCGCTCTTATAGGGTCTTCGTCCTTTTTTGTTGTTACATTTTCTACACTTTTCTACACTTGCACTTTTTCCTTCACTTTCTTCTCTCTTTCAATCTTTTCTTTCTCTAGTGTAAAAAAATAAATAAAGGGAGTACATTAATTGTAAGAAGATATAAATGACGAGTATTAATGTATGTGGTTGTAATGTAATGTACTTCTAATAAATAAAAATAAAAAAAAATAAAAACTTTTACATTTTTGTTATTATACCTGCCTCAACTACTTTCTCTGGCAACTTGTTCCATCTACCCATCACTCTCAGTGTAAAAACGTTTTCCCTCAGATTCCTATTGAATCTTTCCCCTCTCAACTGAAACCTATATTCTTTAGTTGTTGATTCCACAACAATAGACAATAGACAATGGGCAATTGGTGCACGAGTAGGCCATTCGGCATGGCTGATCATCCCCAATCAGTATCCCGTTCCTGCCTTCCCCTCATATCCCCTGACTCCGCTATCTTTAAGAGCCAAATCTAGATCTCTCTTGAAAGTATCCAGAGAACCGGCCTCCACCGTCCTCTGAGGCAAAGAATTCCACAGACTCACAACTCTCTGTGTGAAAAAGAATTTCCTCGTCTCCATTCTAAATGGCTTACCCCTTATTCTTAAACTGTGGCCCCTGGTTCTGGACTCCCCCAACATCGGGAACATGTTTCCTGCCCCTAGCGTGTCCATACCCTTAATAATCTTATATGTTTCAATAAGATCCCCTATCATCCTTCTAAACTGCAGAGTACACAAGCCCAGCCGCTCCATTCTCTCAGCATATGACAGTCCTGCCATCCCAGGAAATAACCTTGTAAACCTACGTTGCACTCCCTCAATAGCAAGAATGTCCTCCCTCAAATTAGGGGACGAAAACTGCACACAATACACCAGGTGTGATCTCACTAGGGCCCTATACAACTGCAGAAGGACCTCTTTGCTCCTATACTCAACTCCTCTTGTTATGAAGGCCAACATGCCATTCGCTTTCTTCACTGCCTGCTGTACCTGCATGCTTACTTTCATTGACTGATGAACAAGGACCCACAGATCCCGTTGTACTTCCCCTTTTCCCAACTTGACACCATTTAGATAATAATCTGCCTTCCTGTTTTTGCTACCAAAGTGGATAACCTCACATTTATCCACATTAATCCACATTATCCACAACCCTGGAAAAAAGACACTGCATTCACCCTCTCTGGAGTCATGGAGTCATAGAGTGATACAGTGTGGAAACAGGCTCTTTGGCCCAACTTGCCCACATTGGCCAACAATGTCCCAGCTACACTAGTCCCACCTGCCTGCGCTTGGTCTATATCCATCCAAACTTGTCCTATCTAACATCCTATCTATCTATGTTCCTGTCTAACTGTTTCTTAAACGATGGGATAGTCCCAGCCTCAACTACCTCCTCTGGCAGCTTGTTCCATACACCCACCACCCTCCATGACCCTCATGATTTTATATGCCTCATTAAGATCACCCCCAATCTCTGAACTTCTTTCCTACACACCTGGCAATGTTTCTTGTTTGGATCTGCTAAAAATGTGTGTGATCAAGGAGAGCAAGACCAATGATTGTGGCCCTGTGGAGAGGTTTCACAGAGATAGGTATACAAACATACAGGTGACTTCTATAAAGTTGTCTAATATGCAATCCATAACATTTGCAAGACAGTAATAGATTCAAAGTATGGAATAGCATGTGCAGAGGGGCTACACTGCAGGAAATTGGCAGCAGAGTGTGTGTGTGTGTGTGTGTGTGTGTGTGTGTGTGTGTGTGTGTGTGTGTGTGTGTGTGTGTGTGTGTGTGTGTGTGTGTGTGTGTGCGCGCGCGTGTACGTATGGTGTCTGTTTTTGTGAGTGTGCATGTAAATATGTGTAAATGTACCTATTGCGTACGCGTTTGTCGGCGTGAATAAGTGAGCACATGTGCAAGTTTGTGTATATGTATGCATATGCATCAATGGCATGTATGTGTGTGCATAAATGTGTATGCATAGGTGAGAGTGCGCACATGTGTTTGTATGAATTTGTATGTATTTTTCTTTGCATAGCAAGTGGCTGTGTGTCAGTATGTGTATGTGATTTGCATGTGTCAGTCTGTGTTGGTGTGCATTTATGGTTTGTGTGTCTCTGTGTATGTAGAATGTACCTATATAGGTGGTGTCTGTGTCTGTGTCTGTACCTGTTTTTTGTCGTTATGTACATGTCTTGAGCACCTCCATCTCTGACATGAACCAACCTAATTCCTTGTTTGGTTCCCAGGTCGATTTTGCTTCTGAGTAATTTGTAAGATGGAGAAACTAAACCAGAAACCCATCTTACATCTTTCCCCATCTTTACTTCCTCTTAAGCAATAACAGCTGATTTTCCCATCACCCATCCTGCACCCTCTCTCTGAGCCTCCCCATGCCTCCATTGTCCTCTTTATTTGTATTGTTTTCTCAAGGCTTGTCCTTGTTCTGTTTATTCATTCACTGTCCCTGAACAATGAATGTTCCTGCAGCACACTGCATGATTTTCTGTAAAGGCAGTGCAGACAAATTAAATTTCATTAAGGAACTAGATTCATGCTTGTTAAGGGATAACAGTTATAAGACCAGTGGAGAGAGGTGAAAGGAGTTTGGGGTGGGGGTTGCAGTAAGGTGGGAATAATGTGATATCTCTTTCAAAGAATGAACATCGATTCCATTACATTTCTTAATCCTGCTGCAAAACAGAGCTTTCTCAATCATAATGAAGAGAACTGTATATATCCCCCGAAGTACTCTATTACTATGTTCCATTTTATGCGCTCCACTTGGACGGCCACCATAGAATGTACCGGTTGGACATGTGCATAGGCGGAGTATACTCCTACACTTCTTGATCCCATATCTACCTAACTCACAGTCACATAGAAACATAGAAAAATAGGTGCAGGAGTAGGCCATTCGGCCTTGCGAGCCAGCACCGCCATTCAATATGATCATGGCTGATCATCCAAAGTCAGTACCCCGCTCCTGCTTTCTCCCTATATGTAACTCTCTCTTAAAAACATCCAGTGAATTCCACAGATTCACAGCTTTGGGTGAAAAGGGTTTTCCTTATCTCAGTCCTAAATGGCCTACCCCTTATTCTTAAACTATGATCCCTGGTTCTGGACTCCCCCAACATCAGAAACATTTTTCCTGCATCTTGCCTGTCCTGTCGCTTGAGAATTTTATGTTTCTATAAGATCCACACCCTCTTATCTCTGATCACTGCTCAAACTAAAGGTTTGACCACCTGCCAGATAACCTTCTCCCTCCATGATGGCATTCCAAGGTTTGCAGTGTAACAATCCCGAACCAATGAGATGTACTGGGAATATTGTAGACCATTTCAGTCTCTTTACCCAAGAAAGGTTGTACTTGCTACAGAGGAAATGCAGCATGAATCATCCAGATGGGATAGGGGGTTATCTAGAGAAGAGAATGAGTAAGCTATGCCCATATTGTCTGGAATAGAGAAGATTTCACAGAAGTCAACAACATTCTTAAGAGGCTCGAAGGGGAAGATGCTGAGAGGATGTTTCTCCTGGCTAATATGTCAAGATCTGGGGATGGAGGGGAGTCAACGACTCAATTAAGAGGCAGGCTGTTCCAGACTGCAACACAGGGATGAAAACTGTCTGGAATTTCATTCTATAATGGCCCAGTCATTCGTTACATTCAAAACAGATTTACAGATATTAAGGGAGTCAAAGGAAATGGCTAAATGGCAGGAAAATGGCACTGAGGAGGAAGATTGGTCATGATCTTCTAAAAATGCTTGAGGGCTAAATTACCTCTTTGCTATGTTCTAATTTTCTTACCTTCTGTACACTTTGACTGAGCCACAAGGAAAATGTTCTTTTTTTTCCCTTGTAAAACAATGTAAAATCATAAGCAGAAAACCTGAAGTTCTCTTTTATTTTCTTCATATTTTAAACTGGATGTAAAACTACTGGTGGAAGTGAAACAATAATGTTCAAACTTGATACCAGAACCATGAGATTCAATCTGACACAAATAATTGATAAGCTAGGGGTCTTCTGCAGAAAAGGCAGATCACTAGACTGATTGCACACTTTAATTTTATGAAAGGTTTGAGAGGGTGAATATCGAGAATTATCTCTCAATTTACAGGAGGAAGCCGAGTAGAGGCAAAGAAAAATGATTAATAATTGTGATAAGGAATTCAGGAGAAACGTCCTTCCCCGGAGATGTTAAACGGTGGAAATTAATCCTTTATGGAGGATATAAACTGGAATAGATGAGAGAGGAGAGCCGGAGTAGGCAGCTAGAGGAGAGGATCTTTTGGAGAGAAATAATAGGGGAAAAAGGCAAAGCCAAAATGGAAGGCAGAAACAAGAGTGATGGGTAAATAGGCTAACAGGCTAAGATGGCTAATAACATTAAGGTCAAGATTAAAATCTAAAGGAGATGTGCATTAATAAGTGGAGCATTCCCAATAAGATATAGACTCAGAGTGATGAGAAACAGAACTTTCGGCCCAGGTCCATGCAGACCATCAACCACCCATTTACATTTATCCTTCACTAATCGCATTTTATTTTCCCCACATTCCCATTAATGTTCCCCAAATTCTCTCACACCTGCACACCAGAGTCAATTTACAGCAACCCGCTATCCTTCCAACTTACATCTCTTTGGTATGAGAGCAGACATCAGATTACCTGGGAGAAACCCAGGTTTCCAATGGGCATTCTAATTTCCTCCCACATTCCAAAGACATGCGGGTTGGTAGATTAATTGTCCACTGTAAATTGCCCTAAGTATGTAGGTGAGTGGCAGAATCTCAGGAAAGTTGATGGGAATGCGGGGAGAGTAAAATGAAATTAATGTTGGATTAATGTAAATGGGTGGTTGACGGTTTGTATAAGTTCAAAAGACAGAGCAGAATTAGGCCATTCAGCCCATCGAGTCTACTCTGCCATTCCCTCTCAACCCCATTTCCGCTGCCTTCTCCCCATAATCTTCCACACCACTTATGAATCAAGAGCCTATCAATCTCCACTGTGGCAATGTATTCCACAAATTCACTACACTCTGGCTAAAGAAATTCCTCTACACATCCTATCTAAAGGTACATCCTTTTATTCTGAGGCTGTGCCCTCCAGTTCTAGACTCTCCCACTGGTGGAAACATCTTCCCCACGTTCACTCTATCCAGGCTTTCATTATTCAATAAGTTTCAATTATTGAGATTCCCTCTTATTCTTCTAAAGTCCAGCGGGTACAGGTCCAGAACTGCCCCATACTCGTCATACATTAACCTAATCATTCCCGGTATCATTCTCGTAAACCTCCTCTGGACACTCTCCAAAGCATTCACATCCTTCCTCAGATACGAGGCCCAAAACTGCTCACAATACTCCACATGCGGTCTGACAAGTGTCCTATAAAGCCTCAGCAATACATCCCTGCTTTTATATTCTAGTCCTCTTGAAATGAATGCCAACATTGCATTTGCCTTCCTTACTACCGATTCAACCTGAAAATTTACCTTTTGGGAATCCTGCGCCAGCACTCCCAAGTCCCTCTGTTCTGAAATCTCTCCCCAGTATTACAGTTGAGCAAAGGGGACTATGGAGGCATGAGGGAGGACCAGGCCAAAGTTGACTGGAAAGAGACCCTGGTAGGGATGCCGGTGCAACAACAATGACAGGTATTTCTGGGAATAATACAGAAGGTGCAGGATCAGTTCATTCCAAAGAGGAGAAATATTCTAAGGGGAGTAAGAGGCGACCATGGCAGACAAGGGAAGTCAAGGACAGTATAAAAACAAAAGAGAACAAGTATAACATAGCAACGATGAGCGGGAAGCCAGAGGATTGGGGAACTTTTAAAGAGCAACAGAAGGTAACTAAAAAGGCAATACAGGGAGAAAAGATGAGATACGAAGGTAAGCTGGCCAAGAATATAAAGAAGGAAAGTAAAAGCTTCTTTAGGTATATGAAGACAAATGTGGGTCCCTTGAAGACAGAAACAGGTGAATTTATTATGGGGATCAAGGAAATGGCAGACGAGTTGAACAGGTACTTTGGATCCGTCTTCAATGACACAAACAATCTCCCAGATGTACTAGTGGCCAGAGGACCCAGGGTGATGGAGGAACTGAAGGGAATTCACATTAGGCAGGAAATGGTGTTGGGTAGACTGATGGGACTGAAGGCTGATAAATTCTCAGGGCCTGATGGTCTGTATCCCAGGGTACTTAAGGAGGGGGCTCTAGAAATTGTCGACGCATTGATGATCATTTTCCAATGTTCTATAGATTCAGGATCAGTTCCTGTGGATTGGAGGTTCAGTATTCAGTATTCGGTATTCAGTATTTACTTTAATGTCATTTTAACTGAGTGCTTACATACACAGATGAAACGAAAAATTGTTTCTCAATCAGTTCCCGTCAGTGCAGTTAATAAAAACAGAATAAATACATATAGCTTTAAAAATTAAAATTACCATATCTAAAATAGGCCTAATAATTGAAATAAAAACAGACATTCAGACCGAACAGTGGCTTTGCTTTGACAGGTGCCTAGCTGTCAAAGTATGGGCGAGGTTAGATGTGTTGGTGTATGATACATGGGGAGGGGACACAGTCCGTTAACCAGTCTTATTGCCTGTGGGAAGAAGCTGTGTAGCATCCTGCTGGTTTTGCAGCTGATGCTCCTGTACCTCTTCCCAGATGGCAGAATGGAGAAGATGTGGTGTGATGGATGATAGGGGTCCTTAATAATGGAGATGGCTCTGCTGATGCTCCGCTTCTGATGGATCTCCAACAGGAAAGGGAGTGGGGCACCAATGATCCTACTGGCTGTCTTCACTATCCTGTTAAGTTGGTTTTGCTCATAAGCCTTGCAGCTCCCAAACCAGGAAGTGATGTCGTAGGTCAATATACTCTTGATGGTGCCCCTGTAGAAGGTCCTTAGATGAACAGTAGGGAGACCTGCTTTTCTTAGTCTCTGGAGAGGGTGGAGCCACTGCTGAGCTCTTTTGATGACTGCTGTGGTGTTGGTCGTTGAGGTCAGGTCATCCGCCAGGTGAAGTCCCAAGAACTTCACACTGCTGACCCTCTCCACAGCAGCACCATCAATATGCAGCAGTGTATGATGGTGTTTGCCAGCCCTCCTGAAATCGATCACCATTTCCTTTATCTTTTCCACGTTGAGGGTGAGATTGTGAGATCTGCACCACTCTGTAAGCATCTCCATTAGCTAATGTTATCCCACTTTTTAAGAAAGGAGGGAGAGAGAAAACAGGGAATTATAGACGAGTTAGCCTGACATCGGTGGTGGGGAAGATGCTGGAGTCGATTATAAAAGATGAAATAGCGGCACATCTGGATAACAATAACAGGATTGGTCCGAGTCAGCATGGATTTATGAAGGGGAAATCATGCTTGACTAATCTTCTGGAATTTTTTGAGGATGTAACTAGGAAAATGGACAAGGGAGAGCTAGTGGATGTAGTGTACCTGGACTATCAGAAAGCCTTTTATAAGGTCCCACATAGGAGATTAGTGGGCAAAATTAGAACACATGGTATAGGGGACAGGGTACTGACATGGATAGAAAATTGGTTGGCAGACAGGAAACAAAGAGTAGGGATTAACGGGTCCCTTTCAGAATGGCAGGCAGTGACTAGTGGGGTACCACAAGGCTCGGTGCTGGGACCACACCTATTTACAATATATATTAATGATTTAGATGAAGGGATTAAAAGTAACATTAGCAAATTTGCAGATGACACAAAGCTGGGTGGCAGTGTGAACTGTGAGGAGGATGCTACGAGGATGCAGGGTGACGGACAAGTTGGGTGAATGGGCAGATGCATGGCAGATGCAGTTTAATGTGGATAAATGTGAGGTTATCCACTTTGGTGGCAAGAACAGGAAGGAAAATTATCTGAATGGTGTCAAGTTGGGAAAAGGGGAAGTACAACGAGATCTGGGGGGTCCTTATTCATCAGTCACTGAAAGTAAGCATGCAGGTACAGCAGGCAGTGAAGAAAGCTAATGGCATGTTGGCCTTCATAACAAGAGGAGTTGAGTATAGGAGCAAAGAGGTCATTCTGCAGTTGTACAGGGCCCTGGTGAGGCCACACCTGGATTATTGTGTGCAGTTTTGTTCTCCAAATTTGGGGAAGGACATTCTTGCTATTGAGGGAGTGCAGCGTAGGTTCACAAGGTTAATTCCCGGGATGGCCAGACTGTCATATGTTGAAAGAATGGAGCGACAGGGCTTGTATACACTGGAATATAGAAGAATGAGAGGGGATCTTATTGAAACATTTAAGATTATTAAGGGATTGGACAAGCTAGAGGCAGGAAACATGTTCCTGATGTTGGGGAGTCCAGAACCAAGGGCCACAGTTTAATAAGGGGTACGCTATTTAGAACTGAGATGAGGAAAAGCTTTTTCACCACAGTGTTGTGTATCTGTGGTATTCTCTGCCTCAGAAGGCAGTGGAGGCCGATTCTCTGGATGCTTTCAAGAGAGAGTTAGTAGAGCTCGTAAAGATAGAGTCAAGGGATATGGGGAGAAAGCAGGAAAGGGGTACTGATTGTGGATGATCAGCCTTGATCACAGTGAATGGTGGTGCTGGCTCAAAGGGCCGAATGGCCGACTCCTGCACCTATTGTCTATTTAGTAAATGGTCTATATCTTTATTCCTACTGCCAAAGTGTATGACCATTCAGCCAGTGATAGGGATCAAAGCAGCATCCAAGGAAGGGAGTGCTGTCACATCCCCCGTGAGAGATTAAAAAACATTCTATATTAGAGAGTTCATCTTTTGTCAGTTTCTCACCATTTTTCTATTCAGAAGTGACTGTATACTTAGTTAGTTAAATATCTCTAAAAGCAAAAAACAAAATTACTTGGAGACCTCTGAAGATGCAGAGTTCTACTGTGAACACACCCATGGCAGTACACTTGTACAGCAGCAGAAACTGCGGCATCATTCAGTCTCAAGGTGATTTAATGTCCAGTTTTCGTTTTCAATAGGTTGTTCTGAATGATACTCTAGTTACAAGATGGGGGGAAATAAATGGAGTGGCACATCCAGAAAAGTAGCCCAATTAACATCAAGAAAACTTAGGAAACAGCAGCAAAGTTCCATCATGCGGAGTAGCCAGTGTGGTTTTGCCCACATTCTCCACCAGTGCGGCATCAGGGACGATGCCAGGTTTGGCAGTGACCACACCGACACTCACAGTAGGGTGAATTCACATGATTTATTTTACTTACGGTGACAAGAAAGTCCACCTGGGGGCACTGTTCCTCTCCATCAGGGCACATGTTAGCAATCTTGGAGTTATCCCAGCAGCTCAGTTTTGTCTTCAAACGAGGAGGAGTCATGATCTCCGGCTTCTCCCTGCAGTTCATCCTTGCATCAAGAGGAGACACTGACAGTCTCAGGTTTATCCTGACGGCTCAGCTTTGGGCTTGAATCATAATCATAATAGTAATTTATTAGCCAAGCATGTTTTGTAACATACGAGGAATTTGATTTGCCTTACCAATAAAGAGCAACAAGACACCCAAATAAATGTTTAACATGAACATCCATCACAGCAACTCCCCACTTTCCTCACTGTGATGGAAGGCAAAAACAAGTTAAATCTTCTTCCCTTCGTTGAAGAGCCTGCACTGCCAGTCACTGGATTATCCTGGCAGCCCAGTCATTGCCTCTGTGTAGACTGACAAGATGCAAGTGGCCAACCAATATCAGTGGATCAGACCCCAGCTGTTATCAATGATGTTGGGGTGTGATCCCCATCACTGGCCTGTCAGTACAAAAAATGTGCAGCACATCCACTTGCCGTTCAGCTAGTGATGGGGATCAGAGCGATATCCAAGGAAAAAGGTGCTGCCACACCATCTAAAAACAAGTGATTAAATGAATTACACTTAACACTTTTCCATGAAGTGGACAATGATTGGCAATGCCAGCACTTATTATCCACCCCTCATTGCCTTTAGGAAGGTGTAAGTCATTTCAGTTATGTTACAATTGGCTGACTTGCAAGGGCAGTTAATGATCAATCATCTTGCATAAGCTTTACTTGTGAATTTCAGCTCACAACCTTTGAACTACTACGATTACAACTCAGGACAAAAACATTTTGAAATGGGCAGCAGACTTCACAAACCTGCAAAGCATACTTTTATCTTGATAGTACTTCCTAGCTACTCACTTTCAAACAGATTGCAAAAATCAGCTCTAAAACTATGGTTCTTTTTTACTTTTTTCTTTCTTTAAATGATTTATCACCCTGCTTCAAAGTCAAAAGACAAGTAATCCCGTGATTAAATCAAAGCCAAGCTAATGATTTATTTTGAGCAGCGGTTTGTTCCAAGGGAAATCATACAGCAGGGATGTCCACTTTGCCTGAGAGAAACCAGTTTTGAAACAACTCCATGCATTACTGAGAGACCAGGACCCAAGGACCTTGCCTGGGCGCTCTTTGAAAGCTGGGATATCTCCTACAGCCGATCAAAGCCAGGGACCAAGGAGTCATGGACATTCAGTAGAACCATGCTTTTGGAACCAATGCAGCAAAAAAATGGATGGCACATCTACTTGCATTGTAATAGTGAAAGTACTCAGAATAGTATGTGTGAAGGCTATTTGAGGAAGTTGTGTTTCATTCCGAAAGACAGCTGAACCCCTGCCCAAAGTTAAAAGTCAAAACCTTTGGTGAAACAAAGGTTTTAATATAAAACCAGACCCTTTGGTTTGCTATGCCAACCAGCACTTGGTCTTTGGCCTTCCACAGCTTACAGATTCAAGTGTTCATCTCAATGCTTCTGAAATGTGGTAGGAGTCTCTGCCTCCAGCTGCCCCTCAGGCACATTCCAACCACCCTCTGTTGAAAAAGTTATTTTGAAACTCCATTATCAGCCTCTTATTATTTGTTTTCCATCTATGTCTCTGCTTCTACACATCTCTGCTAAGGTGTAATGTTCCTCATTATCTACTTTTTCAATGCCCCTCATAATTCTGCATACCTTATACATGCATCACCCCTCAACCTCCTCCATAACAAACACAATCTATCCAACCTCTCCTCAAGGGTGAAACATTCCACCCCACGAACATCCTGATCCATTCCTTCTGCAACCGTTCAAACCACAATCATGTCCTGCCCGTCAATGGGTGACCAAAAATGCACACAATATCTCAGCTTGGGACGGTCTAATGTTTAATGATCTGATGGGATACAATATTAAAACCCAACATAAGGCCACCTGAGGAGACCTCAACCTGAGCACATATCACGGTTTCCATACATAACCCAACCTACAGACATTGCTTGGAAGATGGATAAATGGACTTGATATTCTGCACATCTATTGTTATTGATTAAGAGCAAAGGACACTTGCATTGATTCTGAGCAACCACTCTGTCCCAGATAACATAATGACCTGGGCCAGATTGTCACAACCCCACCCAACTGAACTCAAACCTAAATATGCAGTCATAATGTACACACAACCAACCCAAGCTAACATATGTGATCAGACATTGTTATACTAGGTACAAGTAGTCATGGTCCATAACCCACCTCTTCCAGTCCACCTATAATCCACCTATATCACAACTACCTGAACTGTGGACAATAGTCAGGTCCCTCCTACGCATAACATGAAGGTCTAATCCAACAATTTCCATCTCAACTCCTTTTGCAGTTATCTTGAAAGTTGTCCTTCATTCGGATTACTATTCACTCTAACTCTGGATAACTCTCCACAGCAGTTACTCAGAATATAATGCAGTTCTATTGACAGTCCCTTGCAAGTTGCTAAAAATATCTCCTGCACCTTCCTTACTTGATAATGCTAACATCATAAAATGTGATTGATGCAGCCTCCCCTTTGATTGCCCAACCCCCATCACGTTACATGTTACAAGACTATGAATTGCTCGATATAGGAATGTGTGATGGGCAACCATGAATACAACAGAGCTTTTATGGAGGAAATGTTTCAGTTTAGCAGCATTCTAACATGTAAGTGAAAGGGTTTCTCCCTGTTGATCATTAAAATGTCCCAACCGGAAACATCGTCTGACTATCTCCCTCCACAAATACAGTCTGACCTGCTGAGTTCCTCCAGTGTTTTGTTTTTATCTCAGGATTCCAGCATCTGCAGTCTCTTGTCTCCATTGGAATGTGTATCCTTTATAATACCTGTGGTGACAGCAATTGTCACTTCCAGAACCTTGCTGTTACTTTTGCACTGACTTGTATTTCTTTGACAAATTACCATTCCTTGCATTCCAGAAGGAAAGCTTTTGTTTGAAGAAACACATTCCCCAGCTTTCTTTTCAGGTTACAGCCTGTTTTAAAAGTTCAACACTGACACTTAAGGGACTGTCCCACTTGGGCAACCTAATCTGCGAGTCTTCGACCTTCAAACTCGCAGCATGGTCGACACGTGGTCCTAGGAGGTCCTATGAGGTCACTGGAAGTCTCCTTCATGCTCGAGGAAAGTTCCCGAATACTCGCGGCTTCAGCTAGGTCGCGGAAAAATTTTCAGCATGTTGAAAAAATTGCCGCGAGTAAAATTTGGTCGGCATGGTTCTTTTGAACTCGTAGTGCAGTGGAGTGGGGTCGCTATTTAGTTACAGGCAGTCGAGGGCAGCCGTAGGCAATCTCCTTCGCTGACCGGGCATTTTGATTGGCTCATTGGAGTTATCAGGACCAAGGAAAACCTCCCGGTAGGTAAAATGCCTGCTAAACTTTATTAAACTTAAAAGTGTCTCCATTCCATCTCCCCCCTTTCTTCCCCCCTTCTCTCCCCTTCTCCCTTCTTCTCTCCCCTTCTCTCCCCTCCCCCCCCCTCCGCGTTCTCTAAAGGACTTACCTTTACTGTGCAACCATTTTACCTTCCTCTTCATCGCAAGTGTGAATTTCAGACAGCACTCCCCCGCTTTCCCTGGCCCCCGCCTTTGCGATGTGTTTGTGTGGGTGTGTGTGTGTGCGGTCGGTCGATCCAGCTCGCGGTTTCAACGTGGACGGTCGATCCAGCTCGAGGCTTTCCAGGCGAGTGCCCTCGAGTTTCAAGGTTGAAGACACTCTTCTTAACTCGTGGATTAGGTCGCCCAAGTGGGACAGCCCCTTTAGGGTTCTGCACTGTATGCTGATAGAGAGGTGGTAACGTTTAGTTAAGTGTACCATCGAGAGCCCAAGTAAATGAGAAGTTATGGGGAATCTTATCTGTGGCAATACCTGGGAAAATGTTTCTGGATATTGGGGACCAATTGCTCAGTATTCTTCCTGAGATCTCTTTATTAATGAACTGCCCACCATTTTGCAAAAACTGGCTATATTCACTTACAAATCACTTACAGTTCTGCTACATATGCAATTCTTCAGAGAATAAAATAAGCAGCTCTTATTTGTCTCAAATCCTGGACAGCTTCTAGACCTGAGCCGATAGCAGCAAGCATAAATACCAGGTAAAAACTATCTCCTAACATTCAAGTATCTAACCACCTCAAACACTCAATACCTTGCAATCATTGAATCCTGTGCCTTCGACATTTAGGGAGTTATCATTGACCTACCTTTCCCAACCACCTGTATAAATGTCTTGGTTACTAAAGCAGTTTAAGAGTTGGATATTCTGCACTGAATAGCCCCACTCTCACGATTCAGCAAACACCACCCACAAGGCACTCACCAGCAACTCACCATATGGCCGGTGAGGGTGGACAGCAGCAGTTTATCGAACGCAACTTTGCCCAGGGAGGTTCCTCTCACAGACCTGGCATTCTGCTTTGTCACCATCTTTTTACCCAGGTTATCTCAAGGGAAGTGAAGTACAGCACAGAAAATTGCCCTTTGGCCCACCACGTCCATGCCGACATTTCTGCTTATGTATACAAAATCTATTTGTCTGCAATAGGACCATATCCTTCTATGCCTTGCTCATTTAAATAGGTAATGTAGTCAGATGTCTTCAGAAAGAAATATTAACACAACCAATAAAACTGACCAAACTGCTGAGAATTCCATACCGTTAAGGCATACAGAATCCAAGGAATCAGTGCTCGACTTTTCAAACACAGAACCTCTGGAGAATTTGTTGACACAAACACAAAATTTCCTTCTGCTGTGGTAACGTTACCAAGAGGTACTTGTGATGGCATAAATAACAGGATGGCTCTGGGGTCTGCTCCTGTCACCAGCATGATTTCAGAGTGCTAAAAGCCAGCCACCGTGGAGTGGCATATTCAGCTTCTTGATGTCACTCATGTCGACACATCTTCCTCCATCACTGGAACATGGATAGGACAGGTTTAGAGGGATGTGGGCCAAATGCAGGCAGGTGGGGACTAGTGTAGCTGGGACATGTTGGCCGGTCTGGGCAAGTTGGGCTGACGGGCCTGTTTCCACATTGTATGATTCTATGACTCTATGACACTGAGCAACAACAGCATGGTATGCCGGGTACAAGCATCACTGCAGAAAATCTACCTGGCTTCTTCAGCAAAACATCCTGAGCTTGTGACCTCTGTCACCTGGAAGGACAAGGACAGCAGGGAAAGACACATATAAGTTCCCATCCAAGTCCACATCATACTGAGCCAGAAATACACCACTGGTCCTTCATCAACACTGGGTCAGGTTCTGGGAATCCATATATAATAGCACAAGGATCACATTTATCTCACTCTGCAACAGGTCAAGCATTGGGTTCACCCCTGCATTCTGGAGAGCAATCAGTTATAAGTCTCATTAATTGTAGAATAGACTCAGAACAGACCTGGCAGATCAGAACTCAGAATGAAGCAGAGCATGTGACTATATTTCCAACCAGCATCTGCAGTTCCTTCCTACACAGTTTTAAAATAGTTATGGATAAAGGTAGAACTGGTCACAAATTATTTCCTAAAATGCGCAAAGCAAATTTTGAAGGCATTAAACAGGAAGTTGCAACGGTTGATTGAGGAGAGAGACAGTCTGCAGATAAAGTGAGATATGGGAAGCCATTAAAGGTGAAATATAGAGAACGCAGGGACAGCATGTCCCTGTTAGAATTAAGGGAAGGCTGTCAGAATTAGAACCCTGGTTAACAATTGAGGCTCTGGTCAGGAAAAGGAAGAGAGTTCATGTCAGGTACAGGAGCTGTGATCAAGAGAATCCCTTGAGGAATATATGAGATGTAGGAGTACACTTAAGAGATAAAAATAGGGATATTGGATAGCTTTGTCAAATAAAGGAAAATCCTAAGAGTTTCTACAAATATATTGAGAGCAAAAGAGTAACTAGGGAATGACTAAGTCCCTTTAAAGATCAATGTGGTTGTATATATGTATTGAAACCACAGGATGTGAGCGAGATGTTGAATTAATGTTTCTCATCTCTATTTATTGTTGGGAAAGTTATGGAGGCGAAGGGAGGGGAATGAATAGTGATATATTTAGAACATATCCACAATTCAAAGAGGAGATGTTGGTGGTCTTAAGGAATATTAAGGTGGATGAATCCTGGGGCCTGTGTATAACAGATCTTAATATTACATAAACAGCATAATATGCTCTTTAATCCGACAATTGATATTCTGACATGTTTTTCCAAGCCAGTCAAAAGTGAGTGCACAAACCAAATGTTTAAGGCCAGGAATATATTTATCATAAACCGTTAATTGCATGTCTGATTTGTGTTTATCTTATAATAAAATATAAATTGCACATCGTATATTGTGGTTGTTATCTCAGAGTCCGTAATGATGTACATTGGTTCAATTTAATTACAGATCATTCCTCCTTAGTTTGCGGCTCAATGTTCCGATGGTCAGATGGATTTTGACGGCTTGGTAGAGACCACAGGGGACTCCAGGGAAGCAGCAATGCTGAGAATGTCATGGACCTGGAGATGAAAACCAAAGGCAAGCCATCCTTTCATCTTCAGGATATCCAGTAGATTCATACTGCCGTGGGTGACTTAGATCTGGTGTAACATTAGGGTCACATTACTGATGTCTGCTATTATTATTCTTTCTCTGACCCTCAACTCATCACCTGTCACTCGTCAGCAATGATGCAGTCTCTCAGTACCTGCACCAACATGTGTATTAATGTGTAGGAAGGAACTGCAGATGCTGGTTTAAAACCGAAGATATACACAAAAGGCTGAGTAACTAGCAGACAGTTTGAAGAAGGGTCTCGACCCGAAAACGTCACCCATTCCTTTTCTCCAGAGATGCTGAGTTACTCCAGCATTTTGTGTCGACCAACATATGTATTAAAGTCCTGACCCAAAATCACAAGAGGGAGCAGAAGAACGCAGCGAAATGCCCTACATTTCAATTAGTTAACTTAGTAAAATTCAAAAAGAATTGTGCAGATGCCATTAATATACTTCGCATGTCTTCTTTCAAAAGTCAATTAATTCAATTACCTCCAAAATCATGATGTTCGATAATCGATTGCACTTTCAAGGCATAAAGGGTTGTGTCTGATTAACGAAAGTTTACTGTATATAAAATCATGAGGTGCAACAGTAAGGTAGATGGTCATAGTTTACTTTCTAAGGTAGGGAGTCTAAACTAGATGGCAAAGATTTAAGATGAATGTGGAAAGATTTAAAGCCATCTAAGGGGAAGGTTTTTCACACAGAGGGTCATAGGTATATGAAGTCACTGGTGGACGGAGTGGGAGAGGCAAGTACAATTGCCACAATTAAAAGAGATTTACACATGAACATGGGCAAGAATAGTTTAGAGCAATATGGACATAGGACATCTGGGTCAGCATGGACAATTTGTTTAGTTTACTTTAGATTTAGAGATACAACGCAGAAACAGGCCCTTTGGCCCTTGTGTCCGCACCGACCAGCAATCCCAGCACACTATAACTCTATCCCACACATACTAGGGACAATTTACATTTATACCAAGACAATTAACTTACAAAACTGTACGTTTTTGGAGTGGGGGAGGAAGCCAAAGATCTGGAGAAAACCACGCAGGTCACGGGGTAAACGTACAAACTCCGTGCAGACAGCACCTGCAGTCAGGATAGAACCTGGCGCTGTAAAGGCAGCAACTGTACCACTGCGCTACACATACCAAGGACCTGTTTCCATGGTGTATAGCTCTATAGTTGTAATTGGCCCTCCATGAGGCAATATGGGCTATTGGCAACATGTTCATCTGTAACAACATGGGCCCTGTGTCTCCCTCTCTCTCCATTAGTCGATCCTGGATTAAAGTGGTGGATAGAAGGGTAGCAGAAGCAGCAACAGCCTGGGCAAAAAGGATGAGGTACCAACTTGGTGAGGTTGTAACTCAGGTTTACAAGGCGTGCGCAAGAGCAAAAACAGAGCTAAGTGATTGTATAATCAAAGGAACAGGGCAAATCTGGGAATCGTGAATGGAGGCAGTCAATTAACCAGCTAATGGAGAAGGAGATTCGAAGAACATCTCCATCCTTGGCGATGGAAACGTTCATCATGTGAGTGCTAGAGATGAGGATGAAGCATTTCACAACCATGTTTGGACAGATGTCCAGATGGGTGATCCACCTCATCTCCCCCCCCCCCCCCCCCCATTCCCCCATTATTAATGAAGTCAATTGATTCATGACTTCAAGCCAAAGCGATAATATCAAAGATCTGTGTTCCAGAACTGGGCATTCTTCTAGATGAGCTGTTCAAGTATAATTACAACAGGCATTTGCCTGACAATGCAATGGATTGCCCAGGTATAAGAAAAAGGGACAAATCTAACCAGATTAATGACTTCCAATTAAGTCAGGAGCTGATTATTTCCAACGCAATATCAGCTCCTAGGTCTTGCTAATGCTGAGACCAAGATTGCTTTTCTGGCAAAGATAGACACACCACCTAGTGTGTCGGCACATTGGTGCAGCGACACAGTGCCACAGCAGTAGACCTGCTGCTTACAGTGCGATCCTGAACATGTGTTGGACTGTATAGAGTTTGTACATTCTCACTATGACCAGGTGGGGTTTTCTCCAGGTGCCCCAGTTACCTCCCACATTCCAAACTGCAGGTTTGTAGTAATTGGCTTTGGTAAATTGCCCCTAGCATGTAGCATAGAACTAGTGTACAGGAGATGTTGGTCAGTGCAGACTTGGTGGGCCAAAGGGCCTGTTTCCATGCTGTATCTCTAAACTAAACTAAACTAATAACTCAGTGGGTCAAGCAGCATCTCTGGGTAAAAATAGATGGGTGACGTTTCAGGCTGGGACCTTCTTCAGACTGGCTGCAGACTTCACACTGATTTGTTTTTCTGACACCAGTCAACCAGAATATTAGTCTTCCTTCTATACTTTGTATCTTTGTTACCCATTATTCATCCAACAATGGCCGTATCGTCGGTGAATTTAAAGATGACATTGATGCTGAGCCTGGCTACACAGACATGGTATAGAGAGAGCAGTACAGATCACTGAACGCACAGCCCTGCGGGGTCCCTGTGCTGATGGTCAGCAAGGAGGAGAGATGTTGTTGCCAATTTGTACTGATTAAGGTTTCCAATGAAGAAAACCAGATGTATAGGGAGGAACAAAGACTCTAGTTGCCCAAGTTTGATGATGGTTTTGAAAGGGATGATGGTGTTAAATGCTAGGTTATAGCTGATGATTAACACACTGATTCCCCTTATAAAAAACATACAAACATATCACTATCTACAATACAAAATTAAATTGATACACCCAGATACTCTCAGCTAAAATACTCTTCACAATGAGATTACATTTAATAGTTCCAAAATTATTCACTCCAATCGCTGACAATTCCAGTGAATTACTTCACTGGACAGCCTGCGTTTACAATTGATCTTATATCTTGTTTTGTAATTGTTCTCCTAATACTAAGGTCTCCATACTATGCATAACTGTAAACAAAGTGTATTGTTCTCGGCTACTGACAACTGGTTCGTTATTTTTTCTTTTCTCTGATCAAAGGTTTTTGACCTGAAATATTGACTGTTTCTCTCTCTGTAGACGCTGCCTGACCAGCTGGGGTGTGTTCTTATTTTATCATTATGTGTTCTTACATTCTGCTGATTTTTTATTTTTATACTGATGTAATCGTCATCTCTGCCTTTTTATTTCCCCAATTGATTAAAAGATGATTCTACAATGAAAATACAATTTTGGAACATATGCAATTATCAGATGATATCAGGTAACAGCTTACCAGTGAAACGCATTTTTGACATTTTCTTAATTGTAACAGTAACTATAATGTTTTAAACTCCCTGGATGGGGTTTAATTTGAACCGTTAGATGGATTCTGCAACCTTTGAGGGGGGATATCAAAGGTTTAACCAGTCAGACTCAGACTTTATCATATTACGTATCCCATTGAAAACTTTTCAAATTTGACACTCCAAGCCTCTTACCTTTTGTTAGAAATATGTCAGAAATACAAGACTGTGTCTGTATACTGTGCCCAATAAAACCTTTGTAAATAATTCATAATACACAACAAAATTTGATCCTTTATGCTTGTCGCCAAAAATGTTTGCATGGAAAGTTCCCATCTGTTTAAATCCTTTCAACCGAGCCACCATTATTTGAATTCAGATCCAAATCAGGATGCAGTAATGTTTTATTACAGAGTTCCTATTCATTAAGGTCATTTTGAAATATGCCCTCAGCCAATATTGCAACCCTCAGTACAACGGTCTAAAATAAAGTTCCACAGTCTTGATAATATTATAAAGTATTCAAGCAAAATATTGCCATTCACTTCGGTAGGAGCATATCAGATTAGCACTGTTAAGTTTTCAATGTGCCACCAAACAGATGTGGAAATGCTCAAGAAAATGCAATGAAAGTTCACCAAGATGTTATCAGAAGTGACTGATGCAACAACCAGACTAGACAAAGGGCTCCATGGATGTGACAGAGGGCTTTAGAGTTAATAGTTAGAACAAAGGGATGAGAACAAAACATCTCTCCCCTTACTCGAGAAAGGAGGAATAATGGCAAGCAGCTGGTAAACAAATGAAATAAATAATTTAGAAGAAATTTCTGTTTTGACCCAT